>OZ007596.1:172016847-173216847 GCA_963931845.1 Maratus michaelseni | reverse complement strand
AATGAAATACAAATTTAACAGGCATATAATCGAACTACGCGCTTAAATTATCCGAATCAAAAAGGCTGCAGTAAGCAGCGAAAACTTTGGTGATTTATTCGGCTATTATCTCATGCATGCGCGTAATATGCGAAACTATCGCTTTTAATAAATTTAAAAACTTTATTTGAATACATTATTGATATTTTTTATATTAAAAATGCGTTTTGGTGAAGTTAATGGGCAACCTAATATATATATATATATATATATATATATGGTTGAATTATGAAACATTTATTTCCATCCAATTCCTTCGATTCAGATTATATTCACTTTTACTAATAGATGGCAGCACTAATGTTCCTGTTTATTTTATAATCCATTATATTTTAACATTATTTCTGGCATCACTGCAAAGCAATTTATATTTCTAAGCAATTTATATTTCTAAAATTGGCAACATGTTATGATTTTTTATGCAATTCATTCCCCAGTCATGTTGGAGTTTTCATGATGGTTCATGAACTGCAAGGTATCTTATTTATATCTCTTTTCATCTTTATGGATTTTATACTTAATGTCTCTATTAAATGTTCTCTCTGTAATTTATAAGTATGGCTTCTTTCCTTTTTAATATTGTATTTTATTTTTTATTTTATCACTGATTTGAATCATTGTATTTGAGATGTAGTCCCAATATCATATTTTTTAGCAATGTATGGCTAATATGATGATGAAACATCTCATTTCATTTTATTTGTGGTATTTAGGCAATTGAGACTTGATAATTCTGTCTAAATTCCACAAATTTCTTTTCATTTAATTCCATTTATTCAATTTTTATTTAATTTCTTATTCTTTCAATGTTTTTGATTCCATATTAAGTGTGTTGGAGAATCTTTCATTGTCAACTAATTATTTCATACTTAATTATTTCATTGTTTAAGTTGGTGTTATGATAATGTTTCATTTATGGTTATATATATATATATATATATATATATATATATATATATATATATATATATATATATATATATATATATATATATATATATATATATATATATATATATATTAAATGTAAAAAATCTATTTGAGTTAGAAAAAAATGGTTTTTACCTATGTTTTGTGACCCGGGAAGCCCGGGTTGGTTCCCCTAGTATTAATAACAATCTATATATATATATTTGTCTTACGTGGCGCGGAAATAGGGCTGCATTTCTAGCTTATTGTTGGCAACAACCGTAGTTTCCAGAGCTCAGACCAATGAAAAGACGAGATTGTGGTAGATAGATCAGCTCTGCCTCCAATATGGCGGTCAGTGTCAGAGCAGTGAAAATCAAGCTAGTAAATATTAAAAATAAAATAACATGTACGTAATCCAAAGAGTCTGAGATGATTCCTCATTTTAATATGAGTAATATTGTTAATTTCAAATGAATTCTCAACTCTTATTTAGAATTTATTTATGAATTTCACTCACATGAAAAATCGGAGATAGTAAAAAATATCAATTGTCTAGGTTGCACCTGCTGCCATCTGTTGCAGAAATCTATAATCAATTAGAATAGTAAAATGTCGAACGAAATATAAACAATCATTGGTGATAAACTATCTTCCGATTACGTAGTGATTTTTTTTTTTTTTTTTTTATGAATAAGCCGTGCTGTACAATATTATAGGTGCAATAAGTTTTAAACAAATTATGTTTCCAGGATCCTTTATTCATAGTATTTAAATGATTTATATGCCCATTAGTAGGTCCAATTAAATGCATTTTTAGTTGTGTTTTCAATTACTTTTTTACATTAAAAAAATTGTCAGTTTCATATATTCAAATGATTTATGGTAGTACTTATTCCGGCTAGAATTACTGCAAAAATAAAAAGGGGCATGCGAGCTGGGACTGCGTAGCGGTCTCGATGTGAATTGCTTCGCAATTCACGGGGGGTTGGCGAGCGTTAGCGAGTAGGGGGCTGAGCCCCCTAGTTATTATTATTTTGTTTATAGCCAATTATAGTTGCATTCGGAGAATAAAAAAAAATATCGGCAGTCGCACTTACAGGGTATACATTTCATTTACAAAGAATCGAAATCCATAATGTAGAGAGAATTTCCCGGCACGAAGCAATAATTGATACGCAAGCTGTGCCCTTTTATTATCTCTTTCATGTTAATCTTGTGTATTATCTTTAGCATTTAATTGTAGTTTTCTCGCTAGTTACGTATATTTTTGTCCATTTACGCACACGATTCCCCAAGGAGAGTTGTTGCAGTTACGTGTTAGTTTGTTCACATCCCAACTCACTTATTAACGACAATGACGTCATGGGGAAAATAAACTTAATCACTGCTCACTCTTGGAATTATGACTTTTGTTTTGTAAGGCTGCGTTATTCAATGCATTCCATTTAACACTGGAACAGCGGTAAATTTTACTCAAGTTTTATAAAAATATTTTTGCACCAGAATTTTTATTTAAAATTATTTAACTTATTTATTTAAATTATTTTGGGGGAGCGTACATTTAATTTATTTTACGAAAAATTTTCTGGTTCGAATCGAAATCTATTCAGTTGGTATGGGTCAAAATGACCCTTCATCGTAGATTTGGTGTTAATTTTATTTTATTTCGTGTTCAAAGTTTATTTTTGATTTTGTACTGATTTACTTTACCGTATTTTGTCAAATATTTTTCGCACTTATTTTTACCGTTTTTACGAGTAAAATTTTTGGCGAAAAAATACGCAAGAGAATGTATTCAATGATATTCATTTTTCAAGGGTTAAAATTTAATATTATCCAAATCTATATTAAGAAAAAAGACAAATCATACGTCTCTCTTACATTATAAAAACTTTCAAGCAAAACCAGACCATTGTTATGAAACTTCGTTTTTCCATACGATGAAAGAAAATATGCAATACACTATTCAGATAACACGTAACATAGTTGAAAACACATTTTTTGTAATTACCGTCTAAATGTGGTGATGTATTCGAATTCTTTTGTGCAGCCCTGTATATGATATATATATATATATATAGATTATTATGCATGCTACATATTGTATTAAAGTTTAAATCAGCTGGAAAATGCATAACATAACGGAAAATGATAATCCGGTATTTACTACCCACAGATGACAAAGTATCCAATTTTTTTTTGTGTGCATCCCTGTATATGAAATTATTTACATTACACTCACATCACATATTTGAAAACGCATTTTAGCGATTCCCATCCACAGACGGTAATTAATTCGAACTTTTTGGCGCAGCTCTGTCTATGAACTATGGAATTTATGCATACCATATAATGTATTAAAATTAAATTAAGCTTCAAACAGCTTAACACAACTGAGGGTCCATGAATAAAGGTCCCATGAAAAAATGAATTGTAGAAGAAAACATAAATCATAGTAAATTTAACATTACATCTTCCTGATAGGGGAGACTCAAAAATGTTTGCCGGGGAAGAAGCCAATAAGCTTAATGACTTTTATAATAATAATAAAAAAAAACATTTATACATTAACGATTTTAAAGCAAAGCATATTTTTAAAATAAATTTTCATATTTAAAAAAAAGCAAGTAACAAAAAACATTTGAAGGGCGTCAAGAGAACTCTCAGAGGGTACCATGGCGGCCGCTATACCAAAGAACTTCTAACGTAATCAGTTAGAAGCAGGATAGCAAGATACACCGGATCTTATGATTTTTGTGATCCTGACTCCCTTAGAGGCAATCAGTAACGCAATCGATTTTTTTTTTTTTTTTTTTTTTTTTTTTTGCAGGCTTGTACTGGGACATCGGCACAATGGCCCTCGTCCAAGGAAGGCTTTGCGCCCTTATCCCGATCTACTATATTTTCTTTTGCTGTACAAATACATCCCGATATGTGTATTAAATTTTGAGGATTCACTTATGGATCGTCACCATTTAATAAACATATAGCAACAAGAAAGAAATTTGTAATCTCACAAAGACATTTAAGATACATCAAAGGGATTTGCGAAAGAAACTAAAGACGAAATGTTTGCAAATGATGTAGGGAGAAAACGAAAACATGCATCTACAAATTGAACCCATGCTTTTAAAAAACAACTTGAGACTAGGAAGAAAGAAAATCTGAAAAGCTTTGAAAGACTTTGAAAGACTTTTGAATTTGATATTGAAAGACTTTTTGTTTTGTGTGGATATTGCTGGAAAACATAATCTTGCTGTTCGAGGATTTTTTCGAAAAAAAAAAAAAAAGCTACAACATTGTTACTACAAGTTCACACTTTTCTCTGTTATAGAAACTTAATTTTTTTTCTCTCTCTAATTATGATAAGAATTTTGCAAGTCATGTGAAGAGTGAACTAAGAAGAGTAAATTTAAGCAATTATTTTAGAAATTTTAGGCTACTACCGGGAACTTAGCTTGACTATTCAAGTTAGATGCATCATCATCCAACAAAGCAGAATGTGCATCTTGAAAATTAGACATTTTAACTTAACCGAATAATAATAAATAAATAATAAAAACAGAACAGTCGTCAACGTCCTCACACAAGTAGACCAGCACACAGAATAATGTAATTGCCTCGTTTCATGCAATTTACACTATTATAGGTGGCGTGCTGTCGCGCATGTATACAAAATTACAGATAATAATATGTGATTGGTGAGTTAATTTAGCATAAATTTTAGATAGTCACGTGACATATATTTTAAAATAGTACGCAAGTGTACAAAGTTCACATCAAGTGCGCATGCATTGAATGTCTAAAAGTGTACATACAATAATTAAAAAGTATACTTGACAGAGTTGCAGGTTGAAAGTTCAATCCTACATGAGGTGATTAACAAGAGAAGTTTAAATTTTACCCAAAAGAGTAAAAGGTTGATGGTTCAATCTAATCTTCAAGTAGTTTTAAAGTTTCCTAAAAGTATAATCTCATCAAAAACATCACCTGTAAAAAATGCAGCCAAGCCTCGTGACTCTTTTTCCGTAAAAAGTTCTGAGATCGTGTAAAGCCAAGTTTAGCTATCTTATTAACTCTGAAATTTTCATTCACAAATCACTCCTAGTCTCTACATCTTTAGTTAAATATTATTTTGTGACTTGGCAATTGCGCAGCACAGGGAAGTTATTACACCTTACTATGTTATGGGATGGGATGAGATAATATGATTAAGGCTAATTATATACGCACAGGGAAGTTTAACACACCTTATTAAGGAAGTTATTACACCTTAATATGTTATGGGATGGCATGGTATTATTTGATTAAGACTAATTATATACATCACAGTCTCGTGCTACGTAACAAGTCACAAAATAATATTTAACTAAAGATATAGAGAGTCCTGCCAAGCCAAGCTATATAAAAAAATAAAAAAATGACCGTCAAACAAACAAACTCCACGAACGAAACAGCACACCGCAACTGCTTATTATACGGGAAGCAATTTCTCAATGTTAAATCGACCAAACATGCCAGAATAAAATATCATATGTCAAAAGTATTAAGCATCGGAGAAAAATAAAACGAAAACTAGAAGAATCTAATGAAGTAATTCTTCAATTTGAGATCAAACTCATCTTCATAAGTAAATCATAAATATAGATATAGAATTTTTAAAAAGACGTCGAGTTACTTAAAATGATCACTTTTTTTCTTCGTCAAACTTTTTTTTTCGTACAACCTGTAGACCTAACTAATGCACTGAAAAATAAATACATACTATGCATGTAAATAATATAAAACATAATATATATGAATTATTCTCCCATGATTTTAACTTTCATGAATAAGAAACTTGTGAAATTCAACTTAATAAAATAGCATTTTTAAACTTCCTGTTTTAATCATTTTTAGGTGCGTTCGTAATTATATAAATACGTAGCACCTATAGTCGTCGTTTGGTCCGTCCGTCTGTCCGTCCGTCTGTCTGTCTGTCCGTCCGTCTGTCTGTCCGTCCGCATATAACAACGCAAAAACTACCCAACCAAATGGTTTGCAATTTAAAATATATTATCTTTGCAGAATTTTGTCGAGACATTTCAAATTTTATTAAAATCGAATCAAAACTTTAGGAGATATTAATAAAAATATTTATTAAGAAATTTGATTTTTTTTTTTAAATCGGTGCTTTTTTGTTAGAGGAGCTTCCGATGGATGTTAAATCGTCAAGCGACCGAGATACTTATTTTATTACAGAAATTAATCTGCAGACGATATAATTCATTTCACAGAATTAAAAATCATCAAGATCTGAATATTTATATAACTAGCTGATACATATATATCTGAATATTTATATAACTAGTTAAGATATTTGTATGAACAGTGTCATAAAATATATACTTAACTAGCTGTTTAGCCCGTTCTACGCATGGGATATCATGAATTTAATTCTAAAACGTGCGTACGAACGCACCTCGTTTGTAACGTTTGACGTACAATTTCCAACTTGTTATTCTTGTCGCTATAATTAAGCTTTTTCTTGTTCAGCATTAATGTTTAATACTGTACTATTCCTGTGAGACCCTTACCATCTATTTAGCAGTGAAATAGAACAGGGACGGTAAAGAAAATTACCACCTATTATTAGGCAAGTCCTGTTAAGTCTTAGTGGTAGCCATAGTGTTCTTTGATTTTTACATTGGACTAAATAACAACAACAACAACAACAAATTATTTACCTTTAAGAATTCAGGAATATATCTTGGGAACAGTAAGACTACCAATAAAGTTAGAATGCTTGAAATTGATATTTAAATGCTGATTTAAATTCTGCAGAAAATTTCCTATCAAAAAACTACCGCCATTTTTTTTTCTAGCATAGTTCTGCATGAGGAAAAAAGTAACATAACAGCGAGAAAGACTCAGTGGCTGCATCTGGAGTGATTTTCTGCAGAATTTTAGCAAGAGGGACGGTAAGGAATCTAAATTCCCGGGATAGAGTTCAAATAATAATAACAATAACAATGATCGTACAAATGTGTGCAGCTTAATATTTGTTACATATTTATGTAAAACAATCCAGTTCGTTAAAAAACTAAGTAGGCCTACTTTGCTCGAAACCATTTTATCTAGACAGCCCCAAACTTAAAAATCAGCATCAGGGACAAGGGACGGTAAGGAATTTAATGCTACATTTCGGACCCCACAATTGTTCAACACTTAGTTATCTCATTAATATTGTTCTACCATCATCAGAGCCGTCCTTAGGGGTGTGCGACAGGTGCGGCCGCACAGGGCCTTGCGCCTAAAAAGGCCTCGCGCTTGGATTTTTTTTTTAAATAAAAATTTAACGTTTGCATAAATGGTAAAATAACTAACATTCATTGAAAAAAAATCCCTTTATTTTGCATAAAATTACTGCATAAGATAGCACACCGAAAAGGAAAGTTGATTCTGTTCTTTTTTTAGCATACTATATACTTATTTTAAATTCAACAAGTAACAAGTGTGATACTTTTCAGGAATGAAGTTGAACTACTTCATGCCACTATATACTCAAGGCAATCAATAAAAGCTGTAGGTCTACACTATCCGGCTCATGAAAAAAGTTGATGAAAGCAGACGCAAAACATTAACCCAAACATTATCTTAAAATTAAAAGTATTTTAATAATATTGTAAAAAAATAATTACATCATTTTTCAGGTCATATGTTCGCAAGTCATGGGATATAGAATAATAATGCTAATCGTGGGAAAGAAAGAAAGATAAAGCAAACCCCACGCTTTTTTATCACCGAATTCTCGCAGAGAGACCCTAGGTTCGACTGGAATTGTGTCTACTTTCCGAATATGAATGAAATTTTTTTAATAGAGCTCATCTACATAACTGTTAAAAATTGGCAGCAAACTGTCCAATCATTTCACCGTTTTTATGGAAAACGGTTTACATAACTGTAATTTAAATTTATTCTGACCATAACATGGTCAATAATATGGTCATGTAACCGTTATCTTTAAAAGCGTTCGAATGACTGGACAGTTTGCTGCAAATTTTTAACAGTGTTATTAAAATATACCAACTTTGATTTCTCAAATGTAACACTCACTTTTGATATTTTGAATTCCTTCGATCAAAGCAGCCCGGAAAATGGTATAGTTTATGTGCTTTTTCTAAATTTTTATAGTTATGAAAAATATGTATTTAGGGTTTTTTATATAAATTTCAAATAATGAAATTAAGATCTTACAAGGAAAAGTACCGGGAATATTCAATTAGATACAAGAAAAAATATTTAGATAATTCTAAATATAAAATAAACTTGCTTTAAAAGAAAATTTTTTAATTATTTCGGGTTGCTTTCTCTCTCTTTTTTTTTCTTTTTTTTTTCTTTTGTGGATGCCAACGAATGTAGGAGACGATTCCCTGAGACCGTTGAAAAGTAAAATTCCTCCACATCTCGAAAACGGTAATTATAGGAAGGAGAAAGCACATAGCCATGTTTTCAACGACACTGATTTTTTTTATGAAAAAAAAATAATGCACATCACAATTCTTACAATTTTCAATATAAATTTATTAATTTTCATAAATTCAAAATATGTTTTTGAACCAAAAAAATGCCTGGCACTTGTTTGGTTTTGTTCATTGTATCTCACTAAAGAAAAACATTCCAATTGGATGATATTTTTGGAAAGATATAAATTAAAGATTTTCACGCCCATTTAACACTAGCATCTTCAAATTTTGACCTCTTATAACTCTGTGAAGATTTAAGAAAAAACATATAAATTAAACCATGTCCTGGCCTGTTTTGATCCAAGGAAACCAAATAAACTGACGAAAGTGAATGCTAACATGCGAAAAATGAAAGCAGGTACAACTTTTAATATGTAGACGACCTCTATTTCAAATATTACATTCATATTCGAAATATAGACACGATTTCCAGTTGCGCGGTACTTGTCATATTTCTCTGTCACAATTTAGTAATGAAATATACTTGGGCTGGTGAGGGTTTTTTTTTCAACAACTGTACTATGAACACTTAAAAAATATATATCCCTGATGGCTTGGCTTACAGGCACAGGTAGATTTCAAAGACGCGAACCGTGGGGCACCTGTTTATTGGGTATTACAGAAGAAATGTCCTTTTTGCCATGGTAATTGGGACCGCCCATTTCGAAATCTACCTGTGTCTGTACGTGGAGCCGGCAGGGATCTTTTGTTTTTATTTTATTATATATATATATATATATATATATATATATTTGTAAGGGTTGGTCCTATAAAAAACTTGTCAATATGAAAGTTGTAGATAATGTTAAGAGGATTTATAATAAATTTAAGCGGATTTGATATCTTGTGAATTGACAAAGTTATGATTTTTTCTTCTTAAAACCCTATTTTTTTCCCCCTTGAGGCCATTTTTAATGATATCAAAAGTCTGTCATACATAAATTTTCGGCCCTTTTCCTAGAAGTAATAACTTTAAACGGTTTCGATAAGTTATGAGGTTTTTCTGTTTTCACAAAAAGCCTCCCCCCCCCCCTTGGTTCGATTTTGATACTTTGACACTTAACGAACTTGACTGAGATTTTATGTCCCTTGATTTTATGTATCAGTTTAGAAGAGATTTGTGCAGAATTATTGAAGTTATCGTGTCCATGAAAAAGTAATATAGATAGATAGATAAATAAAGTTTTGAACTGGGGGTGGTTTTGGGTTCTGGGAGTCATGATCGGCGTAGATCTGCAAACATTTTCCAGAAATTCTAACATAGGGAAGAATGTAATAGGTAGTATTTCTTACGAACTCTACCCAAGATGTAATTTAGAATGAAAAAAATGTATGGTTAAAGAAAATCATAATTTTAAAGCTCTGTAAGGGAAAAAAGTACATTTTTAAAATTATTCTTAGTAATTTATCAAATTAAATTAAATTAAAGAGAACCCGCCAAACCGACATAGGCTTCTTTCAGTTTTCTTTCCTGGAAAGAATGAAGTCCAGGCTTTTACTTAGCACAGATAAAATAAAGTCTATGCCGAGTCTAGATCCGAACCGGTCCGATCAGAGTCTGCAGAAAAATATAAGCACGAATTTGGCCAGGGCTTGGATTTCGGATGTGGGTATGGATCCGTGCAGAAGGTCTTTAAGATAAGCTGCTGAGGTATCAAACTAAGCTTCATATCTGCTAATTATAACCAATGCTATACCCAGTTCACTTGTGATTCATTTATTATTTTGAAGTTATAATATCAACTGCTAAAAACCCACTGCTGTTGATGATTTTAAATAAATGGTAACTATTATTCAATGATTATTTGTAGTGTATGTGGGTGGGAGTGTGTGTGTGGGGGGGGGGGGAAGCTTAACTATAGTTGGGAAGGAAAAGGCCTCGCAAAAACTCTTGCAGCCGGCCTCGCTTTCACTAAGGACGGCTCTGACCATCATGCAATGGCATGTTTTCCAATTGTGGCAACTCCGACTGCCTATATTAAAATGCAGTCTAAGCTGCCGACATATAAATAATCAATTTTAATGTAATTGATTTCTAATAAAATTAGTAAGAAACAAACTTTCTTACTTCTAAGTTCCAAAGTGGGACTTCAGTGCTCCGGTTCTTCAACGCTCATTATATTTCAAAAATCTAAATCCTTTTTCAGCATGAATACACTATTGACTCAAATAAATTCAGGATATTAGAAGACATCACGATTTAATTTATACTTCACATGACGAAAAAACACAGATTATTATATACAGCTTTCTAATTGAGCAACACGCTCTCAAAATATCATAATCATAAAACTAAACTAAACTAAAACTTAGAGTTCTAATAAAAGTTCTCATAAAAAATATTCAAGAACAGTTACAGGAGAGAAGAAAAACATAATGTTGCGCGCATGCGCCAGTTTCATTGTCTCTTTTCAGCTAATCAAAGCACATTCCCACCTCTACATTGCGTAGATACTTTTTACGTTTCAAAACTTTGAGAAGAAAAGGGGGTTTTGGATGATGCAACAGGAAATGAATTCCCAATTACAACATCCTCCCACCTTTGAGTTTCGGGATCTGAAACTCAAATCCAATTCGTTCGATGTTTTATGATACGCCCGTATCTGGAGCGACGAACCGAAACGTCCGATGTACTGTCGCTGACCGAACCACTAGGAGGATTACTAGCACCTTTATGTTCATTAAAATCTTGTTTCTTTTTAATGTCCTTGAAATGGTTTCTCATACTGTCGTTATCTTGTGATACTTCTAAGGGTATTAACCTGCTTGTAGGTCTTAAATATTCCCCAGTTTTCATTCTTATTTTCACTAAGCGGATGTGTCCATCCTTAGATGGAAAAATTTCAGTCACTTTGGCCAGAGGCCAATCAATTCTTTTATTATTGTCACTGGAAACAATCACAACATCACCTATTGCTAAAGGTTTCTGTATTTTCTTCCATCTACTAGGTTGTCGCAATTGGCCTAAATATTCTGATCTAAATCGTTTACGAAGATCTTGTCTTATTTTCTGTTGATAAACAAGCCTTTTGTTCAATGATTTGGCATCTAGAATATCAATATCGGGTGTACCACTACCTTTCACTTCTAGCAAGAACATAGACGGAGTGAGAGGTACGAGATCATTTAAATCTTCTGACACATAAGTAAGGGGGCGACTGTTGATAACACTTTCTAGGTCACATATAATGGTTTGTATTTCTTCATAATTCAGAGAACTTTTTCCTAAAACCTTTCTGAGTATTCTCTTGGTTAGGCCAATCAATCGCTCCCACCACCCTCCCCACCACGGATCTGAAGGAGGTATAAATTTCCAAATAATTTTCCTTGATATACTATCATTTTGTACTGAATTCCAGTTTATTTCTTTCAAAAAATTTTCCGCTCCAACAAAATTTTTACCATTCTCTGTATAGATAATAGAAGGTCTGCCTCTACGGGCTATGAATCTTCTCAACGTCAGTAAAAATACTTCAGTTGATAATGAGGTAGCTAGTTCAAAATGAACTGCTCGAAAAACAGCACAAGTGTATATTACTAGCCAGATTTTCCTATTTTCTTTAAGAATAAGCGGACCGGCATAATCCAGACCAACAATTTGGAAAATGGCAGCTTCTCTTACTCTATCTTCAGGTAAGGGAGGAGTGGAAATTTCTACTGGTTTAAAATCGTGTCGTCTACATCTTACACAGGTTCTAATAATTTTTCTGACAGTTTTTCGGAATTTTAAGATCTAAAAATCTTCCCTTAAATTAGACATCATAATTTGTACACCAGCATGTCCTAGTTTCAAATATCTAAATCTAATTAATTTTTCAACTACTGGATGGTGATGTGGAAGGTTAATAGGAAATCTGAAATTCATAAGATCCTCTCTTAAATGTATCCGTGATTTCAGCCGCAGAACTCCAGCCGAATCTGTCATGGTCTGAAATGCCTTTAGACGTTTATCTTGAGGACCAGTAAACGATTTTTGAACTAATTTCAATAATACGTTTTCAGCTTCATTCTGCTCTTCTACAGTTAAAATTTTAAATTCTCTCTCTTCTTTAGCTTTCTTACAATTTTTGTAAAATCTGTATATCCACGCGATTACTTTTACTAATTTATCGTAGGAAGAAATTCTAGTGTAAAATTGTTCACTGTGAACATCTACATTTGTGGTACTAATACTTGTTTTTCTTCTTTCTGCATCGATAGTTTCGAAATCAGGAAACATTTCTGATTTTGGCCACTCGTCCATTGGTTTTCTCAACCATTGCGGTCCCTCCCACCATTTATCTCGGGCTAAAACCTCAGCGGTACAACCCCTTGAAGGCAGGTCAGCAGGATTCAATTGGCCAGGAATAAAGTGCCATTTTGAAGTTTCACTTAATGAGCGAATTTCGGTCACTCGGTTGTAAGCAAAAGGTGCCCAATTTTCATTTCTTTTTATCCAGTAAAGCGCATTGGCCGAATCAGTCCAATAAAAAATGGCAATGTTATCTAATTTCAAATCAGTTTTAACACTACTTGCTAATCTAGACCCAATATTACAAGCCAATAATTCTAACCGCGGAATGGAAATTGTTTTCATAGGAGCAACTCGGCTTCTTGCTTGAACCAACTGACAGAAACCACCGTTCTCATTTTCAGTCCGTATAAATATACACGTAGCATACGCTACTTTACTAGCGTCGCAAAAAACGTGTAATGAATGCAACTTATCTGCATCTCGAGAAAAACACATAGGTATTTCAATAGTCCCTAATTTTCCTAATTGTTTTTTCAATTTTTCAAATTTTTTCTTGATAGAAACAGGTAATTCCGTGTCCCATGTCACTTTAGCTTTCCAACACTCCTGTAATAATATTTTAGGTTCTAATGTTACAGGACATGTGTATCCGATAGGATCAAAAATTCTGTGTACAGACGATAAAATGTTTCTTTTAGTTACTAGGCGATCATCCTCTGAAATTTCTTTTAAATCAACTGCTAGTGTATCCCTTCTAAAATCCCACATTAGCCCTAAAACAGGGACATTTTCCCCTGTAAAAACTTCTCGAAAACTATGCTCCCACCCGCGAAGCTCGAATTTAGCATTGTTAAGAAGAGTTTTTGACTCTTCGATAAATCTGTTTAGCTGTTCCTTATTATCAACTCTCGTAACACAGTTGTCTACATAAAATGACTCTAACAATTTTAACGCAGTGTTTTTAAATTGTTCAGGTGCATTTTTTAAATGATATTCTAACGTGGCACCTAGAAGATAGGGGCTACATGAAATGCCAAATACTACTCTTCTATGTTGAAGCGTTATCAACTTTTGAGGGTCCCCTTCTTCATACCATAGAAATTTCAAGAATGATCGATCTTTTTCTGTAATGCCAATCTGTAAAAAAGCCTTTTTTATGTCAGCAATTACCCCTATTTTCCCCAATCTAAATCTATTTAAAACAGAAGGAATCAGTTCTACGAGGTTAGGCCCCTTTTCAATACAATCATTTATCGATGGTGAGTCCTTTTCCCGAGCTGAACCATCAAAAACTGGCCGCACCTTTGTAGTGGAGTTTTCTTTAAACACTGCTCTAAGAGGAAGAAAATGCTCACTACCTAACGTTTTTCACTGATCAACCTTTTCAATTATTTTCTCGTCTAACCATTCATTAAATATTTGATTATAATCACCTAATTTTTCTATCTTTTTTAATGAATCGACACATGTTTTTAATCTACGTCGAGCGATATTTTCGTAACTGGGTAGTCTAGGGTGGCCCTGTATCCATGGAAGACTAAATTCATATCTACCCTCGTCATCTACTCTTATATTACTAAGAAAATGTTCTTTAGTGGCTAACTCTATCTCTTCTCTACGCTTTTTCTCCCCAGGATCTCGAATTCCTAAAGTGTCAAGGTGCCATAACTCGGAAATTTTTGCCTCTTTGACATGCAGCGAGAAAACTAAATTGTTCATATTTTTATTTTCATAACCTTCAGTTTTCCCGAGAATTGTCCAACCTAAACGAGTTCCTATGCAAACTAATCCGCCCTGTAATTGTTTTAAATTTCCGGTAAATAATTTTCCGGCGACATCTGCACCAATTAACACATGAATTTCATCAGGAGAAAATTCGTATAGTAAATCATTAGTTTTAGTGACTATATCAGTCAATAAAATTCCGTACCGTTTTATTTCTTTAATAAAGGATCCTTCCGGTATAGGTGAAATTTCAGAGCAAATCTTTTGTTGGTCTAATACCTCAAGTTTACATCGATAACTATTATCCATATTTCCCAAATTAATTAAATATCTATCGTGTAGTTCTTCACATTGTCGACCCCCAAATAAACTATGCACTGTTCTTTCTTTACTTATACTATTATATCCTAACATGTTAGCAGCAAATTTTGATATATACGACCGTTGCGACCCCGTGTCATATAAAATTCTAACATTTCGTACGATATCCCCATTGTATATGCGTACAACCAATGTTTGGAACAAAACCCTTTTTCTAGAAGTTGTATTCGCAAGCATACAATCTTTATTAGAAGTAGAATCCTCTTTAGAATTATCGCCTAAATTAATTTTATTCTTTTCTATGCACATGAACTGGTGGTGATTTTTCCCACAATGAGTACAATTAGTTTTAATTTTACAAGCTTTAGCCAACCCCACAATTGTTCAACACTTAGTTATCTCATTAATATTGTTCTACCATCATGCAATGGCATGTTTTCCAATAAAAGAATTAAAAGAAAACCAAGAATATGTATAAAATAAAAATTATGATTAAGGGACTTAAAATTCAAAGTTATGGGAGAATAGCTCATATCTTCTTAAGAATATATTACTGCGAAATTTTATACATATAAATCGAAAATATCTTTAAAAAATGTAACATGATAAATAGTAAAAACATTTTTTAAATCAAATTAAATTAAAACATGTTAATCATCTTAATATATATATATATATATATTAAGATATATATATATATATATATATATATATATATATATATATGTGTGTGTGTGTGTGTGTGTGTATTTAAAATGCTAAGCGTTTTCTTTCGACAGTTCGTGAGAGAAAACTACTTCATCAAATTACATTATTCGTATTTTAAATTAAAGATATTTCGCCACAGATTTGTTATCTTGAATTCATTTGTACAATTATTAACAGAAATTTTAATTTTAAATGTTTTTTTTAATTTATTTATTTCTTCAAAATGGTGGCAATCGGATTACTTCCATTGTTGCGAAGAGAAAAGATAAATAATGGAAAATATTCAGACACGTGGCTTTTTGGCAGAATTTTTTAATTTGCAAGTTAAATTTCCGTAAAAATATTTATTCACGTGCACTTTATTTTTAGAGGCAAATAAAAATTCATATTTATTTTGAAGTCACGGAAATATTGTCATTGGGTTTATTTTATCTTTATGCATTATAACTTTATTAATATCATTTTTGCATTACAATTAAATACAAAATATATTTTTATTTGTTTACATGGTGGTTAAGCATAAAAATAACGTATATGAAGTACGTGTGAAAAGTTTGTGACGGTGAAAATGACGTTATGCTTAGCTTGAAATGCATTTTTACATTGATAAAAATGTATATAATTGTGTCAACATGACGTAACTTTAACTGATTTTTTAATTCTTAATTATAAAGATTGGAATTGGAGCCTTTATTGATTGCTTCATCTTGATTGCATACCTTGATTACATGCTACCAATTACTTTTTTTTTTATTATTATAGGTTACAGGATTTCATATTTTAAGAAAACTCACAAAACTAAAACATTTTAGGAAAATTAAAATTATTAAAAATAGTGTTACGGTAAAAAAATAAAAGGTTGAAATAATTATTGTTTTAGGTAGCTTTCAATACAAAAAAGTATAAAGCTACCTATTGCAGCCGTTCGGAGGAAAGCAGTTCCGGAAAATTTCGATATATTTTCACCGATCATGACCCCCAGACCCCAAAACCACCCTCCGCTCAAAAGTTGATTTATATATATAGATATATCCATATATATATATATATATATATATATATATATATATATATATATATATATATATATATATATATCTGACCTATGTCATACGATAACGCCCGTAATTATGAATAGATTTTGATGAAACTAATTGTGTGTATTAAGGTCACTAATGTCTCGACCGAGTTCGTTGGCCAGCTTGGTCCGCCATCTTGTTTCAAGATGGCGGCCATTTAAAGATGTAAAATAACTTAAAATCTAAAATAAATATACAAAAAATTTAAAAATTCAAATTTATTTTTTAATTACGTGTTAGGCCTTGATACAAGGATTCCAGAGCTTTTTTTGGTTTACCTCTATCTTAAAAAATGGCTGAGATAGAGCAGTTTGAAATTCTAGGGTGGCTGACATTTTGAAACAAAACAGCACATTAACGCGATTACTCGCAAATTATTTTCTTTCATTGTTGTAATAATTTTCCCAATCATACGCATAAAACTATATATTCATATCCGTTAACGCCAAAATTGACTACATTGGCGACAAAATTGGCAAAATTGGGCGACATTTGGCGAAATATCGCCAAATTTGGCGATCAAAATAAGTCTTCATAAATGAAGCCAATTTGGCTATTGCTCAATAATTTGGCGTAATTTCTTATTCAAATTCAGTATTAACGAATCTTTTGTAAACGTTTCTTTGCATTTTAGCTTGCTGTTTTCGTGTAACATTAGCTAAAATTTTAAAACGAAGATATAGGAAAGCTACCTTTTCCTCCCGGTACAGGCCGGAAGGACTTTTTTCAGTTAGAATAAACAGTGTAAGGATAATATTTTATAGGAATCATTTTTGTAAGTTTCTTATAAGTTCATTTAACAGTTCCTTATTAACGGCAAAGTTTTATTTCTTTCAATGTGGATTTCTCTATCAACGTCAAAAATGGTAGTCGACTTTTGCATTTCAGCCAAAACTCATTGGCAATTTTTATCGCGCCGTCATCACTTCTAAATACCATACAATTTCAATTCTTACGTCATCAATTAGAAAAATGTTAACTTTCGAATGAAATTTATTTGAAAACTGCCGCTTAATTTAACGAATTTTTTAAATGATTTTCAACCATGAATTATTTTTCAAATTTATCTCAACAATGGCCACCAGTTTGCTTCAATAATGTAAACTAACTCCTGGGAAAGTTGCCAGAATTGGAAATTGATCCTCCTAACCAGCATAAAAAGTGGAAAAAAAAAAAAACTGATAAATGCATAAGATTAGATTATCCATAAGATAGAGCATTTTGGCGTTAAACTGAAATCTGTCAGCAAAAAAAAAAAAAAAAAAAAAAAAAAAAAAAAAAAAAAAAATTCAGTTTATGTTGAACATAAAATTGTTTTTTTTTTTGTTGTTGTTGAATTCGTTGATGTATGTGTTGCATCAGAATATGCTAGGAATTGTAATTTATTATTTTTCTAAAGATGCATTGGGTATTTCACGGTATAAGAGGGAAAAGATCCTAGATTTTGGAAAAGGGATAATCATCTTGTTTATGCAACGGGACCGAAGAAACCATATAAATAAACTACACTTGAAAATATTAAAAATCTGCCTCAACTGCAGATTGTATATTATTATTGTAAAAAAATTCTCCATCTTTACATAAAAATTGCTTAGCTTAAAACAATGGATTCGTTTTAGAAGATATTGATTTGAAACGAACAATGATTAAAGAGGAATTTAAAAACTTTTTTTTAAATTAAAAACTTTTTAACGTCGAATTTCGACGGTGCCTTTGGGCAGATGCAATGCACATGCATATAGGGGATCACTGGTTGCATTATCACAGGGGAAGATATGTGTGCTTTATTTACTGTGTTCTTTTATTTACTGAGAATATGATATGGAAGTAGTAATATAATATTTGTATGATTCTTCATGGGTCCATGAAATTTTATTTCTTGCAGTGGTGAATATGGCGGTAATGTCGAACTGGTGTGCATTACACAGTTGTTTACGGATTGTTTGGATTTGCATCGAAAACGCAGCTGTATTTCCCTGGGGAAAAAAAAACTTTTAAAATAAAATTATTGAAACACTGTTTCATACTCTCCCACTCTTAAATAATAAAGAAACTTATTTTACTGATACTGTTATAGTAATTTTTTTCGCCAAGTTTTGACGGGCGTAGTATTTTACTAGTATTTTATTACTAGTATTTTATTACTGTATTTTATTACTGTATATTACTAGTATTTTACTTATTACTTAAAAAAAAATTTTAATTGTTTTCAAAAATATTGTACATTATTTCAAAAAAGTATATATATTGCTACACAATTCTTAAAAATTCTTCAATAAATTTATTACATTATTAACAATTAAAAAAAAAAGAAAAAGAAAAAAAAATCTTCAATAACATCTATCTATAAATTAAAATAAGCTCCTATGAACATTAGATTCAGTTACAAAAATTTAGAATGTTACAAATGTATGCTATGAGAACTATTATCAGATATATACAGGGTGAATCTAAACTCTTGGGCAAAATTTTAAGGGGTGATAGTACACATCAAGACAAACAATATTAAAAAGGAAACTAAGGGTCCCAAACGTCTTCCGAAGGAGATAGGCGCCATTAAAATTTAGGGTCCAAAATTTCAAATGATTATAAAAAACGGAAAAATTGGTTGATTCGTTTGCGGTTTTCGCTAAAACTATTCTTTATGTCAGTATTTTCTTAAAAATAAATTTTAAAGATAAAGTTCAAAAGATGCCGATAGAGGGCGCTTTAGACTTTGGAGTAACGAAAAACTATTTTTTACCGTTATTTTTTTTTATCTCATTAAATGCTTTCAAAACCGCAAACAAATCGACAAATTTTTCCGTTTTTTATAATTATTTGAAATTTTGGACCCTAAACTTTAATGGCGCCTATCTCCTTCGGAAGACGTTTGGGACCCTTAGTTTCCTATTTAATATTGTTTGTCTTGATGTGTATACTGTCACCCCTTAAAGTTTTGCCCAAGAGTTTAGATTCACCCTGAATAGATGCATACTTTACATAAATTATATACTCAGTCTAAATAATAACAAGTTGGAAATTGTACGTCAAACGTGACAAATGAGGTGCGTTCGTACTATAGCTAGTTATATAAATATTCAGATCTTTATGATTTTTAATTCTGTGAAATGAATTATATCGTCTGCAGATTCATTTCTGTCATAAAATAAGTATCTCGGTCGCTTGACGATTAAACTTCGGAAGCTCCTATAACAAAAAAGCACCGATTTAAAAAAAAAAAAATTCAAATTTCTTAATAAATATTTTTATTAATATCTCCTAAAGTTTTGATTCGATTTTTATAAAATTTGAAATGTCTCGACAAAATTCTGCAAATATAATATATCTTAAATTTCAAATCATTCGTTTGGGTAGTTTTTGCGTTGTTATATGCGGACGGACGGACAGACAGACGGACGGACGGACAGACGGACGGACCAAGCGACGACAATAGGTGCTACGTATTTATATAATTACGAACGCACCTAATAATAAACCACACACATAAACCTTCTAAAGAGTATATCACGCGAAATTGAAAAAAAAAAAAATACGATAATAATAAAAAAAACACGAAGAAACATTGTTAACAATAAAAAAAAAAAAAAAAAAAAAAAAAAAAGATGAAAGTCAATTTTTAAAAATAAATTACACTTTTCAATTAATCTATTAACTTTTCTTTTTCATAAAAATATTTTTATACAGGAATATCGAAAATATAAAATATTTTTTGTGAAAAGTTCTAAAAAACATTTTCATCTAAGTCATATTAATTAGATTTGTTTTAAAAATTAATCAAACATCCTTAAAAAATTTTAAGTTCCTCCTAAAATTTATCGAAATTTGCAGAAATCATAAGCACATTCACACGAAAGCTTCCGTTTTAAATACCTTAAATCGGAGCTCAGACGTACAGAATCATGGCTTGGTGGTTAAGTACACAGCAAATCACCAATCTATAATTGAAATTTGCTGCGAGTTCGAATACCGCTCAACGCTTAGGAACAACAACAAAGAAATAATTAAGATTATTTTAATAACTAATACTCCCCCCCCCCCCCCATAGAGGGCAGCATCATTCTTCTTCTTAAAAATTGTAAAGTTCACTTTTTCTCTTAATTTCGACTAAGTTGAGCTTATTTCTTAATTTACATAAAATTCTTCATCTTTATCTATAGGAAATGTCAGGTCGACAAAAATTAATCTTTAAAAATTTCGTCTGCTCTAAAAAAAAAAAAAAAAAAAAAAAAAAAAAAAAAAAAAAAAAAAAAAACCCTCAAAATTAACAAGATACATTCTGAGTTTGAAAATAAAAATAAATAAAAAAAATTGCTAATCAGCAAAAATCAGCCTTCCTTCAACATAAGAAGTTATCTTTACTTTCTTATCACCATTTCAATTATCTCCCAGATCACTTCATTATCCGGGTACTTCGGCAGGTGCAGTGGTGTGGCGCATGGCGCAGAATCAGCCTTTTTACATTACTGTGAAAATATGTAAATTTACAAAATTAAAAAGTTTATGAAATCTTGCATATTTTTTGAACTAACAAAGATTTTTAAAAATCAAAAATATCTGTAAGTCACACATTTTTCTTTTCTATTAGATCAAGTATTCGTCATGGATTTATCTGTATTATTATTTTTTTTAATTAAAGTTGAGTACTTTAAAATAAAATATATTGAAACATTATTTAAAATGTCAGTTTTTGAAAAATTATATATCATGAAGTGAAAATGAAACAGTATGCTTTTTTAACAAAATCCAACCTATAGTTATCCAACATATAGTATGAATACAGTTTGTCTGTCTGTCCGTGCTCCAACTCCCGTAAATATACTTGGATTGCCATGAAATTTTTATATGTTATTGAGATTTATTTTAGAATGTTCAGTACTGAAAATGAAATATGTAGAATTTATAGTTCATTTACAGGGACACACAAAACAATTCAGTTACATTACGGTCTATGGGGAAAAATCGTTTGCTGTGCATTTTATTGACGTTACGATATTTCAAACATAACGAGATTGATATACATAATTGAGATGGACTACAACATGTTTTCTCAGGATTATAGAATAAGTAGCATTTATAGTTCGTTTCACAGGGACTCACAAAAGGAATCCATTACATATGATCTATGGGAAAAAATCGTTTGCTATGCATTTTAATGATGTCATGATGCTTCAAAAATAACGAAATCACTGAAGTGCACTGCATGTTCTCTATATTATAGAGTATTAACATTTATTATTCATTTACAGAGACACACAAAATAATTTGGTTAAAGGACTGACTGACAATCTATAATTGCTGGAAGTGCGTTTTTCTCTGTGGTATTTGTTTTTAGCGTCTAATTTTGATTGCATGAGGTTAAAAAATAAGCATTTATTGACAGCTTATAACTTAAAAGGGGGAATAGATAATCATCTGTTGTTTGGCAAGGAAGGAACTCTGCATCTAACTGTCTATAATCCGTATAGGTCGTTTTCTGTTATTCCGATTGTTCTATGAGAAAAAAGTCTTGAAATCGGAGAAATTGCAGTTAGTAACGAATAAAAAGAACATTTTACTAAATAAATTTTCAGAGTTTATTTAGAGAAATATTCCTGAAATCCACCGTACTTTTCTTTTATAATTAAAGGTTCAAGAGTTATAAGAATTTCTTGCTAAGAGTTTTGATTCCTATATTAGAGTATTAAATAGTATACGTAGTTACTAAAGTTATATCTTTATGTTCATACAATAAGAGTTCATTAAATCAAATATTTTCTTGTGTGTTTTCTTTAGCGATTTTTTGCAGTCAATTTTTGAGTGTTCAGAATCAGAAAGAAAGATTTTATGGATTCTCATGGGATGAACATAAGGGATGGTAAATTCGTGTATTCGATATTCTAATACACGAATAAAATCTGTTGGCTAGAAATTCCCATGCCTCTGAAACCTTTAATTGTAACAGAGAAATATAGAGGATTCCAGGGTTATTTCTCTAACTAAACCTAGAAAAATGTTTTAATAAAATGTTTCTTGTGTTTAAATGTTCTTTTTCGTCATGGCTGGGTGTTATTTCTCCAATTTCAACACTCTGTATCTCATAGACCAGTCAGAATAACAGAAAACGAGTTACAGATTATAGACATTACTCACAGAAATCCTTCCGTGCCAAATCTCATAGCATATCATTACCTCTTCTCCCTTTTGAGTTAAAAAATACCATATAAATTCTGATTTTTGAAATTTTTCAAAATTTAAATTCTTGAAATTCAAGAGAAAAAATGTATAACAGCCTGCTATTTTTTTTTTCTGCGAATATTTTTGAAAATAGTAATAACACATAAAGTGTGCATACTGTTACACTTCGTGAGATATAATTTTTCAAAAACGGGCATTTTGAGACTAATATTTCAATATATTTTAAAGTACTCAACCTTTTTAGGTAGTTTTCAATACAAAAAAGTCCTTCCGGCCTGTACCGGGAGGAAAAGGTAGCTTTCCTATATCTTCGTTTTAAAATTTTAGCTAATGTTACACGAAAACAGCAAGCTAAAATGCAAAGAAACGTTTACAAAAGATTCGTTAATACGGAATTTGAATAAGAAATTCGCCAAATTATTGAGCAATAGCCAAATTGGCTTCATTTATGAAGACTTATTTTGATCGCCAAATTTGGCGATATTTCGCCAAATGTCGCCCAATTTTGCCGCCAATGTCGCCAATTTTGGCGTTAACGGATATGAATATATAGTTTTATGCGTATGATTGGGAAAATTATTACAACAATGAAAGAAAATAATTTGCGAGTAATCGCGTTAATGTGCTGTTTTGTTTCAAAATGTCAGCCACCCTAGAATTTCAAACTGCTCTATCTCAGCCATTTTTTAAGATAGAGGTAAACCAAAAAAAGCTCTGGAATCCTTGTATCAAGGCCTAACACGTAATTAAAAAATAAATTTGAATTTTTAAATTTTTTGTATATTTATTTTAGATTTTAAGTTATTTTACATCTTTAAATGGCCGCCATCTTGAAACAAGATGGCGGACCAAGCTGACCAACGAACTCGGTCGAGACATTAGTGACCTTAATACACACAATTAGTTTCATCAAAATCGATTCATAATTACGGGCGTTATCGTATGACATAGGTCAGATATATATATATATGGATATATCTATATATATAAATCAACATTTGGACGGAGGGTGGTTTTGGGGTCTGGGGGTCATGATCGGTGAAAATATATCGAAATTTTCCGGAACTGCTTTCCTCCGAACGGCTGCAA
The DNA here is from genome assembly GCA_963931845.1 of Maratus michaelseni. Classification (NCBI taxonomy): domain Eukaryota; kingdom Metazoa; phylum Arthropoda; class Arachnida; order Araneae; family Salticidae; genus Maratus; species Maratus michaelseni. Next base: position 173,193,058 of record OZ007596.1, on the reverse strand, counting down.
TAGGTAGCTTTATACTTTTTTGTATTGAAAGCTACCTAAAAGTATAAAGCTACCTATTGCAGCCGTTCGGAGGAAAGCAGTTCTGTGATATGAAATCTCACAATGTTTAAATCATGTTATATTTTTATTTCTTTCGGCCTTTCACGTCGATATTATTTGGATTCAATTCCATATTTATTTTTACGCGAGCGTTTCCTATCAGGCATCGTTCGGCGGCCGTATTGCGCTCTTGCCGATGTGTTCGCTCTCTGCCTTCTCCTCGTATTGTGATGACGTCATCGAAGCGCCGTCTTTCCCCCTCTTGTGACGTACGCATCAGGTAGCTGTGAAAGGAGGCTAATTTTTCGAAGGCGTGGTTTATTTGACGATTGCTGGCGCAAATTAAAATAAATGTTTTTAAATGAATTGTTCGGATTTGTTAATTAAGATATTGTCTAATTTTTAAAATTCTCTAATAGATTTAAATCTTGTCGTCCGGATACTTTTGGTGTCCCCGTTTCTTACTATAAATTAAAAATTTCGTTAATTTTAAATCAGAATCTGTTTTGTTGATGAACTGTCATGATGTAGTTTTCGTTTCAAAAAGATCGCGGGCCCTGCCTGCCTGCGGCCGACGATGCGTGGTCCGGCGAAATTCTACGACGATGTCTCCCTGTCTGAATTTATTGCCTGATGGCGCGTAAAAGTTTTAATTGAAATTCTCATCTTTAAAATCTGGATTAATGCTGCATTTTAATTTTTAAAGACGTTTCTTCGAGTGGAAAAGATCATTTTTATGGGCCAACGTTTTTTTATTAAAATAAAAAGGTGACCAACGGATGAAGGCCTCTTTCTTCTCTTCAAAAGATGAATAAAGATATTTGATTTATATCGTTAACAAGGCTCCTCTTCATTTTGTGTACAGCAGACACCATTCAAGTAAGAAGTTTCTTTTCCTTTTATTTTATACCACTGCTTTGACCAAAAAGAACGCTAAGGGGTCTAGCAAATACAACGCAATATTTTAAATAAAGAACTTCATAAATATTTAATAATATATAACTACACCTTCACCTACATCAAATAATATTATTTGTACCACAAGTTCCGGAAAATTTCGATATATTTTCACCGATCATGACCCCCAGACCCCAAAACCACCCTCCGTTCAAATGTTGATTTATATATATATATATATATATATATCTGACCTATGTCATACGATAACGCTCGTATTTATAAATCAATTTTGATGAAACTAATTGTGTGTATTAAGCTCACCAATGTCTCGACCGAGTTCGTTGGCCAGCTTTGTCCGCCATTTTGTTTCAAGATGGCGGCCAATTAAAAATTTAAAACTAAAATAAATATACAAAAAAGTTAAAAATTCAAATTTATTTTTTAATTCAGTGTTAGGCCTTGAAACGAGGATTCCAGAGCATTTTTTGTTTTACCTCTATCTTAAAAAACGGCTGAGATAGAGCAGTTTGAAATTCTAGGGTGGCTGACATTTTGAAACAAGACAGCACATTACAAAAATTTTCATTGTTGTAATAATTTTCCCAATCAAACACATAAAACTATATATTCATATCCGTTAGCGCCAAATTCTCGCCAAACTTGGCGACATTTGGCGAAATATCGCCAAATTTGGCGACCAAAATAAGTCTTCATAAATGAAGCCAATTTGGCTATTGCTCAATAATTTGGTAAATTTCTTATTCAAATTCAGTATTAACGAATCTTTTGTAAACGTTTTATTTGCATTTTAAGTTGCTGTTTTCGTGTAACATTAGCTAAAATTTTAAAACGAAGATATAGGAAAGCTACATTTTCCTCCCGGTACAGGCCGGAAGGACTTTTTTAATTAAAGGTAAATCCATGACAATTGCTTTATCCAATAGAAAAAAGCATGTAATTTTGGATTTTTTTTTCATTATTTATTTATCTCTATTAGTTCAAAAAATATGCAAGGAGTTTATAAACCATTGAATTTTGTAATATTGCAGTTTTTGACTCCCTCTCCCCACCCTCTCTAATTAAAAATATTTTTAAGAGAGAATTTTTTCGCAAATAGATTTTAACTTCTTTTCTATACAGGTTTCCACAGCGAAGTATAGGAAAAATTAAAAATGCTACGGCAACAACAACAACAAAATAAATAAATAAATAAATATATCTTTATTATAAAGGACAAACGTGTCCGTGCGTAACGCTGACGTCATTTTCCGAATGGCAACACTTGACGATAAAATTTCGGTTTTGCGATTTTTGCTACTGCAATTTTTTTTAATTTCTAAACATCGCACATTTTAAATTTTTACACCGTTATATAGGGAAAAAAATCTACTTTTGTGAAAATTGCTTGTTTGGAAATTGTACCGCAATTTACTCATTTATTATAGCATTTAAATTAAATTTCAAGCATGATTTTAAAAAAATCTACATCTCTATAGCTTGCAGACGATTACAAAATATTAATCCGTTTGCACGTTAAACAATATAAAAAGTTCAGCATTTGTCGGCAGCTAATATTCAATAACGAAATTAAAGCTTCATTAAGCAATAAATAAAATAGTATAAATAAAACACAAATTTAACAGACATGTAATTGAAATAAGTGCTTAAAACCGTTGAAATTATCGGAATAAAAAAAAACTGCTGTAGATAACGAAATTTTTAGTGATTTCTTCGGCTATTAACTTCTGGCGAAATTTCAATACGAAATTTCTGATTTTAATAAATTTCAAAATTTTATTTTAATATATAATTGAGATATTTCAAATAAAAATGTTCTTTGGTATTTTTAGAGGACAATAAAATAAAGTTATTAAATGTAAAAACTCTATTAGAGTTTTTTTTTTAAATGGTTTTTACCTATATTCTTATTCTTTATTCCGGGAGGCCCGGGTTGGATGTCCTAGTATATATAAACTCGGTTTATGGCGTCAGTTGCTGTCATCCGAAAAATCTATAAGCAACCACTCCATTTCTTCCGATCAAGGGTCCATTCCTCCTCCAGACCTCTATCCCTTATGGCTTTTTTTATAACATCCATCCAGGTCTTTCGTGGTCTTCCTCGTTTCCTTATTTGGTTTGTTCTATAATTAGATGCAATTTTGGGTAGTCTCTTGTCACTCATTCTTTTAACATGACCATAACAGATTAATTACTTCTTTTGGAGATCGTTTAATATGGTTCCCTTTATTTTCATTATTTCTTTGATTCTTTCATTTCTTATTCTTTCTATTCTTGATATCTTGCATGATCTTCTTAGGGCATCCATTTCCACTGCCGCTAATTTCTTTCTTTCTGCCTCCATAATTCTCCATCCCTCTGCTCCATATAACAATATGCTCTTTACAATAGAATTGTATATGACTATCTCAACGGACGCACTCACAGTACTAACGGGGATCCCTCCAATCCTAATATCACTAGAATACGAGCACCAGAAAAACAGAAACCTACACCTAGAATTTGAACCAACAACCACGCAATACTTTCCACAAACAACTATTCAGAGAAAAGTTCCAAGTTGGCAACTGCACCCCGCTGAGGAGACATCGCAACTACAGGTATGCATTGCCAAGAACAGGCCCTCGCAGCATCCTACCATTTACACTGATGGGTCGCGCACCGAAACCGGCGTGGCCGCAGCTTTCTGCGCCATGGTAAATGGAGTGTCGACCCATGAGTGGGCCTCCAGAATTGGAGACGATAACTCAGTGTATCAAGCTGAACTGTTTGCAATTCTGAAGGCTTTGGAATGGATAGCTGCATCCCCCGCGCAGGATAACTTCATAATTTATAGTGATAGTCTGTCGGGTCTTCAGGCAATCCATGCACTTCGAACGAAGCACCCCCTCATTCAAAAAATTAAAATTATCCTACATACTCTGTTAAATCGGGTCACGTCACAGCACACATCGGCATCACAGGAAATGAATTAGCTGACAGCCTGGCAAAGGAAGCAACAAAAATTGAAACAATAGAATACTCCCTTCCAGTTCCCCCTTCTTTCATAAGAAGGGAACTAAAAGATAAAATCATCCCAGCATGGCAAGTCTACTGGAACACCTCCACAAAAGGTAGACATACTCATAATCTCATTCCCAAAGTTTCCAGAGAAATGTACAACTTGTCTCCACATACCACGGCATTCCTCACGGGACATGGTCCCTTTAAAAATTATCTATATAAATTTAAAAGGTCTAGAACCGATATGTGCGAGTGTGGGGCCAGTGATGAACCCACTCATTACTATTTTACCTGTCCCCTGACTGTTTCTTGGCACCTAAGATCTTCACCGTCTCATCCGCCACCATCCTGGCTGATAAACATAATAACGAGGCCAGTCTTAAACCATAAGCTACTAGAAATTTATAAATTTCTACTCAATCTCTCAAATCTCACCTAATCTTTGCATTTGTTGTAGTCTTAAAATTATTTATTAATTTCTCTTTCTTAGTTTAATTCATAATTCTTAAGTTCATCCTAATCTTAACCCTAACTTTCTTGTCTTCAAGCTTCTAGTCTAAGGGACAAGCTCCCACTTATAATTATAATGCTTTTTAACTTCTCTTCATTGGGACCGCTCTTATGCTCAGCAACATCATCACTGGCGCTCAGTATTTTATATCAGCCTTCCTACAGTGCACGGGTTTCAGCGCAAATGTGTGGCGCTCCTTGTCGCGTGGAAATCCTGCACTGTCACCTCTTCAAAGGGCCGTCAGCTATGAACTGTACAAGTGGTGCAGTCATACCACTGAACTGCTCATCTATTCTTCAAGCGGACTGTACAACTGGTGCAGGCGCACCTCCTCCATCATCCTGTCTGTCGCTGCCTGTCGCGTAGGAACGCTGGTTCCAGCGACAGACCCTATATTGTAATTTTTTTTTTGTCTTTACTTCCTGCCGCCTGTCGCGTGGGGCTTTGCCCGGCAGGACCAGCATTTTGTACTGCCACGTTTAATCCCTGCGTGTCGGGGAGCTAGCCGGGGAAGACATTAAACGCTCAACGGCTGGGTTCGCCCTCAGCCGAGTGGTCTTCCTCAGGCATTAAAATACATTAAAATAGAATTGTATATTAATATACTTTATTTTTGCCTAGAGATCTCCTCACTCCACCAAATAGAACTCAATAGTTTTACAGCTGTTCTTCCTTGACAGATTCTGCATTTATTTTCCTGCGAGTCTCTGCCTTCTCTATAATTGTCTTACACCAAGGTATCTATTATGTAATACTCGCAGCTTCCTATTTTTATGTTATTATTTAAATTTAGTTCTGTCTCATTTCCTCCTATACATAGTTATTTGGTCTTACTTACGTTCATGTAAAGCCCCCTTTTCTCATACTTTTCCTTAATTATTAAATAAAATAATGAAATGTGTCGAAATTCTGTGGAATGAGCCTGATTCATTTGTAGAACAACCATTCAGAAATTCTGGAAAACAGTTGGTTTCCGAGGTTTGCTGAAACTTTTGGAAATAAAAGTTCCCCGCTGTTGTACAATACATTTCAAAAAATATATTTGTGTTTATTTTGAAAATTTATTAGTTTCTAACCGTTGAAATAACTGAAACATTAAAAATAACCGAAGCACTTAATTACAAAGCACACAGCACGTGTTTTGTTCTCTAAAGGAAAACGTATGTGTTTAATGAACTTTTGGCAAAAATTCACAAATAAGTTCTCTCCATCACTCTCAGATTTTTTTATAAAATGAAAATTTTAATTCAATTATTGTGAAATGCCCAATGTATGTAATTAAAAAAATTTCAAAATTCATTGACCCTCAATTTTATAGCTGATATTATAGCAGAATACTCCCTTAAACGAATCTTTGTCACATCCGCGTGCTATTCTTTTTTCCTTTAAAAAATATTTTACCATGACGTGTGAACAACCAAAAAAATTTAGAGGATAGAAAAAAAAAACAATGGCACTCCGGGAGTGCCGACAGAAGTGAAAACTTGAACAATTACGTGTGTATTTTTTGAATCGTCAGGAAACGTTTTATTGTGCAAGAAATAGTTTTAAATGAAGTGTTTTTTTTTTATTCATTATTATAAACTACTACCACAAAAATTATATTACAATTTTCATTTAATGCGCTATTGTACATTATAATATTATATTATAAATTGAAATATTTCATTATTTTCATTTTTTCTTTTTATATTACTTCTGTCTATTTTTTTTTCTCGGTCTCGTTAAATAATATTTTCCGTGTTTTGTTATTTCATTTTCATCTTTTGATTTGGTCTCGCGAGTTGAGTCACTTTTATCAGTTTTCACCGCGCGTGCTAAATTTATCTTGAAATAATTTTCTGAATTATTTTTATTCATAACTAGCTGTTACCCGTGACTTCGTTCACGTATCATTAAAATAAGAATAAATTCATTAATTAAGCAAAATATTTCATTCCCGATAATTAGAAACGTAAATAATTAACTAACTCTTGATCACATTCCATAGGAGACAATACAGTATTTCTATGTTATAGAGGCCTTGACATAACTAAGTTTTAAAAAAGTGAAATTTTGTGACAAATAATCACGAAAAAGAAACTGCAACCAATGAAAAAAGGCGGGCCAAACAAAATCGTGGAAATCGGTGAATTGTGTAAAAACATATGTCAAGTTTACCTGGCAAACCATTTTACTTTTAACGCCTTTGTGAAACGTTTTAATAGCCATCCTTCAAAGATAATGGAAATAGTATATTCTTTTTCATTAAATTCAATTCTTGTGAATAGGGAGCAATAATTGTAGACCTAAATGCATGGAGCTTAAATTTGCCTCCTTGATTTAATCTATAACTACAGCGCCTATATTCTAGGGGCTGTACTACAACTGAAAAAAAAATCTTTATTTCTAAATGAAAATATGTTGACAGACGATATTTGTTCTCCAGAATAAATTGACTCATGAAGTTTGAATATGTGAAAATACGTTTTTATTTTTAAAAAAATTTACTGTAATCAAGATTTTTTTTTTCTTTCAGCATCTATTCAAATTGAAAATAATTCTTTTTTTCAGTTTTAATGAGAAAAAATATATTATTCGGTTTCATTTCTTCTTTTTTATCCACAAAATTGGAATAATTTAGTTGCCATTTTTAGAGCAACTTCGTTAAATTTATAAAAAAAAAAAATAATAATCATATCTCGGAATTTAAATCATTTTTTATTTACCCATCATACGTAGTATAGGGTAAGTCTTGTAATCGTTTTGAAAATTGAAAAATTTTTTTGACGGATTTACACGTTTCAGACACTGGAGATTCCAAAAGACATATTTTTAGAAAAAAAAAATTTGCCGTCCGTCTGTGTGTCTGTAAACGCTCTATCTCCCTAAACAATTGAGATAGACACTTGCAATTTGGTATGTACTTAGTATGTAATAATGGGAAGAAGCCTATTTCATTTCAATAACCTCGATTAACCGGAACTATTTTTTTCGGACTCTCGAAATATTCGTTCTGATAAAAGGTATATAAAAATTTTCGAAATTGTTTATTTTAAGAAATGAATATAAAAGACAATAAAAAAACATAAATTTTGCATAAAGCATGAAGTCGATCGGATAATTAGTTGCTGAGATATTTGTAATCCTATTTTCCACACTCTTCGATTTTTCATGACCCTGTATTTCATCCAAATTTCACTTCAAAGATATATTTTAATTGGAAATTTGACGCTTAATCAGATGCAATAAACCGCTAGTTAATAGAATTATTATTTTTGGAGTTATAAGGAAAAACCTCTTTCAAGCAATTCAGTAATCGAGCCTATAAAGTTATGACGTCATCAAGCCACGATTTTATTTGAATTGCTATGCATTTATATAGTTTACACATTTTTGTTTTAATATTTTACATTATGCATATCCATGATGGGTAAGTATTACGGCAGCCCCCAACGACTAGTTTTTAATTCTGAGAGTTTATGACATCCTCTGCGAAATACAAACAGGCGGTCAGATTTTAATATAATAGATTCGTAATTATTTTTATTTTCCTAATAATCATGGTGTAATTTTTGGCAAAAACTCTCATCTGTATGTAACTGATATTCATGCATAATAATCGCTAGCTAAAAAAAAAGCTAAAAAAATATATTTAAATTTTTCGTTTTAAATATGACGTGAAACTCATCTACTTTCTAAACTTACCGATTCTTGTATTATTAATGTAATGAATTGATTCACGCTCCTTCTAAAACACATTTGAAAATTCCCATTTTATTTCAAGTATGACGTCACTTTTTCCTCAGAGAAATCTCTTTTAAATGGCAAAATTCTTGTTAATTTTCTTTTACTGGCAATCAGGACGTAAATTTTAGCGGAAAACTCACATTTGTGTGTAACTGGTATTCAAGCTAATTATTAATCAGTATCGATAAAATATATTTCAGTTTTTCATCTTAAATATTACGTCCATTATCTATTTACTTTCATTATACATTGATATTCATGCTCCTTGTATTATTACGAATATATGAAAATACATGTTTTTTTTATGACGTCATATTTGTCCAAGCCCATTGGATCCTTTTCATAGTTCCATGGTCCAAGCGAAATCTATTTTTTAATAATATAATTATTGTTGCACTTTTCCTTCTAATTATAACGCAGTTTTTGACAGAAAAATATCTTTTTATTTTAACCGATATTCATACTTCATGTATAATAACAAATACTCCATATTTTTGTTTCAAATATCACGGAAATTCACCTTCTTTTGAATTTTTTTAATTTTCAGTTTTCACGTGAAAATCGTTCAATTGAAAATTAGCTGTTGGGGAAAAATTATTTTTCCGTGTTTTTATTTTTGTGGCAACGATCAAAGCCCTAGCAACGATAAAGTAAAATGGTTAAATTGTATGGGAAAATGTCCATTTATTCTCTATGAAAATAATTAAATTTTTAATTATTAAAGAAAATATTTGAATAAAATAAACAAAAACCAGCCTATGTTAATTTGAGTATTATAATCAACCTACATGCAAAAATACAGGATCATTAAATGCTCCATTTTGACGCTGGCTTCAGCCTAACATTTGCACACAATGAGATTTATAATATTATTATTAGGATACCAATCATTTCGTTTTCTGCACATGAACTATTTCCTTTTGATACTTTCGCTTCATTGTATGAATTGGCAACATAATTTAATTTTTTATCGGAATTATTTACAACTTTAAGGCAACGTACTTGAAAAGTATTGCGCTCGCCAACAATTTTAATTCCCTCTTCATCTATCGCCAACTTTAGTTTGCTGATCACGTCTTGCCCTATTACAATATCGTATGCGAGAGATTTTGAAACATAAAATTTCGTTGATATAAGAAACCCATCTTCAAAGTGGTGTGAAATTCTATTCATGGTTTTAACATTACGTCTCGCCGCATCATAATCGTCTAGTTTACTTACTAATTTATTAATTTTTGGAAGATCATCAATAAAATGTTCTTTCATTTCTATAGGTAAAATTTTCATAATTTGATCTACTACTATTAATTCTTTTAAGAATTCGAAATCAGATACTTTAAGACCGCTAATCCATTCTTCCAAATGATTTCTTAATTCAAATGCTAAATCGCGCCAAGTGGCTGAAGATTCTTTTTTATGTGACATTAATTTCTGCCTAAATTCTTCTGGCGTCATTTTGAAGCGTTTAAGAAGTAAATCTTTTACATAATCGTAATTGTTCGCCAATGTTTCTGTCTCTCTAGCTATAATATTGGCGATTTCTAACGGAATTAAACTTAACAAATGTGTGACCCAATTTTCTTTTATTATATTCATTCGAGAAATTTGGCTTTCAAATAATGCTAAATAGAGACTAATATCACTTTTGCTGTCAAAGTGAGATATTAATTTAAGCAAATCTATGGTTGCTTACCTGAACCAGCTATTGCAGAATCGTTGCCAAATATACAGAGGTGTCGGGGTACTTTTCTGTTAGCCGGGCGCCAGTGATATATGTACATATATAAATACATATGTATATACATAAATTTGTATATATATATACATCCATATATGCATATATATGTGTATGTATATATATGTATCTGTAGATATGTGTAGATATATGTGTGCGTGTATATATACATGTATATATATTACTGGCGCCCGGCTAACCGAAAAGTACCGGTGTCGGTGACGGTCACGGTAACGGTGTCGCGAATTCAATGGTTTTTTCCCATCTCAAAAAATGCCCAACGCGCCTAAAGAAGTTTTCACTTCAAAAAATATGAATCAAAAATATTTGAATTTTTGTTTATTAGGATTGAAACATACGGTAACATACATGTAGGTATCACACTGTAATAATTATAGCAGCAACTATATTTTAGAAAATAATATAAAAATAAATGCGTTTTCTGGTATTGCATCTTAGATGCTAAATAATTAATATCGACTTCATATCGTGTTACTTTTAACAAAAAACAATGACTTGCAGGCATAGTGTAGAGGGGAAGGCAAATCCCAAACCATGTCGTCATAATTTCATCATTCGCATTTTTTGTTTATAATGCATGACAATCTTTCATTTTAGATATTCTCCAAACCTTCTTTTAATCCGATAAATTGAGTCCACATTGAAATAGATTGGAATTCAACAAATTGCATTTCAATTTCTACATTTTCCAGAAAATTAAAAAAGAAAATGTCAAACTCAGTTTGTTTAAATTCATATATTTTGTATAGTTTCATTCTATTTTCATTTTGAACCTCAATCAATGCCATGGTGAAAATATTCTGTCGCGTACCATCAGTTTGCTTCCTCTGGTCTAGCTAGATACTTCCTATCAAGAAGAGTCTTTCGAAGGAGAAACTATTTTTACAGGCAAAGTGGATTTTGGCTTTCAAACGGAAAGGAGGATTTTAAAATTACTCTTTGCCTTGCCACTGACCAAATTACAGTGCGATTCCAGCACTTGAAATTACACAAAAAGCAAAGTTATTCTGTTGAAGTTTCGCTAAAATATCTTCATTATTGTATGAGCTGTGAACGAAAATCAGAGTTCGACTTGGATGAACATCCAGTGTTGAATTCAGACATTTTACTGCGGGAGGGATTTCTGATGTGTCTGGGGAGGGGTGAGGGCGTATGGAGTTACGGAGGGATGTGCACTTTTACAACATTAAAAAGCATAAAATCCGTAATCTTTCAGGGAGAGGGGAGGCATTTTGATGCTCCGGGTGGTAATTTCCCCCCGGGCTGTTTCCTGAATTCATTCCTGCAACGCCCTTCTGTATTTTGACAGAATAATTAGATTGCGACCCTCATCTCTTATATAAAAGTTGTTCGTCTTGATATGTATTACCACCCATTACAGTTCTGACTATCAGATCAGATACACCCTGTATATGTGCATGTATGCATGTTCATACACACATAGTTATTTATTTATTTGCTCTATAGTTATTTTTGAGCGTGTAAATTCATAATTTGCTCTTAAGTCCCTAATAACTTTATCTTTCTATAAAATTTATTTCAATTCTATTTACCAATGCCTATTTCTTCAAACATTTCTATTGAATTTATTATGCTTTCTTAATTATTGTCATCGTCTTTATTAATATTAGTTAATAATTTCTTGCATCTTCATCTAAAAAGAAAATGAAAAACAGCAATCCATTTCCACAAATGTTTCTTTTTTGTCTGTATATAAAAAAAACTTTTCTTCAGTATTGTGTTCATTCCCTTACTTACTACCTACGGAGTTCACCTGCATTAATAAATGATTCACTGAATCAGGGTGGAGCCAAAGTCATCCGCCAATCATCAGTTCTCATCTCCGCACCCCCGCTGTTCATAAAAGAATGCTGACAATACATCAGATGAGGGGGTATCCTTAGAAGAATTCGCTTCACAGTTACATGTCCTGCTATGAGAAACAATGGTCCGTAAATACAAACACAGAATTTAGCAGTAAAAGGGTGAGAAATTTTAAGTAAGTGATTAATATTTTTAATATGACTTTTAGTGTATTGACTTTTAGTATTTTAAAATGCAGTTAAATATATGTATATTGCGATTATGTAAATATCGGAACAATTGCTGACATTAAATATACTATTTCCATTTACATGGAAATCGTAAAAATTTCTTAACCGAATTATGTCTGTGCATCGTTATTTAAAGAGTAATGATTTTCTATTGCTTTAAAACGCAATAGAATTTTTCTGTATTGAAATTCTGCCGATGAAGTCTTTATGCTGTTTTTAATTACATAAGGTAATTATGATTAATTACATATTTAACTGAATCACGTTTTAGTAGAAGATTTTTATTTAATTATTATCTAGTATATTTGTAGCATATTATTATTTTTTTTTGTGCTTTAAAACAGAGACAAATTGATCTGAATTGAAATTTTGTAAATATCGGATTATTGATGCATGCATTATATTATTTTCAATTACGTAAGCTAGCTACCAATATCGTTTTTTCAGTAGAGTTTAATCTAGTTAATACTTATACTGTATTGAAATTTTTAAATATTTTAAAATGCAGTTAATTTATCTGAATTGAAATTCTGTAAATATCGGTCAATTGATGAATGTTTGAATGAATTATTATTATTTTTTTTAAACAAATACTATCTTAAGGTGTGTAACTTAATCATGTTTATATTCAGTCTATACTTATTCAAATATTACTTAGAATGTATTGATTTTTAAGAATTTTAGCCCTTAAATTCTGAGACAGCTTGATCGAAAGATAAATAAAAGGCTAGATTGACTCATACGATGATGTTTCTGTGCTAAACTTAATGTATATAGGACTATTATAATTAAAATTCACCTATTCAGAAGTCTTTAGTGATAGTATTAAGGCTCCAAACAAAACAAAATTTCACCAGTATGTATAGTTAAAGTGAAAATTTCAAGTTAAACTGCGCAAATTGAAGAAAAAAAAAAAGCAGTTGTCTGTGAGATCGCTAACAGTAGTTAAGGGTTAAAACGTAGTCCAATTCATGTGAATTGCAATTTTGTAAATATCGGACTGTCAATACATATTTTATACTATTTTCAATGACGTAAAGTAAAACTTAATCGAATCACATTCTTGCTGCAGTTTTTGATTCAATTATTATTTAAAGTATGTGGATTTTTAATGTTTCAAACTTTTCATCCATGAAGTATTTTTAAATGAACGAAAAACACATTTTGCACTTAAAATGGATTATTAAAAACAAATAATGTTTAATTTTTAAAGTGTAGCATTTCTTTCCGGATATGGTCCAAAATATTCCACTGAGAAAATCATTTTCATAAGTTTTTATATTTAATATATTTGTTTAGATTGCCCAAAACACCAAAAATAATTTTAATAGGAAAGATATCAATTATGTGTTTATATAATAAAATTTCATTTAAAATAAATAAATAAATAAATGCTTAAATGAAACAATCAGCCTGTGTTATAATCTCAGTTATAATCTATCTATACAAAGTTTCAAAAGGAGTAGTTTAACTATTCTTCCAGATAGTTGTATATTTTAATGAATGTATCCTTGTATTTATTAGAAAAAATACAAAACGATCCGGATATAACGTTTACAAATACAAAAACATATTATTAACAGTTATTAAATAGATTTTTTTGTCATACTTTAAACTTTGGATACCTTACTATAAAGCAAAAATTAAAACAATATACTTTTGTTTAGCTCCAAAAGTAGAAATTTTTTTTAGAAAAACGTACTCTCGTGCAGCAGACAGAAAAAAAATGTGAAAAGACTGAATAATCGAAATGGAATTCCAATTGCATAAATCCAATTATTAATCCTTTTGAATTCGAATAATCGAAAAGGAAATGCCTGTGCTGTCTATTTATGTATTTCACAAGCATTATTGAATTTCCTATGAAGTTTATATTTGATACAGGAATGAAAATAACGATATGCACAGATAGTTGGGGGGTTATTTTCCAGTACAACCTCATATGATATTTCCATGCATTAGAGGGTAAAAATGCAATTCAATTTATTTGAATTGAAGTTCTAATAATATCGGACTATTCGTAGATACCGTATGTTATTCTCTATCCTATAAAGTGCCATTTAAACAAATCACGTTTAAGCAGCAGATTTCGGTACAATTATGTAGTTGATTCTAGAACACAACTCCCCGTGCCTACCTCCACCACCAAAAAAATTAAATAAATACATAAAATAAATAAATAAATACATAAAATAATAAATAAATAAATAAAATAAATAAATACATAAACTAAACAAATAAAAATTAATTAATTAACAATAAAATTAACAACAAATAAAAAAAATAAATTCAGACGATGGTCATTACTTTAATTCTGTAAGTCGCAAAGAAAAAAAAATAGCCATTCGATTGGAAGTTGTCTCTTTTCACTTTATGCTTAAAAAATAAACTTAGGGGGCCGTCTTCATTAGGAAATGGTACCAAACTTTAGAATTTTCAATACGAACACCCAAATTTTACAGCATATTTGGATTTTTGTAAATTGTGCCTTCGAATACCAAACGGGAAGTCATTTGTTCAAATAGTTCAGGAATTATGAAGATTTAAAGTTTGGAACTCCTAATGTTAAACTCATTTTTAATCATTGCAAAACCTATTGCAATGCGGGTGGTTTTTTAAGCATAACTCAAAAACCACTTAGTGGAAAGAACTGTAATTTTGGATTCGCATATTTGAGACTTCTATAAATCGATTTCCTTTAAAAAATGTATAAGGTTACAATTCATATTTTTCTTTGAAAATATATATATATGGAAATTAATTCCTGTGAAAAAAAATATGAATTGTGATCTATGAGTTTTTTAGAATAATTTACTTTTTATGTTTAATTTTTGTTATCCACATTTTCTGTTTGTTTTCTTTTGACGCGTAAAAATGGATATATTTTGGTATAAATTGAATTCTTCTTCTTCTTGTAATTTTTTTTTTTTTTTGGTTTGATTTCTATGATGTTAAACTCTTGCTAAAGGATTGCTTAATTCTGCACCAGTAGTTTACATTATAAGTCAATAATATATTTGTATTAAAAAATTTAATATGTGAATAAAAAAAACAGTGGGGTTTTTTTTCACTCACTGTATTTACCGGTAATTTTTCGTTATCCGCATTTAAGTACCTTACAATTGAATTAATGTTCTCAATTTTCTTATACAGTAGCCTCTCGTTATAATGCAGCTTTTTACTTCGTTCATTCGAATGTATCGCTTTAAGTGTCTTTATGTAGTCTTTTACGTGTCTTTGGTGACAGAAGAAAAGTTGAAAAGCTTCACATTAACCACACTTATTCTTAATCCTTCACCAGTAATTTAGATTATAAGTCAATAATATATTTGTAATAAAACATTTAATATGTTAAAAAAATCAGTGTTTTTTTTTTTTTTTTTTTTTTTTTTTTTTTTTTTTTTTTTTTTTTAAATTACTTACCGGAAATTTTTCGTTGTCCACATTTAAGTGAGTGCCTTACCAATTGAATAATGTTCTCAATTTTCTTATACAGTAGTCTCTCGTTATAATGCAGCTTATTATTTCGTTCATTCGGATGTATCGTTTTTTTTACCATGTCTTCGGTGACAGAAGAAAAGTGATGAAAAGCTTCACACTAACCACACTTATGAAATGCATTACCCTGAAATATGAAAATCATCCTCATATGTTAGCCTAAACTTTATAAATTACCTATGTCAATTTTTTTTTCTACGTTGGAAATAATTAAGACATCTGAGAATGTTGATTTTATTCATCAATTTATCTCATAGATATTTTTTTCACAGTTTTTTTTCTTTCACGTATATTTTGAAATCCAGATATTGTATGTCATATTTGCGATATCCTAGTGTAACAATATAATATCTTAAAACTGCGCAATGTTTTTACACTCTTATTTAACTCAACTGGGTTTTGTATGGAAAGGTGGAATTTTGTAAACGTTTTTTAACTAACTTTCTGATATTCTATAGAATTATAAAAATTATGTACAAAGGTATGTTTCTGATGACAATACAACATTTTAATATTTTTAGAACTTAATTATAAATTAAAAACTTAATTTTAAGGTATCTTTCCGTTAACGCCACCACAGGTGATAAATCGCCAAATGTTCTTTATGGTTACAATTGTACACAAGTTACAATAACAATGGATTTAACTATGCACCAAGCCACGCTCGTTAAAAAAGGCCGAATGGCCGTGAAACTGCAACAACGAAATATTTATAAAGAAGAAAATATAAATAAAAAATAATGAGTGTAATATATTTTTTCAATAGGTCAATGGTCTTAAAATTAAATATGCATAATTATATTTAATTTTTCTTTTTGTATTTTATTTAGTCATAATTAGTAATTGTGTATGAATGATTAATTTTAAATAAATAAATAACTTAATTGTTTGTATTAAATCTTAACTGAAACCGTAGTAATTTAATATCTTGAATGCTTGTTTCATCTGTTATCTGTAAGTGCAGAATAAGTGTTGGATTGACTTATCAATTCTTCTCAAATACATTCATTTTTCTTCTTATTATTATTAGATTTTCTGTTATTTTTCCATTTGTTTTGATATGATCTTCTCCATTTTTACTTAATCCAATGCAATATACGGATGTGATAAACTTTCGTGGCGAATTCGCCAGTCTGAGCCTATTATATGAAATAATGCATTTTATTTTCTTTGTGACACGTGACTGTTGTTGCCGACTGATGATTAAACACTCACGTATCGCTTTGTTTTTCAAATTTGATATCTATATTCCATTTTTGCTTCAATTTATGATTATATCATTTTATTTCATTTTTGTTTTGCATTATCTATCTTAAATATGCTTGTTGTAATATTGAAATTTCCTGGATAGGTTTTGTTTATTATTTTGTTTATTTCTATATATATATATTTTTTTTACTATAACAATTATGTAATACATTATCACACGCTAATCGTTAAGTTATAGAGATTAGGTCATTTTGTTATAGGAACTTATTAGATAGTTTTTTTATTTCAAAGATATATATATACTCTAAAAACTGTTGTTATTAAAAATTCTTTAAAGTACTGTATACTTTTAGACCGTAGATTTTTTTTTAAACTGCAATACATTTTCAAACACCTTTTCTACTAAGACATAAACTATAAGTTAGGTAAACCAAAGGTGGCCATAATTAAGCTTTGAGGAATTTTTATAATTTTCTGGTTGGGTGTGTGTGGCTAAATTTTTGTTTGTAAAATTTTACACTTATCTCTAACACATATCAAGTATACTTTTTTTGGTAAAATAAAATTTAATTACTTTTATAATATAATTTCAAAATTGTAGCTCATGGGCCACCTTTTCGCATAGTGTTCTAAAGGTGGCCCATGTATTGAAATCACTTTTTAAATGTGAAAAAATACTCGGCAAACTATTTTGCTTACTATTATGCTCTGATGATCTTTTCTTTCTTTTGATATCTTTCGAGTTTTTCTTCTTAATCTTCTGATCTTATATGACACAAAAATACCTTGAAGCACTTTTTGTGTACGGTAGATCAGGGATTTTCTTCTGGGAGTTTCTGACTTCTTGTGAGTGATCTAGTGTTAACAATAAATGGTAATAAGTATTTTTCAGATATTTATGTAGAAATTTTGAAAATCAACTTACTACACTGAGTTCTACATTTGTTTTCTAAGGTGGCCACCTTGGGAACATGCGAATGGTCGCCATTTTCACGACGTAACAGTATTAATCTAATAAATTTCTTAGAATTAAAGTAAATGTGGTTAAAGAGAAAGAAATAAGCTTTCAGAAAACGTATCATACATAAAAGTTCTTAGAATTTAAACACGTGTAAATTAAAATATCTTCTTACCTGGAAATTAGAACGACTACTCTTCAAAAGTGAAATCACTGCATAAATGTCGAAGGATCAAAGTGATCTCTTTAAATTCAGCCACGTGCACTGCAGATACATGATTGACAATGCAGTAGCACCATTTTGTGATTAAAAATTAAATTAATTCTACTTTTGAGGGGGGGGGGGACTACCTTAGGAACACTGGCCACTTTTGTTTCCCCCACCTTATGCAATTGCATTGATTTCTCATTAAAAAAAAAAAATTATAAATACTGAACATATACGAGTTATTTCTGGTGATTTAAAATATTGCTAAAAATCTATCTCTATGTAAGTTTAGGAATTTTGAAACTAAATTACGTTATTACCATCTAAACCTAGTATAGATGAAATTGTTGATCAATTTAAATATGACTTAGAATATCTTATACTAGCAAAACACGTGGCTTTGCACGATTTGGTTCTTGAAATATGCCAAATAATATTTGTATGCTTATTTACATTAGGGGAAAATCATGAAATTATAAAGAATTCTACGTTCATGGAGAAAAATTATACTGCAACGGATATTTTAAAAGTTACTAATTTTGTCACATTTTGAGGAAACATTATTCTTGCACGCATTAGGTGAATGTGAAACTTGAATCAATGAGAAAAACTTCATTCCTACCCATTTGCAGTCACCCCCTTCCAACAAACAGATACAGTGCAGTCTACTTGGGAGCTTTGTTTATTTTCTATTGTGTGGTGAAATAATTTTTTTAATCGATTCAGATGCTTCAGAATCTATTTTCTACAAGCAATTGTTTCTTTTTTTTACAGTATTATCATACCTCGATTAACATTAAAATTTAAAATACCATTAAGTAATAAGTAGGAAAACATTATTTAGTTTATTTATTAAAGAGATTTTTTTTTTTTTTTTTTTTTTGTCGGCGAAAGGTTAAATAGGAAGTACTTCTTTATCTAGTTGGCAATAATGTATCTTTAATACTATCTTTTTAGGTGCGTTCGTAATTATATAAATAAGCAGCTATAGTCGTCGTCTGGTCCGTCCGTCCGCATATAACAGAGCAAAAACTACCCAACCGAATGGTTTGAAATTTAATATATATAATCGTTACAGAATTTTGTCGAGTCATTTCAAATTTTATGAAGCTCGAATCAAAACTTAAAAAGATATTAATAAAAGTTTTATTTATTTCTATTAAATCCTATCATAAGTAATCTATACAATAAAAGCACAAGTCATGTGACTGAGGAAAACAAATACGGGCTTACCACTTTTTTTCCCTATGCCATTCGGCCATTTTTATTCAAAATTATTTTTTCGAATAAAATTGCATAAAAATTACATTTTTAGAAAGATCATCAAAAAAAAAAAAAAAATTGTTTGCTCTAGAGATGAGTTACATTAAAAAAATTATAGATTCTGAGATAACTTCAGTGGAAATTAGGTTAACAGCCGAGTATCTCAATCTATTAAAGTAAATAAACATAAGAGATTCGTTCATCGTGAGTCATAGAAATAATAAACCATAGAGGCAATTACTCGCAAAGCAAGATCTCCATGGTTCATGGTGAATTTTGCAGCTCTGTCTCGTGTTGAAAAAAAAAATCGCATCTGTAAACGTGGCATACGTAATAAGAAAAAAAAAGGCATGCTCATTTCGCTCAGAGCAGACGATATAGTTAATTTCACTAAAATAATAACGATTTTTTTTACAATGTAAAACTAGTTATAGTACGAACTCATCTCATTTGTCACATTTAACGTACCAACTTTGTTAATTAATTTCCATTGTCCTTAACTTCCAACTTGTTAATTAATTATAGAAATTGCTAGTACTTTTATGGCGTTTTATTCCATTGCTCAGAAAAGTTGTATCTAAACTGGCATGACAAATAATAGATGATTCTTCTCTTTTCAATTTTTTAAATTTTAAATTTAAAAAAATTGTTCGTGTGTATCTACGTCTTAAAAGTTATCCCGAAGTCAAATTAAAAATTTCTAGGCTGATAGTTTCATAGGCAAATATATCACAAGATACCGTAATTTCCGGCGTATAATCCGCGTATCAAACAATTCTGTTTCAACCCAGAAATTTTATTTAATAATTGAAGTCAAATATTTACAGCGATCTACTAAGTTACATTTTATAAAATAAAATTTCTGGGTCAAAAAACGATTGTTTGATCCGCGGATTATATGCCGGAAATTACGGTAAATATAGTTGTGTAGAACGTTTTCCTCCCATTCCACCTATTTGAAATTCGATTTTTTTTTAATAATCTTTTAGGGCGTATTAAACTAATAAAAACGTGCATGTCAATGTCAGGTTAAAATTTTCCATCCTCTCATATTTTCATCAGAGAAATCGTGATTATAGAGCGTTTTCCATTCTTTTCATCCTTTTACATTTCGAATATTATTTTAATAAACGTTCTTAGCGATGATTTACGCCTTAAAAATAACCATATAATATTTCACTCAACCATAATAAAATTCTCTTCATTCACCATATAAAATTTCACTCAACTGGGAAAATTGCAACTCGTTTGAGTTCTTTACTAATCACTAATAATTGTGTTATAATAATAAAGATTCAAATACATTAGAATTTTAGAACATTTTTCGCTCTTGCACACTCTTGAGGGTAGTTTATACAGCGATAAAACATAGCCTATTTTTAAGCAAAGACTGTCATTATTATTATCCTGAGAGACGATTTGAAATCTGTTCAGTAGTTCCAAAGTAATCGTAATTTTAGAACGTTTTCCGCTTATATTACCCTTTTAAATTTCGAAATTTTAGAAACTGTTCTAAGTAACCATGTAGGTCTTAAAAATAACTGCAATGTCAAATTTTACGTATCTGGCCTTAACAGCTAAAAAAAAAAAAAAAGCAATTTGGAACGTTTTTAGAACATTTTCGATATATGTCAAACTTTTAAATTTCTTCGTTTTTAGAACCGTTCTTAGCGAGCATTTACATCTTAAAGGTTCGTGTCAAATTTCATGTTTCTAGCCTCAACACATTCAAAGATATCGTAATTTTACAGCGTTTGTCGATTTTTCGCACCGATATAAAAGTAGCCCAGTTTTAAGCAGAGACTTTCACCAGTAGTATCCTGAAAGAAGTTTTGAAATAGGTTCAGTGGTTACGAATTAATCGTGATTTTAGAATGGTTTACGCTCATTTCAATCTTTTTCAATTTTGATTTTTTTTAGCAACTGTTTGTTCTATGCGAGCATTTACGTCTTAAAAGTAACAACCATGTCAAATTTCAAGTTTCAGGCTCTACCGATTCGAAACAAATAGTAATTAAGAACGTTTTTCGCTCATTTTATCCTTTCAAATTTTGAATTTTCTTTTTTAGAAACCATTCTTAGACAATTACATCTTAAAATTAATCACCATTGCAAATTTTGTGTTTCTAGCCCCAGCAGTATCACAAAAATTGCAATGTTAGAACGTTCTATGCTCTTGCACCCTTTGGAGGGTAGTGGTACCGACATAAAATATAGCCTATGTTGGATCAGAGACTGTCGCGTGTAACTATCATTTCGCCACCATTATTTTTTAAATGGGTTCAATAGTTCTAGAGATTACCCTTACAAACAAACAAATGAATGTTTCTTCTTTATTGTAGTAGTACCTATTTTATAAAGCAGAAAACATGCATGTGAGTAACGCTGACGTCATATCGACGTTGGGAAATGATCTCAACAATCCATATCCCATTTTTAGAAAATTGAATTGCTTCTAAACGTCACATAATTCAAATTTTTATTCCGTCGAATAATGGAAAAAAATGTACTTTCAAATACAATTTCTTTGAAAACTGTATCTCTACTTACTGATTTTTTAAATAATTTTTTAACTAATTTTCAAGCATGGATGTTTTAAATATCTACAGTGGAACTCCAGTTATACGTTTTGCTTGGGACCAGAAAACAAAACGTATAACTCAGTAAAACGTACAACTCAATTAATGGTCTACCGGTACCATTTTTTAAATATATCCTAAAAACTTTGTTCCGCTGAGGAGTTCCAGTTACCTTTTATATCGAAAACGGAAGTTTCCTAAATATTACTACACCCATGACATAAAGTTTCGGAAATGGAACAGAGTAGAAAAAAAGTACATAAGAACAGTATACATAAGTTGTTTTATCATAAAAGCTTTATTAAAAATATTTTTAATACACATAGTGTACTTAAAAGAAATTATTGGAATTGCCTTGGCAGGTAAATCATTTATCAAAAGACATTTCAGTACTGAATCTTGTAGAATTAATCACTAATATTCGATTGTCTATTTTCGGCAGTGCCGACATGGAACAGCAAACTTTGCATTTCTGTTAATAATGCAGCCGCCTTACCGTTAACTGTTTTGACTACTGACGAACCACTTTACTACGTCAAAAAACCTTAGAGCAGCTCCGAAATTAGAGTGAGATCTTTCAAATCATACTCAACCGACGCGTCGTCAGTGTTTCCGGTTACAAAATGCATAAATGAGACAAAATTTTGGCCGGGGACGCAAAAACGTAACGTATAACTGAGGGAAATGTACAACTCAAAACGTATAACTCAGCTAATTTTTAATGGCAAGCGGCCGGGACCGCTGAGTTGAAACGTATAACTGAGGGAAACGTACAACTCAGGTAACGTATATCTGGAGTTCCACTGTATTTCTATCGCTTGCAGCTCGATTACGGAACGGAAGATTAGTCCGTTTGCACTTAAAACAGTATAAATAGTACAGCGTTTGTTTCGTTCTAACATTCCATAACGAAATTAATGCTTCATCAATAAATAAATAAATAAGTAAATAAAATAATATAAATAAGGTACACATTTAACAGATATGTAACCGAATTACATACTTAAAACCTGAATAATCATAATTGAAAAGGCTGCTGTATGCATCAAAATATTTTGCGATTTCTTTGGCTACTAACCTTTGGCATGCGGCTAATACGAAAGTATCGCTTTTAATAAATTTTATTTATTTAAATAAATAATTGTTATTTTTCATAGAAAAATGCTTTTTGGGGTTTTCAGCGGGCAATCTAAAAAATATATTAAATGTAAAATATATATTATAAGGTTTTCAAATTAAAAAAAAGATGGTTTTCACCATGTTCTGTATATTGGAGAGTATATTGTATATTCTGTAATACGGGGAGCCCGGGTTATAAGATAGCTATTATTTACGGCAAGACAAGTGAATTTTTAATGAATGAAAATATGCAGTTTTAAATTAAACTTCAAGCACATCTAAAGCATAAAAAACAACGAACTAATAAAAAACATCTAAATAAACATATTAAATAACTTAAAAGGGGTTTTCATCATCACACATGTGGGCAAATCACCTAACAACTATACCATCATTTGTAAATCATTTTCAACAAAATATGCTGATACCTACCTTAATTGCCATTATTTGTTTCTATAGAAATACAGACATATTTTTTATTTCGTACATAGACGTATTTAATGGGTAAAACACTGGCCAAAATTATTTAATTATACAAAAGTTATTTAAATGGTATTTTTAAATTCAAAATAAAAATTTCTTCAAATAACATTTAAATATATATATATAATTATTAACAGTGCAGCTATTTTACGCAATTTTTTATTTTTAAATCGCACATAGGGACATTTGAGAGGGGAAAAAAACACCTCTAAAATTATTCAATAATATGCATTTAGCATTATAATAGTTTTCGATATTAATATACTAAAATATGACAAAATTTATGTATAGTTACTAACTATATTAATATAGTTATATTATGTTAAACGTTGTCAATTACAACAAAATAAGTATTGTTTGTAACTAACACTATTAAAAGTTTATATTATTATTCAATTTCATATTGACTATAATGCTACTTTCAGTAATATCACTTATAGATCAGTTTGTATTATAACATAATATTTTTTTTTTTTTTTTTTTTTTTTTTTTTTTTTTTTTACAAAACGGACCAGTTTTCCATATAATTTAGAGATCTCTTACCCGATGACTGTGTCTGATGTGTATATTAATATATATATCAATATTGCGTAGTAGTTAATTATTGACACAATATATATATTTATTTAATGTTTTTGAAGTTTTGCATACTAGAACACATTAAAAATATATATTTGATGAAGGTTGATAATTTGTGTATTTATTTATTTTAATGAACGGAGGTAACGATACTTGTATATCTCCGTTAATACATGTTACACATAATTTTCTCTATTAGTAGTCTCTTTACTTAATTTGTGAATGTGATAAATATCTTCTTCTTTTTTTTAGTAAATTCCTTTAGATGTAAGTTAAATTTTATTTTGAAAAAAGAAAATCAAAAATTTAGGTTTGAACTACTGTTATAAGTCTTTCCTGTATCCTCCGTTGCAGTAAAATTCTGTGCAATAATTTCCAAAATATGATAGCATTGCCTAATAAAAAATATTTAAAAGCGGAAAGCATATATATTTTTTTATTTAAGTTGTTAGCCGTGAATGTGCACATTGTGATATGTCATTAATTTTGAAATATTCTCACCAAACTAGAAATGGCCGTGAACTTTATGTATCCTCCGATAAGCATAATTTATCCGTAAGCATAATTTATTTAATACAAATAAGTTTTTAGTTAGTATACATAAAGCTATTTTTGTGATATATATTTCAAGTTTCATATCCTTAAATAATGATGACATTATAAAACAAAACATTGTGTATTTGTATCCTCCGTAGATGTATCCCTAGTTACAATATTATTACTCCCTAAATCTTTAGGAAACTAATTAAACACTAAGTAATTAGAAGACTTTACGACCATTTATATGAGTCTTGAGGCGAAAGATAAACTATAAATATTAATATAAAATTTTCTGGTTTAAATTTTTACACTCAGACAGCACCTTTTCCGTACAATGACCCATTTGAGACCCATCGTCTCACATAATTTCTTCATATTCTCGAAAATATTTACTTAGAGCTTCTGTTGATTCATCATATAAAATACCTTACTATTTTTCTACCACTATATTAAAATATGGGACAGAGCGTTGTTGCGCTGAACCAATGACCCAGGTCCGAACCTTGGCTTGGATACTTTTTCACTCTGTTAATTTTACGCATTGTTAGCAGTGTGAATAAAAATTCACGCAATTAAAAATTTAGATTTAAATAATTTGTGTTCAAGACTGGTCTCAAAGACTCTCAAAGTGGAAGGCTTTCGCGAATGAAATTGACATCGTTTTTTATAAACTCGTAAAACTGAAATATTTTCCGATAATTCCTATAAAATAAATTCAGTTTTAGAGATTTTCTACTAGCTTTGAAATTAGGAATTAATTCTTCGAAATGGGGAAAAATGACGTCATAGAAAATATGGATTACCATTAAGAAAACTGCAACGTTTTGCTATAATTGCATCAAAATCACATAATTTTCAAAATGTAATTTTTCTCAATTTTAATTTAAATTACCTTTAAAATGCGGTTTTTTACTTATTATAAAAGATTTAGTAAAATTAATTAGAAATATTTTCTAAATGTGAATAATATTAGATTTTTCTTTTCCAAAATCTTTTCGATTTTTGAAGATATTTTCCACGAACATAATTGGATTACTGCTCAGCTAGTTGTTAATTCAAATATAGATTTTTTTTTTTTTTTTTTGCACTGCAATTTTTCTAGTAGGGTGAGTGTATAATATGTCTCTTTTGTCGTCAAAAAATTTCTCCGAAAAATGTATCTGGATGGATAAAAACCCATTTATCAACTATGAACTGTAGAATTCCATATTTCCAAATTATAACTCTACGTCTTCTGTTAACGCTATTTAAGTTTATTCAACACTTTTTTTCCCCTGTTCATTTTTTTTTTTTTTTTTTTTAAACACAATTCTTTTCATCTTTACATACATTAAATTTTCAGATATTCTCTCTTTTGTTTAAAAAATTAGAACACCTTCTATTTCTGTGTGAGGTGTCTACTTAGGGGTGTCAATTCCTAAAATTTTTGTTTTATTACGCTGTGGTTGTATATGTAATAGTTTTCCCGTTCCTGCTCTTGCAGTTTTCTGTTCTTTTTAGAATATTCTCGAAATATAAATGTTGTATCGTCCAAAGGACAGTTTTTAAAATTGTCCGGGAAACAAAAGTTTACTTATATAATCTCTTTCAAATTTAAATTATCTTTAAAAAATTTAGATTTCATCTTTAAAAAATGTTACATTTAACCTTTTTTTTTTTTAAATGACTAGGGGGCTCTACCCCCTACGAGCTACGCTCGCCAACCCCCGTTCTGACACCACAAACTGTAAAAACACTCTGATTTGATCAACCTTAAAACGATTGCGGAAGATTGAATTATAATTAAACGACCTGCTGTAATCGGCTTCTATAATCGGCCTTGTGTAATCGGCTGCTCGCTGTAATATCTGCTATAATCGGGTTTCCATTCATTTTCCTTTGACCAAGGGATTTTAAAGCCGAATCAACTGTTGTCGAGACAGCTAACAACTGTTGATAAAATAAGGTTAATTAAACATTTGAAAATCAACTTGTGCAAAATGGTTAAGTAAGCAATGTCATTGCATCGCGAAATTTTATAATGATGCTAATAGAAAATTGTGTATTACTCCATTATCCCGACTACTACTTATTTCTATAAAAAAAAAAGAACTGTCGCCAAAATATAGGATTTAAAGCAGGGTTGGGTTTTTGACGTCAAAAACTGGTTTTTGACATGACAGTGGTAAAAACCGTGTTTTTACCGGTTTATTCCGTCAAAAACCTATTATTTTCGATTGTCCTCCAATTTATCGTGTAAGTGTAGCATACAATACATTTCTAGATTGATTTTATCTTGTAGTTCTTGTTATTATTATTATTTACAATTACATTTGTTAAATTTATTTAAAAGAAGATCATTTCCTAATATGGGAAAGATTTAAAAATACAAGAGTAAAAGAAAAGAACAATATTTGTCATAATCTTCACTAATGTAGATTCTACTAACTGCAATTAACATTAATATTAAATGATAATAAAAGGTTATTATAATTATTAAATAACATTCAATATACATTTTTAATAAAGTACATTAAAATTATTTCAGAGATACAAAAATGCTGTTACATTGTATGACAATAGATGTTAAGCATAGATCAGCAGTGAATAAATTTGAATATTCTTCGATATAATATTTTAAAATGCATATCTTATGTATTTCATAAATGCAATTATCGTGATTTTCATTTGTACTTCAATAAGTAGAATCTTAAAGTTTTGTTTTCAACAATGTAATAAATTGTACCGAAATTATACACAATGTTTAATCTAATACTTATAGGTTACAGGATTTCTTCAAAAAATCTAATTTTTTTAGACTTTGCCAAATAGCTTAAGATAATTGTAGAGATCTTCTAACAGAGATGTACACGCATTATTCTAATGCAGCCATACTCAACCTTTTTTTCTCGCGGGCCGCAGACTTATGTTTGTGACGTTAGGCGGGCCGCAACATACTTATACAATAATGTAAAAACTGGTTATTAAAACATTGAGATATCAAAAGTAGTATAACAAAGCAATATAATAAAGTTAATATAAATCAGTAGGATTGAAGGTTTGTCGTCAAAGAAATGTTAACAAATATTAATACCACTATTTCCAAACAATGCATTTCGTGCTTTTTTTTTCTTTTTACCGCAAATGATGTAGAAATATGTCGCGAAGTTTCTTGTTTACAAATAGTGGTGTAAAATGTTTTGCTGCTATTTTTTTACGCGACAAACATTTCACCATAACAAGCGTATATGGTAAGCTATATATGGTAAGTACAAAACGTAATAATATAATAATGCAGCATTTCCAAGGGCTGAAGAAAAAAAAAAAAAACGGATTTTCTTTAATAAATCAGATTTTTACTCAAAACAAAAACATATTTTTTTATGTAAAAATATATAGCGTAAATTTAATGAATTTAGAAAAATGTTTGATTAGTGTCGAAGATTAAAAAATGTATACACTACTGTAGCACAAATATAATTGCATGTAAAAATAACTTTTGACTAAAGAAATGACCTTTAAGATGTTGTAACATAATTTTAAATAACAGAACTGATTTTGTTTTCTCATGAAAATATATAAAAGAACAGTGAGGTCTTAAAAACCTTTTATGCACATCTCAATTAATTAATTTTATATATAATTATGTGTCTCGGGCCGCACATAAAGTGTCGCCGGGCCACATGCGGCCCGCAGGTTGAGTATGGCTGTTCTAATGCAATTGTTTTTTGTTTTTCTTGGATGGATAAATATACTTTAGAGTCTTTTTGATACTGAATGAATATAATATGTAAAACAACTTAATATTAAAGATAGAATGAAAAAAAAAAGTAAAAACAAACTACTTAAAAATGGGTTTTTGACAGTTTTTGACATTTTTGACAAGGAGGTTTTTGACATGACGGTAAAAACCATGGTTGAAACCGGTAAAAACCGTCATGCGTCAAAAACTTGCCAACCCTGATTTAAAGCCAAAAGTGCATATCTGTGGCGTCGCATTCAGTTGATACCAGATGCGTTACGCGTGGTAGTTACCGGGTGTCCCAAAAATGACTGATGGATTTTAAAATTCAATAACTAGCAAACGGTGACAGATATTTAAAAAATTCTTGCAGGAGGGTTATGTATGATGTCGGGAGTTTTTTTACTGTGATTCTTGATTTTAGTTCGAATTTTAAACAATAGATGGCGCTGACAGCGGTTGGCGCTCAATCGAGGCCGAAACTGACGTCACTCGGCATTGATGCGAAGAAAGGAGAGTAAGGCTATAGAGTGGGTCTCATTCGCCAGTTCAATCTTGCTCTTAGGCCTCGATTCTGAACTCATTCGATATGATTTCAATGGAATGCGTTGTTGCCATGGAAACAACAAATCCTTCGATAGTGGAATACAACGTTTAGATTAGGGCATGAATTTAACAAGCATTATTCGAGTTCGCAGGCAATTTTACATTTATGAGTATTTATGGGAATTTTATCTAACCAATATGAAAATTTAGTTTCGCGAAATGACGGCAATGCAGGTATGTGAGAGCTGCACAGAAATCGAATCCGTCACATCTTCATTCGTTATTTTGCTACGCAATCTGCTAGTGAGTACTTTTAAAAGAGTGTACACTATTTATTGAAAATGGTTTATTTCACCTACTAGTTTTAAAATACGATGAATAAAATATTCTTTAAATCAGGCCATAAAAAGTAATTTAATCCGAGAAAATAAAACAAAATAAATGTAGAATCGCCTGCAACTCGAACACTGCTTGTTAAATTCATGCCCAGTTCTGAAAGCTGTATTCTACTATCGAAGAGTTTGTTGTTTCCATGGCAACAACGCATTACATTGAAATCATATCGTCTATGTTCAGAATCTGGTCCTAAGAGCAAGATTGTACTGGCGAATGAGACCCACTGACGTCAGTTTCGGCTTCGAATGAGCACCAACCACTGTCAGCGCCATCTATTGTTTGAAATTCGAACTAAAATCAATAATCGCAGTAAAAAAAACTCCCGACATCATACGTAACCCTCCTGCAAGAATTTTTTTAATATCTGCCCCTGTTTGCAAGTTATTGAATTTTAAAATCCATCAGTCATTTGTGGGACACCCGGTATGTCATCGAGTGATCTTTAATTCAACGTTTATCTGTATTTTTAATTATATTTTACCAATTTATTAGTTATTTCGTTGATTTAAACGTAATTATTAAACGTAAAAATATACTTTTAATTGAAGGGAAATATTATTAATTACGCTGTTTTAAAATTTGCAATAATAGATAAAATATTTTGTCGAAATAAATCAATCTTACTCTACTTAATGCTTTGAAAACGCGGAATAATTTAATAATTTATCTTTTTAATATTCACGCGCAAGCATATTTTTTATTCCGTCATTTTCTACATTTATTGCTTTTAACACGTGATCATTTAATTATTATTTTAAAGTTTTTTTTTTTTTGTTTTTAATAGTTTCGTGTAAATACATTTCTTCATTGAAAGGGAATATTATTACGTGCGCTATTTTACAAATTGGCAACGATTCAAATAATGGAATTTATGAAACATGAAATAAATCTTCGTCAAAATAATGAAAATTTTGAACACAAAATTGAAATATAACCTCAAAAAATGAGTCAAATTGAAAAAATAGTTGCAGTCTGCACACCCCAACCTTGTCAACTATATCCTTACAAATTATGTTTAAATTCATCTGCATAGTTTTCGTCCCTATAAAACTTTTATAAGAAAACTGTTTTGACCAACTTTGATTTTAAATATCTCTTAAAATAATTCTTCGATTTAAAAATTGTCTACTTCAGCGTGTTTATCGAACATCTCTTTATAAAACCACCAATTTTTAAATTTTTATTTGCAATAGTTTTCTGGATATTAGTCCAGAAAGACTTCAAGCCACAAAATCTTAATTGACAGCGGCGGCCGCGGCGGTGGTTACTTTTTTTTTTTAATATAGAGAGATATATCTTCTGAAAGAATATCGTTTTTCGCATACTTATTTTATTTTTGAGTACAGTGATGAATAAATATTATATTATCACCAAGATTTACACAAATATTTATTTAAGAAAACCTACATTTCGTGAGTACCCTTTACTGTGATAATTTTTATTTAAAAAATTGCTCTCACAAATATAATAATAATAATAATAATAATAATAATAATAATAATAATAGTAAACAATGTGACGACAATTTAATCACTACATACTTAAAATAATTGTATGAACTTTCATAACTTTATCTTCCATGGGAATTTAGATTATATCAATTTAAATAATGATGAATTTTTTAAAAAAAAGTCATCTATATATTTAAAACGCTAAGCGTTTTCTTTCGACAATCCGTGAGAACAAACTACTACATCAAATTACATCATTCTTTTTTTAAATGAAAGATATTTGGTCACAGATTTGTTATCGTACATTCGTTTGTTCGAAAATTTAATTAATTAGCCGTAATCTTAAATTAAAATTTTACTTCTGCTTATGACGTCATACAGTCGGCAATCGGGATTAACGCCCACTGTTGCGACGTACAGAGTTTATTTTCTGAACTCAATGATTGCGAGCATAAAAAATAAATATTAAATATTAAAAGCACGTGACTTTTAGGCCGAATTTTTTAATTTGTAAGTTAAAATATAGTTAAAATGTTTAAGTATTTCGGTAAAAATATTTATCCGTGTGTTTTATAAGCAAATAAAAATTCATATTTACTGTGACGTCACGGAAATATTGTCCATTGGGTTCATTTTATCATTAAGCATTATAACTTTGTTGATGCCATTTTTTCATTACAATTAAATGCAAGATGTATTTTTATTTGTATGCATGGTGCTTAAGCATAAATGTACGTGTGAAAAGTTTGTACCGGTGAAAATGACGTTATGCTTAGTTTGAAATGCATTTTAACATTGATAAAACTAAAAAGAAAAATTTATATGATTGTGTCAACATGGCGTAATATTAACTGATATTTCAATTTTTAATTTTAAAGATTAGAACTGGAGCCTTTATTGGTTGCTTCATCTTGATTGCATACCTTGATTACATGTTACCAATTACTTTTTTTTAATTATAGGATTAAGTTATAGGAATTATAGGATTTAAATTATTAAGATTTCCTTTTTTAATAAAAAAATTCACAAAAGTAAAGAATTTCAGGAAAAAAAACTTGAAATAATGATTGTATTTTTAGCTAGAATAAACAATGTAAGGCTAATATTTTATAGGAATTATTTTGGTAGGTTTGTTATAAGTTCATTTAACAGTTCCTTATTAGCGGCAAAGTCTTATTTATTTCACTGTGAATTTTTCTTTCGATGTCAAAAAATGGTAGTCTGCTTTTGGACGCCAATCAAAACACAGTGGCAATATTTAGAAATGTATAACGGTTGTGACAACAAACGGTACTATCGCTTTAGCTTTCATCGCGCTTACATCACTTCTAAATACTAAAAAATTTATTTTTTTTTTACTACATTTTACAATTTCAATTCTTACATCCTCAATTAGAAAAAAAAAATTAGCTTTCGATTGAAATTTATTTGAAATCTGCCGCTTAATTTAACGACTTTTTAAATAATTTTCAAGCATGAAATACTTTTCAATTCTATCTCAACAATGACCATCCGTTTGTTTTAATAATGTAAAATAGCCCCTTGGAAAGTTGCAACAATTGAAAATAGGTATCCCTATAACCTTCATGAAAAGTGAGAAATAATAATAATAATAAAAAGCTGATAAATCATAAGATCAGATTATCCATAAGATAGAGTATTTTGGCGCTAATATAAAATCTGTCAAAAGAAAAAAAATACTATTTTTAGTTTATGATTAACATAAAATTGATATGTTGAATTCGTTGATGTATATGTTGAACCAAAATATGCTAGGAACTGTTATTTATTATTTTTTTAAAGATCCATTGGATATTTAACTGTATAAGAGACCGACTGTGATGGAAAAGGAATAATCATCCTGATTATGTAAAGGGATAGAAGAAACCATACAAATAAAGTACAATTGAAAACATTAAAATTCTCCGTCATCTGCATATTAATTTATTATTTTTAACAAAAAATCAGCATTTTTACATAGAAATTGATTAGCTTAAAACAATGGATGCGTTTTAGAAGATATGGATTTGAAACGAACAATGATTAAAGAGGACATTTTAAAATTTTTAATTTAAACATTTTAAAACTTTTTTTAACATCGAATTTCAACGGTGCCTTTGGGCAGATGCAATACATATGCGCATAGGAGCTCATTCGATTGCATTATCACAAGGGGGGGGGGGGTGCTTATACTATGTTCTTTTATTTACTGAATATGAGATGAAAGTAGGAAATTTGTATGATACTTTATGATAGGACTATTTGTATGATACTTTATAGGTCCTTGACCTTTTTTTTTTTTTTTTTTTTTTTTTTTTTTTTTTTTTTTTTTTGTCGTGGGGAATATGGTGGTAATGTCAAACTGATTTGCATTACACATTTGTTTACGGAGTGTTCATTTGGAGTTTTCATCGGAAATAGCATTTCACTGGGGGGGGGGGGGGATTTTTTAAAATAAAATATTTGAAAGACTGTTTCATACGAAGCCCTACTTAAATAATAAAGAAGCTTATTTTACTGATATTGTTATAGTATTTTCTTCCGTCACGTTTTGACGGGTTCCATCTAGTCTATATATTTAAAACGCTAAACGATTTCTTTCGACAATCTGTCAGTACAAACTACTGCATCAAATTACACCATTCTTTTTTTAAATGAAAGATATTTGGACACAGATTTGTTATCGTGCATTCGTTTGTTCGAAAATTTAATTAATTAGCTGTAATTTTCAATTAAACATTTACTTCTGCTTATGACGTCATAAAGACGGCAACTCCCACTTTTGAGGGCATAGAGTTTATTCTCTGAACTCTGTGGTTCGCCAATCTTTTGACATTAGCTAATATCAACTAGGTAATATTTTAACACTGTAGTATAAAATCTTAAAAAAAAACTTAATTAGCTAGAATATAATCATAATAAAATATCTAAACGTAAACATATCAATATGAATAACAAATCTCACGTAAAATGTTGCAATTTAAATGATTCCAATTGAAACAAGATTTGGAGAGTTATCTTTGACGCCCAGCTAACATAAAAGTACCTATTTTATTTTATTTATTTACACACATATTCAAATTTATTATAAAACACCAGGTTGCCATACAAAGCAAAAATCGTCATTTAGGCGCCAAAAAATAACCCAGGTGCGTCTGCGATATATGTACGGATTTAATCAAAATTATTTTGGTTGCACCGCATACTGCAAAATTAATTAAATCCATGATTATTGTTTCTTTCTCAGATTAAAAATAAGAAAATTGGTACTTCTCTATTATCCCGTCGACCACTTTTCATAACAAAAAACTATCGCCAAACTGTAACGCCAAATAAACGGGAGAACGTTGCCATTGAAATATCAAAATAAATAAATAAATAAAATACATGAATTTAAGGACACAATTGTTATTTTAATTAATGAAATAACTAATAATTCAGTAAAACATAAGGAAAATAGACGCAAATCTCGAATTAAAAACCACTTGATGACGTAACAAACACGTATATTGCTTCTGACATCAAATAAATCGGACTGCATTTTTGGCGTTTAATTTTACAGTTTGGCGATAGTTTTTTGTTATGAAAAGTGGTCGACCGGATAATAGAAAAGTACCAGAAAATTTAATGTTTAACGAAATTCAATTATTTGATCGATCACAAATTTTGGTTCTTTTCCGTTATACCGACATCATGCCGTACATGTAAATATATGCTTGGCGACAATGGTGTCCGTATAATGGAAAAGTACTCAATTTTTTCTTAGTTCAGGCTATACCAAAAACAAACATTTTACAGGTAACAAAAAAATCGCCGAAAAGGGCTGCTTCATCAGCTGTTATGACAGCAAAGTTGGATAAAATCTAATAACCTGAATTTTACAACGTTTATGCGAAACACCACAGAAAACACACGCTATTTTTATATAAGTAGGGTATATTTAAACGAATAAGAGAACTAACAACCTTCAATAATATAAGTAAACAAATAAGTGATTCAGCAAATCATAAAAATATGTATTTCTTAATATAACTATAAAATGCAGAAAAATATTCTGGTACCATCAAAAATATTCATTATCCCGTCGAAATTCCGTGCATTATCCCTTCGTCCCATTAAGAAAAAAAAACTATATGTAAATTAGGTACTTTTCGGTCAGCCGGCGCCAGTAAAATATATATATATATATATATATATATATATATACATAATAATAAACTCCAATGGAAAATTACTTGCAGAATCATTATCACAAAAGCCAACCAAAATCTATAAACCACATAAATTCAATACTAGAAAAACAAAACTGTATACATTATATATATATATATACTTCATTGGCGCCCTGCTAACCGAAAAGTACCTCAAATAATTCGCCAAACTGTAGCGCCCAATAAACAAACGGAAGAATGTTGCCATTAAATCTCAAAAAAAGAATAATAATAATAATAATAATAATAATAAATAATTAAGAAAAGCCCCATTTACCAAAGTATCATTTATCAGTAACTTTTAACAATAAAATTTACAATATATTAATGAAAACAGAATCAAAAATAATCTTGGATATTTATTTCTTTACACTAGCCGCCACTGGCGACCAGTTTGGTCTCCCTTAAATGTATGTTAAGCACTGTAACACGTTACTTTTATTCATAATTTATTTTTTTTCCGTAATCCTTCGCCAAACCGGAAGATTCTAATAGACAAATCAAAAACTTTTTCGATCATGGTAGCATTTCGCATATTTTTTGTTGTTATGTATTTCATCTTTCTTGACAAAAACCGCTTAACCAACTTAAGCATTTATGCTTCATATCCGTTTGCTTATCAGTTGCAATATGCTTGCTAATGAGGAGATTCTTAAACATACTAGCCGCCACTGGCGACCAGTTTGGTCTCCCTTAAATGTATGTTAAGCATTGTAACACGTTACTTTTATTCATAATTTAATTTTTTTCCTTAATCCTTCGCCAAACCGAAAGATTCTAATAGACAAATTAAGAACTTTTGCGATCATGGTAGCATTTTGCATATTTTTTTTGTTATGTATTTCATCTTCCATGATAAAAACCGCTTAACCCACTTAAGCATTTGTCCTTCATGTCCGTTTGCTTATCAGTTGCAATATGTTCGCTAAGGCGGAGATTCTTAAACATATTAAGTAATTTTTCGTAATTGGGTCCATTGCCAATTGGCGTATTTTAGTTAATACGATTTGATGCAATGAAGTCTATTTTGTGAAAGTCTTTAATGATATCCACATTTACACTGAACCATATTGTTGCTAATATTTGTTTTTGTTTTTCGTTAACTTTGGCTGTAGACTCGATTGCGAAAGATTATAAAATCTATCATTATTCTCATCTAAAACGTCTTGAGTAATGTGCCATAATCGGGCTACATATTATTACACGTAATTTTCGAGTATAGTTTGGTGGAAAATTGAACTTTTGAAGGCCAGTTTTGATAATCGCATTCCCTTTAAACCATATTTTCTGTCAGAACTTTTGACCCATGACGTACAATCTGGTTAAAATTCACGAATTTCCTTTTAGATGCCTTGTACGACTTTGTTTTTCTCTGCTCCCCTTTCTTGATATAGTTCAGGAGTTTTTATAATAGCGTAATTCTCTTATTTCGGCATGTCTGCTTAATGTCTACTGACTATTAAGATTCGTAACAGGCAACATACGCCGCACCAACATTGGCACCTATAATTCTAATTACAGCAACCCGTTTTTTCTCTCTATATTGTAACTCTATAGTTAATATTACGTAGTAGAAATATAAAAGACTATTGAAGACGGTTCTATTGATATAGTAGATATAGATATGTATAGTATATTCATGGGTATATAATACGTGATTAGAATATATATATCTCATATTCATTCCGGTGGATATAACATACCCCAAATAAAACTTCCATCGTAAATGTCTAATCTAAAAACCATCAATATGATTTTATGTGTTTAGTAAGTGAAATAATACACAAAAAGAATTTTCTGTATTATTTTACTTTAATTCTATATTATTAACTATTTTTAATGATGGGTCCTTTTGGGTACAGTTGTCGCAGACGCACCGGGGTATCATTTTGGCACCAAAATGGCGATTTTATGCCTGGCCAACCTGGCGTTTTCGGCTAGATTTTGCTTCGTATGGCAACCTGGTAGAGCAGATTCCGCATGCTTTATAATAAATTAAATATTGTGTGTTTTGTAACAAATTAATGATTATGTGTGTTTTTAAATAAAATTGTGTGTTTTTTTTAAATATAAAATGATTTATTTCATAATAAAATAAAAGTAACATGCTGTTTTAGCAATCTCTAACAGGTGTCTGAAAATGGGATTTTCTCGCCAAGATGGCGCAAAACAAAAATCGCGCCAATCCCGGAGCGTCTGCGACAGCTTTTCCAATTTAAAATGCATGCCGTTCACATTTTTCATTTAAAATAGAAAATAGATAAATAAAAAATAGGTACTTTTCCGTTATACGGACACCATGCCAAAATGTATGCTAATACATAATGTATGTAAATGTATGTAAATGTATGCTTGGCGACAATAGTGTCCGTATAACGGAAAAGTACCAAAAAATAATAGCATAAATCAAAACATTTGATTTCAGAATCAAAGTATCGTTTCTAATTTGAACACGTGAAGAATAAAAGCTGGTATTGGCGATTTTAAAAATGATATTGGCGAGATTTTCACCCAAATAACATAAAAGTACTTAATGATGTTATGTATTTTATAAATGTATATTAAATTACTATTTGGAACGCGATTGGTCATTAACAATGGTAAATATAATTCGCAATTAACAATCATTTTAGGTGATCTCTCTTCCTGCCACGTATAATACATGAATATCAAATTAACTGACAATTCGTTTCGAAATTTGATTCATTAAATATTATTACATGACTTGTATTTGTTTACATTCAACTTTGTCAAGAAAAGATTCCGAAGGAAGTTGAGTTGTAAAGCACTTCATCAAGCAGAATTATGGTAAACTTACAGGTCCCTGTATCTTACAGGTCCTGGTGCAAATTACTTTTTTGACACCAGGCAGCGCTCCAAAAAATCATTCATGGAAAACTTATTTTACCAACGATTATCTCAATGGTTTAATGGTTTAATATTTTAAAACTTCACGACGAATGAATCTTTTTTTTTTTTTTTGTTTTTGTTTACTTTCATGGATAGAGAATTTGAACTGCGAAGCTAATTTCAACTGAAGTTATTGCAGAATATATACCTAATTGAACGTAAGTCATCTTTCAAATATTAATTTATTTTGAACGATCTTTCTAAAAATGTAACTTTTATACAGTTTTATTCGGAAAATAATTTTGAATAAAAATGGCCGCCTGGCATATGAAAAAGCGATACGGGCATTCCGGAACTGTTGATGACAGTCACATGACTTACGGTTTTATTATAGAGATTAAGTAGTTTTCCGTAATTGGATCCATTGCCAAATGGCGTATTTTAGTTAATACGATTTGGTGCAATGAAGTCTATTTTGTGAAAGTCTTTAATGATATCCACCATTTACACTGAACCATATTGTTGCCAATATTTTTTTGTTTGTTTGTTTGTTTCTCGCTAACTTTGGCTGTAGACTTGATTACGAGAGAATCAAGAAGAAAATCTATCATTATTCTCATTTAAAACGTCTTGAATAATGTGACATAATCGGAGTGCATATTATAACACGTAATTTTCGAGTATGGTTTGGTGAAACATTGAACTTTTGGAAGCCAGTTTTGATAATCACGTAAATATGTCACACCAACATTACCGCCTATAACTCTAATTACAGCAACCCGTTTTTTCTCTCTATATTGCAACTCTATAGTTAATATAGTGCCCCGGTGCGTCTACGACAGCTGTTCCATCAGAACATTGCACACGCGAAAAATAAAAGCTGGTATTGGCGATTTTAAAAATTCTATTGGCGAGATTTGCGCCCAAATAACACAAAAGTACTTAATGATGTTATGTATTTTGTAAATGTATATTAAATTACTGTTTTGAAAGCGATTGGTCATTAATAATGGTAAATATGATTGGTGATTAACAATCATTTTCGGTGGTCTCTCTTCCTTTCACGTATAATACATAAATACCAAATTAACTGACAATTTGTTTCGAAATTTGATTCATTAAATATCATTACATGAGTTGTATTTGTTTACATTCAGCTTACATCAAGAAAAGATAAAGAATGAAGTTGAGTTGTATAGCACATATGGTAAACTTTGATTGTGTCACTGGCACGAATTATTTTTTTGACACCAGGCAGCGCTCCAAAAAATCTTTCATGGAAAACTAACTTTACGAGCGATTATCTCCATGGTTTAATGGTTTAATATTTTAAACCTTCACGACGAATGAATCTTTTTTTTTTTTGTTGTTGTTTACTTTCATGGATAGAGAATTTGAACTGCGAAGCTAATTTCAACTGAAGTTATTGGAGAATATATACATAATTGAACGTAACTCATCTCTCAAATATTAATTTATTTTGAACGATCTTTCTAAAAATGTCACATTTATGAAGTTTTATTCGAAAAAATAATTTTTAATAAAAATGGCCGCCTGGCATATGAAAAAGTGAAACGGACATTCCGGAACTGTTGATGACAGTCACATGACTTACGGTTTTATTATAGAGATTATTTCTCTTAATTATGGAAAAGGAATAATCATCCTGATTATGTAAAGGAATGAAGAAACCATACAAATAAATTACACTTGAAAACATTAAAAATCTCCTTTATCTGTAGATTGATTTATTATTGTAAAAAAAATTCTTCATCTTTCCATAAAAATTGATTAGCTTAAAACAATGTATGTGTTTCAGAAGATATGGATTTGAAACGAACAATGATTAAAGAAGACATTTTAAAAATTTTGATCAAAACATTTTAAACTTTTTTTTAACGTCGAATTTCGACGGTGCGTTTGGGGAGATGCAATGCACATGCGCATAGGAGCTCATTCGGTTGCATTATCACAGAGGGGGGGATGTGTGCCTTATTTAATATGTTCTTTTATTGACTGAATATGAGATGAACATAGGGATATGCTATTTGTATGATACTTCATAGGTTCAGGAAATTTTCTTTCTTGCCGTGAGGAATAGGGCGGTAATGTCAAACTGATTTCCATTTTGTTTACGGATTGTTTGTTTGGAGTTTGCATCGGAAATAATAACGTAATTCACTGGGGGAATTTGTTTTAAAATAAAATATTTGAAAGATTGTTTCATAAGCACTCCTACTTATGTAATAAAGAAGCTTATTTTACTAATATTGTTATTGTAATTTTTTCCGTCAAGTTTTGACGGGTACCATATAGTAATAAGAATAATATCAAAAATTACATTTAGAGATTAATAGATTTAACGTTTTAAATACTTAAGAGGGCATTGGAGTTTTTTGGTTTAAAAAAAATGCTTTTTTTTTTCTTTCATTTTCTGAATGTCTGACATTTTATACTTGCTTTCTAGGAGCCGTTTTCAAAAAATTACGTATAGAAGATAAGCAAATTCTTGTCATAGAGTGCAGGAGCGAGCGTGCGCTTCAAAAAACTTTGTTGGAAAACTTTAAACATGTTTTCTTCCAAACAATGTCTTTTAAAGTTCGGTACATAAAATATCTTGGCAATAAATACAATAATTTCCTTCTTTTTTTAAAAAAAGAAGACTTTCTTTTACATGAAAGCTTATATATTTCCCTAGTCTTTGACCGATGCTTTTCTGTGAATTTTAATTAGTTCTTTTCTTATATGAAACAAGAACAAAATATCATGCATCAAGCATAGATTATGAAACACTTTCCAACACCAACAGAATATTAGTTATTATGCTCTGATGATCCTTTCTTTTTTTGATATCGTTCGAATTTTGCTTCTAATCTTCTTATCTTCTGACACGAAAATACTTTGAAGTACAATTTCGTATATCGTAGTTCAGAACTTTTCTTCTAGGAGTTACTGACTTCTTTTGAGTGATCTCTGGTGTTAACAATAAATGGTAATACGTTTTTTTCCCCAGATATTTATGTAAAAAGTTTGAAAATTACCCATACTACACTGATTTCCACATTTGTTTTCTAAAGGGGCCACCTTGGGAAGATGCGTATGGTCGCCATTTGCACGACGTAAAAGTATTAATCTGATAAAGTTCTTAAGTAAAGGTGGTTAAAGAGAAATAAATAAGCTTTCAGAAAACATATCATAACTCAAAGTTCTAAGAATTTAAAGAGTTGTAAATTAAAATATCTTCTTACCTGGAAATTAGAATGCCTACTCCTCAAAAGTGAAATCACTGCAATAAAATGTCGGAGGATCAAGGTGATCTATTCAAATTTAGCTACGTGCACTGCAGATACATGATTGACAATGCACTAGCACCATTATGTGATTAAAATTAAATTAATTCTACTTTTGAGGGGTCTACCTTAGGAACACTGGCCACCTTTTGGTTCATCGACCTTATATTAAGTTTTATAGCCTGCCACTTTTGTTACAAATGCAAATTAAAAAAAACTTTTCATGAAGGATTAGATAACTATATATTTTAAAGGTGTTTTTCGAAACATAAGTTTTTGATGTAACCACTCAGAGAAATCTTGTGTACCGCGCATCACCGAGAAAAAGCAAGCCCAAAAGGCGTATATGTATATTTTTTAATTAATAAAATTTGTTTCAAAATGTGTGTTTTATTATGCTAAAACCAATATACTTTTAACTCGTATCGATTGGCGCACCCACGGGGGGGGGGGCTAAGGGGGCTGAAGCCCCCCCCCCCAGACTCTGAAACTTAATAATGAAGTAACTATATAAAGTTTTCTATAAAATTATGAAAAGTTTTTTTTTTTTTTTTTTTTTTTTTTTTTTTAAGGTCTTTAGAAAATGCTTAAAACCTTTGTATCTCATTTCATATTTATTCTCAAATCGTTTTCGACATACGTTAAGCGTAAAGACTTATATCGGTACTCTGATTCTCTCAGTTCTGAGTACACATCCATCATCCATATTTTTAGCAGGGTCAAGCGAATTCAAGTCCAAACGAGGGTGGTATTTCGTCTAGGTTGTACATCTGTGTAATGGACAATACTACCCATTCAAGGTCGATAAACGATTGGCACTATCCATTTTGCAAAACATTGAAGTGGGGTGCTGGAGAAATGGCAGTCCCACACTAAAGACCTTTTATTACTCTAGTACAAATGAGGTACAAACCGAAAAACTGTTGGTACAAACGGGTACAAACGAGGTATAAACGATTGGCCCTATCCATTTTGTAAAACATTGAAGTGGGGAGGGGGCTGGAGAAATGGCAGCCCCACACTAAAACCTTTTTATTACTCTAGTACAAATGAGGTGCAAACGAAAAGATTGTTGGTACAAACGAGGTATAAACGATTGGCACTATCCATTTTGTAAAACATTGAAGGGGGGAAGGGGGGCTGGAGAAATGGAAGCCCCGCACTAAAATCTTTTTATTACTCTAGTACAAATGGGGTGCAAACGAAAAGATTGTTGGTACAAACGGGGTATAAATGATTGGCACTATCCATTTTCTAAAACATTGAAGTGGGAGGGCTGGAGAAGCGGCAGCCCTACACTAAAAACATTTTATTACTCTAGTACAAATGAGGTACGAACGAAAAGATTGTTGGTACAAACGAGATATAAACGATTGGCACTATCCATTTCGTAAAACATTGAGTTGGGGAGCTGCCTTCTTTCCAGCCCCCCTACTAAAAACCTTTTATTAACCTAGTACAAATGAGGTACAACCGGGTACAAACGAGGTATAAACGTTTGGCATTATCCATTTTGTAAAACATTGAGGTGGGGGGGGACTGGCCGTTTCTTTACCCCCCCCCCCACTAAAAACCTTTAATTACTCTAGTACAAATGAGATACAAACGGGTATAGACGATTGGAAATATTTTGAAAAAAATGTGAGTGGTGGGGGGCTGGCGAAATGCACCTCTATTTTATTAGTACTTCTGGTTATACACTTTTTTTTTTAGCAAAAGGAGCCCCAAAAATCCCTCCCGGGGAAAAGTGTCTGAATTCAACACTGTCTAAAATGCATTAGCCCCTCCCAAAGTGAAATCCTGGGTGCGCCACTGCTCGTATCTAGAGTTAAAAAAAAAATCATAAAATATGCTTATCTTTTACGGTATGTACCTCCCCACAAATCGCTGTTTTTGCGAAAATTTTCGATTTTTTTTTTTTTCTTT
Source organism: Maratus michaelseni (assembly GCA_963931845.1). NCBI lineage: Eukaryota > Metazoa > Arthropoda > Arachnida > Araneae > Salticidae > Maratus > Maratus michaelseni. The sequence continues at coordinate 173,150,221 of OZ007596.1, read as the reverse complement.
TTTTTTTTTTTTTAAAAATTAAAGCTGAAATATTTAGAATTCCAAAAGCTCTACTTTGGTTCAGCTATAATTAGAAGCAAAGTTCTAGCCCAAATTACATATACCGGAACTGAATTTTCTGAAAACAGGATCGAAAATCGTTTCTGATCTAAAAGGATCACGAAAAATCTCATTTCTTAAAAGGTTTTTAAGATATAATAAAATTTTGTCACAAGATTCTGCTCATATATTTGGTTATGTTATGAAGCAAAATGTAGCTTGTAGGTATGTATTTATTAATTTAAGAGCTATTTTTATTGAAAAAAAAACATATAATTAAAAAAAAAAACTGTTGTGTATACAAAATTTGGTGCATGTTAGTAAATTTGAAAGGTATAGCAAATGTTTTGCGTACAGGTAAGTGATTTACTAATATATTGTTGAAAAAAATATATATACAGTGCTGGAAAAAAATTTAAGACCACATGCTAATTTTGTTGTTTAGAATAAAATTCTGAAATCTATATATCTTGAATTTAGACACATACATTATATGGCCATTAATGACCGGCAACTTTCAATTTTAGACATTTTGTCGAATATTTAAAAATATGCTTGTCAGATTCTTCTGGAATTTTAGGATTAAAAAGAAAATGTTTGACTTCATATTTATCAACGTCGATTTGATAAGGAGGACAATTAGGGAGCCAAAAAATAATTATAGAAAAAAATAATACTTGGGATCACCCTGTAAAATAAAATGCTCGAAATGATCTATCGCTACAGAATATACATAGGCAGACATTGTACAATATGTGTATTCATTTGTGTAAGAATATCATGTATATTAATAGAAATATAGCGATTTTTTTTTTAATTAAAAACATTCTTGTATGTTTTTTGCTTATAACATACAGAGTTTTAAACCAAATTTAACGCCAGTTTCAGAAAAATTGACAAAATATAGTAGAAACAATATAGTGCAATTGGAATGTAAATATATTAAATATTTAAGGAAATATGGGCAGTTGTATAAAATATTTTTTATCTGCGCATGCGCGAACGATAACAAGGAACTTTTTGCATAATTTAATAGTCAGCTCTATGGAGCAACCTATTAAAAAAAAATCAGTCAAATATCGTAAAAATTCAGATAGTTATCGGCGTTAGAGTGAGCTGTATTTTTAGTTTCTCACTAAAACTCGCTGAATGATAAGGGATTTTCCACAAATTGGCGTTTTTTATTTTACATTATTTTCCAATTTTTAATGATACTTTAGTTCTCTTTGAAAAACTACCCTAACGAGCTTATTCGAACAAAAAAAGAATTATCAAAATCTAAGGATCCGTTCCAAAAGTATTATAACCTGGTGGATTAAAGTTTTCCAAGGCGAACTAAAGTATCAATAAAAAATGAAATCCTAATAATATTATAAATCTGATTGTGTGCAAATGTTAGGCTGAATCCAGCGTCAAAATGGAGCATTTAATGATCCTGCATCTTTGCATACAGGTTGATTATAACCCTCATATGAACATAGGCTGGTTTTTGTTTATTTTATTCAAATATTTTTCTTAATAATTCAAAATTTCGTTATTTTCATAGAGAATAAATGGACATTTTTTCGTATAACATTTTGAAATGGTTAAATTTACTTTACCGTTGCTAATACTTTATCGTTGCCAAAACTAATTCAAAACCCGGAATAATAATTTTTACTCAACAATTTAGTTTCAATTGAAAAATTTTCACGTGAAAAATAAAAATTAAATAACAAAAAATAAAGAATTAAAAAGAAGATTAAATAATATTATTAGAAATAAAGCGTACTTTTTTTAGTTTTTGATAATAATACAAGGTTTCAATATGCGTAACCATAGGAAACAGGCGGATATGACGTCATATATAAAAAAATAAAGCGGATATGCTTTAATTGGTGAAATAAAATAATCTTGGATTTTTTTCTTCACTTTTTTCTTTTTTTTTTTCTTTGTATGGATGGTATCAATACTTAGAGTTTTACCGTCTCTCTGCGCACGGCTAATATAACTATACCGTATTTTTATTTAAATTTTTTAAAAGTAAAAAGAAGTTTCGAAAGAAAATGGTTAGCAAATGTCAATAATATGCTCCGCAAAATTATCCATGTCGAAAATGATGTCATGGATAGCGAGAAATAGTTATTTTTTATTCTTAAAACTAAAAGAAATAACTCGATTACCTAAAAAAAAAAAAAAAAAAAAAAAAAAAAAAAAAAAAGACGAATATTAATAGTTTCATTTTTGTTGATAAAACCTAAAGATTTAATATTATTTCGTTAAAGTAACAATTTCCCCTACGCCAGTATTGAAATTAATTGCCTGAAAAAGAAAATTAACAAGAATTATGCCATTAAAAAGGGATTTCTCAGGGGAAAAAGAGACATCATATTTGAAATAAAATGAGAATTTTCCAATATGTTTTAAAATGAATGTGAATAAATTCCTTATATTAATAATACAAGGATCAGTAAGTACAGAAAGTAGATGAGTTTTACGCCATATTTATAACGAAAAATTTAAATGTTTTTTTTTATCTATACTGATTATTAAGCATGAAAGAAATAACTCGACTACCTAAAAAAAAAAAAAAAAAAAAAAATGAAGAATGTTAATAGTTTCATTTTTGTTGATAAAACCTAAAGATTTAATATTATTTCGTTAAAGTAACATAAGAGTTGCTATTATCTGTATGCTTTCATAAGTTATATACAGATGAGAGTTTTCTGCTAAAAATCACATCATAATTTTAAGAAAAGGAAAATGAACACGAATCTATTATATTAAAATCTGACCGTGTGTTTGTATTTCGAAACTACTCCTAGACTATCGAACGCAACGCGATTTACTTAATACCACTTATCATTGATCCGAGGATGTCACACAAACTCTCAGAATTAAAAAAATTAAATTAGATGTCAAGATTTTTTTTTTTTTTTTTTTTTTTTTTTTTTTTTTTTTTTTGTAAATTTTAACGAAGTTTCCCTAAAAACGGAAAGTAAATTACTTCATATTTGTGTATAAAAAGGGAGAGATAAAACAGATCAGTATATTTTTTACACCATTTTCTCATTAAAACTGAAAAACAGAATTTTTCCTTTGAACAGATGGTGAAAACAAAATCTTGATTTCAGTAAATTATCCGAAAAATAAAAGCATATTTTCACATATTCAAACTTCATGAATCAATTTATTCTGGATAACAAAAATTGCCTGTCAACATACTGTCATTTAGAAAACAAGATTTATTTCAGCTATACATTAAACCAAGGAGGCAGAATTGAATTTAAAGAAAAGGGCATATACTATTTCCAATTAATGCTTTTTTGAAGGATGGCTGTTAAAATGTTTCACAAAGGCGTTAAAAGTAAAATTGTTTATAAGGTAAAATTTACATTTGTTTTTACTCAATTCGTCTATTTCCAAGATTTTATTTGGCCCTCCTTTCTGCATTGGTTGCAATTTCATTTTCGCGATTATTTGGCACAAAATTTCACTTTTTTAAGACTGAGTTATGTCAAGGTCCCTTTAACAAAAAATACCGTATATTCTACTATGAAATGTAATAAATAGTTAGTTAATTATTAACGTTTTTAATTATAGTGAAGACATTAAGGAGTGAAATATTTTGCTTAATTAATGTATTTATTCTTCTTTTAATGTTGCGTGAACGAAGTCGCGGGTAACAGCTAGTATAGTATAAAAAGTAAACATGACAATTTGTGAACAATCCCTTATCATTCAGCGAGATTTAGTGAGAAACTAAAAAACAGCTCACTCTAACGCCGATATCGCTCTGAATTTTTACGATATTTGACTGATTTTTTTTAATAAGTTGCTCCATAGAGTTGACTATTAAATTATGCAAAAAGTTCCTTGTTATCGTTTGCGCATGCGCAGATAAAAAATATTTTATACAACTGCCCATATTTCCTTAAATATTGAATATATTTACATTCCAATTGCACTATATTGTTTCTACTATATTTTGTCATTTTTTCTGAAACTGGCGTTAAATTTGGTTAAAAACCCTGTATGTTATAATCAAAAAATGCAAGAATTTTTTTAATTTTTAAAAATAATCGCTATATCTCTATTAATACACATGCTATTCTTACACAAATGAATACACATATTGTACAATGTCTGCCTATGTATATTCTGCAGCGATAGATCATTTCGTGCATTTTATTTTACAGGGTGATCCCAAGTATTATTTTTTTCTATAATTATTTTTTGGCTCCCTAATTGTCCTCCTTATCAAATCGACGTTGATAAATATGAAGTCAAACCTGTTCTTTTTAATCCTAAAATTCCAGAAGAATCTGACAAGTACATTTTTAACTATTCCACAAAATGTCTAAAATTGAAAGTTGCCGGTCATTAATGGCCATATAGTGTATATCTGATATAATATGTGAAGTTAATTCAATTGTTAAACGAAAAAAAAGTATTTTTTATCTACAAGCATTAAAAGCTTGTAATATTAACAAATAGAAATAAGTTTAGGACTATAGTAGCTTCTTTTAAATCTAACAGAGATGACATCATGAATGTATTATTTTATGTGGGACTCATCTGTGATGATGCTTATTAGGTTAGTAGTCTCTAGATTTAGAGTTTTGGGATATGCAATTGTTGCTTTGAGAATGGGTCGTGGAAAATCATTGGATGAAAAAGAAAAAGGTAAAATCACGGCTGTGTAAAAGGCAAGTTGTCCTAAAAAGAGATAAATCTAAAACTGTTGTACGCAATTTTCTTTCTGATCCACTGATCTAATGGAAGAAATAAAAGAAGCGGATGGCCATCACAACTCTGAGCCCGGTGTAAACGGAACGTTACAAGGATGGCGGTTTAAGATTGTGCTTATTCTACTACTATAAAATCTATTCTAGAACTAACATTCAGAGCTGTTACAAATGTGTTAAAGTGCCGAATGCTTGAAATATGCTAAATTCAGAGCTAAGTCAAAATTATAAAAGCATCGCATTGATGCAAGACTAAAATGCCCAATTAGTTTTTATTGACGAAAAAAAAAATCCAACCTTGATGGACCAGATGGCTTAAGATATTACTGACATCATTTGCGATGTAAACCATATCTGCTTCCAAGACGTGTACAAGGTGGCGGTTTAGTGATCATTTGGATAGGCTTTAATTCAAAAGGTAAAACAAGTTTGGTTTTCACCAATACAAAGATGAACTCCTCTGACTATTAAGCTATTCTTGGTAATAATTTTGTTCCACTTGTGGATCAGAATTTGGTGTTGCTTCAAGATAACGTTTCTATTGACAAGTCTGTGCGATGTTCAGATTGGTTATCTGCAAACAACATTAAAACTTTGGCCTTTCCAGCTAAAAGTCCTGACCTAAATTCCACACAAAACTAGTGCGGAATCTTTGGCTCGTCAAGTTTATGCCAGCGGAAAGCATTTTTATTCGATTGTCGAATTGATAGCAACTTTTTGGAAACATGGAACCAAATATCCATTTCCACATGCAAAAACCTGCCAAATTTTTGTCAAAGCGTCTTTTTGAAGTTATCCGTGTTGAGGGGAAGCAAACAATGTACTGAAAATTAATGTACAAATCTTTTACACTAGCCGCCACTGGCAACCAGTTTGGTCTCCCTTAAATGTATGTTAAACATTGCAACACGTTATATTTATTCATAATTTAATTTTCCCTTAATCCTTCGCCAAATTGGAAGATTCTAATAGACAAATCATGAACTTTTGTGATCATGGTAGCATTTCGCATATTTTTTGGGCACAGGTGTCACATACGCACGTTGGCGCGATTCCCCCCCCCCCTCCCTCAATTTGGCGAAAACTTTGTTATGGAAATTGTTGTTTATTTACTTTTATTTTTTATTTTAATTCTATAAATTATTTTTGATATGTATAGCAATATTTATTTACATGAAACTATCATTTATTTATTTTTATTTCCTTTTTTAATTATGAGCATTTTTGCTAGCCGGGAGCAAATGATAAATCGCCAAATATTGTTCCATCACCATCATTCATACTACATTTATTTAATTTTAAATTATAAACCTGTCACTCATTTCATTTAAAATACTCAACTTTATTGTGTTATTTTAATTTGATTCCATATTATTTACCATTTTTAAATATGAGTATTTTTGTTAACCGGGAGCAGATGATAAATCGCCAAATATTGTTCCCATCACCATCATTCATACTACATTAATTTAATTTTAAATTATAAACCTGTCACTTATTTCATTTAAAATACTTAACTTTAATCTAAAATGCTTATATTACATAAATTTAAAATACATGCCGTTCACACTTTTCATTTAAAATAGAAAATAAATAAATAAATAAGAAATAATATCATTAATCAAAACATTTGATTTCAAAATCAAAGTATTGTTTCTAATTTGTACACGCGATAAATAAAAGCTGTATCAGCGATTTTAAAAATGCTAAAAATCTGATTCGTTAAATATTATTACATGAGTTCAATTTACGTCAAGAAAAGATACGGAAGGAAGTTGTGTTGTATAGCACATAATTATGGTAAACTTTGATTATCTCACTGGCGCGAATTATTTTTTTGACGCGAGGCAGCAGTCTAAAAATTCATTCGCGGAGAACTTGCTTTGCGAATGATTACCTCCATGGTTTAATATTTTAAATGTTCACGACGAATCAATCTTTTTTTTGTTTACTTTCATGAATAGAGAATTTGAACTGCGAATCTAATTTCGACTGAAGTTATTGCAGAATATATACATAATTGAACGTAAGTCATCTCTCAAATATTAATTTATTTTGAACGATCTTTCTTAAAATGTAACTTTTATGCAGTTTTATTCGAAAAAATAAGTTTGAATAAAAATGGCCGCCTGGCATATGAAAAAGCGATGCGGGCATCCCGGAACTGTTGATGACAGTCACATGACTTACGGTTTTATTATAGAGATGCGTAATTTAAATATTAAATATACTGGTCCTAAACTTTTTTCCAACAAGTTGTGTTATGTAGAAATTAATTTTTGCTTACTTTTTAGCTCACAGGCTATCAAAGCCTCAGAGCTAATGTGGCCACCATTTCTCTATATACGTATGTATGTATGTACGTATGTACGTAAAACGATAACTCTTGACAGAAATAACCGTTTTGCTTCAAATTTTGTTTATAGGTTCATTGTGATAAGACGATTCCCTGGTTAGTTTTGGGGGTTCATTGGTTAAGTATAAAGGGGTTAACGGAAGGCTAACCCCTCCTTAATTTAGATAAATGGGTTTTTCATGCAGAATTATCCGATTTTCTGCAAATTTTGTATATAGGTTCATTGTGATAAGGCGCTTCCCTGATTAGTTTTGGGGATTCATTGGTTAAGTATAAAGTGGGAACGGAAGCTAATCCCCCCCTACTTAATTTAGATAAATGGGGTTTTCATGCAGAATTATCCGATTTTCTTCAAATTTTGTATATAGGTTCATTGTGATAAGGCGCTTCTCTGATTAGCTACGGGGGTTCATTGGTTAAGTATAAAGGGGGAAACGGCGGGCTAACCCCCCTTAATTTGGATAAATGGGTTTTTCATGCAGAAATATCCGATTTTCTGCAAATTTTTTATATAGGTTCATTGTGATAAGGCGCTTCACTGATTAGTTTTGGGGGTTCATTGGTTAAGTATAAAGGAGGATACGAGGGGCTAATCCCCCCTTAATTTACATAAATGGGATTTTCATACAGAATTATCCGATTTTCTTCAAATTTTGTATATATGTTCATTGTAATAAGACACTTCTCTGATTAGTTGTGGGAGTTTATTGGTTAATTATAAGGGGGAACGGGGGATGAGCCCCCCTTAATATATTGTCGATTTCTTTATTTTTGGAGGGATTAAAAGTATAATATACAATTAATGTGAATAGCCTGTGAGCCCATTGCCCTCAGTTTAACTGGGCACTTTTCTTTTTATTAAAACATATTATTGTAATTTAAAACAAATAACAAAACTTGCATAATTTTGTGTGTATAATTTTTTAAGGGTAATAGTTTTTCTTTAAAGTAAGAGCTTTACTGTTTTGGTTGGTGACCCTAAACTTTTTTCCAGCACTGTATATATTGATTAGATTTCGTTATAGAAAGTTTGGCATAAACGTTAATTTTTACTGAAATTTGACTAAATATTGCCTAAATTTGAAAGGTTAATTAAAATTACATTAAAATGTTATTCGAATTCATAGTTTTATTCGCTGTTTTAACTAAAAACACATATGTGTTATACAAACATATGTATTATACAAACATTTCATATTTTTCAAAAAAAGTGCCCAAAATCTCTTATAACCTCTTAATCGATTTTCAATTACACGAATAGTGTTGTATTTTCATCTAGTTAATAGAGTGTTACTGTAATTAGTGTGCAATTACGATGAAAGCATGAAGGAAAATTATTGATGTGTCGTACACCCACACTGTATAGTGCGAAAACAAAGAACGATTGGAAGATTATTAATCATCAAAGTCGGTGAAGCATACAAAATTCATCGGACATAATAGGTTCAAAGCCACTGCCATTACGTCATCGCTGTTTACTTTCCCAAATTAACGTAATGCAGATGAGCAAGATATTCCTGGAGCAAAAAGCAAAACCTTTGTATCTCTCTATTCTAAAAAAAAATGACTGCTTGTCTTGTGTCATAATTGAAGCTATTGTAACTTTCCACTTTCCCGGCTTATCCTGAAAAACTATTCAATACAAAAACATGAAAAACTGGTAGTTTTATAGTAAAATGTATGATAAACATTCTGAAGCAAACAGCGCGTTTAAAAATAATTAAATCGATTTTAAATCAAAAACTTGTTACAGGTCAAGATAGTTTAGTTACATAAGTTTTATAAGATCAAAAACTATGCATGGCAAGTTAACCATCTTTTGCAGGCATATGAATAGATTCTGGTGTGCAGTATCCAAAAAAAATTTTTTAATTTGGTTAATTTTTTGAGTTTTTTTTATTTTTTAAGCAAAATTTAATTATTTGAATAGAGATTTAATTCCTAATTTGAAATAGCCGTTTCTATCTACTGTCAATGATATTTCCAAACACTTTATTTTCAGTTGAAATACATATTGACACGTGAATATTAAAAAGAAAGAAAACTTTAAAATAATTAAATTATTACGTACGAAAAGATTCAATGGTAAAAACTACGTCATATTTAAAACGATTTTCTTATAGCGTCTAAAAGATTTTTTTCTTCTAGACCTTATAATAGTCTGAAAGGCAGCGACATTTTTTATTTAACCATTTAATGCAAGCCGATTTTCCAATATGTATTGATCTTACTTACTCAATCACGAAAACAGCCGCCAGCTGTCGCGACAGCGGGGGCTGCGGCCTTGCAGGCCGTAAAAACCTCCCAGTCCAAGAGAAATGAATGGCAACACGATTACGGAAGATTGCCACAGGTCATGATAACATCTTTCAATCTTAAGTAATCGGGCAATCTTTTTCAAACAGAGCAAGTTAGCTTGTTTTTATAGCCTGCGAAATTTGAATGGCGACTGATGAGCGTTGCTCCTTGGAGGCAGAGCCTCTTTTTTAAAAAAATGTAAAGGGGCAGATCATGTACCCTTTAAACACCAAAAAAAGTTATTGAAAATGTTAACGTTTGTTCTCTTAAAAGTTATTAGGCCCGCCTGTACAAAATTTTAAAGGAATCCTGGTAGCGTTACAATATTAGCCAATATTGTTTATACAGGCAATATCTTCGCTAATATTTATATTAGCAACATTGGTATAAAATATTGCACCAAGATAAGTGTGTTTACATTTTGCGAATTTTGAGAGTTTTCCTTGCATTTTGTGCTCTTAATGTTACATTCTTTCCAAACTCCAAAACGTGTCTACATACATCAAACATAAAATTTCCATTTTCTTTTGAATATAATTGCATTGTAAATCACCTTTAAAAATATCTACGATGTTCAGTTTCTGTTTATCATATTTATTCATGGTGATAAGAGCTTTAACATATCTTTTATATATCGTCGGATGTATGATAGTATGTCAATAAAATGTCTGTATGTCAATAAAAAACAAAAGGAAGGAAAGAACGTTCCCACAGGAGTCATTAACAATGACACAATGACTAAGTTAAGTAATGAAAACAATTCAAGAGATTAATCCAAAATCCACATGTTGGACTAAACCCCAAGTGAAGAATCTGGATGGCATATTCGGGATTTTTGTGTCGACCACAAAAGTGATAATTTATGTTACTTTCAAAGCGAGTTCTTTACAGCTATTTAATCTTAAAATATAATTATTTTAAATTTTTAACTGTTCTTAATTAGTGCCGAATATTATTAAATTTATTAAATATTTTTCTTAGTATTTAATAAATACAACATATTATTTTGTAAAATGTCGTAAAATCGAAGGGAGAAGTAAAATAAAGTATTAGTTTCGACATAAAACAAATAAAAATTATAAGTAAAATGCTGTAACAATTTTACGAATCTTTAAATTTTCACACTCAAGATCACGGGCTTTGATACGCTCAGATTAATTATCTTTGTACTTATAAAAGAGTGGCTTGATTTTCTAATAATCAACGCCGAGCCTCAAGCGTTTGTCCTAGAACAATGAAATTTTGAAAACATGTTCTTTACACAATGTAGGCCCACACTATGAAAGGATTTTTGAAAATTCACAACCTAAGGGCGTTAATTGGGGGGGGGGGGGTTGAAAGTTTTAGATAATTTCGTCTTTTTGGCATATCTCAGCAGGAGTTTTAAGTAGGAGCGTGAAATTCGGGATAACAATTCTACTAAAGAATAGTTAAACATATATTTCAGGCAATTTTAGAAATTTAACCATTAAGTGGGTTAAATGGGGGGTCGAAAATTTTCGGTGATTTCACATTTTCACCATATCTCCTCAGCAGTTTTAGGTAAGAACGTGAAATTCAAGATAACAAATCTACTAAAAAAAATAATTAAACACGTATTTCAGCTATTTTAGAAATTCAACCACTAAGGGGGTTAAATGGGGGGTCTAAAGTTTTAGGTCATTTTGCCTTTTCGCCATATCTCAACAACAGTTTGAGTTAAAAGTGTGAAATTCAGGATGACAAATGTACTAAAAGTTAGTTAAACACATATTTCAGCTATTTTAAAAATTCAACCACTAAAGGTGTTAAATGGGGGGGGGGGTCGAAAGTTTTTAGTCATTTCGCGTTTTTGCCATATCTCAGCAGCAGTTTTTGGTAGGAACGTGAAATTCAGGATAATAAATCTATTAAAAAAATAATTAAACACATATTTTAGCGATTTTAAAAATTCATCCATTAAGGGGGTTAAATGGGGTGTCGAAAGTTTTAGGTCATTTTGCCTGTTCACCATATGTCAGCAACATTTTTAATTAGGAGCTCGGAATTTGGGGTAACAAATCTACAAAAAATATAGATAAACAAGTATTCAGCAATTTTAGAAATTCAGCAACTAAGGGGGGTTAAATAGGAGGTCAAATATTTTAGGTCATTTTGCCATATCTCAGTAGAAATTATAGGTAGAATCATGAAACTCAGGATAACAAATCTACTAAAAAAGTGGTTAAACACGTATTTCAGCGATTTTAGAAATTCAGACACTAAGGTGGGGTTAAATGAGGGTCGAATGTTTTACGCCATTTTGCCATATCTCAGTAGAAGTTATAGTTAGGAGCGTGAAATTCGGGATAACAAATCTACTAAAGTATAGTTAAACATGCATTTCAGGCGATTTTATAAATTCAACTACAAAGGGGATTAAATGAAGAGTCGAAAATTTTCGATGATTTCACCTTTTCACCATATTTCATCAGCAGTTTTAGAAAAAAACCCGTGAAATTCAGGATAACAAATCTCCTTAAAAAAAATAGTTAAATAAGTATTTCAGTGATTTTAGAAATTCGGCAACAAAAATGGTCGAAAATTTTAGGACATTTCGAATGTTCGCCATATCTCAGCAACATTTTTGTTAGGAGCTTGAAATCACAGATTCAGGATAACAAATCTACTAAAAAATAGTTAAACATGTATTTCAACGATTTTAGAAATTCAGCCATTAAAGGGAGTTAATTGGGGGTCGAATTTTTTATGTCATCTTGCCATATCTCAGTATTAGGTAGGAGCGTGAAATTTAGGATAACAAATGTACTAAAAATAGTTAAATATTTCAGCAATTTTAGATAATAATCATCAAGGGAGTCACACTGTGTGTTGAAAGTTTTAGGTAATTGGACCATATCTCAGCAGCAGTTTTAAGTAAGAATCTGAAACTCCGCTATACAAATCTACAAAAAAAGTAGTTAATCATGTATTTCAGCGATTTTAGAGTTAGCGAGTTTGTAGGCACCATTAACTGTGAACCCGATTGCGGAAGATTAGACGTAAAAGAGAACTATTGCTGATTTTTTATTATGTTTTGTGTGACATTTTTTCCAAGGAATATATTTTTTAATTTCCCATTTTATAATTTATTTTCGATTTTCGTCTTTTAGCGATCGGATTTAAAATTTTAAACAAAATATTACACTTCCACCTTTTTTTCAAAATACATTTTTTCAAAGTAAAAAATTGCAAGTTAAATACTGACTGCCATATTTATTGGCTAGTGTATGCACAAGGATGACTTATGGTGATTACCGTATAGCGATTTTAGAAATTTGAAATTTGGCATTGTAGTTACTTATAAGATTTAAATGCTCTCTAAGAACAAATTTTTTAAAAAATAGAAATTTAAAAGGGTAAAATATGGGCGAAAAGCGTTCTAAAAACATTCTAAATTACATTTTCTACGGAATCTTTAAAACTACAGAACCGATTTCAAAAGTGATGGCGGCAAATTGATGGTAACAATTCCTGCTCCAACATGGGCTATATTTTATGTCAGTGCAACTAACCCCGGAGGGGTGCAGGAGCGAAAAACGTTCTAAAATTGCAACTTTTTTTATATTGAAGGAAGTAGAACTTTGAAATTTGGCATTGTAGTTACTCATAAGATGTAAATGCTCTCTAAAAACAAAAACAAAAAAATGAAATTTAAAAGAGTGAGATGAGCGAAAAGCGTTCTAAAAACATTCTAAATTACAATTTCTACGGAATCTCTGGAATTACAGAACCAATTTCAAAAGTGATGGTGGCAAATTGATGGTGACAATCCCTGCTCCAACATAGGCCATATTGTATGTTAGTGCCACTAACCCTAGGGGGATGCAGGAGCGAAAAACGTTCTAAAATTGAGATTTTCTTTATACTGATGAAGGAGCTAGAAATTTGGTATTGTAGTTACTTATAAGATGTAAATGCTCTCTAAGAACAATTTAAAAAAAATCGATATTTAAAAGGGTGAAATCAGCGAAAAGCTTTCTAAAAACATTTTAAATTACAATTTCTATGGAATTTCTGGAACTACAGAACCATTTTCAAAAGTGATGGTGACAGTCTCTGCTCTAACATAGGCTATATTTTATGTCAGTGCCGCTACCGCCAAGGGTTTGCAGCAGCAAAAAACATTCTAAAATTGCAATTTTTGTGATTACTGAAGGGATTAGAAACTTGAAATTAGGCAAGGTAGTTACTTATAAGATATATATGCTCTCTAAGAACAGTTTATAAATAATTTAAAATTTAAAAGGGTGAAATGAGGGAAAAGTGTTTTACAAACGTTTTAAATTACGATTTCTATTAAATTGTTAAAGACAGAAACTTGAAATTTGGCATGGATGATACTTTTTAAGACGCAGGTGCACACTGGGCAGTTTTATTAAAAAAATTTAAATTTAAAAGGGTGAAGGGGGAAAATATTCTAAATTCCGATATTTTTTTAATACTGATAGGATTAGAAATTTCAAGTTTGGCATGGTTGGTTACTTTTAAGATACAAATGCTTGCTAACAATAGTTTCCAAGGAAATTCAAAATTTCAAAGGGTCAAATGAGTGGAAAGCGTTTTAAAAGCTTTCTAAATTAAGATTTTTATGGAATTGTTACGATTAGAAACAAGAATGTGGAATGACTGCTGTTCTTAAGATATAAATGGTCGCACAGAACAATTTGAAAAAAAAAAATCAAAATGTAAAAGCGTGAAATTCGCAAAAAGCACTCTAAAAATGTTTTAAATTGAGATTTCTATGGAATTGTTAATGATAGAAACTTGAAGTTTGACATGGCTGTTGCTTTTAAAACGTAATTGTTCGCACAGAAGAGTTGTTTTAAAAAATTGAAATTTAAAAGTGTGAAAGCACGAAAAGCGTTCTAAATTACGATATATTTAGAACTGTTAAAACTAGAAACTTAAAATTTTGCATGACTGTTACTAACGTAAATGATCACCCACAAGAGTTTATTAAAAATGCGAAATTTTAAAGGGTAGGAGCAAAAAATACCGTTCTGCAATTGCAATTTATGTTATACAGATGGTATAGAAGCTTCGTATTTAAGGTGGTTACTCATGGTGGTTACTCTTAAAATTTCAGTGCTTGCTAAGAACGGTTTCTAAAAAAATCTAAATTTAAAAGAGCAAAATGAGTTTGAAAAGTTCTAAAAACCATCTTAAACCATGATTTATCTAAAATTGTTAGCGATAGAAACTTGAAATTTTACATAGATGTTACGGTAGAGACACAAATTCGTCCACAGAACAGTTTCAAAAATTTAGAAATGTTAATGTATGCAGGAACAAAAAAGTTCTAAAATTGCAATTCCTGTGATACAGTTATTACAGAAATTTGCTTAACTAGAAGATTGGAATTTGACATGATGCTTACTTATGAGATATAATTACTTGCTTAGAACTGTTTCTGAAAATTTCTAAATTTCTTATGAAAAATTAAATAAGCGAAAAACCTTCAAAATATATTCTAAATTACCATTAATTTGGAAATAATTTTAGCTCTTCTTATTCATTTAAGTCTGATGTTCGCCTAATGCAATATAAGAATGAAGATTACTCAAAATATTGCTAAATTAGTAATTAGGGTTTCGTTCATCTCACGAAACCCTATTACTCCCGCTCCGTTGTCTGTCCGTCAAAGAGCCATTCTCAAAAACTATGTAACTTACAGAGTTGAAACTTTGTGTATAAATCTGAATACCAGCTATGAAGAGCTCAAAATATTAAAATTTGAAAAATTCGTATTATTTTAATAAATAGAGATAAAAAACCAAAATTCTAACAGCCTTTTCCTATTAAATTCAAACATTTTTCGTTATAGCAGATGCCAAAAATTAAAAGTCCACGATGAAATTCTTTCTACAATAATTAATTTTCTATCAGACGATTTCCACGTGAAAAATGAAAATGAAACAAAAAGTTTCACCAATTGAAAAAAAGATTAATATGAAATAAAATTGATTGACGTCATAGTGGTAATAAAACGGAAAGATTTCTCAATAATACAAGGAGTATGAGTATGTGTATGTACACAAAGCATATTAACATCACGTCATTAGGGAATTAATAAGAAAATCTGACGTCATATCGGAAGTTTAACGGATTTTTCAAATGTTTCAGAATAATACAAAGCGAGTATCAATCTGAGTAATAGAGAATAGTAAATATATGATATAAATGCTGGACGATTACACCATGAAACATTACTACATTAAAGACGTGAGTATAAAACATCGCAAATTTACTGAATAGTGTATACAAAACGTTTGTATACACCATTCAGTAAATTTGTGATGTTTTATACTCACGTCTTTAATGTAGTAAATATATGAGTTTGAGGAACGTATTGAATCGTGATAAAAATCCGATTACCAGGGATCTGTTTAGGAAAAAATTGGGTCCTTTAAAGGACTCTTTACAATTTTTTTTATTTCAAAACAGGACCCTTCACAAAACTATTTTCCCTAAAACAGGACACTTCACAAAATTTTATATCTTAAAAATAGGTTTTTCACAAATTTTTTTCATCTTTAAACTGAACATTTCACAAATTAATCATTTAAAAGTAAAATCTGACCTGTCACTTTTACACATATAAAGAAAATATATGTATTTTACATCCATATATCTTCTTAAAAATTTATAAACAAGAACCTGAATATAACGATCATTTCAAATTCACAAAATTATGACTAGATTTTTCACAAATATAAAAAGCTGTTCACAATTTCACAAAAACAGGACCCTGGAAAAAAAGTCTGGACAGACCCCTGATTACGGAAATATTCGCATATTTTAACATTTTGAAGGTGTACAGCATGTTAATTTTAATTTTTTTTTTTTAATATCGCATTTAGTCCACATGACAGATATTATTATGACAGAATATAATTGCGGGCTTCGCCCGAAATCGGGCTGGTTTAGATATTCCAAAAAACGAGAAAAAAAGACCGGTAAATTTTTACTTTATAAAAAACATGACTTTTTTTTTTTTTTTTTTTTTTTTTGCTAAATGAAATTTATTTGGATTTATTAAAGAAAGGATAAAGTGTTTTGAAAGGATTATTAAACGAAACCCTTTGAGCGATCTTCGATCACACTTACCCACTTGTTTTTGAATTATCTGCGGCAGTAAAATTTTCATGAAAATAGGCCCACGAATACTACTTGGCATTTTTCAACAATTACGCGAGCAATGCCGCGGTTTTTGCTAGTATTAAATAAAAACAATACTCTTATACAGTTAAATCTGTGAAAGCGGAATCTCTAGAGACCGAAAAATAATTCCGTTTTGGAAGGTTTTCGATTGAGCATTTGTAATTTTATGATAATGCTTCCATCGGGACTATGAAATTTTTACGATTACACATAATTCCGTTATAAACAGGTATCGTTTTTACAAGTTTTGCTAAGCAAAGTTCAGTAAAATCTGTAAAAACAGAATAGCTAAGGAAGCCAAAATATTATGTCTTAGCAGGTAGATTTGTACGGTATTCATTTCGGCGAATCATAAAAATGTAATGTTATAGACAAGTTCTGTTTTCAAAGATTTAGCTTTCTTCATTCTTATACTGCATTAGGCGAACTTGAGACTTAAATGTGTGAGAAGAGCTAAAATTAATTCCAAATAAATGGTAATTTAGAATGCATTTTGAAGGTTTTCCGCTCATTTAATATTTTATTTGAAATTTAGAAATATTTAGAAACTGTTCTAAGCGAATATTTACATCTTAAAATTTAAGCACCATGCCAAATTCCAAGCTTCTGATTAAGCAAACTTCTATAACAAATATATCACAGAAATCGTAATTTAAAAAAAAAATTGTTCCTGCACGCATTAAAATTTCTAACTTTTTAAAAACTGTTCTATGGATAAATTTATGTCTATAACGTAGTAGCCATGTAAAATTTCAAGTTTCTATCCCTAACAATTTCAGATAAGTCATAGTTTAGATGGTTCTTAAAACATTTCCCTCTCATTTCACCCTTTTAAATTTCAAATTTTTTTACAAACCGTTTGTAGTGGAGAAATAAAGTAGTGGTTGTAAATAAAAAAAGGAATTCTGCTGATATTAAATTTTCTGACAAGCTGAAGCATAAGCGACTGTGAAACTTTGGAGAATACAAATAAGATGCGTTGTCATGAGCAAAACACCAGCGTTCTCATCCTGAAGATGTTAAAAATAATGCAACATTGAAGATCAGATAAATCTATGGAAATTATTTATTGCTCGTGAAATACGATGAAGCGAGGGGTGGCCTTCCTTACCTCAATGAAAAATTTATATGCTTTTAGCTCAGAAGTCAGAGATGACCTGGTCTAATTTTGCAGTTCATTTGCGCGACAACACTTTGGTTACGGCGCAAATATACATGTGTAACGAACAGTTTTCGCCAGAAAGAATTTATGGCAGTTAGGCTTCTGGCATATTAATTTAGAGGGGGGAAGGAATGAAAGGTTTGCAATGCAAGGCGCCTTATGGCTATTTTTCGTAGTTTTGTCAGGCAATCCAATGAATGTTATGTGAAAAGAGGGCATCTGTGTTTTTCTGGACCTGAATCATTTGCATAGCTAAATAGAATTTTGGCCGTTGGGAATTAATTAAAGACTGCATTTACATTAAACAAGAAAATTAATGTTCTGCTTGGACAAAAGTGCAGATGTAAAAAAAAAAACATTAAATATTTATCATTAAATTTTTCAGACAGAGAATAAAGTTGAAAGGATAACTGAAAAATATCTAACGTACATATTGAATAATTTGCAGCTGCATTTATATGCTGGAAATGAAATTACGTTTTTGAAGTTATAAAGACCAGACATAAAAATGAAACAACAGAAACTCTAATGTATTTGATGAAATGAAACAACAGAAACTCTAATGTATTTGATGATTTGAAATTACTTTTAATCTTTAAAATAGAAAGAGTTTAAGTAAAAATAAATTAATCTTTAGAAAACATAAGGACACTATAAATTTAGAATAATAATGAAAATATGTATATGATCTTTATCATAATCATTCTTAGAGCACTGGCATCTTAAAAATAGCCGCCGTGCCAAATTTTAAGTTTCTAGACCAGTAGTATCACAAAAATCGTAATTTAAAACTTTTTTTTCTCCTACACCGCTTTAAATTTCGATAAAAAAATAAAATAAAATAAAACCCTGTTCTGTGCGAGCATTTACGTCTAAAAAATAGCAGACATGTCACATTTTAAGTTTCTATCCCTAACAATTCTGAATAAGCATATTAGAACGTTTTCCGCTCATTTTACACCTTAAAATTTCGAATTTTTAACACTAGAACTAACATGAGCCGTCATTTTGACGGTTACCAAATGAATATATTCCGATTCGAACCAGAATTTTTTTTTAATAAATTAAATATAAAACTCACAGAAATACGTTAAATGCATAAGTTAAGTACTTTTAAATAAAATTTCTGGTGTGAAATATTTTTAAAAAACGAGTAAAATTTACGGTATTACGGTAGTTCTAGTGTTAATAAACTGTTAATACCGAGTGTCTGCATCTTAAAAGTTATCACTATTAAATCTCAAGTTTCTAACCCGCGCGAATAAATCCAATTAAATCATAATTTCGAACATTTTGCGCTCATTTCACCCTTTTAAATTTCGAAATTGTTATAAATCGTTCATAGCTTGCATGTTCATTTTAAAAGTGACCACCATGCCAAATAAACCACCATTCAAAGCTTCTATACCAACTGTATTACATAAATCGCAATTTTAGAACGTATTTTTGCTCCTGCACACTTTTAAATATCGCATTTTTAGAAAACTGTTCTGCACGAGCGTTTACGTCTCTAGAGTAACAGCCATGCTAAATTTAAAGTTTCTAGCCTTAACAGTTCCAAATAAATAGTAATTTAGAACGCTTTTAGAACGCTTTTCGTGCATTCAAACTTTTAAATTTCATTTTTTTAACTGTTCTGTGTGACCATTTACGTCTTAAAAGCAACAGCCATGTCAAACTTCAAGCGTCTATCCTTAACAATTCCATAGAAATCATAATTTAGAACTCTTTTAGAACGTTTTTCGCGCATTTTATTCTTTTAAATTTCGATTTTTTTAAAAATTGTTCTGTTAGACCATTTATGTCTTAAAAGTAAATTTTTTTATAGAAATTGTTCTTAGAGAGCGTGTACATTTTATAAGTAACTACCTTCCCAAATTTCAAGTTTCTAGCCCCCTCAGTATCACAAAAAATCGCAATTTTGGAACGTTTTTCGCTCACGCATCTCCCTGGAGGTAGTGGCACCGACATAAAATATAGCCTATGTTTGAGAAGGGATTGTCACCATCAATTTGCGACCATCACTTTTGAAATCTGTACGGTAGTTAGATTGATTAACCCCTACAAACAAACAAAAAAACAAACGTTACTTCTTTATAATATTAGTATAAATTCATGCATCATGAAAAATCGCGCTATTTGGCGTCCCACGCAGGGGGTTTGCGGGACGGGACTTGGAGCGCCTGAAAATCTCGACACGTGGCAACACTAGTTACCACGGACCCCTTTTCGTATTTTCGCGAATTTCCCAGGATTTAAGACTCAAATTACTTAAACAGAGAATATAAAATTAATACACTGAAAAAAAAATTGCCGATTTTACAGTATAATATTAGCACCCCAACTGCCAGTATTATACCGTAAAATTAATAGTAATAAACAGTAAAATAATCAGTAATACGCTGCCGCGCATACCGTAAAATATTTTTTTTTCACCGTCGAGATGTATGAACTAATTATACCGTAAGACGTATTTTGGGACATATTTTGAGGTTTTCTCACACAACCGGTCTGTTTTATAAGTAACCTAAAACTGACTATTGCTAAACATTGATATATCCTTTTCCTATACATAACGACGTATTGCGCCAATCTAAATCTTTAATGTAAACTTAGAAATTTATATTTAAAGATATCATAAAGTTACCCCATCGGGTGGGATTACTTTGCGACAGGTATGTTTTCGCCTTGAAATGAAAGAGAAAAATTTACTGTTCTAAAATTAGCCAATTATTAAAACTTTTATTAAAATAATGTTTACAATTTTTTGACAGTTTAAGTCTTTGATCGCAAACAGTGGGTCGATAATGAATTAAACCTTGTTCCTTTTGTACAAAATTTTATCCGTCTCATTACCTTATATCCTTCTTATATCGTCTTATATCCTTCATTTTCAACTTCGGTCACTTTTCTGGGTTAAAGCACACTCTTGCAGTTGACCACCACAAAATCGATGGCACCATTGGTACTGCCATTTAATTTAAAGTCGTTTCTGATTTGATTTTGTAGTATCGACGACGAAGCAGTGCCTACGTCAGATGCGCTTCATTCGAGGTTGCCGAACGATTCAACGTTGTCTTCAGGCTCTTGAAAAGAAATCACCTCAATGTCTTCATCTGACGTCCGTAAAAATTAAGACTTCTTACGGGAAAACTTTGAGGCCTTGTTGGAAGATTGCGTCTCTCTATTTGTCCTTTTCCTTCGAGTGCCAGACGTCGTTACTTCTTTGCTATCTCTGTACAGTGTGTCACAATGTAGTTCCGCCAAGTGTATATAGTTTGGTTATGTTGTTGCTGTGTAACTACGCTATGATTAATACTTTACTCACTATATTAATCCATAACAAAATATTTATTGTAAATGACACACAGATAAATTATAATTTAAAACGCTCGGCGAACATAACATGCTTCCTATGCGTGTGGGAGATCCAAGCGAACTGAACTGCAATTCACAGCGCTCTTCTAGGTCAGAGCTGGAGAGGGTTGCACGGAGAAAACCTTGGCGTTCGTTTGATTGCAGGGGAGCCAGATTGATGCGGCAGCCAAACACTTGGCGCATGTAGCCACACACTCCCCCCGCAATGATATCCTTCCTCAGTCCTTTAAACGTGCCGGTAAATGTACAATTCGTCCCGACCTAGTAACCACAGGTTCTTTTGAAGGGACTTTAGAAGGCAGGCAGTCTATAGCAATAGGAGCAGGAGTGCCTTATGCAACAGGAGTCTCTGATACAACAGGAGTGTCTGAAGCCAGAAAAACTGGTTTAAGTCTGTCTAATGACACCGTACACTTGCGTCCGTTGAGGTCAATAATAAAAGTCTTTTGACTCTTTTCGATGACTTTATAAGGTCCATCATAAGGGTTTTGAAGCGGCTTTTTAACTCCATCATGCTGCAAAAACACATAGGAACAGTCCTTTAGATGGGGATGGATGAAAATTGATTTAACTCCATGGCTGGAGGCAGGTGTAGGACGAATGTCTCTAAAATGCAGTTTTAAACTTTCTACGAACTGCTGAGGTGAAGGGTCTGCTGTAGTGGGGGCAAAAAATTCTCCAGGAAGTCGAAGGCTAGTCCCATAGACTAAGTCTGCCGTCGTGGCTTGAATGAATTCCTTGAAAACTGAGCGGAAGACAAGTAGGATGGTGGGCAATGTTACAGTCCACTGGTCTGTGCTATAAGCTTTTATGACAGGTTTAAGTGGGTGATGTAATTCTTCTACCATGCCGTTTGCCTGCGGGTAATAAGGCGATGATCTGATTTTCTTTATCCCTAGGAAGTGGGACAGTGACCGGAATAGCATACCATCAAACTGCCTTCCCTGGTCCGTTGTGATTTTTGACGGGCAGCCGCACCTCGTTATCCACTGGTTGTAGAAAACCGTAGCCACTGTATGTGCACTAATGTCTAGGACAGCTTCTGGCCATCGTGTAAATCTGTCCACCATAGTGAGACAATAGGAATTGCCCTGAGAAGGTGGAAGAGGACCAACTAGATCGAGATGCACATGGTCAAATCTCTTAGTTTGGTTAGGGAAAGAACCCACAGGGGTTTTAGTATGCTGGCTGACCTTAGCTTTCTGGCAAGGGACACATTGCCTTGACCAAGTTGCACAATCTTTATTAATAGAAGGCCAAATAAATATAGATCTTACCAATTTAGTTGTACCTCTAATTCCTGGATGTGCCAAATTATGTAACTGGAAAAAAACCTGTTTAAGGAATGAGCTAGGAATATATGGTCTAGCAGTCCCGGTCGAAAAATCACAATATATTGGAGTTATATGACCTGGTAAGGTAACTTTCTTTAATTCTAAACTTTGAGGATTATCGATTAAATTTTGTAAGTCAGGATCATTTGTTTGCAATTGAGCAATTTCATCAAAATTGATAAGGTTTGACATTGATATTGCAGCGATCCGAGAAAGCGTGTTTGCTGTGATATTTTCTGATCCCTTTATATGGTGGATGTCGGTTGTAAATTGGGATATAAAGTCCAATTGCCCAATGTGCCTTGGTGAATGCTTGTCAGTGCGCTGTTGAAATGCAAATGTTAATGGCTTGTGATCTGTAAAGAGCGTGAAACATCTTGCCTCCAGCATGTGGCGAAAATGTTTAACGTTAGCATATGCTGCAAGTAGCTCTCGATCGTATGCACTGTAAGCGCGCTCAGCTTCAGTAAGTTTGCCAGAAAAGAATCCAAGGTGTTGCAATTCGTTTTCGACCATTTGCGATAATGTTCCACCGATTGCGAAATCTGAAGCATCTGCATGCAACACTAAATGAGCATCTGGTTTTGGGTGTACCAAAAAGGTTGCATTTACAATTAATTCCTTACATTTTGTAAATTCACTGTTCGCTTCATCCGACCAATCAATTTTTGTTTTGTTATTTTTCTTAGCACCTTTTAAATAGTTGTTAAGGAGTATTTGATGTTTAGCTACATTCGGCAAAAACCGGCGGAAAAAATTTAAAAAACCAAGAAATCTTTGAAGATCTTTTATCGTTTGAGGTTGTGGGTAATTTAATATGGGTGCGACTTTATCAGGGAGAGGTTTCATTCCTTGCTGCGAAATAAGGTGGCCTAAAAAGGAAATTTCCGGGACACCAAATAAGCATTTTGAAACATTTGTAAGTCCATATGCATTCAATCTTTCAAATAGCATGCGCAAATGAACTTTGTGTTCAGCCTCATTCTGGCTAAAAATGAGTATATCATCTAAATAAACGAAACAAAACGGTAAATCACCCAAAATTTCGTTCATGAACCTTTGGAAGATTTGTGCAGCATTACATAATCCAAAGTTTAAAAAATGGAACTCAAAAAGTCCGAATGGTGTACAGACTGCTGTTTTTGGTATGTAGTCAGGATGTACAGGAATATGCAAATAAGTTCTAACAATATCGATTTTAGAAAATATGCTTTTTCCATGAAGCGCATTTGAAAAATCCTGAATATGGGGAATAGGATACCTGTGCGGTATGGTGCATGAATTTAATCTTCTATAATCCCCAACTGGGCGAATGCTACCACAACTTTTAGAAACCACATGTATTGGAGAAGACCATGGAGATTTAGAAGGCCTGTATATTCCCTGGTTAATCATAAACTGAAATTCTTTTTTTTACAGCTTCGTAAAGTTTAGGATTTAATCGCCTTGGCTTGCTGTGAACCGGGGGGCCTGTAGTCTCAATATAATTAAGAGTATTATGCGGCACTGGCTCATGTTTCGTCGTTATTTTTGTAAGTTTGGGATATTCTGATCATATTTTGTGATAGTAAGAATTGCCTGAAATAATTTTAACAGAACTTTCTTGAGATGGATGTGCAAATATCCCAACTTGTGAAAGTTTTGTAATGCTGTCAATCAGTCTACGACGTTTAAGGTCAATCAGAAGACCAAAATTTTCTAAAAAGTTTGCTCCAATAATTGGCCTAGGTACGTTGGCTATTAAAAATTTCCAATCGAAACTACGTCTCAAACCAAGGTCTATATTCATTAATTTTGAACCGTATTGTTTGCAGCAAATAATTGTAAGGGATCTGGATGTAATTTTTTAGAGGTTGTAGGAGGTGGAATGCACGACACATCAGATCCTGAATCTACTAAAATTTTTAAATGGGATCGCTTATCAAAATCGTATAGGCGACAAGATTTAGGGGCTATCGGTGTTGACGTCACCGAAATTTGCATATCGATAGCCGAGTCTAGTTTTCCAAGTTATTTGTGACAAAATTACAGGGTTCAGTACATTTGCGTGCTTTCTTGGCGAATCTTTGATGGTAACAACAAAAATTCTCAGAACCGCTTTGGCGATGCGGCGATTTGAAATACCGTCCACGAGACCTATTCCTTGATCGCGATCTCGACATTCTTTCTATTTTGTTGCTTAGTGCAGCAATTTCCGCGCGGAATGCGGATATTTCGTTCAATGGTGAGTCAGTAGTGGCCGCCGGTGTACCGCTTGAGGATTCACTGATAGCATATACACTCGATTCGGATCGTACTTCGGCGATTTTATCCGCCATTTTCGCCAAATTCTCTAAGGATTCTGAACTCACAGCCAAAATGCTTTGCATATCTGCTGGGAGCCTTTGAAACCATAATGATTTCAAAAAATCTTCAGTAATTGAAGTTTTTGCCAACTGCTGCATTTTCCTTAACAGATGGAAAGGCTTTTCATCCCCTAACTGTAATTCGGATAAGAGTTTTCGGATTTGTTTATTTTCAGATTCGGAGAATTCTTGAATTAATCGATCTTTTAAAATCGTGTATTTGTCTTGCGTTGGCGGATTTAATAAAATATCAGACACAGCAGACAGCGTTTCAGGATCAATTGCTGCAACGATGTTATTGTATTTTGTTGCATCGACGGTAATTCCGGGTAGTTCGAAATTACTTTCTGCTTGCGCGAACCAAAGTTTGATATTACCTTTCCACAAAGGTGGTGTGGGAACGTGGACACATGTAAATATAATTAATAAAATCCATTATCGTTTGAAACGAAAAAAAAACTTTATTATAAATTAACACATAAAAAAATAAATAAAAAATGAAAAAATATGATAATCATATCCATGCTGTAAAATTACAATGTCAGAAAAACTCAGAATCTGACGTCCGCTCAAACCGAACCTCACACCAACTTGTTCAACATCCCACTGATATCTCGCCTGCCCTCAACAATACCTCTTGCATCTCCAGATATCTCTTAGTCCCTTCCTTCTGGGAACTGCCCTTTTTCTATGGGGAAAGAAACGCCCCATAATCTCTTCTGATTGACGATCTTTTTTAATCCCTTTACTTCCCAGTCTAAAAATTGCACTTCTTAGGGGCCCAGTTCTTTGTATCCAAAAGAACAGTTACTTTACAATTCTTATCTACTCATTCAGAGAGCCTTCAATGCCTTCAATAAAACAAATACATTCCAAGGAGATTATCTCTTTTCTACAAGTAAGGGATTAGCTGAGCACGTCAAACTGTCACCCTTCTCAATAGTACTATCTTACTTGAATAGTGACAATTCACAAGACCCCTTTTTCATCCATAACGGATTATCTTGATCTTCCGAGTATGTGAACAATGGAAATTTCCAACATGTCACAACTCCTCCCCCCTAAGAAAAAATTTCTGCAAGAAATTTGGCATATACATCAATACAACAAGCTCCTTCAATCAACTTCTAAAGAGGTCATCAAAGTATAAAGGAATTTAGAATAACACGTGAAATCCCTATAGAATACAAACACATTCCCATACTCAGTATTTGATAGACCACACTGTCAACAGGATTTACCATAATCCCTTACCTACAATACTTAAGTATAATTCCAGGAATCATTTATACTATTGATGCCCTAAGAAACCATTTTGAAATACTTCACATACATATAATACCAAATACAGATTACACTTTATATGATTCTACCAAAAAAAAATAATAATAATAAAAAGAAAGAATAAATCCATATATAACACAATGCCTACTACAATTCTCCCAAAAACCTTTTGCTTAAAAGCGTAATTTTAGACGCTTCTACAAACAAAAAGAACACATACTAAATTATGCAATTATTAAATTAATGAAGTTTTACTATTACGAAAATATTAAGCATTAAATGATAAATAAACCCAATATAGATATTACAATAATGAGTACTCCCAAATTTAGAATAAACTTAATTTAGAGTATTCTTCCGAAAACCAATATGTATATTACTTCTATCAGAAAATCTTTCCGACAATAATTTTCGACTCACAACTTCATAATCATGATTTTTCATATGTAAATCTTGTTTGATTTTAATAAATCTTTCTTTGTGATCCGTTTTAAAAACAGAGTGCTTCATTCTTTTTAACTTTGATTTTCCATATCCATTTTCTTGGCATTTAGCCCCCCAATTTACTCTATTATTTTCCTTCATCCGAGAGTTAAATTTACTGACCACAGTCATCGGTGAATTCAATTTCTTTCTAATTCTATTTCTAACATGTATAAATCCCATACTACCAACAAAATACATCATGCTCAGAATTCTTTTCCCGAAATTGACCTCCTTTACCTGACCTTTTATCACTATCCGTTCGAGACGCATCATCTTTTGAATCGATCAATTTAGACCCTTTTTCCAAATTCTTATCAGTCACGTCTCCCGGTGAATTTACCTCTATCTCATTAACAGACTTATTATCCCTTTCACAGATTTCATTTACAACCATTTTTCTAACACTTTCTTGATTATGATCGCTAGATAATCTGAGGGTTCCCTGCCCATTTAATTCTCTCCAATTTTCCACTTGTTTACACATTGAATTTTGCTTATCCATACTTCCAAATTTTAAGAATTCATAAACAGCGGGTGTTATTAGTGGAGGAGAATTTAGTTTTCTCACAACAGCAACCACCACATTCTTTTCAACATACTCTTTTTCATCTTCTATTAAAGCAATCGGCACTGACACCAAATCCGCTTTTTGTCTATTTCCGAGGGCCGGTATAAGAAAGACATTTCCCACTTTTTTCGCACTCCACCGAATGTCATTAGCATCAAAAACCGCAATTTTTGCACCTGTGTCCTTAATCGCTTTTACTTTCTTACCATTCACGCATAAATCAA
Organism: Maratus michaelseni; assembly: GCA_963931845.1. Classification (NCBI taxonomy): domain Eukaryota; kingdom Metazoa; phylum Arthropoda; class Arachnida; order Araneae; family Salticidae; genus Maratus; species Maratus michaelseni. The sequence continues at coordinate 173,122,838 of OZ007596.1, read as the reverse complement.
CCATAGGTAATTCGGTTTCCACACCTTCCTTATTATTTATACTTTTCCCATCATTAGTGATAATCCAAGCTATGCTTTTATCCTCATAATTGGATTTACTTTTCAACAATTCAGGACAATTTGGACGGATGTGATCAACTGCCGTACAATTGTAACATTAGACTTGTCTCTGCTTTTCGAAAGCATTGTCCTTCCTAAATTGGTCAGTTTTCCCACTCTCTTTTGAACTCTCAATTTCCGATTTAGGTTTAGTATCATTTCTACTTTTAGAATTAAAATTGTCTTTTTGCTTATCCTGAAAAGATTTATTTTCCCAAGGTTTTCTATCCGACCTCTTAAATTCCCTTCTTATACTCTCAAACTTATCCGATTTTTCCGCGAGTTTAGAAACAATCTTTATTTCCTCCCAATCATCCATAAATTTTTCTTTTATCTCAAAAGGGACAAGTTTTTTTAATTGTTCCGTGAGCATTAGTTCTTTTAAGGATTCAAAATATCTCACTTCTAACGACTCTAACCAATTATCAAGATAACCCCTTAACTCATAAATCAGATCTACCCATAGTTCACCAGATTTTCTTTGATGAGTTTTAAATTTTTGTTTTAAGGCGCCTGTACTTAGCCTAAACCTGTCTAACAAAACTTTCTTTATGTGTTGAAAATCATCACATTTGTCTGTTGGTTGTTTAACTATAATTTCAGCAATATCAGAAGGTAATAAAGGAATTAATTGACTAATCAAATCTTCCTGAGAAATTTTAGCTTTCTCGGCTTGCCTTTCAAAAATCATAAAGAAAAGAGTTATATCAATTAATTTAGAATCAAAGCGCGGAACTAAATCCTTTAAATTTACCTTAGGAGTTCTATGAAAATCTACATTTGATTCATTAGATGAAACACTAACAACATCTGCAGAATTTTGAATACGCAATTTTTCCAATTCAAATTGCTGTTCTTTTTCAAGTTTTTGTAATTTAAGTTGTTTTTCAAGTTTATCTAATTCAAATTTCCTAAGTTTATCTTTTTCCTCTTGCGCAATCCTATCTAATTCAATTTGCCTCTCTCTTTCTTTACGATCTAATTCAATTTGTTTTTCCTGCTCTTTCCGTTCCGCCTCCTGTTCAAGAAAATATTGCAAACGAATTTTAGCGAAACTTTCATCATAATCCTCTGCATCTACAATAGCCTGAATTATAGCTTCATTTTTACACGTTTTAGACACACTGGTCTCAAATTCCTCTGCTAATAAGAGCAAGACGCTTTTATTACATTTTCCTAAATATTCTGCCATATTTTCCCCCAAAATATAATAAACTTCAAAATAACAGATATATTCAATTTACAATAATACAATAAATACAGAAATACAATTTCTTTCACCAAACGTATAATAATGTATTTAAAAACGACACAATTTTACTATAGCAAATTATCATGCAACAGTGACGTCTTTCAAACTGAGTATATCCCCCAAAATAAATTTTATACCCAACAGTACAGTATAACATCAATTTATTTTGAAACATTAATCATAATCCTCTACAGTATACCCACAAAAATTAAGCTATAACTTTATTACTGTAATAAAGAAAATGTATATAAACAAAACTCTTATTTCCAAAAGTTTTATACAAAATTATGATTAAAATATCCTGATTAATAATCTCAATTAATCCATAACAATTTACTATACCCCAAGTAAATTTTAACATATACACAAGTATATAATTTTCTTAACCCAATACTATACCTAACAGATACCAGAAAATCAACAAACATAAAAATTCTAACTAAAAATTTAAGTACCAAATTAATAGCTTCCCTAGAACTCTTAAATTTCTCATAGAGTTTTGTTCCCCAAAATTAAAATTTATACACAAAATTTAATTTAAAACAGACCTCTATAGAAGGTATCATAAAAGAGCTTACCTCCAGATGCAGATATTTCCTCCACACTAATACCAAGCTTCCAAGCACTTTTAAAGATGACACACACACAGATGTTTGAAGATTTGAAGACACTCAATTCACTGATGAGGCACTAATTTCACATTAGATCCGTATGTAGACAACTGAGATGGTACGCCACATATCTTCATTCCACTGTAGATTTTGAAGCACAAATACGTAGCACCAAGTCTATAGTTGACTGTTCATACACCACACAGCTTTAGTCGATAAAGTTCTTTTACCAGTTCTCTACTTGCTAGAACTCCAAGAAAAACCCACGACACCAATTAGACTTCGCGAATCCCCAACTCTGCTTGACCGTTTCCACTGGCTCTTCATCTGTTTACTCAGGTTAACACATAGATCCGTAATCTAATTTATTCTAGATCACATATCCCAGTTGCTGCCACCAATTATTTATATATACTATAGCTGTGGTAACGTGGACACATGTATATATAATTAATAAAATCCATTATCGTTTGAAACGAAAAAAAAACTTTATTATAAATTAACACATAAAAAAATAAATGAAAAATGAAAAAATATGATAATCATATCCATGCTGTAAAATTACAATGTCAGAAAAACTCAGAATCTGACGTCCGCTCAAAGCGAACCTCACTCCAACTTGTTCAACATCCCACTGATATCTCGCCTGCCCTCAACAAAACCTCTTGCATCTCCAGATATCTCTTAGTCCCTTCCTTCTGGGAACTGCCCTTTTTCTATGGGGAAAGAAACGCCCCATAATCTCTTCTGATTGACGATCTTTTTTAATCCCTTTACTTCCCAGTCTAAAAATTGCACTTCGTAGGGGCCAGTTCTTTGTATCCAAAAGAACAATTACTTTACAATTCTTATCTACTCATTCAGAGAGCCTTCAATGCCTTCAATACAACAAATACATTCCAAGGAGATTATCCCTTTTCTACAAGTAACGGATTAGCTGAGCACGTCAAACTGTCACCATTCTCTATAGTACAATCTTACTTGAATAGTGACAATTCACAAGACCCCTTTTTCATCCATAACGGATTATCTTGATCTTCCGAGTATGTGAACAATGGAAATTTCCAACATGTCACAGTGGTAATTTGACGCCTAATTTGGCAACTGTGTTATTACTAGTGGTGGGAACGTCGTCCGACATACTTTTATAAAAGAAATAGCTATTATCTATAAATTAATAATAATTAATAATAAGACCAATAAAAATTTGGAATAGAAAATATTATTTTAGTAATTTGGGGACTTTATCCTAACCAAACCAGAGAAATAAAACGTGTATCTTACCTCCATTTCGTCGCTGCGGCGTAGCGTAGCACGTGGTCCGGACCGGAGAGTCTATTTCCGAACATGAAAAAAGTTGCATGAAGAATTCTGTGTCACCACTGCTGTGTAACTACGCTATGATTAATACTTTACTCACTATATTAATCCATAACAAAATCTTTATTGTAAATTACACACAGATAAATTATAATTTGAAACGCTCGGCAAACATAACATGCTTCCTACGCGTGTGGAAGATCCAAGCGAACTGAACTGCAATTCACAGCGCTCTGCTAGGTCAAAGCTGGAGAGGGTTGCACTAACAACAAAGAATATTTACTTGTGTTAGCTGGTTCTCATAGATTGGCTTCAGCACCCAAAGTGTCCGCATTCCGAGACAACAACACAGGAGGAAGTTTAAACGATACACCGGCCAGAGAGAACAAACGATGTGTTGGAACTTCGTACTAGGTGACGCGGCCCATCGTACTAGGAGGTGACGCTACTGTTTGCTTTCACTGCCATCGCAGACATGGCGGGAGATTCGAAATACGGAAACTACATCATGTGTCACAAAGTAACCTCTACAGTCAGAAAGTAACGTCTTAAGCTGTTATCACACGTACTCTCATATCATAGTCAATATCAGATATTTGCTCCGAAATACGTTTTTCAAGGAGTTTCTGAGAACTCTCGAAAACATTCCGTGTGATCGATTGCCTCTCGTAACTTCGTCAAGCGCCAACTTACGGCTGTTTGTATCCCCTACAATAGATATCAGCTCGAAATCCACCAATCAGAACTCTTTAAAAATTCCAAGATGGCTACCGCCAGTGAGTAAACATGTTATGTTTAGCGTGGTCGCAGATATTGAAACCGAAAATACAGAAGAATTAAGAAAAAAGCAATATATTTGGTAACCACAGGGACCAATTAAACACGAAAAGAACTTTAAAAATGTGCAGTTATTTTGAAATTAAAGAATTGAGTATGTGGCGATTGTCCTTTTGGAGTTTGCTATTTTCCACTACCGATAAGAACTTTATTTACTAATTTAAAGTTATTTATCGGGTTATATTATTTGTTGTACTTTAATTTCACTGTCGTTGTCGCTTATTTATTTCTCAAACTTTATTTGTGCTTAACTACTTTCTGAAACAGTATTTGGCGTTATTTAGTACTTGTTACCAAGTTATGTCGCCAAAGATAAAAATGTAGCAAACATGTAACAAGGTATTTTATTGCCATACCATTTATGGTACTTTTCGGTTAGCCGGGCGCCAGTGATATATATACATGTATATATATATATACACACACACATATAAACATATCTACGTATACATATATATACATACCCATAAATATACATATATGTATGTACATATATACATATATATATATATATATGTATTTATATATGTACATATATCACTGGCGCCCGGCTAACCGAAAAGTACCCAATTTATTCTAGCCTCCTTTTAGCATGCAGCGTTTAAAGTCTAAATTTTGTAGGGGAGGGGGGGTGGTGGGGACAGAAAATTTTCTTATACTTTTAGAAAAATAAAATTTAAAAAATAGAAATTTAATTTTTTAGCTATTTATAGTAATAATTATAATATTTTACCTTTTAATAATTTTCTTTTAAAACAATCTTTATAATCCGCTATAAATTTTAAAAAAGATACTTAATATACATATACTTTTTGTAATTGTAAGATTAAAAAAACATATATTCAGTGTATTGCGGCCCGTGCTTATGATATTAAAGTAAAAAAATAAAATTCTTTGTTTAAGGCAGTATTTCTCAAACTTTTTTTTACTCACAGGACAATTAAAGTCATAATTAAACCTGTGCATCAACTTGAATCTACAATTAAACTTCATCAGCACATTTAAATTAAGATGATGGAAAACCGTATGAAAGAAATATATCTAATGAATCATATTACAAAAATTTCTTCTGAAAGTTTTTTACACTAGTTCAAATATTTCTATTTCAATATTTTATTAACTACTGTCATATAAATTGTTGCATAACTACTCCGAGCGCGGTCTCTGAAACAGCTTAATTGAAACATGAATAAAAGACAAAATTAACTCAAAAGATACTGTTTCGGTACTAAACATTATGTACAAGATTTTTATAATCACTAGGGGGCTCTGCCCCCTACGAGCTACGCTCGCCAACCCCCGTTCTGACACCGCATGATTTAAAAAGACTCTGATTTGATCGACTCTAAAACGATTACGGAAGATTGTATTATAATTAAACGACCAGTGGCGATCTGCTGTAACAGGGTTTCCATTCATTTTCCTTTGACTGGGGGATTTTAAGGTCGAATCAACTGCTCTCGAAACAGCTAATAACTGTTTTCCTGTTTGATTAAATAAAATGAATTAAAAATTTAAAAATCAACTTATGTGAATTGGTTAAGTAAACAATGTCGCTGCATTGGAGAATTTTATAACGATGCTATGGAAAATTGGGTTACTTCTCCATTATTCCGTCGACTACTTTCTATAAAAAAAAAAGAACTGTTGCCAGAATATATCATTTAACACCAAACGTGCATGATCGTGGCGTCGCGTTGCATTCAGTTGGCATCAGATGCGTTACACGTATTAGTTATTTCATCGAGTGATTTTTAATTCAAGGTTTATTTGTCTTTTTGATACTTCTCCATTATCCCGTCAATCAATTTTCATTAAATATATATATATATATATATATATATATATAAAACTTTAAGTAAAATTTAACCATTGAAACATAAGAAACTGACCATATACACTGAAATCCCGATACCAAAGAGCCCTGTCAATTTACAAATTAAAATTGTAGTCCTAATAAATGTAACATTATTAATTCAAATTAAGAAGAAGAAAAAAAAATTAAATAAATAGAAAATAAGGAATGAAATATAAACCACACGAGTATATACACAAATAAAAGCTTATAAAGTAATTTACTTTTTCAAGGGCAAGAAAATCACATTTATAAGCAAAGAACGATTGTTTTCTGTATATGACACCAGCTTTTGCTAAATATAGTGCCATATCTCGCCCGAACAATCGTTGAAACAATATTGAATAACAAGACTTTTACAATGGAATATTATAAATTATACATACAATTTGAAAAGGAGTGTGAAAAAGAAGAAAAAAAAATAAAATAAATATATATTACTTATATTGATAATATCCCAAGATATTTAGTATATTGTGAGCACATGTACAAAATTGTATCCAAAAGAAGAGGTTAAATTCACAGTTAAATAGAGAATCCTTCAGATCATAAATTGTATCCTACAGTTACAGTTATTTTTATTTAACTACATAGATTACAACATTTTAAAAAATGTAGAAAAAAAAATGTATGATATACCTATAAATAAAAACCATTAATTAATTTATTTTAATTTTAATTTAATAAATTAAAATATATAATATTACTTGATAATTTTAAAGTATTTCATAGATATTATTACTTCCATACTAAATTTCCAAGTTTTAATATTTTAAATAAGCTATACTACTGCCATCTATTGTAAAAATATTAGACTATTTTAGCATACTATCAAATTCATTATATAATTTACTTTTGCTGCTGACATCTGGTGTACAGATATTCTACTAAAACTTTAATATTGTATGTATAATTACTTATATGCAGCTGTAATGTAGTGTAAATATATTAATTTTACTAGTTAATATTAATGATATATATAGAGAATAAGAGTTACTAGTATAATATAATTTCTATTTTAACTAACCCATTTAAAATATATCTTAATTTAACCCAAACATTAATGTAGAATCCATATGATGCTTTCATTTTATAAATTAGTATTATACTTAGAAATAACATAGATTATTCAATATGGCGATGCACTTATTATAATTTAAATCCAGCTATTTAAATAATATCTACCATGAAAAAAAAATATAAAAAACATAAATATTAATTAAATTAAATGATCTAAAAATAAAATAAAATAAATAATATAAAACTAAGTGATATGTTTATTAGTGTACTATATTTAATAACTATTTAATATTTACTAAAATTAAATATGTTTAACATATTAATATTATATTGTATTGATTAACCCATTGTAACATCCTTGATAATTTTAACTTTTGTTACAACCCCAATAATATTAACTCCATATAATCATAACAACAATTATAGAATTCGCCCACATGTAAATTTTAATTTATGAATGACTTTTAACTAAGATGATCCTATGCAGCACATGCTCTTAATATGAGTTATACTTTAGCGAAATATATCAACAGTCAAAAGTTGAAAATTAACGTTAAATTTTAAAATATGAATGACATTAAACTAGGATAATCCTATGCAGCAACGCACACAATAGGATTCATAGTTTAGCGCCAAATATATCAACAATCAAAAGTTGATTATCATTTTTATCAAGGAGATTTTAACAAACAACAACAACAAAAAAAATACAGACATTTAACCCAAATTAAATCTATATTTATATGTGTAAAATTGATTTAACTAAATAGTAAGGATATCCATAAACTTGTGCAATTTGAAGGATATGTTTTAAATTTTGATTTTTAAAGTTATTTGAACAAAGATTATTAATTCTATGTGCGAAATTTAGTAAAATATTTACAAATACTGATTTATGTATACATGACAAATAGTTAGTAAATAAGTTAACCTTAAAAGTAAAATCATTTCGCTTGTCATAAATGTCAAACAAAAGTTTATTATCTTTAAGAATTATCTTAAGATCAAGAAAATTAATTTCATTATTTGCCATAACATTGAAACTATAAGTTAAATTTTTATGATATTTTATAGGTAATAAATAATTTGAATTACTATTAAAATAGAAGACAATAATGTCATCTATATAACGGTATATTTTACAATTAGCAATATTAGAGTTACGTTCATAATAATATTAAATACAATTCTGCAAGAATTGAAGAAACAATGCCACCTTGAGGGAGTCCACAGCTTTGTATATATATAGTATCATTAAAAACAATATAATTATAATGGAGAATAAATTTAGTTAATGTTTTAAAGTAATTTAACGAAATTTTATTTTTTAATTTAATAGAATCCTTGTATTCCTTATATAATAAATTTACTATCTTGAACATATCGTAAATATCAATGTTATTAAATAAGTCATTAAAATCAAACGTCTTCATGTATTTTATGTTATTTAAATTTTTAATATTATTGACAAGTTGAAAACTATTTTTTATGCTATACAAATTATCTTTTTGTTTTGTAAGTTCAAACAATTTAGTGAGAACAGTTAATAAAAATTTGCTTGCATTATTGTTATAAGTATTACAACCGATTGTTACAGTTCTAAATTTTAAAGGAGTTTTGTGGAATTTAGATATAACAACAATGTATGGATAATTAAAGTTATAGTTTTTAATTTTTAGTAATTTATAAAATTGAAATATATGTCGATTATTAATGATTTTATCTAGATTAGTTATTTTAAAATTTAAATTTGTATTTATAGCTTTAGTTATTAACTGCGAATAATAATATTTGCAGATGAAAGCATAATTGTTTGGTGATTTATCTACATATGTAATAATAAATTTGTTTTGTAAATTCGTTATTTCCCTATTTAATTGTTTAAAATTAAAATTATATATGTCCAAATTCCTATGAAGTTCAGCATTTAAATTACTTAAAACATTTAATTTCCATTCATTAAAAAATTCAAGAGGTTTATTATAATCTATTGATATTTTATATATAAAAAGGTCAAGATCCAGATTAAATTGTTTTAAAATAGAAAAAATTGTATAACATGAAGGTAATCGAAATTATATATATATATATATATCGCCAAACTGTAACGCCAAATAAATAAATAGAAGAATTTTCGACACAAGTGTCATATACGCACCACGTTGGCGCGATTTTTTTCAACCGCCAATTTGACCATAACTTTGTTTTACCATAAATACCATATTGTTAATGATATTTTAACAATTTATTAGTTATTTCGATATTTTAAAGGTAATTATTAAACGTAAAAATATAGTTTTTAATTGAGAGGAAATATTATTTACGCTGTTTTAAAATTTGCAATAACAGGTAAAAGATTTGTCGAAACAAATTAATCTCTCGTGTAAATATAATTTTTAATTGAAATTGTTTCGAAATATTGCTGTTTGAGCATTTTAAATATGACGTATGTTTCCCTACTTAATGCTTTGAAAAAGCCTAATAATTTAATTATTTCTCGTTTTAATATTCACGCGCAAGTATATTTTTATTACGTAATTTTCTACATATACAGCTTTTATCACGTGATCATTTAATTATTATTTTAAAGTTTTCTTTCTGTTTTTAATAGTCAGGTGTAAATACATTTCTTAATTGAAAGGGAATATTATTATATGCGCTATTTTACAAATTGGCAACAATTCAAATAATGGATTTTATGAAATATGAAATAAATTTTCATAAAAATAATGAAAATTTTGAATAAAAAATTGAAATACAACCTCAAAAAATTACTCAAATTAAAAAAATAATTGCAGTCTGCACACCGGAAACTTGTCAACTATATCCTTGCAAATTATGGTTAAATTCCTGTGCATAGTTTTCGTTCCTATAAAACTTTTTTCAGAAAACTGTTTCGGCCAACTTTGATTTTAAATATCTCTTAAAATAATTCTTCGATTTAAAAACTGTTTGCTTCAGCGTGTTTATCAAACATTTCTTTATAAAACTACCAATTTTTAAATTTTTATATGTTATAGTTTTCTGGATATTAGTCCAGAAAGACTTCAAGGCACAAAATCTACATTGACAGCGCCTGCTGCGGCATCGGCGGCGGTGGTTACTTTTTTTTTAAATTTTTAATATAGAGAGAAAATTAACCTATTCAGAAGTTTATAGCGTAATGCATGGACACCAAATGAAACAAAAATTCACTAGTGTCTGTAATTAAACTTAAAATTATAAGTTAAACTGCAAAAACTGTAAATAGCAGTGGTCCGGGAGACCACTAACAGCATTTAAATGTTAAACATGATTTATTAACCTTTCAGAAAAACAACTATTCACTAAAAATTTCCAGTTTAACTATAGATACTAATAACACTTTGTTTCATTTGGAGCTTTCGAACTATCTCTAGAATCGGTTGAATGGTAAATTTGAATTATAATAGTCCTGTACAAACAGTTTAGTACATTAACAGTATCCTATGAGTTATCCGAGAATTTTATTCATCTTTCAATAAAGCGATCGCGTAGACCATTCACAGTTGTTATGCGACAATTTTTGTCACAGCAGTTAAGGGTTAAGGGCTCTCATACCCAGGGGAGAGAATCCGCTTTTCAGTATATTTTTCTTTTTTAATTTTTGAATTTCAACCACCCTAAAATTTTGTCCTCCCCCTCCTAGCGGTATGTAAATTTAAAACGTTCATATGTGTTTCAATTTGTTAAGCAAATTGTGCCCTCTTTTTTTACGTTGTATTAATAATTACGCAATTACGCATATACCCCCCCCCCCTCTCCAGTTAAAATATTTTGCTTCCCTTCCAAAAAAGAAAAAAGACATATTTAGACATGAAGGGGACACAAGAAGATTGTTTTGACAGTTTCGTCTAGTTCTGTGTATTTAAGCTTTGAACTATTTTCACTGAAAATCTTATATTTATGGTTTAACATTTTAATATATATTTTTTTCTTTTCTCGCTTTAAAATTAAATGCAAATATTTTTATCACTGTACAAAGAAAAGGGAAGTTTCTTATGTATTACTTTTAATGTTGTAAATTAACAAGGAAAGGTTATACATTTGACATATTTGAAACTTCTAAAAATCAATCCTTCTCAAAAATTATTTTAAATTTATATATTTTTGAAAAAAAAATGAATTGTAAGGTAAAACTTTCCTAACAGAAGTTCTAGAATTTTCAAATATGCGAACCCAAAATTAAAGCTTATTCCGCCAAAAAGTTTTTAAGTTATGCTTAAAAAAGCACTTGTCTTGTAATGTTTTTTGCGACGATCGAACATTAATTTAACATTAGGAGGTGCAAACATAAAATCTGCACAATTTCTAAACTCCTTTACCGAGTGACTTTCAATTCGACACACGAAGGTAAAATTTACCGAAAAATCTAAATATGATGTCGAAATTAGGGGTTAGTACTAAAAGTTTTAGAATAAGTTGCAATTACATTCGTAAATTCCCCCTCCCCCTAGCAAAATTTATGTACAGCATTTTTATTAGATATTATTACTAATCGATTGGTACTTATGACATTTTATACAGTGATTTGCTGCAGAGTTAGTAGAGAGTGGTATTTTTCCCTCCAGGACTGTACACAATATGTATAAAAAGGATTGTGTTTTTGAAACAAAAAATATCAAATCTCATTTCAACTTTCGAAAAATGATTTAAATCATTAAAGCCAAGGAAGAAAACGCTGAAAATGTCAGGACCTATATGTAAATTCTGTTGCACATTTCAATTTTACATTACATTCAATATCTAACATGAATTACATTTAAAATATGTAAAATATATTAACTGAAAATGTCATAATAGTGATTTTTACAAAATAACTAAAACTTGATTTAGAACCTTTCTTTGCATTACAGATTTCGGCTTAGCGATAAAGTGCGGTTCCAATACATGTTACAAAAAACTAGTTTTAATATACTATTTTTTTCTAAATCACTTAATACTAATAGTTGAGAATTCTTAATATTTACAGATAATGAAAGACGTAAAGTGAAGATTCAGTTTCTATGGAAAGTATTGTTTTGATAATCTTGGAATTTTAAGTAAAATTATCATAATAATATATATACATATATATATATATATTAATAGAAGAATAGAACCGAAAAGAAATTGCAATATATAAAATGTTAGCACGCGATAATGCTTCCTGTTTATCAATCGAGCTCTACACTAAATATTAAAACACTTAGGTGCAATTACTCGCCAAATGTTACGTCCTCTCTTTACATTAGCAGATAACTTTCAATATGAAAAATAACCCTAGTTGCAGCTTGAAAGTGTAGCTCCAAGCAAACGAAAGGCAATAGCATATACTTCATATCGTAAGGTAGTCCGTGTGATAGCAGCTTTACGGTACAGTATTTCTTAGTAGCATTCTTAGTAAGTTTTCCTTTCATTTTACTCACAGAATTTCTCTTCTATTTTAAATAAATGAAATTTTTTTGTATTAGACACGAAACTTTCGTGCCGCGGACACGGACTACGGTTTAAAAATCACTGAATACAGTTTAATGGAAAGGATGAGACTTATAAAATGTAAAATATGTACAAAGGTTTACAAATCAAAGATATGTTAGCTTAATAAATTAATGCGTACCTTATTCAGCGTTCAATAAAAAAATAAAAAAATTAAATTAAATTAAGAAACCCCCCACATTTATAAGCTTTTGTTCCCGTCATTTGCCAAAGTGATAATTCTTCCAAAACTTTTAAATGCGTTTTCCTCAAAATGGCATTTTTTGAACTTGTGGGTATTGTGGGGAAAGTTAATAATTAAGCTATCGACTTCTAATGTGGATATAAACATAAGACTACATGAGATATGTAGTTATCTGATGAACCAATAACCTTTTTTCCGCTTTTGCGAAACGTAGTTTCTATTCTAAGACATTTTTTGCCTATTTTTCCATAATTTCATTTTAAAAATAGTAATGTTATACTATTTTTCTGAAAATGAATGCTTTACCAGTCTTTTACATTCAATCCAAACTTTTTAAATCCTTGTTTGTTTTCGAACCGCCGTTACCAAGCAGCAATGCCCATGCACCAATCAGAAGAGAGACTTCCAATCGTTCTCTTGTTTTGAACTTCCTGATCAGATTAATTTTATTATTATTATTATTATTTTAATTTGTTGTTTAAAGTTTGTCTAATTTAATGGCTATTTAATGGACCGCTTGAAAATAAGCTGTCAATTTTGTTTTACAAAAAACCTACCAAAACTATCTTAATAGCGCTGGCATCTGCCCCCCCCCCCCCCCCGCCCCTTCATCATTCCCTTAAGTACACCATAAAAAGAATATTTACTATGTAGAAGCTTCTTTTTATAATGTATTTAATAAGTTTTTTTTCAAGATATTGTGTTTTATACCTTATAACATTTTGCTTGTATCGAAATAGATTAATATGACATAAAAGGGTACTTCTCTATTATCCCGTCGACCACTTTTCATAACAAAAAACTATCGCCCAACTGTAACGCCAAATAAACGGGATAACGTTGCCATTGGAATATCAAAATAAATAAATATAAGAATGAAATATATAAATGAAAAATATAAGAATGAATAAAATATAAGAATTTAAGGACACAATTGGTATTTTAATGAATGAAATAACTAATAAATCAGTAAAACATAATGAAAAATACAGGCAAATGTCAAATTAAATACGACTTGATGTCATAACAAACACGTATAATGCTTCTGACATAAAGTAAATGGGACTGCATTTTTGGCGTTTAATCTTACAGTTTGGCGATAGTTTTTTGCTATGAAAAGTGGTCGACGGGATAATAGAGAAGTACTCATAAAAGTAATATCTTTTTCTTTTTTTTTCTTTCAATTTCCGATTATTTTAGATGGATTAGATTTATTTTATATTTTCTAGATCATACTTTTAAAAGACTGATCTTTGTTTCCGTTGCCTTCAATGGAATGCGATACAAAAGCTTGATATTAAAATGATAGTTTTTTTTTTTTTTCAATTATAAATCCTTCCCCCTGAACACAGACGGCACACAAACACATACAATCTAAAACATATAGTAGAACAAAAATATTCATTTTTATCACAAAAGATTAAGTTAGATAATCCGAAAAACGTTAACAATCCATCTTAACTACTGGACATTGTCATCATCGTACATTAGAAAGATTTCAATTTATTTTGGGCGTGTAGGCGAATCGTTACTAAATAAATGATTGTCCAAGTGATGCAGATAAAAGTTTTTGAATACCTACTTTCAAAAATTAATATCTTAAGTGACTGATAAATATTAACTTTTATGATATTCGCCCAGCTGATAATTGATTCAAGAACTTATCTATTTAATAAAGAAAGTAGATATTGTCACAGGATCCTCCTTTTTTTTTTTTTTTTTGAATTATTAAAAATAGCTGTACAATAAGTATCGCCTATTTTATTTTTCTATTGAAAAATAAAATAGTTCGCGATAAAGAAGATTAAAAAACAAAGGGCTTAGAAATTCCATTAGTATTTCTCTAATAGCAAACCTGTATTCATTTATAATGATTCTATTTAGGCCTCATATTGCACCAATATTGCATTCATTGGGAATATTTGCAACGAAATGCCAATATTGCAGAAAAATGGGATTTTATATTGGAAATATTGACAATAAAAATCGTGAAGTATTTCTTAACAATATTGGTAAAATATAAAAAAAAATGCAAACACTACAATGTTTGGATATACAAAAATTGCCAGCATTGGTTGCAATTTAGACAATGTACAGGATGTCCTAAAAAGATTGAAACGCGTTTTAATCTATCCTGTTGGAGATGCGTAACACATGTAAATTCCAAAAGTGTTCAAAATAAAGAATTAAGATTATATCCTGCCATTATTACGACCAAACCTCGATGAGTTGTGATACTTTGAATTTTATTAACATTTGGAGATTTTCGGCACTAAACACGCGTTTTACTGTTTTTATTGCCAGAAAGCGCTGAAATTTCAATTGGCTGTTAAACGCTGACATGCGGCTAATACAAATGTACCGTATTTAATTAATTTCAAAACATTTTTTTTAATATATTTTTCCTTATAAAAATGTATTTTAGTATTAGTGAGCTATAAAAAAGACACATTACATGTAAAAAATCCATTAGAGTTTTCAAATTAAAAATCGTTTTTACATAAGTTTTGTACACCAGGCAGTATATTCTGTAACCCGGGAAACTCGTGTTAGATCACCTGGTTTTTTTAAATAACTAGGGGGCTCTGCCCCCTACGAGCTACGCTCGCTAACCCCCGCTCTGTCACCGCATGATTTAAAAAAACTCTGATTTGATCAACTCTAAAACGATTACGGAAGATTGTATTATAATTAAACGACCAGTGGCGATTTGCTGTAACAGAGTTTGCATGCATTTTCCTTTGACTGAGGAATTTTAAGGTAGAATCAACTGCTTTCGAAACAGCTAATAACTGTTTTCCTGTTTGATTAAATAAAATGAATTAAAAATTTAAAAATCAACTTATGTGAAATGGTTAAGTAAACAATGTCGCTGCATCGAAAAATTTTATAACGATGTTATAGAAAATTGGTTACTTCTCTTATTATCCCGTCGACTACTTTCTATAAAAAGAAAAGAACTGTCGCCAGAATATATCATTTAACTCCAAACGTGCATGATCGTGGCGTCGCGTTACATTCAGTTGGCATCAGATGCGTTACAGTTATTAGTTATTTCAATGAGGGATTTTTAATGTAAGGTTTATTTGTCTTTTTGATACTTCTCCACTATCCCGTCGATCAATTTTCATAAAAAAAATCGCCAAACTGTAACGCCAAATAAACAAATAGAAGAATTTTGGGCACAAGTGTCATATACGCACCACGTTGGCGCGATATTTTTCAACCGCCAATTTGACGATAGCTTTGTTTTTACCATAAATACCATATTGTTAAAGATATTTTAACAATTTATTAGTTAATTCGATATTTTAAAGGAAATTATTAAACGTAAAAATATAGTTTTTAATTGAGAGGAAATTTTATTTACGCTGTTTAAAAATTTGCAATAACAGGTAAAAGATTTGTTGAAGCAAATTAATCTCTCGTGTAAATATAATTTTTAATTGAAATTGTTTGGAAATATTGCTATTTGAGCATTTTAAGTATGACGTATGTTTCTCTACTTAATGCTTTGAAATCTCCTAATAATTTAATTATTTCTCGTTTTAATATTCACGCGCAAGTATCTTTTTATTACGTAATTTTCTACATTTACAGCTTTTATCACGTGATCATTTGATTATTATTTTAAAGTTTTATTTTTGTTTTTAATAGTCACGTGCAAATACATTTCTTAATTGAAAGGGAATAGTATTATGTGCGTTATTTTACAAATTGGCAACAGTTCAAATAATGGATTTTATGAAATATGAAATAAAACTCCATCAAAATAATGAAAATTTTGAATAAAAAAATGAAATATAACCTCAAAAAATTACTCAAATTAAAAAAATAATTGCAGTCTGCACACCGCAAACTTGTCAACTATATCCTTGCAAATTATGGTTAAATTCCTGTGCATAGTTTTCATCCCTATAAAACTTTTCTCAGAAAACTGTTTTGACCAACTTTGATTTTAAATATCTCTTAAAATAATTCTTCGATTTAAAAACTGTTTGCTTCAGCGTGTTTATCAAACATTTCTTTATAAAACTACCAATTTTTAAATATTTATATGCAATAGTTCTCTGGATATTCGACCAGAAAGACTTCAAAGCACAAAATCTTAATTGACAGCGGTGGTTACTTTTTTTTAATATAGTTCTAATATAGAGAAAGTTGAAATTATTTTCGAGGTTGAACCACGAAGAAATATTTTTTTGAAAAAAAGAAAAACAATATTATGGTTCATGGAAATGAATAATAAATTATGTGTATTATTCTTCCATGTTTTCTTTTTTCTTCCCACTTTGTCACAAAGAATCCATTTTATTTGTTTTAAATTTAATGCTTAATAACTTGAACATATTTTGGATGCAATTTGATGTTTGTAAAAGGTAAGAGACAAACTGAATTCAATATATGGAAGAAAATTGATTTCCTTTCGTAGCTAATTTAAAATATGGTTTCTTTTGGAGATGATTGGGTATTTATGTACTAGCCGCCACTGGCGACCAGTTTGGTCGCCCTTAAATGTATGTTAAACATTGTAACAAATTATTTTTATTCATAATTTATTTTTTTCCTTAATCCCTCGCATAACTGGAAAAATCTAATAGACAAATCAAGAACTTTTGCGATCGCGATAGCATTTCGCATATTTTTTGTTGTTATGTATTTCATCTTTCTTGACAAAAACCGCTTAACCCACTTAAGAATTTATGCTTCATGTCCGTTTGCTTATCACTTGCAATATGTTCGCTAATGCGGAGATTCTTAAACATATTTGGCGCAAAACAAAAATCGCGCCAACCCCGGTGCGTCCGTGACAGCTGTTTCAATTTAAAATACATGACGTTCACATTTTTCATTTAAAATAGAAAATAGAAAAATAATAATTATCATAAATCAAAACATTTGATTAAATTAAAGTATCGTTTCTAATTTGCACCCGCAAAAAATAAAAGCTGACAATTCTTTTCGAAATTTGATCCATTAAATATTATTACATGAGTTCAACTTACGTCAAAAAAGATCCGGAAGTTGAGTTGTATGGAACAGAATTAAGGTAAACTTTGACTGTCTCACTGGTGCGGATTATTTTTTTTACGCCAGGCAGCGATCCAAAAATTCATGGTTTAATATTTTAAACATTCACAACGAATGAATCTTTTTTCTTTGTTTACTTTCATAGATAGAGAATTTTAACTGCGAACCTAATTTAAACTGAAGTTATTGCAGAATGTATACATAATTGAACGTAAGTCATCTCTCAAATATTAATTTATTTTGAACGATCTTTCTAAAAATGTAATTTTTATGCAGTTTTATTTGCAAAAATAATTTTGAATAAAAATGGCCGCCTGGCATATGAAAAAGTGAAACGGACATCCCGGAACTGTTGATGACAGTCACATGACTTACGGTTTTATTATATAGATTGTCCGTGCCGGGAAGATATACCGCACTAATAATGACCTCGATAATACTAATTACAGCAACCCTCATTTTATGTCATTTCTCAAAGTAACTTCATAGTAAATATTATATGGCTGCCATATTAAAAGCAATTCGAGAAGTATGTATATACAACTAGATGATATGTGTGTAATAGTGTATACAGAATAACTAAAATATACTAAAGTGTATACAGAATACTATAAAGTTAATAAATAATTAACCAATTCAAACATTAAAGCCGGCAGATAGATACGGCAGATACGGTACGTAGCCAAACATACATAATAGCTTTAAAGAAATTAGAAAATAAATATTTAAAATGATAAAAGATGCCAGCAGAATAAAATGAAATTTAGATATAAACTGATTTAAAATGGAATTGGAGAGGTGGGGAAAAAAAAGTCTACTGAATTTTGACCCAAACACCAATTTAAAGATGGCATAAAGTAAGTGAATAAAGAATATTTTAAGTTAATAAATAATTAATAAATTCAAAAAACAAATTACTGAAACACCGAATTAGAGATGGCATAGTAATACATACGTAATAAGTTCAGATAAAAGCAGAAAAATAATAAATAAATAAAATGATAAAAGATGCAAGACAAGTCAATCACAATTTGAATAAGAAATGGAATTTAGATATCAAATAAAATTAAAATGGAATCCGGAAAAAGACAATGTGTCCATGTACAGGGGTCGATCCAGGAAAAAATTGGGTCCTATTTAGGGTCCCTTCACAAAAATCTATTTAATAAAATGGGGCCCTTCACAAAAATAAATTTGATAAAATGGGCCCTTTTACAAAATTCTATTCCATAAAAACTTGCTATTTATTATTTATTTATTATTGTGATGTTTTAAAATGTGTAATTTGTAAACAAACAAGTTCACCAGAGAGGAAAACTTTTCAGCAAAAGGATTTAAAAAAGTTTTTGTTTATAAATGCTTGGTTCGAATTTGATTAACTGGATTTAAACTTTTGTTACAAAATGTTATTTTTCACAAAAATATAATAAATTTCACAAAAAAAACCTTTACTTTTCACAAAATGGGCCCCAAGAAAAAAAACCTGCATCGACCCCTGATGTATAATCATCAGTTGGCAGCATATGTCAAATGGAAATGCAATATTTCATAGAATATACAGGCATATTTGCCAAGAATCTATATTACTGCCAATATATTGCACTAAAAGAAGGAAATAAAAGGAAAAATCGTGGAAAAATAATTAATAATAAAACAAAATTACTCACAAACCATGCATTGTATGTCACACAGTTACAGAAACAGCACAGTAAAATAAGCTTCTTTACTATTTAAGAGGGGGGAAGTATGAAACAGTGTTTCAACAATTTTATTTCAAAAGTTTTTTTTTTCTCCCATTGAAATACAGCTCTGTTTTCTATGCATATCTAAACAATCCGTAAACAACTGTGTAATGCAAATCAGTTCAACATTACCGCCATATTCGCCACTGCAAAAAAGAAAATTTCATGCACCTATGAAGTATCATACAAATAGTATATACCTACGTACATATCATATTCAGTAAATAAAAGAGCATAATAAATAAAACACACATCTCTCCCCCTGTGATAATGCAACCGAGTGAGCTCCTATACGCATGTGCATTGCATCTGCCCAAAGGCACCGTCAAAATTCGACGCTAAAAACACCTTTAAAATGTTTAAATAAAAAGTTTTAAATGTCCTCTTTAATCATGTTCGTTTCAAATCCATATCTTCTGAAACGCATCCATTGTTTTAAGCTAATCAATTTTTATGTAAAGATGGAGAATTTTTTTTTTACTGTAATAATGTAATACAATCTGCAAATGATGCAGATTTTTAATATTTTCCAGTGTAGTACTCTATTTGTATGGTTTCTTCGGTCCCTTTCTATAATCAGGTTGATTAATCCTTTTCCACAATCGGGGATATTTTCCCTCTTATACAGTGAAATACCCAATGGATCTTTAAAAAAATAATAATACAAAAAATAATACAAAATACAATTCCTAACATATTCTGATGCAACACATACATCAAAACGAATTCAACACGATATCAATTTCATGTTCAACATAAACTGAAAATCAGTTTTTTGTTGACAGATTTCAGTTTAGCGCCAAAATGTTCTATCTTAAGAATAATCTGATCTTATGACTTATCAGGGGTTTTTTAATTTTTTTTTCACTTTTTATGCTGGTTAGGGAAATTAATTTCCAATTGTGGCAACTTTCCCAGGGACTATATTATAATAACGAAGCAAACTGGTGGCCATTGTTGAGATAGATTTGAAAAATAATTCATGCTTGAAAATTATTTAAAAAGTCGTTAAATTAAGCTGCAGTTTTCAAATAAATTTCATTCGAAAGTTAACATTTTTCTAATTTATGATGTATGAATTGCAATTGTACGGTATTTAGAAGTGATGTAAGTGCGATAAAAGCGAAAATTATAGCGTCGTTTGTTGTCACAATCTTTATGCATTTCTAAAAATTGCCACTGGGTTTTGGCTGGCGTTCAGAAGTAGACTACCATTTTTTGACATCGACAGACAAATCCACAGTGAAAGAAATGGAACTTCGCCGCTAATAAGGAACTATCAAATGAACTTATAATAAACCTACAAAAATAATTCCTATAAAATATTGGTCTTACATTGTTTATTCTATCTCAAAAAACGATCATTATTTTAAGCCTTTTTTTTTTTACCTTAGCACTATTTTTAATAATTTTAATTTTCCTAAAATCATTTAATTTTTTGAAAATTTTATTGAAAAAATGACATCTTCTTACCAATAATTAAACAAGAACGAAAAATCATGCGTTAAGCATAGATTATGTAACACTTTCCAACACTTCCAAAATAATTTTGCAAATCTTTACCGTAAGGTGTATAAGATGATATCTAACTAAACAATTTTGAAAACGCATAACACATTTAAAAATCTAATTTCAGGAATTACCAACAATATTCGGAAAAATATCCGAGCTCTTTTGTGCAGCCCTGTATATATAGAAATAAAATGTTAAATTTGAGTTCAGTTAGGAAACGCGTAGCACAGTTTAAAATTTTCCTTCTGCAATTTCCGACAATAAACGGAAATGTACTCAAGAACTTTTGTGCTGCCCTGTATACAATCTATACAATCTATACACACGAAGTAACAGACAAAAAATGAGTTAAATTTAAAAACGCGTTCAGCAACTGAAAAAGCATTTCCAGCAATTATTACTAATAAACAGTACTTTAACCGAATTCTTTTGTGTGCCCCTGTCAATGAACGATGAAAGCTATACACAATATATTCTATAGTAAGCCTCTTGTAATCCACTTTAGTGATATATATCAATTTCAATATGTTTGAAATAGTGAAACATTATTAAAATAAACTGCAAACGATTTTTCTTCATAGACCGTAATATAACGGAATTCTTTTGAGTATCCCTGTAAAGGAACTATAAGTGCTATGCACACCACATTCTATAATTAGTCTCTTGTAGTGCACCTCAGTGATATATATCAATTTCAATATGTTTGAAATTGTGTAACATCATTAAAATAAACCGCAAATGATTTTTCCCTACAGACCGTAATGTAACGGAATTCTTTTGAGTGTCCCTGTAAAAAAAACTATAAGCGCTACACACTTCATTTTCAATACCGAACATGCCACAGTAAGCCTCAATAACATTCGATCAATTGCATGACGATCCGAGCATATTTACGCGGGTTAGAGCATGGACAGACAGACAGATGGCAGACAGACAGACAGACAGACAAACCGAATTCATAAACACTTTTCAACTATGTTGGAAAGTGTTAAAAAATGAAAGTAATTGGTAACGTGTAATCAAGGTATGCGATTAAGATGAAGCAATCAGTAACGGCTCCAATTCTTATCTTTATAATTAAGAATTGAAAAATCAGTTAAAATTACGTCATGTTGACACAATCATATAAATTTTTCTCTCTAGTAATGTAAAAATGCATTTCAAGCTAAGCATAACGTCATTTTCACAGGCGCAAACTTTACATACGTTACTCTTATGCTTAACCACCATGTATACAAATAAAGATATGTTTTGTATTTAATTGTAATGAAAAAATGGCATCAATAATGTTATAATGCATAAAGATAAAATAAACCCAATGGGCAATAGTTCCGTGACGTCACAATAAATATGAATTTTTATTGGCTTATAAAAATAAAGTGCACGTACATAAATATTTTTACTGAAATTTAACTTGCAAATTAAAAAATTCCACCAAAAAGCCACGTGTCTGAATATTTTTCATAATTTCTCTTTTCTCCTCGCAACAATGAAAGTAATCCGATCGCCACCATTTTGAAGAAATAAAAAAAACATTTAAAATTAAAATTTCTGCTAATTAATAAAGGTATTGAACAAACGAATGTGCGGTAGCAAAGCTGTGGTCAAATATCTTTCATTTAAAATAAGAATCATGTAATTTGATGAAGTAGTTTTTTCTCACGAACTGTCGAAAGGAAACGCTTAGCGTTTTAAATATATAGATATAAAAATTATTAAAATTAATTTTAAATAAAGAAATTTATTAACTTTACAATATCTAAAAATAATAACTATAAAATTTGATACGTTTGGTTGCAGTAAATTGATTTGCGACCATAATATATGAAAGAAAATTCTTAAAATATGAAACAAAGTTCTTATAAATACATAAAAAAAAACCTTATCAAAATTAATTTAAAAAAAAATAAAGCAATAAATAAAGAAAATATACGAAGAACATATATTAATTCAATTATACCACATCAAAGAATAATAATTATATAATTAATATTAATAGTAGGATTAAACAATAAAGACATATTTTTCATTAATTGCCTTAAATAACTGTAAAATTAATGTTAATAATTAATAGTTTCAACGTTAACTTTCAACAACTATTTTAATATCAAATTCAATTTAATGTAAATGTAATCCTGATGTTAGGTATTTAAAAAAATGTATGTTAGATTACTGTTCTCTATTATTTTAGTTTTGCTTTTATAGAGTTAAGCATTTCTAACGATAATGTATTTAATAAATGTATTGTTAAAGTACTGTTTTGAACACAATCCGCTATTGGCAACGTTAAACACGATTGATAATTGGCAAAAAAATTTTGTGATCCAAAGCATACTTAGGATGAAAAATATGTAAGTATGCCAATGATTGTCATATTCTCAAAATTATACCAATTTGGTTCATTTATTATATTTATTCTATCTCATATTGCGATTTCTTTATATATTTTCTACATTAAATATATTTTGAATTATTCTATTTTTCTAGATTTATTTCATTATTTTAAATATTTATGCTAATTATAGATAGCATATTCAATTAAAATAATAATAAGTCAAAGTGTTTTTTTTTTAAGAGTATTATTTGATATATTTGTACAAGCACTCAACAGCAAAATGGAATAGTTTCTAATTAGGGTGTAGAGTTACTAAATTATATATATAATAGCGCAAATTATGTGACTGTCCTAAACAGATATAATTCGCGCTTCGTATGCCACTCGGCAAAATTTTCTCAAATTATTTTTCTCAAAATTATTTTTCTATAATAATAATAATAATAATAAAAACTAGTAAAAGTTATATTTTTAGAAAGTTCATTAAAAAAAATTATTTTTGAAAATGAGCTACCTTCTAAAATGTTTAGATTTGGATTTATCGGCATTGAAAATTTCATTCCTAACATGAACAAACCGCTTGAAGAAGAATTGAATTGATTGTGATTTTTATCGTTCTAAAAACCATAATGAACAATATACACTTCGTTCGCGTGAGAATAAAGTTAGAAAAGACCTTTGGCGTCATTTGCTTATTAACTAGTGAGGTCCGGTTTTAGTTTTAAAAGTACAGTTTTAGACAATTGAAATCGATTTTTTGTGTATTCAATTCAGAAATGGGAAAACAGAGAATTATGTCGGGAAATGGCTGTTACTGCTTGCTGAAAATTATCGCAGCGGCAAAAATGATTTTGAAAGTTTTCTACTCAGTTGATAATCTTGCTAGCTAAGGCAGTTAATTTGATTAGACACGCGTTCTTAATGAAAATAAATATCTGTGTAATGTACGCATCATTTAACGTTAAAAGATACTATTTTTCTTTTTGTTACACGATTATCGCCTTATTTGATATACTCTATTTAAGTAAGTCAATTTTTTAGTGCTACCGAGTTTTGTATATAAAACAGAAAATGATTTTTTTTTCTTTTGTATTTAAAGCATTTTGTGAATTTACTTTTTAACGAAATAATTTAAAAAATGTTTAAAGCATAGCTTGCGTGTTATGAAAATGTATTTTTTGTGCTTCTTCGATTTCACTTTCTCATCACATGACATAATAATATTTGCCTTTAATTTTTTATAGTGATAACGGTGAAATACCGAGTTTGTATTGTGACCTGCATTTAGAAGAGCAATTCAAACGAAATCAAGTGCGTTTTTCATTTTTCTGAGGGCAATAAAAGCGATCATCTAGACGGGTGAAGCCCGACTAGTATACAAATAAAAATGCTATCTTATATCAAAACATTATATTAATATTAATTTACTACCTTACGATTTTATTAGCACCTTTTAAAATTTGATTCATAGTTTTGGTGGTAGTGAGCCAGTGTGACTTGTAGATTTTCTCGTCTAGAGAAAATTCTGTTCTTTGTGTTATTGATCATTATCAAGTGTATAAAAAAAAAGAGGAGAATGCAAAATCTTCATTTTTAAAATTAGTATAAGTGAATTTATATAAAATTAGTGCAATTCTGTGATGATGCTAATGTATAAAAGATACAAAAGACTTAACTACATAAAGATTCTTCTATTTTTACTTACTAAAATAATTATTCTGTTATAATAACCTAAAAGAACAAAAAAAGGAAGTTTTTTATGAATTTGAGAAATAATTTTCATATATATATTATCAACTTAAAAAAAAATGGGATGTGTACATCATAAAAATGAAGTCAATTCCTTTTTAACCCTTTCCAAGAAAGTTAAAAAATGTTTATAAATTCAATTTGTCTGTCTGTCCGTACTCTAATTCGCGTAAATATGCTCAGATTGCCATGCAAAATTTTAACATACTATGTAGTATATATACAATCATATACAGGGCTGAAAAAAAGAAATCTAATTATTTTCCGCCCGTAATTTCTAAAATTGGGTTTTCAAATGTAGTATGGGTTTCTAAGTTGTTTACTTAGACATCCGCCCTATTGAACTGTGTAGTTTTGTTACAGTATTCTGAATGTGTTGAAAAGTGCTTCATAATCTATGCTAGACGCAAGATTTTTTCGGTCTTGTTCCTATTTGGACTTTCGAATAACTATCATATTTCAAATTTTGCATTAAGAATGCTTGTATAACATTATTTTATTGAAAAGTAACACTTTACTGTTATTTCCACAGTAATTTACTGATAGTTCGTACTCTCTGCCCTAAAAAAAATTGGCAAAAATTTTTATAAAATCATTTAAAGTGTTACAATTGTAACTACAAATTGTTCTTAAATTTCTGTTTACTCTCATTAATCATTAACTAGCCGCCTCTGGCAACCAGTTTGGTCTCCTTTAAATGTATGCTAAGCATTGCAACACACTATTTTCATTCCTAATTAAATTTACTCGCCAAGTTGGAAGATTCTGATAGAGAAATCAAGAGGGCTTTGCGATCATGGCAGAATTTCGTATATCTTTTGTTGTTATGTATACAATGTTGCCATAATTAAACTGACAATACTCAGCGTGTTTTGTAGCGCGATCTAATTCCGAGAATGAGACCAAATTTTGTAGGATTTCTAAATAAAACGGCAGACGAAGGATTCCGCGAAAAAATTGTAGTTCCAAAAGTCACCGCTAGAAAGGTGACATGTGGCGCCGTGTAATAGAAAAGAGAGTTTTAAAAAATGCAGAATCAATACTGAATTAAAATTACCTTTTATTTAGCACATTCTATCCAGGTTCAATGTGGCCGCCATTTTTGTGTACAATATATTGTATTCTGTGCACTTCATTCACAACAACAGAATGTAACATGTCTGCAGAAATGCCCCGTACAACGCTTGATACGTCTTTCAACCTAGAAAAGTCCGGCACTAATGACGCTTTCTGTTGTGAACTTCTGTCGTAGCAGTTGCTATACTCGCAAATCATTGTGTGCAGGGGCTCTATCTTGCATGAAGACGATTTTCTCCAGGCACTGTTATTACTGAAGTGACGGAATGACACAGGTGTTTAACATGTGGCGATATTTATCTCCGGTAACAACGTTCTAATAAAAGTATGGACCTATGATCTGCTGTGAAACCACACCAAACAGCTATCTATGGTGACAGTAAGGGAAATTCTTTGAATGAATTTGGTGAATTGGAATTCCAAATTCGGGAGTTCTGGGATTTACACGTACATTCAGGTAATAGATGTAACTCAAGTAATAGTTCCTTGTCTTCCCATAAGATTTCCCACGGCCAAGCATCATCCACCTCCATTTTGGCAAGAAAGGTGGGAGCAAAAGTCAATCGCTTATCATGGTCGGTGTGACGTACTCTTGCAGATGCCTGATCTTGTACGGATAGAAGGGGGTAATGTTTCGTAAGATTTTCCATACCGTATAATAAGGCATATCCAGATTCTAAGCTACCCCAACTAGTGCTGGAAGTGCAAGCAATATTGTCTTATACTCTGCCGACAATCGCCATTGCAACTTTTTCGATTGTATACTGTGGTACAGATTTGCGTCTTCTGCCTGATTGAACTTTCAGATAACCTGTTTTCTCAAACTTTTCAACCATTGCTTTTAAACCATTAACTGACAAAGAACTATTACCTTTATTCATTTTTTGTGCGCTTTAAAAACGCGAAGAGTGGCTAACACGTTGCACTGGTTGAGGTAAAAGAATTTGAGAAATAACGCTCTCTCGGATAAAGAAGGAGACATATTGCCATAGCTTTCAAGCAAATTGTTTCTAAAAGTAACACATTGCCTTTTAAAACCCAAAATCGCTAGCAATTTAATTTATTTATTTTGAAAAAGGTATTTATTTCAATCAACTGTCCTTTCAACAGTTTTTTCATTTTTAGCACATTATAATACACTGCTCAAAACAATTAAAGGATATTTGAAGTTTTATATAAAATAAAGATATAAACGAAATTTTTTTTGCCGAAAATAGAAGAAGAGAATCACAAATGCAAATTTTTCTGGTTTTCAAACTGTGGAGTATGCAAATTTTGAGTTCGACGTCAAAAACGTCGCTTCAGCGGCAGCGAATGCAATTTGACTTTCAACTGGATAAAAGAGAATGAAGACAAGGATGATCGGCATTCAGTGATTGCTTTGTTTCGATGAGTACGATGTCTCAGCGAAGTCATTTGACAGATTCAGAAACTTGGAGAATTGTTGGTAGGTTAGAAGGGGGCCAAACTCA
Source organism: Maratus michaelseni (assembly GCA_963931845.1). Classification (NCBI taxonomy): domain Eukaryota; kingdom Metazoa; phylum Arthropoda; class Arachnida; order Araneae; family Salticidae; genus Maratus; species Maratus michaelseni. The sequence continues at coordinate 173,095,246 of OZ007596.1, read as the reverse complement.
AGCCGAAGTAGTGCAAGCCATTGGAGTGTCACAAAGTGTCATTTCCAGGATCTGGAACCGTTTTTTGGAGAGTGGATGTGCAGGCCGAAGACCAGGGCAAGGTCGTAGACGGGCAACAACGCCCAATGAAGATCGGTATTTAGCGTTAACAGCTCGGAGACACCGAAACATGAACGCTACTCTTCTCCAACAACACCTCCGCTCGGCTACAGGCACCACGATTTCAACTCAGACTGTCCGAAACCGGCTCCATGCTGTAGGTCGGTATGCTCGCCGACCGATGGTATGTGTTAGATTAACATCAAGGCATCGTCGCAACCGCAGGGAGTGGGCAACCGAGCATGTCAACTGGAGGAGAAATGAATGGAGCAATATTCTGTTTTCTGACGAGTCCCGTTTTTCTGTGCATCCGGATAATAGGCGTATTTTCATCTGGAGGGACCGTTGCAGTAGGAATAATCCTGCGTTCGTGCACGAAAGTGTCAGATTTGGCGGTGGAGGAGTGTTGGTGTATGGTGGCATCTCCATTGACGGGCGCACTGACCTCTACATCATTCGAGATGGAGCTCTGACTGGTCGCCGATATAGGGATGAGATCCTCAGACCTATTGTAGTCCCTTACGCTGCAGCAATCGGAGATAACTTCATTTTAATGGACGATAACTGCAGGCCACATCGTGCAAACCTGGTGGAGGATTTCCTTTTCGAGGAAGGAATCGTTCGAATGGAATGGCCAGCGTGTTCTCCAGACATGAATCCAATCGAGCACGTTTGGGACGCTCTAGGAAGACGAGTTTCTGGCCGCCAAAAACCCCCACAAACTCTCCAAGAACTGGAAAGAGCTCTTCTGGAAGAGTGGGGCAGAATACCCCAACTCGTCATTAATAGCCTCATTGAGTCCATGCCTCAAAGGTGTTCAACGTTGCTGGCCGCCCGTGGAAACCATACCCCCTACTGAAAATGATTTTCTTTGAAGAAAACACCTTTTCTTATTCTTTTTTTCTCATATGCACAAATTGTGTTTTTTTCCTTTTGTACACAAATGCGCAATAAAATGCATTTTTTTCTGCCAAACATGTGTAATTTATTCTCATATAACCTACTATGTCTGTCGACCATGTATCAATCAGCTAAAAAGTTTCCCAGATACAAAATCCACCTAAAACTGCAATATCCTTTAATTGTTTTGAGCAGTGTAAAAGCTTGTCTTTAAAAAAAAAATATTATAATTTAATAATTAAGAATTGCATTGATATTTATACTTGACATTCATTCTGCGCACCCAAAACAGAATAAATATAAATATCGTAATAGACTCGCAGAGACAAATCTCATAAATTTAACACACATAGCTGATGGCTGAGGTAAACACAGAAAACTCTTCATTTGATATTGCGGATAATATATTTAATTGGAATAATAATAACAAGTGGGTAAGTGTGATCGAAGATCGCACAAAGGGTTTCGTTTAATATTCCTTTCAAAACACTTTATCCTTTCTTTAACTAGGACTTCCCTCAAAGGGATTAGTCTGAGTGATATTGCTGAGAACATGGGGTTAACAATTACGATATAAAGAAGATACACTATATGAAAAAGAGCAAATTAAATGATAGAATTACAAAATATCATATATAAATTCATATATATGGTTATGTTTTCATATATATATATATTTATAACATTTGGCAAAGCATCTCATTTTCTTAAGCGGGAATTGCTCAAAACTTAAAAAAAAACCGTATTTTTTAAAACACCAAGCTTTTTAAAGTCTGGTAATCGGATTTTCAGCAAAGAGCATATTTTAGCAAGCGTAGTTCAACGCAAATTTAATTTCATTGATGCAACATTTTCTTTGTAGCAAATATTTACATTTGAATTAAAAAATATTCCTCATTGTTTATTTGAATAACTTTATAGAAACTCGTACACTTCAAACCACATTGATAACATGCTTTGCTACAAACCTGATTACCAAATTGTAGCCTAAATTCCTACTAAAGTACATAAAAAATCTTTCGATGACTTCTGTAAAGATAAATTTTACATTAAATCTTCATATCGGCGAAATTGAAAAAAAAATATTTCAAAGATAATAAATACTTCTTGATTATTTTCTAGGAGGCTCTCCCCCCTGCGCCTTTACTACTTCAAACGCCAGACTTTTCTTCTGCCTGCCTGTCTGTCTCTCTCTACAATCTGTTTGTTTCCCTATCCGTTCTTCTACCCATCTCTCTACCCGATTGACTCTCTCTCTACATGTCTGTATATTTTTTTACTGGTCTCGCTACCCACCTATCTGTTTCTCTAACCGTCTGTCTACCTGTCTAACTACCCGCATGTCTAGCAATGTCTCTATACCGTGCCTCTCTCCGTACCCATCTGTCTACTGTCTCTCTACTCGTCTGTATACCCATCTCACTATCCGTCTGTTTCTCTACCCTACTCTTTAACCGTATTGCTACCCATCTGTCTATCCGTTTCTCTAACTGTCTCGCTTCCCATTTCACTACTCGTCTCTCGACACGTCTGTCTGTCTATATACCCCTCTCTCTACCCGTCTATCAACTCGTCTCTGTACCCATCTCTATACTCGTCTCTCTATCCACCACGCTACCAGTCTCGCAACCTTTCCCTCTACATCCTGTCATCCTGTCTACCGGTCTCACTGCTCGATTCACTATCCGTCTCCCTACCCATCTCGCTACCCCTTTGTCAACCCTCTTTTTTACCTGTCTCGTTACCCGTCTGTCTATTCGTTTCGCTACCCGTTAGCTTATCTATGTCGCTATCCGTCTCTCTACCAGTCTGTCTACCCGTTTGTTTACACGTCTCTCTACCTCTCGCCACCTCTTCCCAATATTTAAACAATTTAGTATACAGAAGCCGTTTATCTGTTATTAGGAGTAATTTATCTAATAAGAGTAATCAGATGAAACTTTTTAAATACATACATAAACCAGCATAATAATTCATCGTTTATTTTCATAGTAGTTTATGTCATTTGGCAGTAAATCTCAACTTCTTAAACTCGAACTGCGTCAAACTTTTTTTAAAAGCTCCAAGCTCCGTATAACTGGGAAGGGAAAGTACCCTCAGGGCTATTAGATACATGTTATTAAGTTAAGTGAAAGTTTCGTAATCGAGTTCGTAGCCAATTGCTTGTGTCAGAAAGCGTGGCTTAACACCATTTTAAATTAATTTCTGAAACTTTTTTTTTCGTGGGGGGGGGGGGGGGAGGTTCCAAATATTTACACTTAAATTCAAACTTTTGCCCCCATGTTAATATTAATGTTGTTTGTATTATTAATTAATACTTTGGTGACAGAGCTTCATTGGTAACAAATGTAAAAGACTTCTACTAAAGTTTTTTCTAGGAGAAACATCCGAAACGGGCCCAAAGCTAATCGGAGAATTTAATGTCATTATTGTTTGTAACTCTTATAGAGTTAAAAAAAAATATTGTTGCTAGTATTACTCTTGTTTGAGACCAGCCTTGTCTGTGTATCTGAGTGGGGAAAAGTTCCGTATCATGTGCTGGTTGGCGCCATTGGTGAAAAAATTAAAAATGGCGCTAATAGGCAGTTTTAGCATCTTACCAAATTTTTCTAGAGAGTGGAAAAACATGTTTTTTAAATATTTACAAATATACGTTTAATTAAACCATGTTTTTGCGCCATCTTAAAAAATTAAGTACGATGCTAAAATAAAATTTTATTGCCATTTTTGATATTTTAACAAGTAATGAAAATATATAACAAACATATTTAACAAAACTAAGAGACATTTTTGTGATAAATAATTGTTATTGTCAGGAGAGCAAATTATAAACAATTAATAAGCGAACTAAAAAATTACCGAAAATAACTTGTGGTAATCTCAGGAAAGAAATATCTGATATAAATAGCATTTAAAATCTTAAAATGGAGAAGTGGTCCATATAAAAATGCAAAACATTATACGCCTGATATAAGTATTTTTTTTTATATCTATATTTCCGAAAGCACAGATAAAAGGGTAAAAATCCCGGCACAGATGTCATATACTCACCACGTTGGAGCGATTTTTTTCCTTGCCAATTTGGCGAAAACTGTTTGTTGTGTTTATTTACTTTTATTTTTTATTTTAATTCTATAGATTATTTTTATATGTATATCAATTTTTATTTATATCAAACTATTATTTATTTATTTTTATTTTATTTTTTAAAATAATAGAAGCTATTTCATTTATTACGTTATTTTATTTTTATATATAAATAAAAATTCACGTGCTATTATTGCACGCTAATTTGTAACTAATATTCAAAAATAAAGTTTTCGCCAAATTGGCGGGGGAAAAATCGCGCCAAAGTGGTGTGTATAGGAGGACATCTGTGCCTTGTTTCCATTTCACATATGTATTGGTACTTTCATGTTAACTTGGCGCAGTTGATAAATCGACAAATATTGTTTTCATAACATATTAATATTTCATTAATTTCATTTAACTATAAACCTTACACTCATTTCACTTGAAATACATACATTAAAAATACATGTCTTTTACTCATTTAATTTAAAATACATGCCTTTCACTAATTCCATTTAAAATACTAAAAAGGAAAAGAAAATAAGAAGAAATAATGCCACGAATCAAAACTTTTTATTTAAACATTAAAGAAATGTTTCTGATTTACACACGCGAAATAAAAAAGCTAGGCTAATGGTGAGATTTGCGCCAAATCTCTAATAATAAGTTATTGCGGGTTTTTTTCTTTCAAACAGAAAAATTCCAGATTAATTTTCCATTTTTATTAAATGGAAATATGCTTTATTATCATTGTACTGATATTGTATTTCACTGTGCGTGCATATGTTTTGCTCCATCTTACTCCATGAACTTTGGAAATCTTATTATTTACGAAAATCTCCGCCGGTGAAAATGACGTATGCACTAAATTTTCGTGACGTATGTTCTTTAATTGTGCTTTTTTATTTATTTTTTAATATAATTTCCAAACGGTTCGACATTTATTCTGGGTAATAAATAGACGTCATTGTCACCCTTATAGGTACCTGCAGTAAAAATTTGAACGAAATCCGTTAAATATTTTTTGAGTTATGCTTGACGAAAGGTTTTAATATCCATCGTAGCTATATATGGGGCAATGTAATACTGCGCTGTGTATGAGTCTTCGTGTTCACTCAGACAATAAATCCAAAAATATTTCATTTAAAAAAAAAAAAAAAAAAAAAAAAAATCATGTTTTTTATAAAGTAAAAATTTACCGGTCTACTTTTCTCGTTTTTTTTTTTTCGAAAATCTGAACCGGTCCGATAACGGACGAAGCCCGCTATTATACTCTGTCATAATAATATCTGCCATGTGGACTAAATGCCATATTAAAAAAAATCAATTTCAAAATTAAACATGTTGTATAGAGAATATAGTATAGTAAGTAGTATAGTATAGAGAGAATATAGTATAGTATAGGCAACACTTTCAAAATGTTAGACGTCAGATTAATTTTCTTTTTAATTCTCTAATGACGTCCTATTAAGCTGCTTTCTGTATTTACACATACTCATACTCCTTGTATTATTGAGAAATGTTTGAAATTTTTTGTTTTATTACCAATATGACGTCATATTAATATTTTTTTTCAATTGGTGAAAATTTTTATTTTATTTTCATTTTTCACGTGGAAATCTTTCAATAGAAAATAAATTATTGTAGAAAGAATTTTATTGTGGATTTTTAATTGTTGGCAACTGCTATAACGAAAAATGTTTATATTTAATAGGAAAAAGCTGTTAAATTTTTGGTTTTTTATCTCTATATATTAAAATAATACGATTTTTTTTTCAAATTTTATGATTTTGAGCTTCATAGTAGGTATCCAGCTATAAGTACACAAAATTTCATGACTGTAAGTTATATAGTTTCTGAGAACCGGTTCTGTGACAGACAGACAATGAAGCGGGGCCAATAAGGTTTCGTGAGATAAACGAAACCCTAATAATAATAATAAAAAAAACAGCGGCAGTAATTTGTATAAGTATATAAGAAGCTGATATTTCTTGCCATTAAGTAAAAAAATTAATTTTTTAAAGTAAAAAAAAAAAAAAAAAAAAAGAAAAAAGAAAAGAAAAAGAAAGAAAAGAAAAGAAACAACTAATTTTTTTTTTTTAAATCTCACACAAATTTAAATAGAGAATTACATTTTCTCACATTTTCTTTTCCTAATGTGAACCCTGTTTCAGTGAGATATCCCGGTGACTAAGGACATTAACCCTTTATATCCTGAATTAATTTTCCAGCTACTTTTTAGATGCTGAGAATTCTCAATTATTCACACCAGTTATTTTTTTTTTTTTTTTGTAAAGTTTTCCTTATCTAATCATACCATTTTTGCGATTCAATTAGGTGAAAATTTCTCATTTGAAAAACCGGTGGTAACAGATTAAAAATTCTGTAAAAGACGCTCGTCGCGAAGGGGTTAAAGTGGTACTTATAAGTACCGTCAGGATAAAAAGGGTTAAGTGCAGGAATGTGGTAAGGTACTCCTGAATTTTATTATGCTCTCACAAAAACATTCTAAATATAATTCATGACTTTTTAAAAATCTTAAAATTTAAACTTTTAAGAATAGAAGACTTTGTAAAATTTTAAGAATATACATATATATCCTTAAAATTAAGCAATTTCCTTTAGCTTTTATGTTTTAGTATATACATATTGTACCAATGAAGAAAACAGTATATGGAAATGAAGCATAAGATTAATATTTGTATTTTGTAGAGTAATTTTTAGGAGAAATCCCTAAACATCTCCCTTTTCTTTCATTTCTATAGAGAACTTCTAATATGTCATACATTTCATTTTTAGTTCACAGGCTATCAAAGTCTGAAAGAGAGCTAATGTGCCCGCAGGTTCTGTATGTACGTACGTAACGTACAGTAGCGGTCAAAAGTTTCCGTTCCGGCCAGTTAGTTTCTTTGATTTGTTTGTCAGAACGTTTCAGCGAAGAAGAAGCGCAATTGCTCCAAAAGTTAGGAATATGCAAATGACCTCTAACCACGTGATCATTTTGATTGGATACTGAAGACACTGGATGCAAAGGGGGAGAATTCAATATTCGCGTGTGCAAAAGTTTCCGGCCATTCGTTATTCGTTAGTTTTTGCTATCGCTAAAGTGTTTTTTGGTCATGTTTGTTAATCAACTTGAATAACGTAGTTGAAATTCAAAAATGTAAAGTTCAACAATTAATGTTCATAAACGAGTGATTTGTTTGTCGGTGGGCCAAACCTCTCGTTAGATTGCGGCAAAGTTGTCAAACGGAAAATCTACTGTGAACGATATTTTAAAAAATATATAAAGATGTCCATGGCCTTCAGGACTTGCCACGGTCCGAGAGACTCCGGAAAATGACTATTCGTGTGGACAGAATTATCAGGAGAAAAGCAGTTGATGTCCCGCATAAAAATGCCGCTGCAATATCCCGCGATTTACGGAGTGAAAATATTGCTGAAATAAGTCGGTCTACCGTGTCAAGATGCTTATGTGAAGTAGGACTTTATGGAAGAGTCAGTGTTAAAAAAACCTTCATACGTTAAAAAAAAAAAAAAACAGCGGGCCCAACAGGCGTTTGTCAAGGAGCAAAAAAAAATTGACAAGTTAAAACTGGAAAAAAAGTACTCAGATGAATCGAAGTTAAAACTTTTTGGGAGTGATATCAGACACTACGTCCGACGACCTAAAACAAAAGATATGATTTGAGATATATTATTCCTACAATGAAGCATGGCGGAGGACAAGTTATGCTGTGTGGAGCATTTTCTGGAAAAGGTGTCGGTCCGTTAGTTGAAATCCGTGGCAAGATGAATGGTGCAATGTATAAGAATATCTTGCAAGATCATTTGCTGCCTTATTGGAGGAAAAATTGCAGTCGCAACTATTTTTTTCAGCATGATAACGACCCAAAACATACATGCAAGCTCGTAAAGTAGTGGCTTTCGCACAAAATAATTCGCTTTTGAAATGGCCTGTCCAATCACCTGATCTGAATCCAATAGACAATCTTTGGAACGAACTTTACAAACATGTGTGAAATAATAAATATTCCAATTCAGCAGAATTTTCCCAAAAATTGAAAGAAGAGTGGAAAAAACTTACCATAGACGATCTTTAACCGTTCATTGAATCGATGCCACGTGGCTGCGCCGCAGTACTTATTGCTAAAGGTATGGCGGCAAAATACTAATTGTAAATGTTGTTGATAACTGTTATTTTCTATTATAAAACCAATTTTTTCTAAACTTGCCAAGATGGCCGGAAACTTTTGAGAACATGCGTTTTCCTTTGCACTTAATTTTGTCAATTAAATTTATTGATATTTATTTGTTATTCCATAAATAAGTTCCTAACTATTATGTCAATAAAATGTATAAATATTTCTTTGAGATTCCTCTTCATATAGGTATACATACAAATTAACCAAAAATTCTATGCTGGCCGGAAACTTTTGACCGCCACTGTATGTACAGGGTCTGTTCTGAAATTAGTAGGACTGATTTTTTCCTGAGCGAACGGGTAGTCGAAAGGCAGTCTGCGCGCGAACGATCGGTGGAGGGGGATATTGGGAATGCTGAGAAAAATCGGCAGTCGGCTCTCGGCCGTTGAAGCGAGCAGGTCGCTTGTACTGCGAACCCCTGTCGAAACGCCTGGTCACGGAGAATCATGGAGCGTTTTCTGGAGCAGCGATACGCGATCAAATTTTGTGTAAAGCTTGGTAAAACGGGCAAAGAGACTTACGACATGATTAAAGAGGGCTACGGTGGTGCTGCCATGAGTAGATCGGGTGTTTTTGAGTGGCACAAGCTGTTCCAAGAAGGTAGGGAAAGAGTGGAAGACGACCACCGCTCCGGACGCCCTTCGACCCAGCAAAACCAAAGAAAAAGTGTCGCAATTAAAAAATTTACTGAACAGTGATCGTAGGAGGAGCATCAGAATGATTGCTGATGAATTGAGCATTCCTCAAACCCAAGTTTTTAAATTCGGCTGCACCATGACAACGCGTTCAGCTAACATAGCGTTTCGCGTAGTGGAGTATCTTGCCCAGCACAATGTGGCAACGCTGCATCATCCCCTTACAGCACCGACCTGGCCCCGCCAGACATTTTTCTATTCCCTTGAATAAAGTCGACGCTCAAGGGGAAGCATCACGGCTCGGTAGAGGCGGTTCAACAGGCCGTGATGAGAGAGTTCAACAGCATTCCGGTCCAGGTGTTCCTGGAGGCATACGAAAACTGGAAAACTCGTTGGCAGCAGTGTGTAGATGCGGAAGGGTGCTACTTTGAAAAATTATAATCGTTTGTACTATTCTCATGAATATATATATTTTTTTAATGAGTCCTACTACCTTTAGAACAGACCCTGTATGTACGTAACGCGATAACTCTTGATAGAAATATCCGATTTTCGTCAAATTTTGTATATAGGTTCATTCTGATAATGCGCTTCGCTGATTAGTTTTGGGGTTTCATTGGTTAAGTATAAAGGGGGGAACGGGGGGCTAATCCCCCCTTAATTTAGATAAATGTGTTTTTCATGCAGAATTATCCGATTTGCTTCAAATTTGGTATACAAGTTTATTCTGATAAGGGGCTTCCCTGATTAGATTTGGAGGCTCATTGGTTAGTATAAAGGGGCTGAATGGGGTGGGCTAATCCCCTTAATTTAGCTAAATGGGTACTTCATGCAGACTTATCCGATTTGCTTCAAATTTTGTATAGAGGTTCATTCTGATAAGGCGTTTGACTGATTAGTTCTGGGGGTTGATTGATTAAGTATAAAAGAAGGAAACGGGGGGCTAACCCCCCTTAGTTTAGATAAATGGGTTTTTCATGCAGAATTATTCGATTTGCTTCAATTTTTGTATGCAGCTTTATTCTGATAAGGTGCTTCTCTGATTAGATTTGGAGGTTCATTGGTTAAGTATAAAGGGGGAAACGGGCGGCTAATCTCTAGCTAAATGGGTATTTCATGCAGAATTATCCGATTTTCTTCAAATTTGGTAGACAGATTTATTGTCGATTTCTTTATTTTTCGAGGGGCATTATTCTTTGAAATAAGAGTATAATATACAATTAGTGTGAATAGCCTGTGAGCTCAATGTCACCAGTTTAACTGGGCACTTTTCTTTTTATTGTCTTCAACTGCCTAGTTAGTTTTATTGATGTTACCAGTGCCTAAATCAACTTCAATATGTTTCTTTAACGATGCTTCATTACATGGTTTCTGTCACCTTTTATATATGTACTCATTGTATTTCATTTATATTGTCTACTAATTGTGTCCGATTTTAGTATATAATTTTATTGCACGTACAAAAGATGCCTTTTTTTAAAGAAAAAGTAGAGTTAATGCATTTTCTTTTTTTTTTCTTTTTTAATAGATTTCTCGTCTATTGCCAGATAAAGTATCCCGCAAAATGAACCAAAAAGATTGCACATAGGCGCACCTGCATTATGCCCGCACAGATGGGCTTCTTTTACAAAAGGAATATAGGGTAAAAGCGAATTTTTTTAAAAAAAACGAAAGATATGAATCGTATTCAACGCATAGCGCCCGAATAAAGATAGGCGTAAAATACTGGGATTCTCATGAAAACCCCTAAGATTGAAGTGACCAGGGGATTATTAGTCAGGTGTTCAAGCGATAAATAAAGCCCATGCAAAAAGGCGGGAATGGAAAGGAGCAATACGTGACCAAAACCACAAAATTTTAATAGCACAAAGACGCGGGAAAGTACTCAATGGTCCACCGACAGTGCCAGTACGAATTTATGAAAAGAGGGGCGCTGCGACATGGAACCGCGCCGGACCACACCTATAGATGACACTGATTTTCGAGTCAGAATGCGGGAAAGAGGTAAAAAGAAGGGAAGGATTTCAATAGAATTCAATGATGTCCAATACTTGATCCCGAGGCTGAGATATCAATATTGAACCAAAATATTATCCACTAATATGAAAATAGGGGGCTAAGAGTATAAAGGAAGTTATAGGGATTGGATCTAAGCGATTTTTAAGGGGCGTTCACGAAGGGGAAGGAAAGAAAAAAAAAGAGAGAACATAAGGGGGTGAGGAAGGATTATTGAGATCTGAGATGGAGTGAACAGGAGATTTTTCATGGAAAGTGTTAGAGATTTTAAGAGAAGTGATAAGTTTTGTAGTGTTGGATTTTTTTAATGTGCGTCTGCTTCGGGTCCTGAAAAGAGTTTCCCTTCTAGTGAGATGTGTCTCTCCTGAACGATGATGATCGTGCCTCTAATCCTAGTGACAACAGATAATGAATTCTTATTGTACACATATTTCTCGAATGATTTGGTTTAAGTTGTGAGGTGAAAACGTCGTTTAAATTTAGCTGAGTTGATAGGCATCCCTTAAGAATAATGACATATGTTTAATTATCAGAGTTGCAATTTTATTGTAATAATTACAGTATTGTATTATGAGAGGTATGTTGAGATTGATAAATAAACAAGTCTAATTATAATTATCCCTTTATTCTAGCCTGTTTCAAATGTTATGCTACAGAAGGCGGGCTACATCAGAACCCACGGTTTCGACTTCGCAATTAAAACGGCTAACGTAAATGTTAATTCTATCACAAGCAATCCTAAAAGTATACTTTATGATATCAAAAATACTTAATAAGCGAACAGCGAAGGTAAATCGTAGCCCAGCAATAAGTCTTGAACTTCAGTCCTGTCCCAAGATGACTGCATAGTTCTCTAGGCTATTTTGTATAAAGTCTTATCTATCTTCATAAGGATCCCAAACGTGTTGAAATTGAATGACAAAAGACTATCGTCTTCAGATAAAATTGTACGATCAACTCCCAATCCGTTTTGAAGATTTCTAGAATGTAAGACATAATAAAATTGTACAAAATCTATCAGATATATTCAACCAAAATTACACGATCACGATCCCAGAACAGAAAAATACATAAAACACTCAGAAGCATAAACAAAAACCAAACAAACCCACTCTCATCGCTCTTCATATCACTTCATTTTTGAATTTCTGAAATGTCTAAACTTTTATCTGTCTTATTTCAGACATATAATCATTATTCAGACATTTTCTCAGTTCGTTTATGCCATGATCATAATAAGACACTTATGTCTCTTAAATTCAGACATTTCTGATGTCTGAAATTTCACTTTTAGACACTTAAGATGTTTAATTTTTTTTTTTTTTTCAGACACATGTATGTCCTGATTTCAGTCGTCTCTATTTTCAGGGAGTATATCTGGGCTTTTACAAAGTATACTATATGAAACAAAAAGTAATGAAATGCATTAACCATTCTTGTGCCGAGATATAACTAAATAACCGACGTTCCTCTTTTATCCTGTTGATTCCGTTTTCAATCCTAATCCTAATAATATTATAAATCTGATTGTGTGCAAATGTTAGGCTGAAGCCAGCGTAAAAATGGAACATTTAATGATCCTGTATCTTTGCATATAGGCTGATTATAACCCTCAGATGAACATAGGCTGGTTTTTGTTTATTTTATTCAAATATTTTTCTTAATAATTCAAAATTTCGTTATTTTCATTGAGAATAAATGGACATTTTTTCGTACAGCATTTTAAAATGGTTAAATTTACTTTACCGTTGCTAATACTTTATCGTTGCCAAAACTAAATCAAATCAGAATAATAATTTTTACTCAACAATTAATTTTCAATTGAAAGATTTTCACGTGAAAAATGAAAATTCAAAAGAATTCAATAGAAGAGGAATTTCCGTGATATTTGAAACAAAAATATGGAGTATTTGTTATTATACATGAAATATGAATATTGGTTACGTTGAGAAGATATTTTCTGTCAAAAACTGCGTTATAATTAGAAGGAAAACTGAATAACAATCGTATTATTAAGAAAAGATTTCGCTTGGACCATGGAACTATGAAAAGGATCCTCCTTGGCTTGAACAAATATGACGTCATAAATAAAACATGTATTTTCAAATATTCGTAACATTACAAGGAGCATGAATATCAGTGTATAATAAAAGTATATACATAATGGACGTCAGATTTAAGATGAATAACTGAAATATGTTTATAATACTGATTAATAATAAGCTTGAAAATCAGTTACATACAGATGTGAGTTTTCTGATAAAATTCCCGTCATGATTGCCAGGAAAAGAAAATTAACAAGAATTATATCATTGAAAAGAAATTTCTCTGGAATCAAAGTGACGTCATATTTCAAATAAAACGGGATTTTTCAAATATGTTTCAAATGGTGCGTGAATTGGTGCGTCAATTTCATATATTAATAATTACAGAGTACAGTGAAAGAATAGAGAGGCAGTGAACCGTCAAATCGGCTTGCAATATGAAGCCGGTTATCGCTCAAATTATTAGGCCCAAGGGCTGACTTCATTGGACGGGGCTTTCAAAGCAAGCCGCCAGTTGTTTAGGCCAACTGTAGGGTTGCATTTTCAGCATCACGCCAAACATAAACATTTCATATATATTTATTCTCTGAACTCTGCGATTAATAATACAAGCATCAGTAAGATTGTTAGGAAAAGAAAATTGAACACAAGTCTATTATTTTAAAATCTGACTGTCTGTTTGTATTTCGCAACTACTACTCTTAATGCAATGCGATTTACTTAACACCATCATTGATCTAAGGATGTCTGAGAATTTAAAATTTTAAATTAAATTCCGAGATATCAATTTTTTTTTTTTTTTTTTTTTTTTTTTTTTGTAATTTTTAACGAAATTTCTCTAAAAACGGTAATTAAATTACTCCATTTTTGTGGATAAAAAAAAGAAGAAATAAAACGGATTAATACATTTTTATGCCATTTTCTCATTAAAACTGAAAAAAGAATTTATTTTCAATTTGAATAGTTGGTGAAAAAAAAAATCTTGATTACAGTAGAATTTCCGAAAGTTAAAAACATATTTCCACATATTCAAACTTTATGAATTAATTTATTCTGCAGAACAAAAATCGTCTGTCAGCATATTGTCAAGAAATCAAGAGTTGCTTCAGCTATAGATTAAACCAAGGAGGCAAATTTGCTGTTACATGCAAACGTAACACTTGCAATTGCAAAGCTTTTCGCAACCCAAAATTACATGCAAACGTAACATTTACATGTAATTTGCACAAATTAATACCAAATTAATTTTAATTTGAACCCTTATAAATGTTAATTTGCACTGAAAATTACATGCAAAAGTAATGTTTACATATAATTTTGGGTTGCAAAAAGCTTTGCAATTGCAAGTGTTATGTTTGCATGTAACTGTTACTGTTACATGCAAACGTAACACATGTAAATGTTACGTTTGCATGTAATTTTGGGTTGCAAAAAGCTTTGCAATTGAAGCTCTTTGCATTTAGGTGTAGAATTATTCCTCCATATTCACAAGAATTGAATTTAAACAAAAAGCATATTCTATTTCCAATGAATTATTTTTAAATGATGGCTGGTAAAACGTTTTTCAAAGTCGTTAAAAGTAAAATGGTTTATCAGGTAAAACTGATATTTGTTTTTTGACAAATTGTACTTTTTTAAAACTCAGCTATGTCAAGGCCCCTAAAACAAAGAAATACCGTATTTTCTCCTATGAAATATGAGTTAGTTAATTATTTAAGTTTTTAATTATCGGGGGTAAAATATTTTGCTTGATTAATGCATTTATTCTTCTTTTAATGTTACGTAAACGAAGTCACGGGTAACAGCTAGTAATTTATATATCATTAACTAATATTTCAAAATGGATTTAAAAAATATATATCCACGTTGTTTTGGAAAAATTACTAAAAAATCAATAAACTAAACGATAAAAAAAATCGATAGTAACTCTATTATTTTTTTTCATCAGGGGGGCTCCGTCCCCATGCTCGCTACGCTCTCCAACCCCTGGCGTAATCGCTTCACGATTCCGTTCAGTATCGCGCAGCAATCCCAATTTTCTAGAAGAAAAGAAAAGAAAAAAAGCCCGCAAGATCTACGCAGATTTTCATTGGTCCATTCCTAAATCGTTTGGCACATTTACAAATCGTTACTTTTTTTAATATAGAGGGATTCGATTAAACTTTAATACGCAGATGACCTTTTATAACAAAATAAACCGTATACAATCATAAATGATTTCTTCCCGAATCAAAACAAAAATTCTTTCAGCAATTAAATCTTAAGTTATAGTGGTCTGGTTCTTCCCTTTCCCCACTTTTGAATAGGTACATCAGTTTTTGACATCTACCTGTCTGTCATAGAAAATTCTGCTTATGTCGCAAAATCTGTAAATAAATTAAATTAGATTAGTTCAACGTTTCACTAAAAATCACTTCGCTCTTTTCAAAGCAGCACAAATACAGCTATCAATAATTTACAAAATTCCTGAAACAGGCGTCTGTAATAGAAACACTATTTACCATAAATTTATTTAATTCCCACAGCAGCGCAGAAAAACCCAGTGGCATTCTCGCTGTAAGCTTAAGTAATTATCTCTCAGTTATTACTTATTTCGTAGCAGAAATAAAATGTTCCTAACCCAAATACGCCTATGAATAATAAAAAATTCTGAAACAGCCGTTAGCAATAAAAATATTTTGTTATATGAGTAGTTCGTTTACTTTTCGTACAGTAGCAAAAAACGTAGTGATTTTTTTTTCTTTATCGACAAAGTGTTTTTTTTTTTTTTTTTTTTTTTTTTTCAGTATGCAGCTGAAAGCGTCGCTATCAGAAATGTGTAGACCACTTAATACTAGAAATGTATATTGAAAATGTGAAAATCTTAGAAATGAAAAGGAGAAATAAATGGTGACTATCGATTTCGTTTTTAGGGTTTCGTTCATCTCACGAAACCCTATTACTCCCGCTCCGTTGTCTGTCCGTCACAGAGCCATTCTCAAAAAACTATATAACTTATAGAGTTGAAACTTTGTGTATATAGATGAATACCAACTGGGAAGAGCTCAAAATATTAAAATTTGAAAAAATTCGTATTATTTTAATAAATAGAGATAAAAAACCAAAATTCTAACAGCCTTTTCTTATTAAATTTAAACATTTTTCGTTATAGCAGATGCCAAAAATTAAAAATCCCCGATGAAATTCTTTCTACAATAATTATTTTTCTATCAGACGATTTCCACGTGAAAAATGAAATAAAAAGTTTCACCAATTGCAAAAAAGATTAATACGAAATAAAAAGGATTGACGTCATAGTGGTAATAAAACGGAAAGATTTCTCAATAATACAAGGAGTATGAGTATGTGTATGTACAGAAAGCAGATTAATATCACGTCATTAGAGAATTAAAAAGAAAATTAATCTGACGTCATATCGGAAATTTAATGGATTTTTCAAATGTTTGAGAATAATACAAAGCGAGTATGAATATGAGTAATAGAGAATAGTAAATATATGAGTTTGAGGAATGTATTGAATCATGATAAAAACTCGATTATGGAAATATTCGCATATTTTAACGTTTTGAAAGTGTACAACATGTTTAATTTTGAAATTAATTTTTTTTAAATATCGCATTTAGTCCACATGACAGATATTATTATGACGGAATATAAAAGCGGGCATCGCCCGCTATCGGGCTGGTTTAGAAAATTCGAAAAAACGAGAAAAATAGACCGGTAAATTTTCACTTTATAAAAAAATGCTTTTTTTTTTTTTTTTTTTTTTTTTTGGTTGCTAAATGAAATTTATTTGTATTTATTAAAGAAAGGATAAAGAGTTTTGAAAGGAATATTAAACGAAACCCTTTGAGCGATCTTCGATCACACTTACCCACTTGTTATTGTCTGTACATACTTCCAAATATCGCATAAATTAAAATTTCACATAATCGAAAAGGAAAATAAGTGTACTTCAAATGAAATTTGTTTAAAAATTGTAACTTATTTTACTAATTTTTTAAAGAATTTTAAAGTATATAGTTATATCTATATATTTAAAACGCTAAGCGTTTTCTTTCGACAGTTCGTGAGAAAAAACTACTTCATCAAATTATATTATTCTTATTTTAAATGAAATATGGTCACAGATTTGTTATCGTGCATTCGTTTGTTTATTACTTTTATTATCCTTCTATATATAAAAAAAAGTAATGGTTTGGAAATGGATCAATGAAAATCTGCGTAGATACCGCGAAACGTATCTGATTGGTCAGAGCTTTCTGTCTTTTCTTAGGGGGAAAATTAACATGAAAGTAAAGAATTTAGATAGGATGGGCGCTATTAGGGGGTTACCAAGGGGAAAGGACGCGGGTCTGTCGCCAAGTTTGGCGCCAACTTGGCGATATATCGCCCAAATTTGGCGGCCAAAATTAGCTGCCAAAAGTGTCGCCAACTTGGCGCTATTTCCAGTATTTCGCCAAATTTCCATAGACTTCCATTGAAATCCAATAGCGTTTACTCGCTTGCAAAAAATCAACAAATTGAGATATTGCAATGCAACAAAAATTAATATTAGCTTATGAATAGAGCTTAATTGAACTATTTACAGTATCTTTAAGCACAAACACTAACTATTTACAATATTCGTAACACTATATATACAATTGGTACTTGTTAGTTATCCTGTCGACCAAATTACTGTCGCCAAATTCATATATATTAAACAAGCAAGGGATTTTCCCGATTATTCATATATATTAAACGAGCAAGGGATTTTCCCGATTATTCATATATATTAAACGAGCAAGGGATTTTCCCGATTATTCATATATATTAAACGAGCAAGGGATTTTCCCGATTATGAATGATATCGTAAACGACTGGGAAGATTTTCACGAGACTTGCCCCCTATACTAAATCGAGTACGAGAAAAACATCTAGCTAGGTTCCGAATACAAGAAAATTCGTTTCTACAGGGTAAAACAAACTCAGCGCAGAAAATGTTTTTTGTTATAAATGGAAAAATACTCAAACGATTTACACGAAACGTGTTGCCTATACTAATTCGAGCATGAGAAATCCATCTAGCTAGGTTTCGAATTAGGGAAAGGTCATTTTGATCTATTAAAACAAACTCAGCACTAAGAATGCTGCTATATATCGAAAACGGCTCTAACGATTTTCACAAAAATTGATGACTATACTAATTCGAGCACAAGAAATCGATCTAGCTAGGTCACTAATTCGAGAAAACTAGTTTTCTGTGTTTAAAAGTCGACGTGGTCATTACATACGTAGTCATTACAAACGTCATTACATACGACGTGCCATAGAAAATAAGGGATCGCGAGGCGATCCAGAATGGAAACGCGAAACGATTACGTCTGGGGTTGGCAAGGGCGCGATTACGCGGGGGGTTGGTGAGCGTAGCGAGCAGGCGGCCGAGCCCCCCTAGTTTAGAAAAATTTGAATTTGAAATGCTTTTTTTTATTATTATTTCTTTAAAATGGTGGCAATCTGATTATTTCCTTTGTGTCCAGGACAAAAGCATTCATGGATAAAAGAGAAATAATGAAAAATATTTAAGCTTAAAACCCTAAGCGTTTTTTTTTTTTTGACAGTTGGTGAGAAAAAACTACTTCATCAAAGTATATGATTCTTATTTTAAATGAAAGATACGTATATGGCCACAGATTTTTTATCGTGCATTCGTTTGTTCAATACTTTTATTATTTAGAAAAATTTTAATTTTTTTTTTTTTTTTTTTTTTTTTTTTTTTTTTTTTATTATTTCTTCAAAATGGTGGCAATCTGACTATTTCCTTTGTGTCCAGGATAAAAGCATTCATGGATAAAAGAGAAATAATGAAAAATATTTAGGCTTAAATCGCTAAACGTTTTCTTTCGACAGTTCGTGAGAAAAAAAAACTACTTCATCAAATTATTCGTATTTTAAATAAAAGCTATATGGCCGCAGATTTGTTATCGTGCATTCGGTTGTTCAGTACTTTTATTAATCAGCAGAATTTCATTTTTTTTCTCTCCAAAATGGTGGCAATTGTTTTACTTCGATTGTGTAGAGCAGCCATACTCAACCTTTTTTTCTCGCGGGCCACAAACAAAGGTTTGCGATGTTTGGCGGGCCGCAACACACTTAAAAAAGGATAAATAAAATAGTAAGATAATATAAGTGGTGTAGAGAGAAATGCAATATAACAAAGTTAGTATTGTCAGTAGGGTTGAAAGTTTATCACGCAAGAAATGTTACCAAAAAAATTTAACACCACTATTTCCAAACAATAAACTTCGTAGTATATTTTTATTGCAAATGTCGTAGAAATACGTCGCGAAGTTTGTTATTTAGAAATAATGGTGTACAAATTGTTTGGTGTCAATGATTTCCTCGACAAACATTCAACCCTAAAAAGAAATATTAGCCACATAGAGCCATAATCATAATACAGGACCATAATCATAAAACGAAATAAATAATGCAGAATTTACAAGTTCTAAAGGAAAAAGTTGAAAAATTTTCTCTAATATATCAGTTTTTTGCTCAGTGAAAAAACTTTTTATTTATTTTAATTTTAGAAATATATAATGCAAATTCAACTAATTTAGAATATGTTTGAATAGTGTTGAGGATTAAAAAATGTATACACACAAATAGGACAACATAAAAAAAGAACTTTTGACTAAGAAAACGTCATTTAAGATGTTTTACATAAATTTAAATTAATTTGAAATAACAAGACATATTTCATCTTCCCGTGAAAATATATAAAGCAACAGTGAAAGTCTTAAATACTTTTTATAAGAATGAAATTATGAAAATTTTCTCTAATATATCAGTTTTTTGCTCAGTGAAAAAACTTTTTATTTATTTTAATTTTAGAAATATATAATGCAAATTCAACTAATTTAGAATATGTTTGAATAGTGTTGAGGATTAAAAAATGTATACACACAAATAGGACAACATAAAAAAAGGACTTTTGACTAAGAAAACGTCATTTAAGATGTTTTACATAAATTTAAATTAATTTGAAATAACAAGACATATTTCATCTTCCCGTGAAAATATATAAAGCAACAGTGAAAGTCTTAAATACTTTTTATATACATATCAATTAATTTTATAAATATGGATTAATATGATTATGGGCCTCGGGCCGCACACAAAAGGTCGCCAGGCCACATGCGGCCCGCGGGCCGCAGGTTGAGTATGGCTGGTGTAGAGGATAAAAGAGAAATAATGAAAAATATTCAGACCCATGGCTTTTTGGCCGAATTTTTTAATTTGCAAGTTAAATTTCGATAAAAATATTTATCGCGTGCACTTTATTTTTAAAGGCGAATAAAAATTCAAATTTATTGTGACGTCACGGGAATATTGTCCATTGGGTTTATTTTATCTTTATGCATTATAACTTTATTGATGCCATTTTTTCATTACAATTAAATACAAAATATTTTTTAATTTGTATGCATGGTGGTTAAGCATAAAAGTAACATATATAAAGTACGTGTGAAAAGTTTGCGTTGGTGAAAAGAAAATGACGATATGCTTAGCTTGAAATGCATTTTTACATTGATAAAACTAAAGAGAAAAATTTATATGATTGAGTCAACATGGCGTAATTTTAACTGAGTTTTCAATTATTAATTATAAAGATTAGAATTGGAGCCTTTATTGATTGCTTCATCTTTATTGCATAACTTGATTACATGTTACCAATTACCTTTTATTTTTAATTATAGGTTAGAGGATTTCATTTTTTAATAAAAAATTCACAAAAGTAAAGGATTTCAGAAAAATTAAAATGATTAAAAATAGTGCTACGGAAAGAAAAAAAAGCTTGAACTAATGATTGTATTTTTAGTTAGAATAAACGATGTAAGGCTAATATTTTATAGCAATTATTTTGGTAGGTTTATTGTAAATTCATTTAACAGTTCCTTATTAGCGGCAGTCCTCTTTCTTTCACTGTGGATTTTTCTGTCGATGTCAAAAAATGGTGTAGTCTACTTTTAAACGCACCCAAAACCCAGTGTCAATTTTTTGAAATATATAACTATTGTGACAACAAACGGTGCTATCGTTTTAGCTTTTATCGCGATTACATCACTTCTAAATACCGTTCAATTTCAATTCTTACATCATCAATTAGAAAAATGTTAACTTTCGAATGAAATTTATTTGAAAACTGCCGCTTAATTTAACGACTTTTTAAATATTTTTCAAGCATGAATTATTTTTCAAATCTATCTCAAAAATGGCCATCAGTTTGCTTCAATATTGTAAAATAGCCCCTGGGAAAGTTGCCGCTATTGGAAATTGATTTCCTTAACCAAAAGCCTATAAAAAGTGAAAAATAATAATAATCCTTCTCCTTCTATATTAAAAAAAAGTAATCTGGAACTGAGCCAAAAACGAAATGGACCAATCAAATTCTGCGTAGATATTCCGGGTTATTCTCATCGCTTTTTTACTAGGGACTCTTTTGAGGAGCGATTACTTTTTTTCTAGCCATCCTACGGATTCGAAAATCATACCACCAGACGCGAAATATAACATATAACTAACATATAACAATAAAAACTCAAAAAATCCTTAAAAATCGAGTAAAAATTCTTTTATTGAATTTTATTATTTTTTATATTGTTGCCAATTTCTAAATAAGCGCAAAGGATGTTTTATCTCAAATAAAAAATGCATTTGCGCGAGACTATTAAAAACAATAATGAAAGTTTAAAATAATAATTAAATGAACATGTGTTGAAAGCAGGAAATAAAGAAAATTACGTCATAAAAATCGGGTTTACACATGAATATTAAAAATAAAAAAGATGAATTAAATGAAAAAGCATTATAACCTGATCACAGAAGATAGTCGCCGTTCGTGATATCATCATCATCATCATTTTAAAACAGGATACATTACCAGGTTTTAAGAGGCTGTGAAATCAGAACGGGGGTTGGTGAGCGTAGCGAGCAGGGGGCAGAGCCCCCTAGTAATTAAAAAAAACACTGATAAATCACAAGATAGAGCATTTTGGTGCTAAACTGAAACCTGTCAGCAAAAAAACCTATTTTCAGTTTATGTTGAACATATAATTGTTTTTTTTTTGTTGAATTCGTTGATGTATGTGTTGCATCAGAATATGCTAGGAATTGTATTTAATTATTTTTCTAAAGATGCATTGGGTATTTCACGGTATAAGAGGGAAAAGATCCCCGATTGTGGAAAAGGAATAAATCATCTTGTTTATGGAACGAGACCGAAGGAACCATACAAATAAACTACACTTGAAAATATTAAAAATCTGCATCATCTGCAGATTGCATATTATTATTGTAAAAAAAAATCTCAATCTTTACTTAAAAATTGGTTAGCTTAAAACAATGGATGCGTTTTGAATATATGAATTTGAAACGAACAACGATTAAAGAGGACGTTTTAAAACTTTTTAGCGCATAGGTGCTCACTCGGTTGTTTTATCACGGGGGGAGAGGTGTATGCTTTATTTAATATCTATATATTTAAAACGCTAAGCGATTTCTTTCGACAATCCGTTAGAACAAACTACTGCATCAAATTACACCATTCTTTTTTTAAATGAAAGATATTAGGACACAGATTTGTTATCGAAAATTTAATTAATTAGCTGTAATTTTCAATTAAACATTTACTTCTGCTTATGACGTCATAAAGTTGACAACTCCCACTTTTGAGGGCATAGAGTTTTTTCCCTGAACTCTGTGGTTCGCCAATCTTTTGACATTAACTAATATCAACTAGGTAATATTTTAACATTGTAGTATAAAATCTTTAAAAAAAAAAAAACTTAATTAGCTAGAATATAATCATAATAAAATATCTAAACGTAAACATATCAATATGAATAACAAATCTCACGTAAAATGTTGCAATTTAAATGATTCCAATTGAAACAAGATTTGGAGAGTTATCCTTGGCGCCCAGCTAACATAAAAGTACCTATTTTATTTTATTTATTTACACACATATTCAAATTTATTATAAAACACCAGGTTGCCATACAAAGCAAAAATCGTCATTTAGGCGCCAAAAAATAACCCAGGTGCGTCTGCGATATCTGTACTGATTTAATCAAAATTATTTTGGTTGCACCGCATATTGCAAAATTAATTAAATCCATGATTATTGTTTCATACTCAGATTAAAAATAAGAAAATTGGTACTTCTCTATTATCCCGTTGACCACTTTTCATAACAAAAAACTATCGCCAAACTGTAACGCCAAATAAACGGGAGAACGTTGCCATTGAAATATCAAAATAAATAAATAAATAAAATACATGAATTTAAGGACACGATTGTTATTTTAATTAATGAAATAACTAATAAATCAGTAAAACATAATGAAAAATAGACGCAAATCTCGAATTAAAAACCACTTGATGACGTAACAAACACGTATAATGCTTCTGACATCAAGTAAATCGGACTGCGTTTTTGGCGTTTAATTTTACAGTTTGGCGATAATTTTTTGTTATGAAAAGTGGTCGACCGGATAATAGAAAAGTACCAGAAAATTTAATGTTTAACGAAATTCAATTATTTGATCGATCGCAAATTTTGGTTCTTTTCCGTTATACCGACACCATGCCATACATGTAAATATATGCTTGGCGACAATGGTGTCCGTATACTGGAAAAGTACTCAATTTTTTCTTAGTTCGGGCTATACCAAAAACAAACATTTTACAGGTAACAAAAAAATCGCCGAAAATGGCTGCTTCATCCGCTGTTATAACAGCAAAGTTGGATAAAATCTAATAACTTGAATTTTACAACGTTTATGCGAAACACCACAGAGAACACACGCTATTTTTATATAAGTAAGATATATTTAAACGAATAAGAGAACTAACAACCTTCAATAATATAATGCATGAAAAAGTAAACAACTAAGTGATTCAGCAAATCATAAAAATATGTATTTCTTAATATAACTATAAAATACAGAAAAATATTCTGATACCATAAAAAAATGTTCATTATCCCGTCGAAATTCCGTGCATTATCCCGTCGTCCGATTAAGAAAAAAAAACTATATGCAAATTAGGTACTTTTCGGTTAGCCGGCGCCAATAAAGTATATATATATATATATATATTATATATATATATATATACACATAATAACAAACTCCAATGGAAAATTACTTGCAGAATCATTATCACAAAAGCCAACCAAAATCTATAAACCATATAAATTCAATACTAGAAAAACAAAACTATATACATTTTATATATTTGTATATATGTATGTATGTATATATATATATATACTAGCCGCCACTGGCGACCAGTTTGGTCTCCCTTAAATGTATGTTAAACATTGCAACACGTTACATTTATTCCTAATTTAATTTTCCCTTAATCCTTCGCCAAATCGGAAGATTCTAATAGACAAATCATGAACTTTTTCGATCATGGTAGTATTTCGCATATTTTTGGGGCATAGGCGTTGGCGCGATTATTCCCCCCGCCAATTTGGCGAAAATTTTGTCATGGAAATTGTTGTTTATTTACTTTTATTTTTTTTAATTCTATAAATTATTTTTGATATGTATATCAGTATTTATTCACATCAAACTATCATTTATTTATTTTTATTTCCTTTTTTAATTATGAGTATTTTTGTTAGCCGGGAGCAGATGATAAATCGCCAAATATCGTTCCCATCACCATCATTCATACTACAATTTATTTAATTTTAAATTATAAACCTGTCATTCATTTCATTTAAAATACTTAACTTTAATCTAAAATGCTTATATTACATAAATTTAAAATACTCCACATATTTCATTTAAAATAGAAAATAAATAAATAAATAAGAAATAATATCATAAATTAAAACATTTGATTTCAAAATCAAACTATCGTTTCTAATTTGTACACGCGATAAATAAAAGCTGTATTAGCGATTTTAAAAATGCTAAAAATCTGATTCATTAAATATTATTACATGAGTTCAATTTACGTCAAGAAAAGGTTCGAAAGGAAGTTGAGTTGTATAGCACATAATTATGGTAAACTTTGATTGTCTCACTGGTGCGAATTATTTTTTTGACGCGAGGCAGCGGTCCAAAAATTCATTCGCGGAGAACTTGCTTTGCGAATGATTACCTCCATGATTTAATATTTTAAATGTTCACGACGAATCAATCTGTTTTTTTGTTTACTTTCATGAAAGAAAATTTGAACTGCGAATCTAATTTCGACTGAAGTTATTGCAGAATATATACATAATTGAACATAAGTCATCTCTCAAATATTAATTTATTTTGAACGATCTTTCTTAAAATGTAACTTTTATGCCGTTTTATTCAAAAAAATAATTTTGAATAAAAATGGCCGCCTGGCATATGAAAAAGTGAAACGGTCATCCCGGAACTGTTGATGACAGTCACATGACTTACGCTTTTATTTTAGAAGATATATATATATATATACAGTGGACTCTCTCTATCTGAACACTCTCTAATGTGAACACCCCGGTATTATGAACACTTTCTGACGGTCCCGGCGAAACTCGATAGACTTAACAAAAGATAAACTCTCTGTATTCTGAACACCCTCTAATCTGAACACCCCACTATTATGAACGCTATTTTTGATCCCCGTTCTAACCCGCCTCTCCGGAAACTGAACATGTGTTTGTAGTTGGAATGCGAGGAATTCCCGTATCATGGAAATTCAGAAAAATTGTTGC
The DNA here is from genome assembly GCA_963931845.1 of Maratus michaelseni. Lineage (NCBI taxonomy): Eukaryota > Metazoa > Arthropoda > Arachnida > Araneae > Salticidae > Maratus > Maratus michaelseni. The sequence goes on along the minus strand of OZ007596.1, from coordinate 173,069,526 downwards.
AGAAGAATAAAAGGATTCAATGAACTTGATTTAAAAATAAACAAACAAAATCATTTCTAGATTTTAAGATGCTGAAATTTGTTTGAATAATTCAGATAAAATCTTCAGTTAACAAAACAAACAAAACATTTATTATAACGAAAAAAAAAAAAGAAATCTAAAGAATATTTTTGTTTTTACCGTACGTGTTCCAATGCTGAAATTTGTTTGAATAATTCAGATAAAATCTTCAGTTAACAAAACAAACAAAACATTTATTATAACGAAAAAAAAAAAGAAATCTAAAGAATATTTTTGTTTTTACCGTACGTGTTCTCAAATAACTAGAACATTCTTATATTTTTAATAAACAAAAAGGTGCAGATATGAAATTGTTGCCATTTCAGAAAAAGTAAATCATGGTAATAAAATTAAACGAAATGTTCAAAACAATCGATTTTTATGCAAAGAGATACAAGAAAAAATAATGTAAAAAACATGACACGTGATTCCCCCTTTTCGGAGCTGAGATAAAAATAGAAAGATTACGCAACAGAAATGCCCACCCCCCAATTACAAATAAAAGACAACAGGTGTTAGAGGGAGTGGTTAAAAAAGGATTGTGGTTTTTTTCTGCATACCTGGTTGGCAGCATTATCGCTTCTGTTTCTTTCTTCCTTCTTGCTCGGCAAAGGCAAAATTTTTTCGCATTTCACTATCGTTGTAGGGAAAGAAGCAAAACACTTATGCAGATATGTCAGAAATAAGTAGGAAAACGGAAAGAACTAAAGCTTCAGGAAAAAATACGAAGTTGTTCAAAAATTAAAATAAAAAGTAAGTCAAAGGAAATTGCATCTGAATTTGTAATTTCAGTAGGTCAAGTCAACGCCATCAGCAAGAAAGAGAAAGAAATTATAGCCGCTTTTGAAGCAAATAAACCTTCCTCAAAGTGTAGAATTTTCGAAAAGAAAACGGGAAACGAGAACATAAACAATCGCCGCTGGAAGTTTTTTTGCCAAATGAGAATGAAGAATCTTCCTGTCACTGGAACCTGCTAAAGCAGATTGCTCTGGATTTTGCAGAAAAGGAGAAAATCATGGAATTCAAGGCATCAGAAGGATGGCTGACTCGCTTCAAAAGTAACATTGAATTCAAAATATTCAATGGTGAAGCTGCAGACGTAAATATCGACACTGTGGAGGAATGCAAAAGAAAGTTTCTTGATATAACGAAGGATTTCAATGCCGATGAAACCGGCCTGTTTTTCAGAGCTCTTCCAAATAAAACCATAGCAGAAAGAAGCGAAAAATGTCAAAAGAAAGATTTACCATCATGCTCTGTGCCAGTTTTACGGGTGAGAAGCTCAAACAACTTGTGATCGGAAAAAGTGAAAAACCACAATGTTTCAAAAATGTGAAGAAAGGATCATTGCCTGTGCACTATAAATCAAATCGAAAAGCCTGGATGACATTCACGATTTTCTCACAATGGTCGGAGGGCATTAACGAGATGATGAAGAGAGAAGGAAGAAAATTTCTTCTTTTTGTGGATAATGCCAGATCGCACACAAATGTGCAGCTGAGTAACGTGAGCCTGAAATTACTGCCGCCGAACTGTACTTCTATAATCCAACCACCGGATCAAGGAGTAATCAAGACCTTTAAAGCTCACTACCAAATTCAATTCTTGAAGAAAATGTCCGTGGTGATGGAGGAGGCAAATTTGGCAACCGAACTAATGAAGAAGGTCGATGTCATGGATGCTGTACATTGGATATCAATGGCTTGGAATGAAATAACCCCCTACACCATCCAAAAATGCTTCTACAAAGCTGGATTTCCGTGTGAGAATGAGCAATCAAAGACAGAGGACCAAGCAACAGCTGTGAGTGACTTCGGGTCAATTCTTCAAGAGCTTCATACTGAAATTGAACCTGGAACTTATCTCGAAGCCGACAGAAGCCTTCCTGTTTGCGACAACATTGTTGAAGAGGAAGAGGGTAGTGAAGATGAAGCAGAACCAGAAGAGTCCAATGAAACAAGAAGTACGATTACCTTCAAGCAATATGGCCAAGTGATTCAAGACCTGTTGAACTATGTGGCTGAACATCACCCAGAAGCCTTTCCACTTCTTAAACAACTAGATAACATGTACACTGCGCAAGCATACACAATGCAAAAACAGACTAAAATTACTCACTTTTTTAAGTAATGTACCTATTATGTTTTCAAGTAATGTATTGTATGTACGTAATTGTATGTTTAGTAAAAAAAATTTTAATATAACTTTTTTAATAGTTTCTAAATTCAGCATCTCCATCTCGGTAACTTGCACGGTTAACCAGGCTAAGTATTCCATAAAGTGTATAAACTCAATACATAGTAGAAGTAGTAATGCATTTCCCAATCTTCCTCTATACTGAACACCCCCATAATCTGAACATTTTTGGTCGGTCCCATGAGTGTTCAGAATAGAGAGAGTCCACTGTATATATATACTTCATTGGCGCCCTGCTAACCGAAAAGTACCTCAAATAATTCGCCAAACTGTAGCGCCCAATAAACAAACGGAAGAATGTTGCCATTAAATCTCAAAAAAAGAATAATATTAATCTACCCTATATATATAAAATCCTAATGAAACGAATTTGTGAAACGATTTTATGAAACGACTGATTAAACGACTGATTATGTTTCAGGGCTATTTTTAATAAAATATTAAACGCTTGATAGTGAAATTAATACCAATTGTCCATAAAAATCCGCGGATGTCAAAACTGGTAATAGAATTTTGAAATTGGAATTAGTTTTCGAGATATTAATTTTTTTTCTAATTTTAATGATATTTCTGTAATGATGGCAACTAATTACTCTTTTTTTTTTTTGTGACAAAAAAGGGAAAAAAATTGAAAAGGATCCCGATAGGGATTTTTCATTTCTTTTTATTCGTCATTTTCAAATTGAATTTGAATTTATCTTTTATTTCAATCGATAATGAAGACAAGATTGTGATTAAATTATGTCTACCCTATATATATAAAATCCTAATGAAACGAATTTGTGAAACGATTTTATGAAACGAATTTATGAAACGATTTTATGAAACGACTGATTAAACGACTGATTATGTTTCAGGGCTATTTTTAATAAAATATTAAACGCTTGATGGTGAAATTAATACCAATTGTCCATAAAAATCCGCGGATGTCAAAACTGGTAATAGAATTTTGAAATTGGAATTAGTTTTCGAGATATTAATTTTTTTTCTAATTTTAATGATATTTCTGTAATGATGTCAACTAATTACTCAGTTTTTTTTTTTTTTTGTTTTTTTTTTTGTGACAAAAAAGGGAAAAAAATTGAAAAGGATCCCGATAGGGATTTTTCATTTCTTTTTATTCGTCATTTTCAAATTGAATTTGAATTTATCTTTTATTTCAATCGATAATGAAGACAAGATTGTGATTAAATTATGTTTTTCAGGAAAATTTGAAAAAAAATCCCATTTCTATCGTCAGGATTCAATCGTCTGTCAGCATTTAATTTAATTTATAAACTGAAAACATTTTGAATAAATTCGTCCAAATGACGTCATTTATGTAAATACGTCATTTATGTTTATACAATTTATTTAATATAAAGAAGCCATTTATCTATTTTTATGTACAAAAAGAGGTAAATTGAACGACAATTATAAATAAATTGTATATATACATATAAATACATGTATAAAAAAGCTTAAACGTTCGGTGCTTTTCCAGTATATGGGGCCTTGACGAAACAGGGAAAATAGCTTGGCGGAAAAGGAAATTTGGCAACATACTTTCTGTCAACCTATTCACTTTGTCATTTTGTGTACAGAAGCATTTTTTCAATATTTATACAATTTGTTTAGCGTAAAATGTCATTTATCCTATTTTATATATAATCAGAAGTAATTTGTATAGAAAAAAAAACAATAATAATATGTGTATAATTAAAATACGCATATAAACAAAAAAATCGTCGAATTTGTTTCCATGGCTGTTTATGTCATTTGGCACCAAATCTCACTTTCTGATGCCCGAATTGCGCCAAGCTTTTTTAAAAAAGCGTCAAGACCCTTATAATAGAAAAGCACCAAAAGTTCATTGGGATTGTTTTCATAACTTTTGGCAACGAATCTATCCCTTTTTGAAGCTCGAATTACGCCAAACCTAAAAGCAAAGGATGCTATACTGGAAAAGTACCCGATTTTCTTATGGACAATATTCAAGTGACATAACATGGCGTAAAATTATCGCGGAAAGCAAATTTGTTTAAATATCTCATCAATTGATGCCGAATAAATGCAGGCATGCATGCACAAAATATTTAACTAATTTTGTATGATAAATAATTATTACAAAATTCGTATATACATATTAATTAAAATAAATAATTTACATATTTAAAATAACATGAAAATATGCATGATGGTGCACTAAAATAGAGAGAAAATTAAAACCTGTTACTGAAAATGTCTATAACATAGTACTTTTCAATACCGTGGTTCTTAATGCTATTCACAAGCAGATGGAATTTTTCTCATCCTTAAACATAAAGGAAGAATAGAATACAGATCGTTGTTATAAAAGTCCGAGAGGTAGCCACAATTTAAACCTAACCATTTTATACAAGCTGGTTTTCAAGTTGTAATTGATTTTACTTATCACTCCCAAAAACAGTCGTCAGTTGTCGCAACAGCTGTGTATGAGGCCATGATAATAAAAAAAAATACCGCATTAAAACGTTAAAAGCATGGCAACCCAATTACAGATTTACCAATGTTTTTAAAACAAAGCACGCTGTCATGTTTTTAGAGGCCTTGAAGTCTGAGCGGGGGTTGGCGAGCGTAGCTCGCAGGGGGTAGGCCCCCTAGTAATAATAATAAAATAATTAAGAAAAGCCCCATTTACTAAAGTATCATTTATCAGTAACTTTTAACAATAAAATTTACAATATATTAATGAAAACTGAATCAAAAATAATCTTGGATATTTATTTATTTACATTATTTCTCTTAATTATGGAGAAGGAATAATCATCCTGATTATGTAAAGGAATGAAGAAACCATACAAATAAATTACACTTGAGAACATTAAAAATCTCCTTTATCTGCAGATTGATTTATTATTGTAAAAAAAATTCTTCATCTTTACATAAAAATTGATTAGCTTAAAACAATAGATGCGTTTCAGAAGATATGGATTTAAAACGAACAATGATTAAAGAAGACATTTTAAAAATTTTGATCAAAACATCTTAAAACTTTTTTTTAACGTCGAATTTCGACGGTGCGTTTGGGGAGAAGCAAGGCACATGCGCATAGGAGCTCATTCGGTTGCATTATCACAGGGGGGGGGGGGGAATGTGTGCCTTATTTAATATGTTCTTTTATTGACTGAATATGAGATGAACGTAGGGATATGCTATTTGTATGATACTTCATAGGTTCAGGAAATTTTCTTTCTTGCCGTGGGGAATAGGGCGGTAATGTCAAACTGATTTCCATGTTGTTTACGGATTGTTTGTTTGGAGTTTGCATCGGAAATAATAACGTAATTCACTGGGGGAAATTTTTTTTAATAAAATATTTGAAAGATTGTTTCATAAGCATGTGAAATACTTATGTAATAAAGAAGCTTATTTTACTAATATTGCTATTGTAATTTTTTCCGTCAAGTTTTGACGGGTACCATCTAGTGTTATTTTATTTACTCAATATGATATGGACGTAGGAATATACTATATGTATGATAATGGTCCATGAAATTTTCTTTCTTGCAGTGATGAATATGGCGGTAATGTCGAACTGATTTCACTTACACAATTGTTAACGGATTGTTTGTTTGAAGTTTGCATCGAAATTAGTACTGTATTCCACCGGGGGGAAAAACTTTAAAAATAAAATGTTTGAAACACTGTTTCAAACTCTCCCACTCTTAAATAATAAAGAAGCTTATTTTACAGATATTGTTATAGTAATTTTTTCCGTTAAAAGTTTTGAGGAGTTTCATCTATTATGTGTTTAAATCTATCGCAACAAGAAACATTTGTTTGCTACAGTTATGTAAAGTAACTAAGGCAAAAGTGCCAGAGTTGCCACAAGGATATCTGACACAATCCGATGACATGAGGATGCCATCGCCTTCGCTCAGCTAATATGCTTGTGTGAAATGCTTGTGTTTATTGTCTTTTTCTATACTAGAATCCTTCAGGCCGAAATGTCGACGCATTCAGTCGCATACATTTAAAAGATAACATTTAAGAAAAATATTTTACATTTAGGTTTACTGTTTAATAGTATAAAACTAAGTTTGCAATAACAGCTGTTGAATCTTCATTTTTATTTATTCAGTCGTCAATTGCCTCAGGTAATGCTCAAATGGCAATCCGTCAGAAAATGTCTCCATTTTCTAATTCTCTGAGCTTATCCTTTGCGAAAGACTCTTCAATGAGATCATAAGGAAAGGGCATGTTTACAAACAAACAGTTCCATCAATCAATCTACCACTGAATTTTTGTCGCAACTATAATTGCAGGAATCGTCATGGTGACGTAGGCCAATCATATCTCAGACCAGTTTAACGTAGACCAATCAAATCACTCCATCTCATGTGTACTGTAGGAGTCGTAAAGAACGAACAGGTTTTCTTCCCAAACCTACAGTAATTTAACCAACAGTGACGTCAGTTGCCCTTTCCTTATACTCTAAACGACGAGCTCCACCAAAAGCGACAGAAGTTGCTCCAAGGGACAAATCCTTTGGAACGATGTCCAAAGCAATTTTTGTCAAAGTTAAACCCTGAGACTTGTGTATAGTGACAGCGTATATACACCTGTTTAAGCAATGGCGTACCCAGGATTTAATTTCGGGAGGGGCTGACTTAAATTTCGATAATGTTCACAGACTTAGAAAAATCGGTGGATTGCGTTGTAAATTATGTAGATTGTGTTGTCTTTTGACATCGTCTCACAGTATGCTGAAACGACGAATTTTCCCGACATAGATGAAAATGGTATATATTTTCCCAAGGTGTGTCAACGATGTAATCATTCTAGAAGTCCCACAAGAATGAGAAACCATATGTTTTTCCCAATACATTCAGCCCCATTTTTAGAAGGAAATGTATCAGAAAAGTATAAAACACGTGAAAAGCAAAAATGAGTAACTGGTGAAAAAATAAATGTAAGCGCAATTTTTTGTATTATTGTAAATTATGATTTTTCGCTTTGTTACCAATATTTTGAGCCTAATTATTTAAAAAATCAATTGGGCTTTGATATCTTGTGTTTTGTTTTTTGAAACTTGTTTCATTTTCATAAATTTAGTCTTATAAAGTCAAGATCCCGCTCTATCCCGCAAAATCGTTTATGGCATATACCACCGTATACCCTTCATTACATTCATGCTAATTCGTTGTATGGCAGAAAAATAATTACAAATTTATCTCAAAAAAAAAGAAAAAAAATCAGCACTTTTTTTATTTTATTGCGACCTTTTTGGAGATGGAAGGGGTTGTAACAGCATCAGCCCCCTTTCTTCTTTTACTTACCCATCATACGTAGTATAGGGTAAGTCTTGTAAAGAATATGTTAAAAAACATGCTTCTGCACCAACTTAATAAAATAACATATATACTTTTTTGCCTAAAAAGGTATTTGAGATTTTGGAATTAAATGTTTAAAATGAGGAGTGATTTGAGGAGTGAAAAACTTTGGGAATGCCTGCATCCAAGTGCAATTTTGGCAGTTAACGGTGTTTTATTGAATATGTTAAAAAACATGCTTCTGCACCAACTTAATAAAATAACATATGTACTTTTTTGCCTAAAAAGGTATTTGAGATTTTGGAATTAAATGTTTAAAATGAGTCACTGTGTTACAGCGCCTAGAATACATAATAGTGTGGAAACCGGCTACAAAATAGTACTAAAAAACTGTATCCAATAAATGTACAACGTTGATGAAAATATTAGGATGGGTTCGCAGCGCCATCTTCTCAACGTAAACATTGTATTAGAATGTTTCGGCTAGTGGTAAGTATTTTAAATACTTAAATTATATCCTTTTTTCTTCTGACTTAGTGATTTTTTTATAAGCTTTTTTTTAAAATTATGAAAGCCTGGCTAAAAAACATGATACGCATTGTTTTGTCTCTAGCTGTAACATTATCGTAGGAGCACCGTTGCACATTTATAGGCTACAACTTTTTAGCACTTTTTAAAGCATTACACCATTTGCCGGTTTCCACACTATGTATTCTAGGCACTGTAACTGTGTGCCCCTGTGGAAGACACTAATCAACTCCTTAAATTAATTAAACTGCTTCTAGATTTGCCGAAATTATTTCTAGATCTTGTAAATTGATGGAAGCATTTCATACTTATTAATTTATCCACTAAAACACGTTTGGAGCTATTTTTAAGTCATTGAAATTGGATTTTGTGATCTCAAGTAGTTTCGGTCTCAAGAGTGAGGAAACAAATTCGTTGCATGACAGAAAATAAAATAATTTTTTCTCAATAAGAAAGAAACAAAATTAGACCTTTTTTTAGATTTCACTGCGACCACTTAAAAGGGGGAAAGAAGCTGTAGCAACCTCAGCCCCCTTCTTTGGGTATGATATGCTGTGGTGTCACTGTGCACTAATATGGGACTAACTAGAATAGTTAGTCTGTTGTATGATAAATAAAGAATTAAAATATCTCAAAAAATAGAAAGAAAAATTAGCACTTTTTCATTTCACTTCGAGCATTTCGTAAGAGGTGGAACCCTATCAATACCCCCTCCCGCTTTGTGTATGCTGTGGAGTCACTGTACACTAATATGGGATTAATGAGAATGGCTAGTACATAGTGTTATAGTCGTAAAAGTACCAGAGGTTATATGCTATAGATAGACTAAGGTATACAATAGAGAGTACATGCTATAGCATTACTTGAGAAAAAGAGGATATACGTAACCTCTTGAAAAATTCAGAAGATATATGGCATATACCACCGTATACCCTTCATTACATCCATGCTAATTCGTTGTATGGCAGAAAAATAATTACAAATTTATCTCAAAAAGAAAGAAAAAAAATCAGCACTTTTTTTATTTCATTGCGACCCTTTTTGGAGATGGAAGGGGTTGTAACAGCATCAGCCCCCTTTCTTCTTTTACTTACCCATCATACGTTGTATAGGGTAAGTCCTGTAATCGTTTTGAAAATCGAAAAAAAAAATTTGACGGATTTACACGTTTCAGACACTGGAGATTCCGAAAAACATATTTTTAGAAAAAAAAAATTGCCGTCCGTCTGTGTGTCTGTGTGTGTGTCTGTAAACGCTCTATCTCCCGAAAAATTTGAGATAGAGACTTGCAATTTGGTATGTACTTAGTATGTAATAATGGGAAGAAGCCTATTTCATTTCAATAACCTCGATTAACCGGAACTATTTTTTTTCGGACTCTCGAAATATTCGTTCTGATAAAAGGTATATAAAAATTTTCGAAATTGGTTATTTTAAGAAATGAATATAAAAGACAATAAAAAAACATAAATTTTGCATAAAGCATGAAGTCGATCGGATAATTAGTTGCCGAGATATTTTGAATCCTATTTCCCACACTCTTCGATTTTTCATGACCCTGTATTTCATCCAAATTTCACTTCAAAGACATATTTTAATTGGAAATTTGACATTTAATCAGATGCAATAAACTGCTAGTTAATAGGATTATTATTTTTGGAGTTATAAGGAGGTTTCTTTCAAGCAATTCAGTAATCGAGCCCTTAAAGTTTATGACGTCATCAAGCCACGATTTTATTTGAATTGCAGTGCATTTTATAAGTAGTTTACACATTTTTATTTTAATATTTTACATTATGCATATCAATGATGGGTAAGTATTACGGTGGCCACCAACGACTAGTTTGGGTATGTTGTGGTGTCACTGCACAGATATAGGCGTCAACAGAATGGCTAATCCATTGTATGACAGAAAAAGAATTATAAATTTATCTCGAAAAGCAACAAACAAAATCAACCATATTTTTTCATTTCACTGCGAGCATTTCGGAGAGAAAAGGGGCATGTAACCCCATCACTCCTTTTCCTCCTCTTTAGGTATACTGTGGTGTCACTGTACACTAATATGGGACTAAACAGAGTGGCTAGTCCGTTGTATGAGAAAAAATTATAAATTTATCTCAAAAGAAAGGAAAAAGTCAGCCATCTATTCATTTCACTTTAGACTATTTAAGGGGGTGGGGGAAGCTGTAACCTCGTCAGCCCTCTTTGGGATTGCTGTGGTGTCACTGTGCACTAATATGGGAATAACGAGTATGGTTAATCCGTTGTATGACAGGAAAAAAATTACAAATATTTTTCAAAAAGAAAAAAACTTAGCACTTTTTGCATTTCAATTTCGACTATTTCCGGTTGGGGGGGGGGGCTGTAATCACATCAATCTCCTTCGACTTTTTGGGGTATATTGCAGCGTCACTGTACACTAATATGAGACTAAACAGAGGGGCTAGTCCATTGTATCATAGAAAAAAATACAAATTTATCTCTCAAGAAAAGGGGAAAAAAATCAGCACTCTATTCATTTCTCTTTCGACTGTTTCGAGGGGGCTGTAGCCCCATCAGCACACCCCTTGAGTGCGCCCATGTGTTAAAGGCAACTGAGTTCGTGAGCATGAGACACACTTTTCTTTCCAAGATTTAGAAATTGGTGCGACAGTGAAAAGTCTTTCAGTTAGAAATGACTCATCATAATAATCAAAATCAAACATTACAGCTTGTGGCAAGCCTGGAAGCCGAAGTCCTGGGCCGTAGACACTATATTTTACCGTACCAAGTGCACCGTTGATCAAACCTTCTTTTGTACATAGATTTGTACGTAACATAACTCTGCATCCAATTGATAAGAAAATTTCAGCCTGAAGTCCAGATGCATGATCATCCTTCACACCATAAATGCTATTTAATTATTGTGGTCTGCAAATATTCTTGCCACTGGCCATTTTCATTTTTGAAATATTTCTTGATTATGTTGTTCAGCTTGCTTGTTTGTGGAAAAAAGCCATATGGCACCTTGAAATCTGTCACGTTCAGCCGGAAGCAGTGTACCTTTGTGGCGTTGCATAAAGGATGGGTATTGGTCGTCTATAACATGGCTCGCGGAAAGCGAATCAAGAATCTCTCGAAACTGTCTTTGTTGATCGTCGCGTTGTCTCATTGACTTTGTTATGGTGAAACATTTTTCAAAAGTCCTAAGCACTGTTTGACCCAGGAATTCCAAAACGTCTTTTATAGAATTTATCTTATATAGGGGGATGTCTTTTACAGACTGTAACTGCTTAATATCTCGAATGAGGTAAACAAATAAGCCTCCAAAAAATAGATTCAGTTCAGACTTCATTTAAAATAACATTCAAAAGAAAAATTTATGTCTGTATGCAAAACAAAGAGTTGAATTGTACCGATGGCTGAGTTCGAATAAAAAAAAGCTAAATTCATGTACTTAATATCATTTAAACTTCATTGCACGCGTTTAAATATTAAAATTTATGGTGTCCTTATTTAAGAAAAGTAAAATATTTGCATTTTCATTCATAAATCTGCACAATTTTACAACGATTGCGTTTTAATTTACGTCATTTTCACTGCTTTCTAGTTTAATCCGGACGACAGATTACCTACTTACTTAATAAATAATCTGTGGTCCGGATTGCGACCGAGTTTGAAACCTATTGCTGAAAAGTTGTTTCCGAGTATTTTGTTATTTAAATAAGTTTTTGATGATAAAAGAAATGGCAACTGTATAAAAATTATCTGAATTTTCTTTTTAAAAAAATCTGAAGTCTTTATTTCAGTTCTTCAGTACGAATGAGCTCTGGACACCTGAAAATGCGTGGTAATTTAACTATGGAGTATTGCACGAAAACAAACAAATGCTTAATTATTTACTTTTTTTTTTAGTGCAAGCGGGTTAACATAAGTGGGTTGCGCGCAGATTTAAAAATATTCATTTTGAAAATTATCTTAAAAACATAATAAAAAATCAGTAAGTTCAGGTTCAGATACAGTTTTCATATAAATTGTATTTGAAAGTATATACATTCTTAGCTAACAGGCTATCAAAGCCTGAGGGCTAATATGCCCGCCAGTTCTGTATGTACGTATGTATGCATGTACGTAACGCGATAACTCTTGATAGAAATAACTGTTTTCCTTCAAATTTTGTTTATAGGTTCATCATGATAAGGCGCTTCCCCGATTCGTTTTGGCGGTTCATTGGTTAAGTATATAGGGGGAAAGGGGGGCTAATCCCCCTCTTTAATTTAGATAAATAGGTTTTTCACGCAGAATTATCCGATTTTCTTCAAATTTTGTATATAGGTTCATTGTGGTAAAGTGCTTTTCTGATTAGTTTTGCGGGTTCATTGATTAAGTATAAAGAGATTTGTCACATTGATTAAGTAAAAGATTGATTAAGTACGGGGGGGGGGCTAATCCCCCCTTAATTTAGATAAATGGGTTTTTCATGCAGAATTATCCCATTTGCTTCAATTTTTGTATATATGTTCATTGTAATAAGGCGCTTCCCTGATTAATTTTGGGAGTTCATTGGTTAATTATAAGGGGGGAACTTAATATACTATTCGATTTCTTTATTTTTCAAGGGGCTTATTTCAAATTCTTTGAAATAAAAGTATAATATACAATTGGTGTGAATAGTCTGTGAGCTCAATGCTCTCAGTTTAACTGGGCACTTTTATTTTTATTTTTTTTCTTCTTCTTGACAGTGTAAAAATTGAAGCTGTGCTATGTTTACAAGTTAGTAAAAAAAATTGCAGTAAAAGCGAAATTTATGGTTAGATAGTTGTCACCGTCGCGTTACTCACGGACATGTTTTTGCTTTATAATATGTATTTTAAAGTTTGTACGCATTTTTAAAAGATATATAGCCCCCTAAGCAAGTTTTACGTACATTAATTAATAATAGACCTTTTCCCCCAGTCAACTGATATACCAATATTTTTTATGATCATTTGTAAACTGTTTAAAAGAGTGTTGATTTTACATGAATCTACTAGCGTCCTTAGCTGATAATACGAAGCTCTGTATTTTAGGAAGAAAATTCTGCATTTTTTACGAGCTTTGTTTTATTTACCTGCTTCCAACAAAAAAGATTATACAATCCGTTTGTATGTTTTTTTTAATGAATGGTCCACGCATAATTTTTGAATGATTTTTTTCAATTTTTATAACTATTGTTTTAATAACCATCAAATCGCATAAATAATCGACAATATAAGAACCTATAATTATAATAAAATACAAAAAAGTATATCCAAAAATGTGAGATTCTCAAAATGAAATAAATAAAAAAAATAAAGTTTTATGAAGAAAAATCCAAAGTGCAATACAGTGAAAAAATGACAAGAAGCAAATTTAAACTTATATCGTGGAATACTTTATCAAGGGCAGATTCCACAAATATAAGTAAAGCATATTTTATTGCTGTTTCAATAAATAAGCCTAAGCCAGATTGTATTCATTCAAATTGCCCCAAAAATTAAAGAAAATTGAATAAAAATGAACAGATATTAAATATCTTAAGATAATAGGTGTAAAAACAATTATAATGGAACATTATGAAGATACATGAAGAGATTTATTGAAAAATGATGAAACAAAATGAGATATAAAGAATCAAAATGTACCCTTTCAGTAACATTTCTCAACGTGTTAACAAAACGTTGTAAATAGCACATGTAACTACTGTGCCAGTTGAAAGTTACAGTTAAAAAAATATATAGATCAGCGATTTTAACAAATTGAAAAATAAAATTATTGTATTTAAAAACTGAAGATAATGGTAATAATACTAATAAATTTATTTAAAAAATAAAGATAAATTATAATAATGAATAGTTGAATTAAAATTATTAAAAAGATATATTATTTCATTAAACGATACGGTATTACAAATCGATTAAGATAGGGAGTTTTGATACAGTTTAAAAACAATTTTATATATATGTTCGAAAGGGCTTGTTTTGGTGGTGATAACATTATAAATTTCACCAGGAATCTAAAGATGATACATTTGACTGGCTTGACCGTTTATGTATTTATTTTATTTATTTATTCATTTGTCTCATTTTGACAGTCTAGGCTGTAACTTTTGTAAATATAGGCCAATGCCGCGACATTTGAATATGTTGTTAAAGTAACATAGTAATACTTTATGTTTTTAAAATAGTTGTCGTATCATACCTAGTTTTTTTACAGGTACACACAAAAAATTAACATATCCTCTTCTACTAAGCGTCAAAATGAGAGAAATTGGTAACAATGTGATTTAAAATGAATAACAGTAAAGGGATAAAATGAAAGGACTAAACTTTGTGCCAATATATCAAGAAAAGAATAGACAATTTGACAAAAGGACAAAGGAAATTATGGATATTAAAAAAAAGAGGCAGACAACTGTTACGGAATTTCTAAAGCTCCATCATCAGAGCAATGATTAAAAAAATACAAAAAAGTAGATGCATAAAAACAACGTGGGATCAAACAATGCAGCACGCGGTCAAGGGGGGGGGGAGGGGATCACTTTGACCGCGGGTTGCATTTCTCACATAATTAGCTCTGTCTGCCCCCTTTTCCATCAGTAATTTCATTTGTGCTTTTGTCACGTTGTCTATTCGTTTCTTAATAACAATCAAGGGTTTTCACAAATATATTGTACAAAGCCACTCTCTCTAAAATATGCCAAGTGACATGCAATCTATATAATAAGAGCGCAAGTCATGAGACTGAGGAAAACAAATACAGGCTGATGGCTTCGTTTTTCATATGCCAGGCGACTATTTTTACTAAAAATTATTTTTTAGAATGAAGTCTCATAAAAGTTACATTTTTACAAAGATCGTTCAAAACAATAATGTTTGAGAAACGAGTTACATTCAAATATGTATTTATGCTGAAATAACTTCAGTTGAAATTAGGTTGACAGCCCAATATCTCATTCCATCAAAATAAACAAACACAAGAGTTTCGTTCATTGTAAGCGTTAAAAATATTAAACCATGGAGGTAATCATTCGCAAAGCAAGTTCTCGATGATTCTCCAAGATTCACCTCGATGAATTTTGCAGCGCTATCTAGTATAAAACAAATAATTCGCGCCTGTAGGCCAATCAAAGTTTAGCATAATTCTGTTAAGTGAAGTGCTGTACATCACAACTTCCTTCACGATATTTTTTTGACGAAGTTAAATGAAACAAATCAACTGATGTAATAAAATTTAATGAATCAAATTTCAAAACGAATCGTCAGCTAATTTGGCATTTACGTATTATCCGTGGCCAGAAAATAGATCGCCGAAAATTATTGTTAATCGCCAATCATATTCAATGGCCGATCGCGTTCACAACAGTAATTTAAGATACATTTATTAAATACATAACATCATTATAAATGATAAATAATATAGAAGCAAACTAAAATATTACAAAACAGCAATTTAGTATAGATTTATTAAACCCATACCATCAGAATGACGCCTTTTAGCTAAGATATTTTTTCGGTGGTTGTTTTATCTCCATCACAGAGATAGGCATCTAGAAGAAAGTAGGTGAATTTCAATCAGGCTGCACGCCAAGGGTCAAAAGTGGGCGATACTGATAGCAAATATGGTTTAAAAAGATTTTGATTATCATAAGTAGCTTCCAAAAGTTCTATGTTTCACCAAACCATTAATTACTAAAATACACCAATTAGTGTGCAGCCGGATTATGACACATTATCCATGATTACTAGATAAGAATAATGATAGATTTACTAATCCTCCGTAATCGAGTCTACAGCCAAGGTTAACGGGAAAGTACGTCAATTGGCAGTGGACCCAATTAGGGAAGCTTACTTAATAGGTTTAAAAATCTCTTTGGGGCCACCGTGGCCGAGTGGTTAAGACACCATTCCGCTAATCGCTTGAGAGCGTAGGAGTCAGGTCGGCGGGTTCGACTCCCGTCAGCTCCATTGCACACACTTTGTGGAGCTCCCGGATGTAACTCTCTGGTGTTGTAAATTTCCTTGTGGCTATCTCGTCCCTGTATATTGACGATGACTTATAAGCGGGCACTTGATGTCAAGCACACAAGTCAGATGTATGTTCTCAATAAACAGACAATAAACAAACAAAAATCTCCGCATTAGCGAACGTATTGCAACAGATAAGCAAAGAGACACGAAGCATAACTGCCTATTTGAGTTAAGCGGTTTTGTCAAGAAAGATGAAGCACATAACAACAAAAATTATACGAAATGCCGTCATGATCGCAAGGAATTCTTGATTTTTCTAGCAGAATCAACCGATACGGCAAAGATCAAGCAAGTAAATTAAACTATGAATAAAAATAACATGTTGCAATGCCTAACATACATTTAAGGGAGACCAAACTGGTCGACAAAGGTGGCTAGTAATTAAATATGTGCAATAAGGTAAGAAATAATTCCTTAGAGACGGTTTTATTTATTTATTTTTCCTTAGAATTACTTGTTTTATCATTCAAATATTGTGAAATACATAGCTTTTTCTTGTAAAAAAAAAAGCGGTTTTTACTGGCATCCTCACAGAAAAAAATAAAACCCAATTTGGGTCGAAAAAATTCTTAGGTATGCGCCCAAATTGGGCCATGCCTATTTTGGTTACCACTGTGTATCCATTTTGGGCAATGTTAAATACCCATTTTCAAGCCCAAAATGGATACACAGTGGTAACCAAAACAGGCATGGCCCAATTTGCGCACATACCTAAGAATCATTCGACCCAAATTGGGTTTTAATTTTTTTCTGTGCTGGCTAACAATTTTTCTCTAAAATCAAGAGTTTTTTTTTTCAAGTGTAGTTTAATTAGTTTCTCGATATTCATTTTCCGCAGCACTGTACATCATATCTGCACATAAAATATCTTAACACCTTTATATCTGTAATATATATATATTTTTGTGTACATGTCTTTAAGATACCAAGCAAGATGGTTGAACCGAATGAGGGAGTATCAGGTAATTATTATTCTATTTTATATAATGCATAATTTTTTTCCTTATTGGTCTAGTGTGTAAATTCTTCAGACAGTAGTCACAATTATTTATATAGATGATAATGAATTATGTTAAATATTAACATGATATGTTTTTAGAGCCATTTAAATATTTTTTTCGTAATCATGAGTTTTGTAATAAATGGTATTGTAACAATTTTCTCTTTGTTGTAGAACGATATTTGGCGTTAATGTATCATGTTTTTAATGAAAAAATATATTTTCTGTGACCAAAAAAATAATAATAATCAGTTACGAAGGAGTTAAGTCAGTAAGTATATAGTGTGTTAAAAAATATTAATACAAAAAGAAGAAAAAAAATATTTTTATTTATTTAAAAAAATGCACCATTACAGAAGAGAAATGTAATAGTGAGCACTAATTAACAAATATAAAAGAGATAGGTAGACAAGCATTGATTTTATACAGAGCGTCAAAAAAGGATTGTTTTAATACAATTTAGGATCCATATTTATTGCCCCTTTCATTGATTTTGGTTTGATGATAATAAAGTTGAAATAAGATAATAAGGTTTGTAATAGTGAGCACTAATTAAAACGATAAAAGAGAGGGTAAATAAGCATTGATTTTGTGTACAAAGTTTTAAAAAAAAATATTTTTTCTAAAATGTTTTGATTGTTTTAATGTAATTTAGGATCCGATTTTATTGCCTCTTTTGTTGATTTTAGTTAGAAGAAAATAAAGTTGTAATAAGATAATAAGATTTTTAATATTGAGCACTAAACAACAAATATAAAAGAGACGGGTAGATAAACATTAATTTTGTATATAGAGCTAAAAAGAAGTTTTTCTTTTTGCTAAGATGTTTTGACTGTTTTAAAATAATTTAGTATCTATATTTATTGCCTCTTTGGTTGATTTTGGTTGTAAGATTGTTTAATTGTGTTATACAAGATCGAAACACAGGTTTACTTAGAGAAAATTTTAATGTACTTGTTTCTTTTCGATATGCAGCCCCATAAAACCGTCGTAGTTTTAATGTTTTTTTAAAGTGTGAAAAATAAAGTAAAACATATATAACAACCAGGGTTGTAGAGGGTAGCTGTCCGAGTACCCGTCCAGCTACCCGGCCGGACTGGTTTAAAAAAACGGGTTTTTTACAATCCTGAGGGTTGTAGTGGATAGCTGCCCGAGTACCCGTCCAGCTAACCGCCACGACTGGTTTAAAAAAACGGATTTTTTACAACCCTGAGGGTTGTAGTGGGTAGCTGCCCGAGTACCCATCCAGCTACCCGCCCGGACTGGTTTAAAAAAAAAACAGGTTTTTTAAAAGTCGTCATCAGGTCCGTCCGTCTGTCCGCATATAACAGCGCAAAAACTACCCAACCGAATGGTTTGAAATTTAATATATATAATCGTTGCAGAATTTTGTAGAGTCATTTCAAATTTTATGAAAATCGAATCAAAACTTTAAAAGATATTAATAAAAGTTTTCTTCATTCTTTTAAATCCTATCATACGTAATTAATTCAATGATATCCCATGATAGGTAATAATTCTAGTTGGCCATGGTGATTACGTCCTATTTAAGATGGGGTCATATTATTTCTGTATTACTGAATTTGTATACTAAAATTGTTTAATTATAGCAATCCTATAATCTACCGACAGTTTTTTGGATAGATGTTTCCGGAGAAATAGAAATTAAACGGGAAAAGAGTCTAAATATGGATTTCAAGTTCTGAAATTTTCAAAACAGGCTTAAGTTTCCCATTGTAATTATCAGTAAATGTCAACAAAAGATAAAATGTTGCCAACTTAAAATGTACTTATTATATTACGGAAATTAATCATACCATAATAACGGACGATATTGATGAATTTCCATGTATGTAGGATTTAGAAAACTTTTCTCGGATGACTCCCAAAATGATACTGTGCTCCCCCTATCTTCAGAGGTTAATCAGGCTTTGGAAACATTTTCCGTTTTTTTTTTTTTTTTTTTTTTTTTTTTTCTTTTTTACAGTGTATGTTTTTGTTCTTGTATAACATATTTAAACAGTCTTCAAAGACCAATAAATGCGAGAGACAATAAACATATATATTTAATTACATTAAAACAATCAAAACATCTTAGAAAAGAAAAAGACAAAATTGATACAATCAGGCAAAAATTAAATGCTTATCTACCATCGACTTTTGTTGTGGAATAACATTTTCATTGGAACTATTCGAAAAAGAGTCATTTGTTAGCTTGTAAAGATATTTCTCGTTTATTTTATAGTACGTACATATTGGTGAAAAAATTTTCAATACCTGTTAAAATATTTACTTTGAGGATTTTAAAGACAGCTGTATGTAGATTTCAAAATTTCTTACCGTTTTAAAATAACTGCAATATTTTTAAAGTTGTGAAATAAAGAATGACATCTGAAAAAGCACGACTGACCAATAAAAAAAAAAAAAAAAAATCTTTAATAATGCAAAATTTTTGAAAATGTGTAATTTTACCGTATCATACAGTATCTTTTTTGCATTTGAAACATATTTGTGTTGTACAAGAACTATACAATTAAGAAAGAAAAAACAGTTTATATTCGATTTACATTTTTCCCCTCATTTTTGTCATAATAAAGTTTTTATTTTAAATCTATTAAAAAAAACTGTTCAAAATTTAATAAATTACGTGTCATTTTAAAGGCAATTTTATATAAAATCTAATACTTTTACCGTTTAAAATTTAACAGTATTATTTGAAAGGTATGAAAGAAAGAATGAATCATCAAAAGTACAACTAACCAATAAAAAACTAAAACCGATTCCACAAGAAAATTTATCGATTATTGTATATATTTTAATTTTTTTAAATTGTATTTTGTTATTTTTGTTTTATTTAAAAAATTATTTTCAGTTTAGATAAATTATAGGTCTATTTATATATAAATAGACTTATTAGCTTTACAGTTTCACCCTCACAACCACCACCACCGATTTTCACATGCGAAGCATTTACAATAATGTTGTTATTTTAAATCTTAAACTATATTTTTTAAATACTGTATAAAATTGTCTTCGTGTTATATGTTATTTATTAACACTAGCTTTTCTTTTTTTCAATGTGTTGCATAAAATGAATGTTTTTTTTATAAAGTGTACCGGAACGTTTTCACCAATCTGTATGTACAAATCATTTATACTGCATATAAATGCATAGATGCTGTTATTGCTATAACACTGTAACTCTTACTTCATCTCAAAAGCGATCCAACGCGAGTTAAATAGTCAATTTCATTTTATAGCCAATAATCATAGCATCTTTAAGTGAGTGTTTTAGTGACAATTTATATTTCCACAACGTTAAAATACTGGCAAACTGAATTGTGTGATAGGAAGAACATAAAAATCCCATATCGTGTTTTAGTGCTCGTTTTATCGTCTTCACATGTGATGACTTTTATTTATGTAGATTTCAAACAAATATTTTTTGGGAATGTTTATTTGAGCTAAGCTGCTTTTTTATGATCTGAAAAAGTATGTACAAGACATTAAAAATGTGTTTAATTTTTCTTTAAAAACTATTGAAGGATATTACAACAAATCCGAACACACAGAGATAATAGACTTCATCGATTGCTAAAAAGTGTTGAATAAAAACCATAAAAACAGTAAAAAGTATTTTATATATACCGGGTGCGCCAAAAGTTCATTAAAACTTTAATGAGATTAGCGAGAGATCGGATTTTTTTTAATAACAAAAAAGTTGTGATAATCAAATTTTAATTGCTTAATAGACGTACAGCCAACATAGTGAAAAAGTACCCAAGCCGGGACTCGAACCCGGGTCATCAGTATAGCGGATTAACGTTCTACCAACTGAACCACTTGGAAACGATACTCAGCCTGGAACTTTCTCACCATAACATGTTGGCAAGGCTACAAACGCAGCACAAGATGGAATAGTTTCCGTGAGCCACCAACACTGGGGCAAACGCGAAATCAAAGAAAATTCAGCATCGATAATTGAATAAATTCATATTTAATACTGTGGAAATTTTTCCATAGAATAATTAAGCAATTAAAATTTGATTATTATGAATGCAAGGCGTGTGAAATTTTCTATGGAAAATTTTTCGAAGTATTAAAAAAGTTGTGGTTAAAAAAATTGCCGATAGATGGCGCTGGCATGCATAATATGAAGCAGATGTATGCAAATTAGGCTTATTTTAAAAGACCCATTTCAGCGAAGCGTCTGACAAGCTTCAGTATCCCGCACATGAAACAGGCCCTTTTCTCGTCTTCAGTCATTTTGCCATGCAGAATTTGTGCAATGCGCCAGTTGCCGATTCCCCGCTCTTGAAAAGAATTCAACCAACAGCGCTTGATCTGCTAACGATAGCATACTGCTGATATCGTATTTAGAATCTG
Source organism: Maratus michaelseni (assembly GCA_963931845.1). Classification (NCBI taxonomy): domain Eukaryota; kingdom Metazoa; phylum Arthropoda; class Arachnida; order Araneae; family Salticidae; genus Maratus; species Maratus michaelseni. Next base: position 173,048,032 of record OZ007596.1, on the reverse strand, counting down.
TGTGCATTGAGGGGTTTTATTGATAGCCTGATTTGCATAAATTTGATTCATATTATGCATGCAGTGTCATCTATCGGTAATTTTTTAACCAATTTTATTTGTTATTAAAAAAAATTCGACCTCCCTCTAATCCCATTCCTGCAAACAGCAATTTTTTAGCATAATTTTTTTTAATGATGTTTTAAGTTTTAACGAACTTTTGGCGCACACGGTAAACTGTCTATATGTTTGACATGTACACAGTTTATATATAAAAACCTTTTTTACTGTTTTTATGATTTTTTCTTAAAACCTTTTAGAAATTAATGAAGTATGAAGTCGATTAAAAGATATTTTGGAATTTGTGCTGTAATTTTAAAGGGAACAAATATGGACATAATACCAAAAATTTTTCAATTAATCTATGCAAAATATTTAAAATCTTTCAAAATTAGTCCGAAATATTCTTAGGAGCTGAAGACTAAAGTTCGCAGTTTTGATTCAGTGTAGGCTGCGACGGGATGCTGTGTTTTTCAAGATCTTTGTACGAAAATGCGAACTTGTGACACTTTTCCTTCCAAAAATCTTCCGTAAAGACTTTTTTTTTTTTTTTACATAGCTCAAAATTGGCTGATGCCCAATAAAATCAACTTAATCTTAAAAATATTGATTGGGCAATACTTCATGTAATTATGCTTTAATAGGAAAAAGGATTGTATTTGCGTAACAGGAATTATGTATTGTTTAAAAAATAATACTAATTTTGGAAAAATACAACTGATTTTTCGGCAACATCAATAACAGAATTTTTTTTAACGCCATTACCTTTTCTTCCTTACGAATACGAAGCATAATGTTTCGTCACCAAATGTTTTACCGAGAATCAGACATTCAGGGATCATATAACTGTTAAAATTCCAAAAATTTCATTTTTTTTAATTGAAAAAATTAAAGAGCAATTATTTTTTTTTTTATCATTTAAAAATGTTTCTATAATTACACTAATTACGACTAAAATATATAAAGTGTTCTCTGTAAATAAGAATTAAAAAATAAATCTCAAATATATGTTTTCTTAAAACCCTTTAAGCGATTTGCCCGTATTTTTCCGCTTCCCAAAATCAATTTAAATCGGCTATACAGACAAAAATATTTTTAACAGAATTGTATTTAAGATATATATATATATATATATATATATATATATACAGTAAAGATATATGAAGTGTATTTTTGAAATAAACAGGGAAAGAAAATTTAAAATGACATTAGTTTTACGATCATTTTGATGAAAATGCAAGAAAGTCCTCAGACGCTCAGAGTGTTAAAATTGCACGCAAAATACGTTTTGACATACTTTAATATTTTTACATGGGTTTTTTTACTAATTGTAGATTATATCTATATTTTAAAATGCAACCAAAATTTTATTACTGTTTCATCCACAAAAAATAAATAAATAAATAAATAATAATAATAATAATAGATATGCTCTAAATGTTTCGGGAAAATATGCAATACTTTCAACTTTGTTTAAAAAATATAAATTCTGCAAAAAGTATTCATAAATTTGTGTTCAGAATGTGCTATGGCACCTGAAGTCATTTTCTAAAAGAAAAAAAAATTGTGTTGAGTTTATGATTAATTATGCGCGCAACTTTCTATATCATTTTTAACAGCCCCAAATTACTGCATGTTTTAAATTTTCAAATACCTATGCTTTTTTATGTTCTAAACTCAGTAAAGGTATCTACTTATATAGAATACCTTATTTTACAACCAGTTAAAAAAAACCTTTGTTTTTAAAGTATTTATCCAAAATCTAAAATGAAAAAAATTATGATTTTTTTTTTTCATTTTTTTGATGTTTGAAAGTCGGATGATGTTTTTATTCGAAGAGTAAAAGCAATATTAATACATAATCAAACGACACAAAAACATGAAAAATAAATTTTTATTTACATAACTTTATATAGTTTTTCGATTTTTAAAAGTTGTATGATCTCTTTTAACTGGCAAAGAAATTTTTATCCTAATAGTAAATATAACGCTTACACATAATCGAATGACAAAAAACATGAAACATAATCTTCAATAGTTTTTCCTGTGAATCACTTCTAGTCAACATAATAGAGAAAGGGAAGAGAAAAAAATGAGAGAAAAAGCATAAAATAAAAAAAAAAATCTGGCAGGAATTTCGAATTTCTGGAAGAATCTTGGAATGATCCTTTATCCATGGCCACACCCAAAGATCTGTTAGTTCTGGCAGATTGTGAATAATGAATATACATGGTCTGTTCCTGAGGCAGACGAATAAATTTCGATTATAGAGATGGCGTGTTTGGCATCTCGAAAATTATTTAATGTAACAGAAAAACACGATTTCGAAGAATAAACTGAGGATTACCCAGAAGTGATTGAAATTTAATCCATATTTTCTTTCATGTTGAATTATTCGTTGTAGGCCAAAATAAATTTGTTTTAGCAATTATTATAAAGATTACGCAAAAGAAAAGGGAGAAGTTCACTAACAATAAGAAAAAAAATAAAAGCCTGTCTGGCGTGTAGCATCCCCAGTATCAAAATAATATTGGACCAATATTGTTTGTTTTGGCTATATAGTGGCCAATATTAGGTATATCGTAGACAGTGTTGCCAAATTTGGCAATCAATATTGTTGAAATATTGATAAGAAAAACTTCACATTTCGTTACTAACATTTCAAGTGTACAGCTTTATTTTGTTTTAATATTGGCGTTTCATTGTAAATATTTTAAGTGTAAAGCCAATATTTAACCAATATAGATATTTCATTGACAATATTTCCGATGAATATGTTGTTGATTTGATACTAGAGTATATCTGTCGTATATCATATTAAGTTTCCATACAAATCTGCCAGTAATTCAAAAGAAACAGAAAATTCTACATGATTTCTTTCCTACGTAGAATGCAATCCTCTAAATAGAAATAAATTCAGCGCTGAATATGTTTTTTCAAAGTCAAGATTTTTAAATCCTAGTCAATTGTGACAAACTTGATATTATATAAATATAGAAAAAAAAAATCTTCTTTCAACTTTATTTTTTTCTTAGTAGGAAGTCAATAATTTTTATAATGCCCCCCTATTCGGACAATATTACATTTATTAGCATGGAATATATTGCTCCAGTATTCGAGTTTCGACATTTTGTCAATATTGCATCAATATTGGCAAGAAATATTTAGCCAATCTAAAGCCAATAAAACAAATTTTGGGCACTATTGACGTCTCATTGGAAATATTTCCAATATAATATCAGTATTGGCTTAATATTGGCCTTACATCGAAAATATTTCGAATGAAACGCCAATATTGCATATATATTGGTTTTATTGTTTTTACATTGGCTAAATATTTCTTGCTAGTATTGGTGTAATATTGGTAACGTGTCAACACCCCAATTTTGGAACAATATTTCATTCCAATGAATGCAATAATGCCTCAATATTAGGTCAAGATATAGCCAATATTGGTTTGCTGTTAGAGTTGGTTCTTTTTTAAAGCTCTCTGAAAGAAAGATAAAGGTCTTGCTCCTGCTTTCAAAGTGGTACTAATACTTTTTTTTAAATTGAGGATTGATGAATAAATACTGAGTTCTGAAAAGTATTGTGCTATTCTCATTTTCTACAAGGTTTTAAGAAGTTCTTCTGGGAAGTGTTCCGGTAGCTGTTCCTTTTTTTTAATGAGAAAGATTAATTGATAAATTTAGAACATAGAAGAAAATCCCCACTAAAAAGCTTCATCTGAATAGTGTTCAAAAGTCATCAGTACTTGCTTCAGTATTATTTACAATAATAATGAGGTTTTTTTTTCTTTTTCAGATATGGATGGCGGGGGATGCGCACCTCCGTCCATCCCGTTGCCAAAAGACGACTGGATGGAGATGGAAGTCATCATGGGCTTCAGAGTCTGGCAGCTCATGTTCCTTGCACTCGCTGGACTCATCACAGTCGGTACGGTTCTCATTCAGCAACAAACTTATTATTACGAGGGTCACACTGAAATTTCGACTAAATGGTACAAGTTAAACTTAGCAACTCTTAGTTCAATGAAGTTAGTTCCCTCCAACATCAATGCACTTACGTAGACAAATTTTCCAAAGATTATATACCTCAAACCATCTGTTTCTTGAAATAGATGAAAAATATGCTTTTATAGACTCATCAGTCTCATCTTCGGAATAAAAACGACGCCCACGTATTTTTTTTTTTTTAGATTAAAAAATAGACAAAAGTCACACATAAGCAAGATCAGGAAATAGGGTAGATCTTCTAATCACTTTGATGTTTTGTTGTTCTTCTTGTTCAAGAAATTCGACTGTAATTTTTGCTAAATGAGAAAATGCATTGTCATGGTGAAACACAAGTCCCCTAACATTCATCTCTTGAAGAATTTCTGAAAGACAATTTAGTAGTGTACTAATTAGCGGTAGCTGTTTTCTGTCCCTCTAGCTTTATGGCTTTGACATGCCCTGTATTTCTGAAGAACACAACATGCATTAGTTTTTTTTATTGCTCGTTGCCTTTGTGCCATTGTTGGTTTCGGGTCATCTTCAAAGACTCATACTTCACTTTTTTTTGACGTATTGGAATGTCAAAAAAGAACGAAAAATCATGCGCCAAGCATAGATAATGTAGCACTTTCCAACGCTTCCAAAATAATTTTACAAAACATACCGTTTAATAAGCTGAAAGATAACATCTAAGTAAACAATTTGGAAAACGCATAACATATTTAAAAACATAATTTCAGGAATTTCGAACAGATACAATATTCGGAAAAGTATCCGAGTACTTTTATTCAACCCTGTATATGATCTATAGATTTGTATATATACTATATAGGATGATAAATTTTAGTTTAGTTAGGAAGCGCGTAGCACAGTTTAAAATTCTCCTTCTGGAGTTTCTGTCAATAAACGGAAATGTGTTCTCGAACTTTTGTGCTACCCTGTATATGAAATACAGAATTTATACACACCCAGTAATAGACAAAAAGTGAGTTCAATTGAAAATCGCGTTTAGCAACTTAAAACGCCAGGAATTATTGTTAACAGACAGTAGAGAATTCTTTTGTATGTCCCTGTAAATGAACGATGACTGCTATAAGCACACTATTCTGTAGTAAGCCTCTTGTAATGCACCTTAGTAATATATATAAGTTTCAATGCGTTTAAAATAGTGAAACATTATTTAAATAAACCGCAGACGATTTTTCTCCATAGACGTAATGTAACGGAATTCTTTTGACTGTCCCTGTATAGTAACTATAAGTGGTATGCACACCCTATTCCATATTAAGCTTCTTCTAATGCACCTTAGTGATATATATAAATTTCAATGCGTTTAAAATAGTGAAACATTATTTAAATAAACCGCAAATAATTTTCCCCCCTAGACCGCAATGTAACGGAATTCTTTTGAGTGTCCCTGTAAAAAAAACTATAAGTGCTACACACTTCCGTTGAAATAGGGAACATGCTATAGCTAGCGACAATAACATATAAAAATTGCAGAGCAATCCGAGCATATTTACGGGAGTTAGAGCACGGACAGACGGCCAGACGGCCATACGGCCAGACAAACCGAAGTCATAAGCACTTTTCAACTAGGTTGGAAAGTGCTAAAAAAGAGGAACCAACGACAAACTAATTTTTTTTTCATATGTAATTCGTCAGGAATAATTTTATGTATAGCCGTGGATCCAATATTAAGTTCCTTCTGTATAATTAGCGAAAGCATCGATTAACGTTTTTCGTACGGCAAACACATTTTCTGGGACTACAGCTGACAAAGGTCTTCCTGTATGTTTTTCATCCAGGAAAGCATTTCGACCTCTTTTAAATTCTGTAAACCATCTGAATATAGTACAAGAAATGGCGCTTCATTTCCATAGCTAATTGTAGATGTTAAAGGCATTTTTTTATTTAGCCTCATTTTAAAATCATAGAAAATCATAACTCGATAATGCTCTTGTGTCAACTCCATTTTCTCCTCTTTCAAATTTTTTTCTACGATAGCTAAATTGCAGTTCATGCCACAAATTATCGTCTGCGGACATAAAAGAGTTCAAATTTAAATATCCGGTCAATATTATTATTATTATTATTTATTTATTTATGGCGCATGTCGTCTGCCCCTATCTTAAAAATTCCAGTGTTACCCTCGTATTTTTTAAATGTCGCAAATCCTGTGAATATGTTTTAAGTTGATATGCGTGTTGTGTTATGTGGTGTGATTTGTGCTGCTGTTATTTGGTATGATGTAGGGTTATTGTGTGTTCATTAATACTAGAGCTATCAGAATAGTACGCATATCTGAGTTTTGTCGTTCTTTAAGTCCATTTCGATCAGAATGAATAACACAAATAACAGATTTGAGATCACAAAGATTGAGAAATTTCTTTTTTTCTTGTAGTCAGTTGAAATGCGTAACAGAATTCATTATACAAGGTGTAGTAAAAAAAAAAAAAAAAATCCTGGTTTCTTGCTACATTTGAAATTCAAATTAGTTTCTTATAACATTGTATTGTTTCTACGTTTTTAAACATAAAGAAATAATTACATAGGGAAAGATATAGTAGTGTTATACCGCTACATCTCTTCTTTCCCAGAGGAAATTTTTTTATTCGCGATTTTTTCTGGCAAAGAAAATAAGTAATTTAAAATAATGCCGAATCGGCATTAAATTCTGCGTAAATTTTAACAAAACTGGAAAAGAAACTCGTGACCTTATTCATTAAGCTTTTTAGAATATCACAAAAAGTTTTGAGTGGAATGAAGGTCTTAAAGATTGCCAAACTTTAGAGGATAACGTCCGCACGTGATAACTATCAATATAAGCAACTGATATTAAACGAAAGGAAGTTACTGCTCTCATCCAAGAAAATCGAAGAATAGCTTTGAAAGAAATCTATACTTAAAAAGAGCATGTCCCGACTGACACTTAATCAACGCCGAGCCTCAACCGTTGCACAGTGGGGCATTTTGCTAATTTAGCCGGCCAAAAGTCAATTTTCCAAAACATAATTGATGAGAAAAATATGTAGCTAACTTTGGAGGAAAATAGTTGGGGAATCTCCGTAGAGTAATAAAATTTGTCCAAGTGCAATCAAATTGGTGCCACGCAAGTGAAAACTTGCTTGTAGCAGTAGGTTGGTTATCTCTGCTGTCAACTACAATTTTGTGAGTGCTCATTTCAGTGTGATTTTTTTTGTTCAAAATTTTTACTTACATGAAATAATTATGGATTATGAAAGACCAGGAATATATGTTTTTATCTCACATGAATATGTTTATATTTGCTTAATTAAAATATATGATAAAGCGACATGAAATGTACCGTATAATTTGGAAATTTTTATTGTTATTTTAAATATTCCATAAGGGATTAGTTAACCTTAAGGGTGAGATCCGATGATATTTTTTACATGAATTGAGAGTTCAAGATATCTAGTTAATAACTTTCAAAACAATAGCCGCTAATAACCGCTAATTTAGAAGAATTTCTTTCAAACGGAAATGTGCATGTTTCTGTAAATGATGATGTTTTCATTTACCCCCTTTTTAAAAATGTCTTCTACGATAGCTAAATTGCAAATGTTGCCAAAAAATGTCATCTGTAGACATAAAAGAGTTCAAATGTGCATGTCTGATCAATAAATTTATATCTGAAATGAAAATTATATCAAAATAAATCCGGTTTGATCATATAAATAACCAGAATTTGGAAAATTTAGATAAGAAATTTTAATTTCTCGAGGATTACCTTGTCACAAAGATAATTATTAAGAAAAGCAAAAGCATCAGATAAATCATGATTTAAGTGTGTTTTCTGAGAAAAAGGTTAATCTAGATTTCAGGGAATATTCCAATTGCAGTACGTACGTTCAAGTTGGCCTCAGAAAATTTTCTGTGATTTGTAGTCAAAGAAGCAAAACCGAAGAAGTACATAGCAAAGCAAATCTTAAAATCCCTCCTCATGCTACCGAATCACAATAGTATGTTACTGGACATAGGAATGCTTTTACAATAGTCAACGAAATGACATGGGTTCTATATCTTGCAGCTAAAAATAAACAGGTGTTATATAATTATCATGAAACAACTTATTGATAGTTCTCGACTGTTTAAGGTTTATCAATGTTTGTTGAAGTAAAATTTCGAAAATGCATTTTAAAACAGTCAGACATTCACAGAAGAAAACATATCAGTCGTATAATTCACAACAAATGGAAATAACTATTACACAAATAAGGACTCCTACAAAGTTACAGAGACTTCTGGAGAAGTTCAGTTGAAACGTTTATTAGACCACGCCATAAGACGATTCTTGCATTATCTGAAAGAAGTTGTCAAGACAATGAATGATGACGCAACGCTGTGTAAAATTGAAAGTGAGGATGATACAACAAAAATAATATAAAAAAAGCTAAAAAATATCAATTTTGATGGAAACCTTTTTTGGAATTCATTTGTACTTTTCCAAATTGTTGCTCAATCAAAGAAAGAAAAAATTGTTTGGCAAAATCTAATATCTTCCACGCCTTAGATTCTGTCGATCCATAAGAGTTACGATTGTAAAGGATATCTAGAGAGTCGAAGTTTAAGAAAAATCATGCAACGGGGATATTTTAAATTTGTAACTCCTCAGTTAAGATCCACTCTTATCTTGTATAAAACGTATACCAAGTGAAAAAAAATCTAAATCATTTTTAAAGGCTTTAGCAATACTTATTCCTGTTGAACAGTTGTATGCAAGAGCTCATCAGAGTCAAACAGAATAGAATAGTGATGAAAACTATTACGATGACAATTTTGCGTCTTCTGATGAATAACCATAGATTTCGTTATCAAATATGTACATATATATATTCATTTATCTAATATGATATTTGTAATATTTTGTTTAAATTAAGTAAAAAATATATGTGATTAATAAATACTTGATTTCAATGTACTATTGATTTACTCTGTAAAAGCGTAAATGGAAAATTTTCATTTTAGGAAAGATTAAGGGTTAAAAAGATAGCTTTCTAAAGTTGATACAATTTTTTTAATCAACTGTAATGTAATTGAAAATTGATTTCAGAACTTTCAAACACACTTGAAGAAAAACGTAAAATAATCTATATCTATGCATAAAAATATATATCTCCAAACTTTTTAAACAAATTAGAATATGGCTTAAAATTTTTCAATTTTGAGATATTCTGTATACAAAATTAGTTTTATATTGATGGGCAAAATACAATTGCAATCAGAGAATTAATCACTGATATTTTAGTATTAAGTAAAGTTAGTGTTACATGTTACAGTGACTTTCACATACCCTGTATATACAAAAAACATTTTTTTCAAAAACAAATTGCTATAAAAGTATAAAAATATGATAAACTAATAAAATATAAACGTTCCATCATTTTTTCAGGAAGAAATATTTTTGGCCGGCTAAATCCGTCAAATGCCCCACTGTGCGTTGGTCCTAGGACAATGAAATTTGGCAGACATGTTACTTACACAATGTAGGCACCCACTAAGAAAGGATTTTTGAAAATTCACATAATAATGGGGGGTCGAAAGTTGGGGGTTAAATGAATAATGGGGGGGTCGAAAGTTTTTCATTTCGACTTTTCGCCATATCTCAGCAGCAGTCGTAGGTAGGAGCATGAAATTCGGGATAAAAAAATCTACTAAAGAATAGTTAAACATGTATTTCAGGCGATTTTAGAAATTCAACCACTAAGGGGATTAAATTGGGAGGGGGGGTCGAAAGTTTTCGGTGATTTCACCTTTTCGCCATATCTTAGCAGCAGTTTTATATAGGAGCGTGGAATTCAGGATGACAAATCTACTAAAAAAATAATTAAACATATAGTTCAGCAATTTTAGAAATTCAACCACTAAGGAGGTTAAATGGGGGGTCGAAAGTTTTCGGTGATTTCACCTTTTAGCAATATTTCATCAGTAAATTTTAGCTAAGAGTGTGAAATTCATGATAACAAATCTACTAAATAAATAGGTAAACACATATTTCATCGATTTTAGAAATTCAACCACTAAGAGGGTTCGAAAGTTTTAGGTCATTTCGCCTTTTTGCCATATATCAACAGCAGTTTTAGTTACCAGAGTAAAATTCAGGATAACAAATTTATTAAAAGATAGTTAAACACGTTTTTCACAGATTTTAAAAATTCAACAACTAAGGGGGTCAAATGGGGAGTCGAAAGGTTTTGGTCATTTCGACTTTTGCTTTTCGCCATATCTCAACAGCAGTTTTAGGTAGGAGCGTGGAATTCAGGATAACAAATCTACTAAAAAAATCATTAAACACATACTTCAGCGATTTTAGAAATTCACACATTAAGGGGTTTAAATAGCGGATCGAATATTTTAGGTCGTTTTGGCATATCTCAGTAGAAGTTATAGGTAGGAGCGTGAAATTCAAAATAACAAATCTACTAAAAAAATAGTTAAACATGTATTTCAGTGGTTTAGAAATTCATCCACTAAGGGGTGTTAAATGAGGGTCGAATGTTTTATGTCATTTTGCAATATCTCAGAAGAAGTTTTAGGTAGGAGCCTGAAATTCAGGATATCAAATGTACTAAAAAAATAGTTAAATATGTATTTCAGCTATTTTAGATATTAATCCACCAAAGTGGTAACATGAGGGGTCGAAAGTTACAGGTAATTTTGCCATATCTTAGCAGCAGTTTTAAGTAGCAGCGTGCAATTCAGCATTACAAATCTACTAAAAAATAGTTAAACATGTATTTCAGCGATTTTAGAGCTAGCGAGTTTGTGGGCAACATCGGCTATGACCCCGATTATGAAAGATTAGACGAATAAGATAACTATTGCGGATTTTTTATTATATATTTTGCGTGACATTTTTCCAAGGTAATTTTTTTTTCATATTTTATAAATTGTTTTTGCGCTTTTAGTCTTTTAGCGATCGGATTTCAATTTTTATGCAACATATAATACATTTCCTCCTCTTTTTAAAATACATTTTTTGGAAGTAAATATTTGCGATTTAAATACTGATCACCATATTTATGGGCTCGGATGTGCACAAGGCTTCCTTATAGTGATTGCCGTATAATCATTTTATAGGCGTGCAACCCAATTTCCCTGTTAAAATGATTTCATTTTAACGATTTATGCACTCAAAACTAAACCACGTTACAGTGATCGCTGCATTAACGATATATGGCTGAGAAATACACAGGGCCCCGTTATTTTGATCACCGCATTAACAATTTATGGGCGTGAAACCACAGTGCCCATTTACAGTGATCACCATGTATCTTGGGCAGTTCCTTTTTTATTTATTTTATCTGAAAGCCCGTAATTCACCCACCCTAGATAATTACGGGCATGGTCCAGCAGTACTTTGTCAGGGTGCTCATGAAAAAATTATATTATTAATGTCGTGAAATATTTATTTACGTGCTTTTTTGATATTTTTATTAGTTGTTTTAGTATAGTTTAAAATAAAGTATTTTATTTAAAATTTTCTGTTTGCATGCAAAATGCATTTTCTGGGCCCCACTCGGAAGCGACCAGCTAGTATCAGATAAAATTAAAAATAAATTGACCTGATAAATGTGGAAAAAAACAACGGTGGCTTCTTCAGCACAATAATGTGCGGCTACATATACTGATATTACGGTACGGACATTCTTGGCTGTTAATAAACTGGCAACTGTTGCATAGCCTCTATATATACCAGAGTTGAGTCTAGCATATTTGTTTTCCTTTTTTCAGAATATCAATAAACTTTAAAAAAGGACAAAGATTTCAAAGAGAAAAAAGACAAAAGCAGCTAGAAATACTTTCAGCTGTATCCAAAAATTGCTTATCAAGAAACTTTTGATAGTTGGAAAAAAGAGGACAACGCTGCATTAATGCAGAAGGATCATATTTTGAATGTGACAAGGGTGGAAGCTTGTATAAATAAATCATCCAATTTCAAAAACTACATTAAATGACAGACTCAATTTTTTTCACTAACCAATAAAAACTGTGCTACACTCAAGTGCTAGCTTTTTTAAGACCGTTTTACTGCTCATTATATTTCTTAGATCATCAAATTTGCAAGTCGGCTATCAGTTATTTACTTTATAATAACTAAATTTTCTTTAGAAACTTAACAAAAAACTTTTGGACATGTTTTTTGCTAGAAATGGGATATTTAATACCCTACAAATGATACCATAAAAAAGGTATTGATCATATTTTTACTAATTATTTGACAAAATAGTCATAAATCATTATCGTCTCTATCTTAGGGGTTGATATTAAGGCACATAATAAGTCATATTCATGATCGTGTTCGTTCATATTTTCTTCTTGTTCTGCTGTTGTTCCTCGGAATACACCTTATGCCATTGACTAATGCATCCAAAAACCAACTTGAATTAAATAAAAAAGTTTAAAAAAACTGGACTTTAATTTTTGAAATGACCTATTCAAATCTATTTTCATCAAAATAAAATTTCAGCCACGGAAGTTTTTGATCACAACTTATACTTTTCTAATACGTCAATTTGGTGTAAAAAGTCTAAATGTCACATAACTGCTCTAGAACAGAGAGATCTAAATGCAGGAATGAAGGTTATATGCTTATATATATTTTTTTTATTATTATTTTAAGTGAGCGTGTAGATAATTCCTTAGAGTGAAATAAAAAGGCGTTAATTTAGAACCCGAAAGAAAAACGTAATCTCCAAAATTATACAAGAACTTGTCCCACTGTTTCACCACCAAGCGGTGAATACCCTGCTCATAGAAGTAGTTTGGCTAAAGATCGAAACCAGTTTCGATCATTATCCATGACTTCGCTGTCCGAGTAAAAACGACGAACCTTCAATACCTTTTTTCAGCAGACAAAAGATGTGACGATGAGATGATGATGTGACGGCGTGATGACAAGTTGATCTTGACCAGGTCGCGTATTCACAGATTCCCGTCCCTCGCAGAAACATACGAGACAGTCCTGCACACCAGTCAATGAAAGTGCATGTTTTCTGTAAACTGCCTCCATTCGCCGATGCACATGGCGAACTCCAACTCCTTCTGCAACTAAGAAACTAATAACTATAGAATTCCGATGTAAAACTCTTAGATAATCGGAACTCCTAAAATTCATAACACTCAAACATTTAAATATTTATAAAACTCAACTCAATAATATCTAAAGTTACTACACAGCTAATGTATTTCTACCTTAATTCTTAATACACATGGAAGATGCTTAAAAAACTATTCACATTACTTTTATTGAATATATATTTTCTAAAGAACAAAACAAAACTGCTGTTGCCAAATGTTGGAATGACAAAGTTTCAACCAATTAAAATAATTTTATACCAGCACGTGACTCATACATGTATAAAACAAAAAAAAAATGTTAAAACAATCATTAACCTTCATGGTTCGAAAACATGCCGATGCACTCCTTTTGCCACTAAATAAACGAATAACACTACTTTTTGCTCTTTACTGGTAAACATTCCTCAGACTCTGATGAATAACAATCGAATGCTACTGTTGACTGACCGCCAGCGCATATCACGCACCTCGCCTCTGCGCAACTACTTAACTAAAGTCCATTTCCGCAGTAGGGATCTTACTCCTCGCTCTACCTCTAGACATAGTTGTCGCCACACTCATACAAAATTAATTCAAATTATAATCACTGTTCCGCTTTCATTTGATCTGCCTTTATATGTTTATTTTTTAAATACATACAATACTATGTAACATAATAATATATGACGGTAATATCACACCATGTATGTTTGACCATTAAGATTCAATTTACATTTAGATTTTTTAATGCTTACTTTTGTTATTAAAATAATCTTTCAGATAAGAAAAATAAAACAATCATTTTAATCATCATTCTATTTTATAAAAATGTGTAGAATATGGAGTAATGAAGGAAACAGTATAAATACGACTTTATGCGCATATTTGTGTGCGTGTGGTTACGCCATTATAAAATTTTATAAATATATTAGGACAATCTATTCAAAATACTTATGTTGGATAAGTAAAGAGTATACAGTTGAGCAACACACTCTAATGCGTAGTGATTTACAAAATTTTCTACATCTCTTTTAATTAATTAATTAATTAATCTATATTTGTTCTGCAGTGGTATTACTGTGCTGCTTCATGAAGTGCCGCGTTCCCAGAACGAAGCAAGAAATCGAAGCCGATTTCAAGCGCAAAGAAATAACAAGAAGGTTCAGGTTCCTACTAGACAGAGTACAAGTAGAAGACACCAGTTTAAGAACAGGTATACTATTTATACATGTTCGGTGTGTGTTACAACATTTTTTTTTTCAAAATGTAAATTTCGCAAATAACAACTTAAGAAAGGTACATAGTTAAGTAGAAATAGGAAAGACACGTGTTTCGGACTGCAAATTATGTATTTTTCATCAAGTTTAACTAAGAATAAAATACTCATATAATTTACGATTCGGAGCGTACATGTTATTATTTAATTTTACATAGTAGCGTTCTTTCAATATAGATTTTACTAACTTATGAATAAACGCCAGTTTCTCCGTTTTGAGTAAATGCTATAATCTCCCCATTTTTTATTCATAGATGAATACAGCAAGTCTACACTGAAAAGTGCGGTTTAATTATGCAATTTTCTACGAAGGCATTGAGCTTATTTTATGCATTGCTTATTTTAATGTTCTGCTGAAGAAATTAATTTCACATAATTAAAAATAATTTTTACATATGAATAACTGGCAAAAAATTTAAGATACATTTATGCTGATGCTAAGAAAAAAAAAAAAAAAAAAAAGCAGTCAGTCATATATAAATTTTTAAATCAAACTAGTTTGAAGAAGAATGGCACTTGTGTATTAAAATAAACTGCGAAAGAAGATAGTGTGACCTGACTTCCGAATTAGAACCAAGGAGTACATTAAGTTCTCTTTCCATTTTAGCTTCTCATCATTTATTGTTGAATTTTCTCACATGCATAGTACAAAAGCTTTATAATGAAACGAACAAAAATTTCCATTTTCTAATATAGAATCACTAAAAAGTAAAAAGGTGAAAGGAATTTGAAAATTTTTACTTTCGTCCTCTTCAAAACCTTCGCTAAAAAGATTTTCCGCCCCCCCCCAAAAACAGTTATTTTAAAAATATTTGGCTACACCAGAGTTGCCAAGTCTCCGGCTTTTTAGATACCAGTATTTTATGACAGAAAAAGTTGACTTGTTTAGTCGGAGCACTCTGCGATTTAAAAGAACAACATTTTCTGTAAGAAAATACTGGTGTGCAAAAAGCCGGAAACTTGGCAACTCTGGGCTACGACTAACAGCTACAATTTCAGCTGGAAAATGCTTCATCTTCAACATATTAGATTTTCCACCAAAATGCTCAATTTCTTCACAAAATTTGTAGACCTGGAGTACATTTGAATCCGCACAAATTTCTCTTCTCACCGTATCCTCTCCTTAACACTGCGAAAAAAAAAGTGTTGATTTTACAGTATAGTACTGATAGCTGGGATGCTAGTATTATACTGTAAAATCAACACTTTTTTTTTGCAGTGAAGGTGATTCACAAAGTCCATGCTCAAACACGAAACTTTCTGACTCATTTTTAAGCATCAATGTGTTGGGGGATTTCTTTACTGCCTAGGTACTATTACCTTTTGCAAAAATTATGAATGAGTGCAAATTACCTATGACTAAAAATTGAAATGAATCCTGTCAATATGCATACTTACAAAATTATTCTCAAACTAAAATAAATTTAGAAAAAAGGAAAATGGATTAAATTAAACAGAAACAACTAAAATTTAAAGAATTTAAATTTACTTGAATTCTAAGTTTTGAATTCAAAATAGTATAAGAATTAATCATTCAAAAGCACTGACAAAATTCTCAATTTGCACTACATCCAATTCCCCAACAATCAGCATTGTGAATTCAAGAATTAATATGAAGGGTAACAACAAGGAATTTTCATAGACATAATAATTTAGACTAAGTGAAAATTTTGGAATAAAGGGGACAAAATCTTTCTTTTAAAGAAAGTACAGAAAGGGGGGGGGTATAAAATTGATGAGATAGGTTAAACAAAATAATATTTGACCAATATTAAAAAAAAGCAAAATTAATTCCAAGAATTCACAACACTGAAGCTGTGATCGTATAGATTAATCCTTGTTTGAGAGACCATGAGTGAATAATTAAATTTTGAATAAGTAATTCATTATTATAAAATGCTTCTCATAAGACTTTAGATCAAAATGTTAAAATTACTTTATATAAAAAATTCAGATAAGTATGTCCTATAATTAATTAAAGAATAGCAAAAGGTCTCAGTTAATTAAATAAAATAAGTTTGAATATTAAAAATTACAACATCCAGTAAATTAGCAGTTTATTTTTTTATTATATTTAATGCTTAAAATAATATTTAGAAATTCCATGACTAGAGAATACAATAATTTACTTTAATTAATTAATTTGTTTATTTATTTATTTTACCAGAATTAATATTTAAATCAATAGAATAAATTAAGTTAAAGGATTAATATAAATCCTAGGGAGATTGATTTTCGTAAGTTAAATAAAAGGTAAAATACTGAAAGCAGACCTTTTGAAGTAATTAAGCAAATAATCAAAAAAAGAAAACAGAGAAGGAATTAAATTAGAAAGAACAAACATTTATTAACAAGTAACACTTTAAATGATTTAAATACCATCTTATATATATATGTATCAAAATGCTAAGACACAGATAAGTTCCGTCATATCAGACAGGAAACATAATTTATAAATCATAATAATGATAAGAATTGTTTTTACTTACAAGGTTTCTTAATTTTGGAAAACTAAGCATTATTTGGATAGGACGTTACTTTCGAGAGGTATTCATCTTTCGAGGAGGTAACCTAACGATCAAGACTTTCATTCAGAACTTTTCATTTTTAGAGGGAATTTTCACAGTTGAGACTTTGTGTCAAGAACATTGCACAACTTCACCATGCACTCTTCAAAACACACCTTGCAGGAGTGCAATTTTGATATTTCACAGTATCGCTGAAAGTATTCACCAATACTTTTTTTTTTTTTTTGCACCTATACGCCTTTAAGCTGTCAGTTCCACATTCACGGTTGTCGGAACTGGAGTTTGTGAACTCACAGGTTGAGATTTGTCGATTAAGGATTTTAGCAATCTAATCCTATATAACTAGTTATTCCTGCAGAAAATTACGAGATACGAAGCGGTGTGAGTCTTTTTATTGAATAACATCATATCGTTTTCACTTCGTCTTATATATGCTTCGATAAGCTGGAGTCTAATATGCATAGTTGTTTCAATCAGTTAAACGCTACAAAAACAAACTTCCTCGGATTCTTAACAACTTTTTTTTTCAATAACAACATATCATTCTCGTCCTTTCAGGCCGCGTAGCATACAACCATTTTCTATCAACTCACTGTCGCTACTGCCGGGAGAGAAGTGTCTCTCTCTCGAAAAATTTTGCCACTGCCTAACCGGCGGGGTGAGGGAAAGAACCCTCCACCCTCACACACCCAAACTATCCGAGCTTCAAAAAATGACTGCCCGTGCTAACTAGCTCTCTGGTTCCTTGGTACGCTGGACCAGGGGGTAAAAAAAGTCAACGCTGATTGGTTGAGTGGGGGGAGCAAATAACACGCCTATTGGATTAGTTGTTACTAGGTGAAAAATCCTAGCTTCAATTCCTGGAAATAAGGCGCTCGTGGGCATCGTTGAAAAACAGCTGTATGTCGGGTCCCACGAAAACAACTATCCGCCCGCTGACACCTGCCATAATTAACGACTCGAAAGCAATATACTGATGCATCTTCCTAACAAGCCTTCGAAATAGTTTTATGACTCTCTTTACTGAGGGTAATAAAAGTTGTACACAATACAACTGATAATAATGCTTCAGTTATTCCCATGACTTCTTATAAAGGCCTTTTGTACTTTATCCAATCTGCCTGTGTGTGTTCCGAATTTACGATCCCTTAAATTATGTGAGAATTTCAAGTAAAAGTTGTTTGCGTGGAAACTATCTCATAGTGAAAAAAGAAGAACCTGGGTGGTCTTGACTTATAGAAAAATACAAATGTTTGGATTTTGAAAATAAGAGTTTTAATTAATAATGTTTAAGAAAAATAAGAAAAAGGAGGAGGGGGGTTTGATTAAATATTAAAATAGAATGAGTTTATAAAAAAGAAATGTTTTAAGATATTAATGAAAATATAAATATAAAA
The DNA here is from genome assembly GCA_963931845.1 of Maratus michaelseni. NCBI lineage: Eukaryota > Metazoa > Arthropoda > Arachnida > Araneae > Salticidae > Maratus > Maratus michaelseni. Next base: position 173,029,713 of record OZ007596.1, on the reverse strand, counting down.
ATTTAGATTAAATTACCTCTAACAAGAATCCCCCGTTTCTATTTAAAAAACACAATTTTTTGAAAAAAAAAAAAAAAAAAATTTGTTTTTTAAGTAAAAAGTGCGAGTAAAAATTCAATGGATGCGGGAGAGATCACTAAATGGGGCCTAACATTTCAAACAAACCAGACTTCGGTCCGAAGAATTATCAAGAAACACTTAGCAAGCCTACCCCTCAAGGTATACAGTCCGGAATGCATAATCTGAGTTTGCATACACAAAACTCTCCTCGCTTGTCAACAAAATCCTAGACACACCTGTAGAATAACAAAAAAAAATTAAAAGATGAACACAAGGCTGGACATTGCTTTTGTCACCACTAACCTTGTCAATCGGGAAGGTTCCATTCAAAGTATTTACCTGAACACTGTTTGCTAAACCACAAAAAAAAATTTTGAAAATTGCCAAAATAATTTTTTTTTTTTTTTTTTTTTTTTTTTTTTTTTTTTTTTTTTTTTTTTTTTAAAGCCAAATAAAAATTTGGGAGAGAACATTGCCAACCGAAAGAATCGCCAAATCCATTACAATAATAATGCATATCAATATAGGTATAAATTGTTAGCTCGATGTATACAGATATATAAAAACATACGAACTAGTAATGTATATGCATATAAAAACACAAACAAAAAGAATAAAAATGGGTAAAAGGCAATTTTGCACAATATACAGTTAATTCACAATAAAATACATTTCACTAATTAAAATTCAGTTAACACAAATTGTATCAATGTGTAGAAATTGAGAAACACTTTCTCCAGTCGATTGATATGCAAGTTGAAACTATGAAGTAAGTTATTTACATATGCACTTACAGCGACACTGTGCATATTGGAAGAGCAACCCATTTATCTGTGCTATAAACAATTGCCAAAATAAAAGCATAATGGGGCGAAGAAGACCCAAAAGCTATGGTGAAGATTATCACCATCAGAAACTTAATTTATACAGTAAAAATTTAAAATTTTGACAAAAGAAATCCTTTAAAAAAAGGAAAAATAGCACAGAACCAGATAAAATTTTATAAATTTTTCAATAAAACCACACCACTATACTTTAATGAAGTAATGTACTCAAGAACAAAATTAATAACCTCAAAAATTTTCAGGTTAAAAAAAAATATATACAAAACCGTACACTAATACTACCTTACACTACGAAATACCTACATATTATATCTAGTAATGAGTAAAATTAATAGTTCACTCAAATATAGTATTATCCTGTAAATCCACTTATACTCATCTACTGAGAACTTAGCTAGAACATCAATTAAAATATAAATAATATGCAAATCGATGGATACTATCGTATTTCACAAACAGGGAGTACTACATGAAAAAAAAGGGGAAAAAAATTTTGGATTCCCATTTTCAAAATGCACCAAAAAATTTTCAAAGTCTCGAAATTACCCAAAAATCGAGAAAAAACGTAACATAATTCCAAAATATACCTGCGGAGAGGTTATTTGCACTATAACTATCGAAATATACCTTATTTACACTAAAATTAGCTATATAGAACATTAAATGTGATGAAAACACAACCGCTCAGATCGCTACCGCTAACCAAAACAAACGGTACAAGTACTCTAAAAGCTTATTTTTCACGTTAAAATACAATAAAAACTAACTCTAGACTATCTATATACATTATACAAACAAAATATAAGGTTATTAAAATAAAAATACTATAATTAATACAACTTAAAGTTTATAATTGGGACGCTTGTCCCTGTTCCTGAATCCATAAGTATTTCTGGACGAAGGAATCGAATCAGTCGGTTTGCGCTGAGATTCGATTAAAGTCGGAATACGACTGGTTGAAGGAATAACAGAGGATTGAGCTTCAACAACTTCGTTAGCTACCGCGATATCTGGCGTGTCCGTAACTGGATTTTCAGCCGTGGAGGGGGAGGGGGTGGTTTCAGCTCGTGAGTTCTCGAACTCGGCTGAAGGAAGAGAGGGGGAAAGGGGTTCGTTGCTGGTGGCTAGTGAAGGCAACGTGTTGGCTGTTGATTGCATGGGCAATGCTTCATCTCTGTTTACTGCTGATGCTGTAGGTATGATAAACGCGCGCCTGCGTTTTTTCGTCCGCCGTTCTGGGTTATCGTTAATCGATTGGTGAATGGGAGTAGTTGGATTATGAATATTCGATTGATCATCGAATTGACTCTGCGGCAGTTGGTCATTTGTTTGGAAATCAACATGCCTGTTTTTAAATTCAGTCAGCCTATCGACGTGTACCACTTGCGTTAATTTTAAATTTGATTGGAGGGCGATTTTAAAATTTACCTCATTTATTTTTTCAGTTATTGTATAGGGACCATTATTAAATTTAGATAGTTTTTTACATTGTCCTGGTTTAACAGCTGGTGTAAAGAGCCAAACTGAATCACCTATTTTAAGATTCTTTGAAACAGCAGTTTTTTCTCTGTATTTTTCTTGCTTCTCTGAAACTTCCACCAAACTACTGTGCACTTCAGCATACACTTTCTTCAAAGCAGGGAATAAAAGTTCACAATAGGTGGGGGCGTCATTATAATTTAAAGTTTGGGGGGTGGAAAAAAGTTTATAGGGGAGATTTAAATTTCTTCCAAACATTACTGCGGCTGGGGTTAATTTTGTAGAAGAATGCACGGCTGTCCTGAGAGCTAAAAGAGCAAATTTTAATTTTGTATCCCAGTCCGACTGATTTTCATTGACAACATGGCATAGGGCATTAATTAGAGTTCTGTTTTGACGTTCAATCTGAGAATTTCCTGCTGGGTGGTAAGCTGACGTGTGAATATGTTTCATTCCAAAGTTTTTATAGACTCTCTCAATGGCTTCTGATATAAGATTTCTACCCTTGTCGGAAACAATATAGCTAGGAGCACCGTACCTTGAAACGAAATCTGCTAGAGTATCCGCTACAACGTCTGAGGTGATAGAGGATACAGCATATGCTTCAGGCCACTTAGAAAAAGCATCGATATATGTCACGATGAACTTGTTACCCGAAAAGGTTGTCGGTAAAGGACCAATTATGTCGAAATTCACTTTCGCCAATGGAAATTCTGGTGTTGGCATTCTCTGCAAAGGGGCTAGATGTTTAGGTCGATAAGCTCTTCTTTGTTGGCAACTAATGCAAGATTCTACTAGATGCTTGACATCTGCAGACATACCTGGCCAGTAAAAATTTTCGCGAATGCGATCAATAGTTTTCTGGAAGGCTTGATGACAAGCTGCTAGAGAATCATGTGTTAGTGCGAACACTTGGGGAATTAGTTCTTTTGGCACCACCAGTTTGGGCAATTTATTTAAAATGGGAGAGTCTCGAGTGTCCTCGCACATCAAGAGATCATCTCGGAAGAAAAATTTCATGTACTTTGGTGCTATCTCCACTCCTTGATCTAGCTTCTGAGCAATTTGGCAACACTTTTTGTCAGTCTTTTGGAGTTCTTGAATTTTTTCAAGAAAATCAGTTTGGGGCATAAAAACATTCTCCTTTGCTATTTGTACACAAAAATTACAACTTACTGTATTTACAGAGATTTCATTAGAAGTAGTGTATCTAGAAAGAAAATCCGCAACACTGTTGCATTTGCCCTTGATAAATTTAATTGAAAAAGTAAAATCAGATAAGGTGCAAATCGACTTTGCCATACGAGAAGTTGGGTCCTGAATTTTAAGCATATAAGTTAGGGGGGCATGATCAGTGAAAATAAAAAAGTGGGTGTTAGCTAGGTAACACTTAAAATGGGCGGTTGCCCAGACAACAGCTAAAAGTTCCCTTTCTGTGGCTGAGTACCTTGTTTCAGGGTCCTTCAACTTTCTGCTAGCAAAAGCCACAGGGTGTAAAAAGTTGTTCTCATCTAGTTGAGATAAAACTGCGCCTAAAGCTTCACCACTCGCATCAGTATAAAGATAAAATTCCTTCGAAAAATCAGGGAGGGCAATACATGGCTTAGAAATTAAAGCAGCTTTTAAATCTTCGAATTCTGCTTGCGCTGCAGGGTTCCATGAAAAACGACCATTTTCTTTAGTTAATTCAATTAAGTTTTTAGCTCGTTTAGAAAAATCAGGGATAAATCTCCTGTAGAATGAAATTGTACCAATAAAAGATCTAACTGCTTTGCGTGTATCAGGGGGTTGAAATTTTTCAATTACTTCTATATTTTTATTAATGGGTGAGACTTTACCTTTATGGATTTCAAAACCTAAATATTTAATTTTATCTGATAGAAAAAGGCATTTACTGGGTTTTAATTTTAAATTATGCTGGCGAAGTCTATCAAAAACAGTTGTTAATTTTTCAAGGTGGGATTCTACATCTTTGCTAGCAATAACAATATCATCTATATATACAAGAATTCCCATATTTCCCAGATCTCCAAATATTGCACTCATGAGTCGTTGAAAAGAATTTCCTGAGTTTGATAAGCCAAAACAATTTCTCGACCACTCAAATAGTCCTTTATGAGTTATGATTGCTGTTTTGTGTCTGTCTTCAGGACGCACAACTTGCTGGAAAAAGCCACTTGTTAAATCAAGTGTAGAAAAGAAATTTGAACCGGATAGTGCATCAACCGAATCTGTGATATTAGGGATGGGGTATGCATCTTTAACTAAATTTTTGTTTAATTTTCTAAAATCGACAGCCAATCTATAAGATCCATCTGCTTTCTTAACCAAAATGACTGGAGCCGCAAATTCAGAAATGGAGGGGGATATTATATTAGCTTTTAACAGGATATCTAATTGATCTTCCATTTCTTGTTTAAGATTATGGGGAACTCTATAGGCTTTACATTTTACAGGTTTATCAGAAGTTAAATTTATTACATGGGGAATAGTGTCACAGCCGGGCAAGTCTAGGACTGATGCTGCAAACACATCTTTATTTTTATTAAGAAAATCCTGCATTTTAAGTTTAAGAGGGGGGTCTAAATGGTCAAGATTAATATCTGAACTCCAGCTGAGATCAGCATGATCAAAATCAGCTAGTGGAGTGGGCACATTAACATTAAGGGCATAATTACAATTATTAGAATTACACTCAGAATCATCGATGCACTTTTGAATTTTAGCAACCCTCATTCCCTTATTCAAAGTAACCTCATCATCCGAAAAGTTAGCAAATGAAATAAATAACCCGTGTTCCTGAGAACAGATTGTTCTAGATGATAAAACACCATTACCAAATTTTTTTACTAGGGGTTCCAAAATAACAACATCATTATTATCAATAAAATTACTTCTCGAGCAGTTTACTTGAGCTAAAATTTTAGATTGGGGGGGGATAGTTACTAAATTTTTCAAAACAGCAAAACTAATTTTAATAATCTTAGACTTTTCACATGTATCACTTACTTCAGTTTCGACATCATTAGATTGTGACTTTTCGCTATCATGACAACTCACTTGGCATACAGGGACATTGATTTCATTTTCATTATTTTTCACATCCCTGATAGTATTTACACTAAGATCACAACCATTTGTTTCACATATATTATCCCGACCAATTGCCTTATTTTCATTTAATTTATCACTATCCATATTACTACAATTTTCATGATTATTTGTACTATTAACATTTTCTAATTTTGAAACACTTTCAGAAGATTTTTGAACAGAAGAATTGCTATCATTACCTTCACATTTATCTAAATTCACATTATTTCTATCTTCGCTACTACATTTTTCATTATCTCGAATCTCTATTTGTTCTCTACTATCCCTTACATTGGCTTTTACTACCATACAATTGTTCTCACTGTTCTTATTCTTCTCAGAAATATTACTAACATTAGAAAAACATTCTACATTACCCTCAGTTTGACATGACACATTTTTAAGGCAAGAAATTTTGTTATTTACAATAATTGGCGGTTTAATATTTACATGACATTCTGAAATTTTTGGAACATATTTACAAAGAGTTTGCTCATTAATACCAAGACTAATAGATTTGTCACTACACTTTATGATAGCCTTGTACTCACTCAAAAAGGGCATACCTAAAATAGCAGTAAATTCATCAGCGAGTTTACCTGCTACTACAAAAAATTCAGCTTGGCAGCTGACATTACTGAAATTGAAAAATAACTTAACTTTCTCAGTGAGAGGGACACATTCACCTGTCACAGTTAGAATGGGTACATTGCATGCCTCAGTTTTTACACCTGGGAATAAACACAATCCCTGTCGAGAAATTAAATTGATACCTGATCCCGTATCACACAGTGCAGTAATAAAAATATCACCGACAGCAATCCTTGCAGTAGGGAGATTGCATGCTGATGGTGGGAAAACATTATACACAGAGGGGGTTTTGTCGTTCGGCTTCTCATGAGTCAGTCCGACTACTCCAGACTCAGCCATTACCCGTTTAAATTTTGTTGAAGATTGTGGTCATTGGCAGTGTTGTTATTCTGCTGGGTTACATTATTTTGATTACCCCTATTCCTATAATTACCTCTCTGGCCATTGTTGGTACCTCTGTTTCTCTGGTTATTGCCATTTCCCCTATAGTTTCTTTGATTCTGATATCCCCTGTTATTATAACTGCCTCTGTAGTTATTGTTAGGTCTGGCCATACCTCTACGACCATAGGGATTTTCATTATAATTTTGCCAGCCTTGATTTCTGGGGTTTTGGGGGCAGTCCTGAAAAAAATGGTTGGGGTCGCCACATCCAAAACAGAAAAAAGGGTTGTACTGGACATTTTCCTGGGCTGGTGGTCTCGCTGCAGCTGGTTGTTGCATAACCAGACTATCAATTTTAGCCGTTAAGATTTCCATTTTGTTTTGGAGTTCTACAATTTCATGGTTGGGATGGCTAACCTGGGGTGTAGGGGGGTAAACAGCAGCACATGCTACACCTGAGGGGACCTGGGGGGCAATGTTTGCTGGTTCATAGCTGTAGAAGGGGTTAACACTCCTACAAGCCTTTTCTTCAAGTAAGGCAAACGTTAGTATTTCCTGAGGGGTCTTTGGATCTTTTGAAATGACACCCTTCCGAATTTCTGGAGATAGGTTACCTAGAAGCATAGAGTGCAGTATAGCATCTCTACTTTTATTTACAATGCCCTCAGCAATTCCATCAATGACAAGAGCTCTGCGTGACAGATCAGAGGCTCTGTCGAAAAAATCTTGGACAGACATTGAAGGTGTCTGTTTGAAGTTAAGAAACTTCGATAATGCCACATCGGGCGACTCCTGTTCCGTGAATCTGTCTTGTATAATTTCCACTAATTCCTTATAATTTTTGCCTTTATTAGCCTTAATTAATTTGGCTGCTTTCCCTGACAGTCTGTTAAACAGGGCGAAATTTTTTTCTTTTTCATCCCAGTTAAAGAAGGTGGAAATATCTGTGAACTTTTCAATAAAGTCGGAAAAGGATATAGTAGAGTCCCCGCTAAAAGGTGGGATGTTGGATAAATTATCCATCAAAGACGATTTCTTCTGCAACTCAGCCATCTCCTTGGTAAGGGTCTCCGCCATATTTATGAAATGTTTTGTCAACAAAAAATTCAGCGATAAAAAAAATTTATAATTAACCCTACCTAAACCTTAAGCAAAGAGAAAAAAAAAAATTTTACACAAATGCAAAATCTAAATAAAATTACTGAGAGCTACACCCATGTATACACAGTCGCCTTTGTCAATATATATAACCAATTGCAAATAAATATAAACAAAAGGGAAAGGTATGTTAAAATTTCTAAAAATTCAGTGCGGGTGGGGTATTATGAAAAAAAAAATGAACAGCACAGATATGAGGGTTAACACTTCATAATATATACTCAAAGACATAATGCACAATACATTTTGAAAAAAAAAATAGTTGCCTTATACCCTGAACTTTAAGTATACACAAATAAACATTAAAAATTTGAATTGTGCCACACAGGTAAGTGTCACGGCATCAATTCTTTGTTGGGGGATTTCTTTACTGCCTAGGTACTATTACCTTTTGCAAAAATTATGAATGAGTGCAAATTACCTATGACTAAAAATTGAAATGAATCCTGTCAATATGCATACTTACAAAATTATTCTCAAACTAAAATAAATTTAGAAAAAAGGAAAATGGATTAAATTAAACAGAAACAACTAAAATTTAAAGAATTTAAATTTACTTGAATTCTAAGTTTTGAATTCAAAATAGTATAAGAATTAATCATTCAAAAGCACTGACAAAATTCTCAATTTGCACTACATCCAATTCCCCAACAATCAGCATTGTGAATTCAAGAATTAATATGAAGGGTAACAACAAGGAATTTTCATAGACATAATAATTTAGACTAAGTGAAAATTTTGGAATAAAGGGGACAAAATCTTTCTTTTAAAGAAAGTACAGAAAGGGGGGGGGGGTATAAAATTGATGAGATAGGTTAAACAAAATAATATTTGACCAATATTAAAAAAAAGCAAAATTAATTCCAAGAATTCACAACACTGAAGCTGTGATCGTATAGATTAATCCTTGTTTGAGAGACCATGAGTGAATAATTAAATTTTGAATAAGTAATTCATTATTATAAAATGCTTCTCATAAGACTTTAGATCAAAATGTTAAAATTACTTTATATAAAAAATTCAGATAAGTATGTCCTATAATTAATTAAAGAATAGCAAAAGGTCTCAGTTAATTAAATAAAATAAGTTTGAATATTAAAAATTACAACATCCAGTAAATTAGCAGTTTATTTTTTTATTATATTTAATGCTTAAAATAATATTTAGAAATTCCATGACTAGAGAATACAATAATTTACTTTAATTAATTAATTTGTTTATTTATTTATTTTACCAGAATTAATATTTAAATCAATAGAATAAATTAAGTTAAAGGATTAATATAAATCCTAGGGAGATTGATTTTCGTAAGTTAAATAAAAGGTAAAATACTGAAAGCAGACCTTTTGAAGTAATTAAGCAAATAATCAAAAAAAGAAAACAGAGAAGGAATTAAATTAGAAAGAACAAACATTTATTAACAAGTAACACTTTAAATGATTTAAATACCATCTTATATATATATGTATCAAAATGCTAAGACACAGATAAGTTCCGTCATATCAGACAGGAAACATAATTTATAAATCATAATAATGATAAGAATTGTTTTTACTTACAAGGTTTCTTAATTTTGGAAAACTAAGCATTATTTGGATAGGACGTTACTTTCGAGAGGTATTCATCTTTCGAGGAGGTAACCTAACGATCAAGACTTTCATTCAGAACTTTTCATTTTTAGAGGGAATTTTCACAGTTGAGACTTTGTGTCAAGAACATTGCACAACTTCACCATGCGCTCTTCAAAACACACCTTGCAGGAGTGCAATTTTGATATTTCACAGTATCGCTGAAAGTATTCACCAATACTTTTTTTTTTTTTTTGCACCTATACGCCTTTAAGCTGTCAGTTCCACATTCACGGTTGTCGGAACTGGAGTTTGTGAACTCACAGGTTGAGATTTGTCGATTAAGGATTTTAGCAATCTAATCCTATATAACTAGTTATTCCTGCAGAAAATTACGAGATACGAAGCGGTGTGAGTCTTTTTATTGAATAACATCATATCGTTTTCACTTCGTCTTATATATGCTTCGATAAGCTGGAGTCTAATATGCATAGTTGTTTCAATCAGTTAAACGCTACAAAAACAAACTTCCTCGGATTCTTAACAACTTTTTTTTTCAATAACAACATATCATTCTCGTCCTTTCAGGCCGCGTAGCATACAACCATTTTCTATCAACTCACTGTCGCTACTGCCGGGAGAGAAGTGTCTCTCTCTCGAAAAATTTCGCCACTGCCTAACCGGCGGGGTGAGGGAAAGAACCCTCCACCCTCACACACCCAAACTATCCGAGCTTCAAAAAATGACTGCCCGTGCTAACTAGCTCTCTGGTTCCTTGGTACGCTGGACCAGGGGGTAAAAAAAGTCAACGCTGATTGGTTGAGTGGGGGGAGCAAATAACACGCCTATTGGATTAGTTGTTACTAGGTGAAAAATCCTAGCTTCAATTCCTGGAAATAAGGCGCTCGTGGGCATCGTTGAAAAACAGCTGTATGTCGGGTCCCACGAAAACAACTATCCGCCCGCTGACACCTGCCATAAACAACGACTCGAAAGCAATATACTGATGCATCTTCCTAACAAGCCTTCGAAATAGTTTTATGACTCTCTTTACTGAGGGTAATAAAAGTTGTACACAATACAACTGATAATAATGCTTCAGTTATTCCCATGACTTCTTATAAAGGCCTTTTGTACTTTATCCAATCTGCCTGTGTGTGTTCCGAATTTACGATCCCTTAAATTATGTGAGAATTTCAAGTAAAAGTTGTTTGCGTGGAAACTATCTCATAGTGAAAAAAGAAGAACCTGGGTGGTCTTGACTTATAGAAAAATACAAATGTTTGGATTTTGAAAATAAGAGTTTTAATTAATAATGTTTAAGAAAAATAAGAAAAAGGAGGAGGGGGGTTTGATTAAATATTAAAATAGAATGAGTTTATAAAAAAGAAATGTTTTAAGATATTAATGAAAATATAAATATAAAAATTTAGATTAAATTACCTCTAACAAATGCATAAAATTGGCCGGCCTGACTATTGGAACGATTTGGAATCTAATTGCGTTTTCCATTTTTTGATAAATAAATTACTTATCGAGTTATAAGCAGGGCCTGATTACCAACGGGGCAAACTTCCACCAGTAAATTTTAATAGAAATTTTCGTTTTATTTAAACGCCATATTCATGTAAAATAAGTGTCATGAATAAAGCAAAAATATCTATTTCTTTTTACTGGTGGAAGTTTGCCCCGTTGGTAATCGGGCCCTGGTTATAAGCGATTATTGTCACATGACGACAAGTTTTTCTCATTTCCCGCACTGCCCCTGTTCAAAACGCAAACTTGACAGTATTTTCTGAAAGATCGTCCGCTTTTATCAAAAAATGGAAAATGTATTTCGATGGCATAGTTCCTGAATAAGAACACCTGCCAATTCCATGCGTTTCCGAACAAAAATGAATTCAGAAATGTGACAGGAAGTAGTCCTTTTGGATTTGAGAACAGCCTTAAGGAGACTCGGTACACTTTGAACTTTTTTTTTTAATTTCAGTGTCTTATAATACTTTTTGGATATATTATTAAATGCTTTTTTATATAACGGAAAATGCTTATGATAAAATTTTAAAAATTTAAATAAATTTTAGAACTTAGCTATTCTTTTTAATTTTAAATTTACTGAAACATTTTTACTTTATTTTATATACAAGAGGGAAGTACTGCATTCGTGAAAATTTTCGACTTCCTGTTTTCGACGGATTTATACGTTTTAGAATGTTCTGAACACTGTTTTCAGAAAATGTCTGTCCGTAAGTCTGTCTGTGTATCTGTCTATAAGGAAAGGGCATGTATACAAACAAAACGGTTCCATCAACCAATTTAACACTGCATTTTTGTCGCAGCTATCATTGCAGGAATCGTCATGGCGACGTAGGCCAATCATATAACAGACCAGTTTAACGTAGACTAATCAAATCGCTCCATCTCATGTGTACTGTAGGAGTCGTAAAGAACGAACAGGTTTTTTTCCCAAACCAACAGTAATTTAACCAACAGTGACGTCAGTTGCCCATTCCTTATATGCGACACAAATGTTATGGGCACTCTAACTCACGAACTACTGCACAGAATTTAATAAAACTTCAGATTAATTTACAACTTGACATAAATTAGGGTTGAGATTAGGTTTAGGTATATATTGGTCAATAGGTGGTGCTGCTATATTGCATTTGTCACGACTTCCAAAATAGCTATATCTCAAGAACTAATGCACGGCATTTCATCAAATTTCATAATTCATATTATGTTAGACTTTGACATAAATGGATGCTGATATGGTTAGGGTGTAGGGGAGAGTGGGGCACATTTGACCACTATTCAGAATAAAAAATTTTATTGCTAAATTTTCATGAAATTCTAAAATATAAAAATATATTTATAATGTTCTAACCTTTGTAAATGCATAAAAAGAGTTATTTGTATAGAAAGTCGGTATATTAAATTCTTTTGTAAATCAGTTCAAACTGGTCAAATGTGCCCCATCATGGGGTACAAATGATCGGCTATGGGGCCCTTTCGATAATTTATTTGAAATAAAATAAAATGATTTTAAACATACACGTTACAAATTATCTTTCTTAAAAAAGATTTTAATATCAACTTATAGTAGCTTTACAGTGAGAAAAAGAATCATATGTCAAAAAATATTGATGAAACATACAAAATAAAATCCAATCAGTGCTACTTATCTGTCCAAAGCCTGTGAAATGCCTTTTAAGGATACGTATTTATAATTTTCAAAGAATGTTAAATGCACGGATTGTATATTTGGACAAGTTTTTAGGAAATGTCACTGCAGTAATCGCCCGAACAGTTCCTCCTACAAGTAATGGAGGTGACAATTTAAGATCAATGTTGTCAAAGTCCACCAGGCTTACATCTGGAATGCCTGAGATAAAACTTCCATACATCATCTTTTTTCTTTAAAAATTTGATTTTAAAATCCAATTTTTCTTCCCAATATTACTCAACAGGTGACTCTGCTATGCTGTGATTCCTACGATGGCTATATCACGAAAACTAATACACCGATCTTCATCAAACTTCATATTCTGTTAGATCTTGATCATAATTAGATGCTGATTCAATTTTGACTTTGGTCAATCAACAAGGGTTCTTGTATTCTGTGCTTGGGAAATATTCCTAATCTTGTCCACAATCAACTGATGCAATTTAGTGAGCATGATTTTTTCTATTATTATTCACTGATTTCTGTAATTATTTGCTAAATTCAAAGAAAGGCAATATACTTCATATCCATAATTGTTGCTGTGTGAGTATGCTGCTTAAACTAATGTATTAGAATAATATAGAAGAAAGTTTTGTGATGGTTAAAACATACTAGTTTTTCATATTTTTCTTAAAAGTGTGTTCTATAACGGTAGAGACGAGATTGCCAAAAAATCAATTAATTTAAGAAAAAATAAACTATTTATACATTACTGAAAATCCTATGCCTAATTTTATGAAATGCACCTTAAGAATTGTCCAAAAAAGTATAGCGAATTAATTGAAAAGTATATGTTGAAGTTTATACACTTTGATTGTGTGGCTATAAATAACCGGACAGGCGCTTCCACCAACAAACAGCGAGCACGGCACAGGCGAACTTCTCTTGACGCTGTAGCATGGTGTCTTCCCCATCTCCTGCTCTATCGTCAAGGTCACGCGTCCGTTAGTTTGACTGTTAGCATTTGCTGGAAGTGAACCGGGCGCCAAGGACTTGTCGGGAAAAAGATAAGTGTTATGGAGCAACGAGTTAACCTCAAGTTTATTGTGAAGCTCGGGAAAACTGCCACAGAAGCTTATGCTATGTTAAAAGAAGTGTACGGACATGATTGTTTATCGCGCAATCAAGTTTTTGAGTCGTTTAATAGGTTCAAAGAGGGACAGAAACGACCGAAGACAGTGCGCGCCCTGGACGACCCTGCACGTCAAAAATGGACGCAAACATTAAACAGAAATGGCCAGTTGATCCGCGTTAAGGGCAGACTGTCAATCAACGTTACTACATTGGGATTCTAACTGCCCTACGTGACCGGATAAGAAAACGAAGACCGAATTTGTAGAAGAATTTTTCCTGGATCCTTCACCGGGGCAATGCGCCAGCACAAACACTTTTGTCTGTGAAGACGTTGGCAATGCACAGCATCCCCGTGTTGGATAACCACCATTCTCGCCCGATGTAGCCCTCTATGGCTTCTACTTATTTCCAAAGTTAAAATCGGAGTTGAAAAGAATAAGATTTGACAGCGTGGAATCGTTCAAAGCAAAAGCGACGGAGACTTTCAACAAGCTGACAGAACAGGACTTCCAGCACAGCTTTGCACAGTTAAAAAATCGAATGGAGCGGTGCAGATAGATTGTCAAGAGAAGTATATTGAAGGCGATAAAGTTTCTGGTGTAATTGGTGACGAATAAAAAGTTTTATAACGTCTGTTCACTTGTTTAATAGCCACACCTCGTATTCGACATTTTTCGCCTAGTGAGGGATGCCGGGTCCCCTTAAACTTATAAGATTTAGCAAATGACTACGCTGCTTGCTAATATTTCTATAGCTTCTCCCGTATCTGAACAAATTTTAAACATGAAGTTTACTTTACTGTTAAAACAAAAGGGGGGGGGGATATATTTGCATTATTTTATAATCAGTTTTTGCTATTATTCGTAATTAAGTATTTTTCCCAGTTAGTATAACTTTCGTTCATTGAGAAAATGTCAAGGAGTGAAATTACTCAGCAATATTTTTGGAAAATATCGAAATATTTCATCATGGTTAGCCGGAACCAGAAGGGTTATATTCTTATATTCTATAAAATACATTCATGAATAACATTAATCGCCTGTCATTCGTCTGTCATCGCATAACATTAATCATGTTTGCTGATTAAATACAAATATTTGTCAAAGATAGCATTTTACAAGAATTTGTATCTAAGAGTAAATACACTGAAAATAGTGGACCATTTATGTCACCAGAATATAGGAAACTTCGTGAAGCCTCAAAACAAGGCTCATGATGAAGACCATGCTAGTGACTCGAAGTAATAAGCTTGAGTATTATCTCATTTAATCTAACCAAGTTATCCAACCCGGGTTACCCGGTTAAAGATGTCCGATATACTACCGGTGCACAGAACTTAGATAAAAATCATTTTTAATTGAAAACTCTAACAGATTTTTTTACATTTAGTATATTTTCTTAGATGGACCACCGACGACACCAAAAAAAGCATTGTTGGTATTTTCCTATTAGCCACATGCCGGCGGTCAATCGTGAAACATTTCACTGTTTATATCAACCTTTGTGTTCCTGATTATTTCAGCGTTTAAATGTGTAGTTCAATTACATATCTGCTAAATTCATGTTTTATTTACTCATTTTTAGGTGCGGTCGTAATTATATAAATACGTAGCACCTATAATCGTCGTCTGGTCTGTCCGCATATAACAGCTCAAAAACTACCCAACCGAATGGTTTGAAATTTAATATATATATATATATATATAATGGTTGCAGAATTTTGTCGAGTCATTTCAAATTTTATGAAAATTGAATCGAAACTTAAAAAGATATTAATAAAAAAAATTATTAAGTAACTATAGCTGTATCCGACCACGCGTTGCTATGGATCACTCTGGTAAAATGGAAAAGAAAAAAAAGAGAAAGCGAACGTTTCTAATGTGTTTAATTTCACAATGCTTGTGGGTATAAAATATTTTTTGTTGTTCCATTGTCTGTGCATATATAGAGACTGTCTGGTTTGCCGACTATAGAACACGCAACATATAATTGCCCATGTGAGAAGCTATCCGTGTTTAGATGTAAACCGCACAATTCTAAAGATTGGCCCTGAACTTTGTTGATGGTGATTGCAACCGCCAATCGAATTGGGAATTGCTATCTCTTAAGTTGAAATGGCATATCCGTTGGAATCATGGGAATGCGAAAAATAAGGACACCTTCACCTTTGAAATGTCCTGTCAAGATTGTTGCTTCTACGACGTTGCTCATTAATTTTTTTACTGCAAGTCGCCTGCCGTTGCAAAGCTTTGACTGGTTGATATTTCGCAATATGATAATTAGCACGCTGATTTTCAATTGCAGTACGTGCAGTGGCATCCCTGGCAGATCGAGTGAATTCAAAAATTCTGTTGGATAATTTACCGCTTCATCTGCTTCCACAACAGTGTCGACAGACTTGTATGTGACTGCCTCGTTTGAATGTTAGACTGAATAATATTGTTACGTTCGTCTTTGTTCTTGGTCGCAAGAACAGCTCGTTCACTCAGCCAATCGTGATTCTTATAATTGGTTTGAATATTGGGAAATACTTTTTTAACAAATTCTTCTTGTGGCATCACTAAATTGTAGAAGTTATGAGGCAATGAAATTCGTCCTGAGGTCAGATCAACCGGCACCTTTCCGATCGGAGAATATCTCAGCTGATCGACCGTTTTGCAGCTGGACACACATATTTGTAGTTAATTTTAACGTCTTTACATGTCAGCACAAAGTAGAGTATTTCAGGCAAGCATTTATTTCGTCCGCTGGTGTCGGTCGAGGAATTACAGGTAATGTTTGCCTGAAACCTCCTTCAAGCAATATTAATGCGTTCCCAAATGGTCTGATGAAGAACAATATCTCTAGGTTGGAATTGATCTATCTCCGACTATAATAATTGCCACTTCGTCTATAGTCGGAGCATTGAATCTTCGCACATGTTCTCCAGCAGGCGTTTTGTCAGCATGAATAACAATCTTGTATATATCAGATGGCATCATGTCAATTGCTGTTTTGAGCAAACGCACTAAATTGTGTTTTTTTTTTTTGTGTGTGAAGAAGCTCTTACAGTTGGGAAACAATGGACCTTTCTATGCCGGTAGAAATTTTCCGCGGCGTGCATTCAGTTCATCATTGCCATCACCGAAGAAATATATTTGTAGGAATTTATGTTGACCATCTGGGAACGGCAGCAGGGAGACGGCTTTATGATACATTTGTCCTTTCACTTTGAAAGGTGGCATGAGTTGAGCTGTTACGATTTCAGCGCCGAACCAAGCGCGGATCCAAGGGGGAGGTCATGGCGGTCATGACCCCCTTCTAAACGGAAAACATTTCTATAGAACAATACATTTTTTCAAAATATAAATAAATAATAAAGGTTTTTTTTTTTTTACTGCTTAAAAATTCTAATCTTTCTGATACATTCATGGAATAATTTTTATATAGAAATGCACAAAAATTTCAGGCATTACTGTTCAAGCACTAAAAAAATCGAACATCGTTTTTAATTGTCCTAAAAATGTGGTACATTTTGAATTGTATTTGATTGTACCCTCAAAACGATATTTCCATGATTGTCAAGCCTCAAAAATCCTCTAAAAATGTGATATCTGAGAAAACTTTCTGTAAGATTTTTTGCATTTATCAGAAAATGGGAAACTCTGATTTCTTGGTATCTAGATAAAACATGAAAATGTTATATATTTACAAATATACCTGTAAATTTCATGCACTTATAAAAGAAAATGAATTCGGGTACATGTCAGAAAATACTCAATTTCGATCTAAGATATAAAAACTGTTAATGAAGATATGTGACTCACCCCCCTCCCCCCCCCACACACACAAAAAAAAAAGACATGACCCCCCCTCTAAATTGAGGGTTGGATCCGCCTCTGCGCCGAACGACGTTATTTGGGAGCATGAGTTTGTATTTCCTGATATTAGATAGGAAACGCTTTGATTCGGAGGTATATTCGGCAAGCAAAGTTTTTAATGGCTCTGGCGGTTCTCCAAGTAGAGGCAGTTTAATTTTTCCGGCGGAGCAACACATTCCTACCATTTCTCTATTAAATTTCAGAGCCTTGCAATAAGGATACACTTCAGTCATAGTACCGATGAGAGCATGCCGGCTCAAATTATAATCATCAGCTAGGTTATACCGGAATGCAAAGTGATTGTAATCGTGTGATTGCTGAGCACGGAGTCGTGTTTGACGCTGATCGGCTGTTTCTCGTTGACGTCTTTCAGCCACTCTCAACCAGTCGCGTTGAGAACGAAGCCGATCTGAAGCTGCAGAAGGCGCTCGCCGTGCTCGCAACCGTGCATCCTCAAGTCTAGTAGCACGTCGCACAGTGGAGTATTTGATGCAAAATCCTGGCCAAAAAGGTAGACATTAAAATTTGCTCAACAATTGTAAAAAGCATGTTTTATAATAGCTGACTAACTGGTGCATTGGTCTATATGTATTTCAGGAATATGAGTCATATCTGGCGGCTCCTAGCCTCAGTTGAAATGAAAGTTTTTTTATGAGAAGACGTGCTTTTTAGTTATGTTTCAACTTTGTTATTGTGTTTAAATGTATACTTTGATATGTGCATTTAAATAATTTTATTTTTCATATAATAAAAAATAATTAAAGTTGAAAATGGGTTAATATTAATCCTTTTTACTTCTAATTTATTGAAATATATTACCTAATATATTCAAAGCTTTTTAAAGCTGTGTCGAGGTTTGTCGGGCCATTTCTGAATTATAATCGCATTCCTTATAGTTTTGAAGGCAAATTAAAAAAAAAAAAAATGTTCCGCATATTCTTGCCACTTTTAGATATCAATGTTTTTTGTGAGGATTGCAAATCTATTAAAAACACTCAAAAACCAGCATCTCTATACTGTAGAGACTCAACTTTGGTAAATACTAAATGAAATTAATTATATATATATATATATATATATATATATATATTATATGCATTGGTTTTTATAAATAATTAAACATTAAATTAACCACATTTAATTAAACATTACTTGTAAATAAAACAAACCTATCAACAATTAATTACCTCTTATAAACAGTAAATAATTATGTAAACGTTGTATTATATATTTGTTCATTTAAATAAATGCATACATTTATGCATATATAACATTACTTAAGTGTATTTCCTAATAGTAAGCCAACAACAATGGTTTTAACTTAAAAACACATGAAAATTAATTTTGACCAGGATTTTGCCTTAAATACTTCACTGTGCGTCGCTCTGCTGCTTCCTCGACACGTATTCGAGCCATTTTTGTCTGTTTTGTTCGTTCGCTGATACCCGTTCTGCTTTTGCTCCGCGAGTACGACGACCTAAGTTTGATTTTTTTGCGAGGCATTATTTGGATGAACTAAATCAGATCGATTGTACTGAAACAGAACAAATAAAGTTATAACAAACACATATAAAATTGCAAAACATTAAAAAAGGAAGAAACACGAGCTGAAAAACAAAGAAAAAATAAAATAAATAAAAAATACTAACGAAATATTTCAGAAAAGTGACCTCCGGGGAGGCAAAGGGCGGGAGGGGGGACGAGAGCTGCAAAATATGAAAGAGAGGTCAAAGGGCTTTCTAATGATATATCACATGATGGTTGAAGATAAAAATTTAAAAAGTGCCACAGGGTACTTTTCTGAAATATTTCTTTAGTATTTTTTATTTCTTTTGTTTTTGAGGGAGTGGGAAGCGAAGTTCATAATAATGAAAGAGTTGTCAAAGGGCTTTCTAATGATATATGACATGATGGGAGTCGGGAAAAGTTTAAAAAGGGACCCCACGGGGGGCAAATTGTGGGGAGGGGGAATAGTAGGTATATAAAAACACGCGTGTATTCGAATGCAACGTTGTGTCAAAATTTCAAAGCAATTGGTAAAGAACTTTCTGAGATTTACGATTTTGAACAAACAAACATTTATATTTTTATCGACACTTGTTATTGGATGTTATACGTCTGCAATAACAAAAGGCAATGTAATAAAAAATATAGAGACCAATCAAAGATCAATAGGTTCGCTAATGAAGCTAGAAAGACACGTAAAATATGCTTGAGAGAGAAGAAGGCTTACAAAATGGGGGTGTTCAAGAAGTACTGGGTTCAGGTTTGAATGTTAACAGACAAATATGTGTTGCGAATTTATTTTAAGCTGAGTATCCAGGTCTCTATAACTCTTATGTGCAAAAAATAACCTTTTTGTAGCGCCCTAAAACGTATCAATGAAATTAGACTGCCTTCAATTTTCATTTGCCATGCTATCTTTTATATTATTTTATTAAAATCATTGAATCTCTGCTTTTGCAAACGTTTAATCTAATGTTTTTTTTTCTTTTTCAGCAATAGAAAAAGTAAATGAACTCTATAATAATCGTGAAAAAACGAAGAAACGCAAAAAGAAAAAACCCGATGAAGAAGAAGAAATAGTTTCTATGGATAGCAGCTATCTTTTCGAAGATGAGAAATTGACATTAATCCAAAGGGTTAAAAAAATTGTAGGCTTATTAAAAGAAGAAGATTCCGATGAAGATGAAGATGATTCTCAGAAAGATAAATCGGAAAAAAGCGAGAATATTGTAAAACGAGCTTCAGATGACGATCAGTCATCGCCACCTCACAAAGAATCTTTACCTACTAAAACACGCCAGCTATCAGAAGAGTCTAAAGAATCTACGGATTCACCTAAACTAGCAGATTCTTATTCTAAATTATCACTGATACCAGATTCTCCAACAAAGACTCATGACACTCTCTCGAGGCTCTCTTTCTTGCAAGACTCGCCACCAAACAATGGAATATCACTATTGCAAGACACGCCGCCAGAAATGAGAAAATTGAGCAAAGGAGAGAGTGGAACAACCGATTCGCATGATTCAAAGCAGAAAACAAATTCTCAAGAATCGCACGATTCAGAGTCCTCAACTAAAAAACAAGACTCACAAGATTCGGATAAAAGTCCACACCCAAAACTAAGCTCAATAAAGTTTTCTAAAGGAAAACTTATAAAAGCATCGTCGGACTCGCAAGACTCTGAAGACAGCCACCTCATCAAACAAAAAACAGACTCTCAGGACTCTAATGATTCGGAGACGTCAACAAAGAACAAAAAGAATTTCGAGCCCCGAGATTCAAAACTAATCCGTCGCGAATCTGTAGGAGGAGGACGAAATGCGCAAGACTTCATCCATAAATGGCAGCAGCGTTCACCCTTAATGAAATCTAAAATGTCTAGAAAAGGATCCAAATCTTTAGATGTCAATCCTACACCTCATTGAATTTTAATATTTTAAATTATAAAAAATCTGCATCATTTACCTTCTACGATGGTTTGAGCATAAGTAAAGGCAACTATGTTTTTTTATTTTTATTTTTCTATTTGCCAAAATTTATAAGTGCATATGTGGTACGAAAGCTTAATATATATAAATGTAAGGAGGTAGTGCATGAGAGGAAGAACCATTAAACACATGAGACATATCAGGCAAAATTATTGTAACATGATGGGAATATGTATTTATGGGAAAGTAAAAAGCTTGATAACCAATATATTTTTGCATGGGTATTTTAATTCACGGCTTCATTGTAAACGAAAACTATACACAGTACCATTCTATGAAGCCAGGGTGGAATAGAATTATAAAAGAATAGTGACATACGCAGAAAACGCATGCTCAAATTCGAAGTTTTAATTCCAACTATGCTATCCACATTTTGTACAACTTGACGACACTAGCTGTTTTTTTTTTTTTTCAATAATTGCAATTGCAATTTTTAAACACTAGTTTGACGATAATGACAGGCTTCATCATATTGTCATGTCTAGCTTTGTCCAACAATAAAAACTCACTTCCTATATTTTGGTATGACCTTATAAAGCTACTCTAATTCAAGACCGGATTTAATGTGGATGAGTAGATTAAGCTAAAACATAACTTTTCGAAGTACCTCAGAAATTTTATTATGATGTTTTATTTATTTCGTGTGTTCAAATTTATTGTAATAGGGACTTCTAAAAAGTTTTAGCTCAGTCTCCATTATCCTAAACCCAGTCTTGAATAAGACAAGTGGTTATCACTAGTTAAAGTCGAAGTATGTTTCAAAACATAAGTAACACTTTAATAAAGAACATCGAATAGCTTTGCAAGCACACTTTTGCGAAATCGAATAGGATATTTATGGAATACAACAGGTTAAAATGTGTAATGACAAACTAACATAAAATATGTTGCTAAATAGAAAAATGCGATATAAAAACAAGGTACCATTTCGGTAGCTCTTAAAAAATCACAGAATTCTTTAGCTCTTCGAATGAATTCTTCGGAAAATGGTTGCTCTCAGAAATAAATACAGTTCATGCTGTGTAACTTTAATCCTGTACGACGGCGGTTGAATATCTAATTGATTTTTACCTGCTCCATGCGATAACTATGTATTTAATACCATCTAGTTATGTCTCTAGATATTATTATGGAAAGCTTCCAAGAACATTGCTCACAATGTAGACATATTATTTATATTTAAAAAACAAACAAAATTGCCATACTTATGTCTAAACCTCGTATTTTGGATGAAATACACAATATGTCTGAAATAATGACACACTTTTTTACAACACAGTTCCTTTAAAGATTCATCTTACAAAAAGATTCGATTTACATTATTTAAAGCCTTACATCACGTGAAATAGACCAATAGGAATTATCGATCGTTATCCAATTACTTGTGGACGTGCCGTTAGAGGACGGTGAAATAGTTAAGAATTAGTTCGGAAGATTTATTATCAATGAGATTTTTTTCAAACCAAAATTTAACTGAAGTTTATTGTTAAGATATCACAAGGAGATTATCTGCTAACAAAATATATTTCGATTTTGTTTTCTATTAAACTTTTTCAGACCTTAAAAGAATGGCAAGCTGAGTTATCTCACCTATCATTTTGATATAATTTGTCATTTCAAAATATTAAATTATTATGAATGTACCACAGGTAAAAATATTAATCGAAAAAAAAAGGATTTTTTTTTTTTTTTTTTTTTTTTTTTTTTTTTTTTTTTTTTTAAGAATAGTATTATGCACAGCTTAATTAAAAACTCAAATGTTCCAAATATTAATGCTTTGTAATATATATTGGAACGAGCTCCCACTATTCAATTTTTATTGTATTTTTATTACAGTCTATATTTACAAGTAAATAAACTAATTTCAAAAAGAACAAATAATAAAAGTTGCGTTTAATTTTGTCTCTGATAACCTAACACTAGGAAGCTCGATCGAGACAACATATTTCAAAGCAGTTTTTTCATGATTAATGATTAGAAGGTCATTAACAGAAAGTGGAGATCTTTCTCAGACGTGTTGAATTTTTAAATATTATCTATATTTTAATTATTTTAAAGAGCCAATGAATTTTGAAATTTTTATTTACCGGGTGTCCCAAAAATGATCGACGATTTGAAAAATCAATTAAAGAAAACGGATGGCGATAGAAATGTACGGTTTGCTGCATTCTGCTTAGGTAACCAGGGAATTTATTCTTACAAATTTTCAAAATTAGTTACAAAGTTCGTCAACAGATGGCGCTGCTGACTAGGAAAAACTATAAAACAATGTTTTCAAAATAACCAACGTTTGCAGCAACAACGTAGCGCAGTCTGAGGACAAAATTCGCAGATACCGTGAAAAATTTTCGGTTGGAATGTTCTGACAAGCAGCAGAGGTGCATTGTTCCAGTTCATTTACAGTTTGTGGATTATGACGATACACCTGGTCTTTCAAATACCACCACATAAAAAAATCGCATGGCGTCAAATCTGGCGTATAAGGAGGCCAATCAAAGACACTTTGTGTATGCCTTTCGTAGCCAAGGGCAATAATACGATCACCGAAGTGTTCGTTGAGAAAATCGAACACTGTAGCTGTTCAATGTGACCGGGCACCATCTTGCATAAACCACGAGCTATTCCTATCGTCCTCCAAAGCATTTTGAATGGCCACAAATTCCTGTAGGATGTCCAGATATTTTGCTGAAGTAATCGTTTGGTGTCCAAAAACGGGCCCAATAAGTCCTCTGGAGGAAATGGCGGCCCAAACAATGACTTTTGGTGGATGCAGAGGTGAAGGTCCGGCTACATGCGGATTTTCCGTTCCCCAAATGCGCCAGTTCTGCTGAACGAAGCCATCGAGAAAAACATATGCTTCGTCGGAGAACCAAATGTTTTCAACATCGATTTCGCAGGCATCCAACTTCAGAAACACAGCATTTGCGAACGTCTCGCGTGCATGAATGGCATCAACACTCAGAGGTTGTCGAGTCTGGACCTTGTAAGGAAACAAGTGAAGGCTGCGACGCATGATTCGGTGTGTAGTCATTCGTCGTAGTCCAGTCTGACAAGCAACACAGAGAACGGAAATTTGGGGTCGCTGTTGGATGATCTGCTGAACGACTGCAGCATTCGGCTGTGCTTGGGCGGCCGACATTTCCAGAACGGTCGTCACTGACGTTTCCTGTACGCTGAAAATTTTCGAACAGTGCCTGTATTGTACTGCGTTTCTGACATTGAATTTCCTTTGAAAACTGCGCCTCGTTGCAACAAAAATGTGGTCTAAGCGATGGAACTCCAAAACAATAAAAATACGCTGTTCCAGCGAATAAACCATTTTCGAAGCATACGCTAGAATGTTAGAAATAATACCGATCTGAAAGAACGGAATGCGTACAGAATAGCAGCGCCATGTATTGACGAGCTTTGTAACTAATTTTGAAAATTGGACAGAATAAATTTCCTGGTTACCTAAGCAGAATGCAGCAAACAGTACATTTCTATGACTTCCGTTTATCTTTAATTGATTTTTCAAATCGTCGGTCATTTTTGGGACCCCCCGGTATGTAATATTTTATAAATGCAGTAGTTCCTCGTTATATCGCGCCTGACCGGAGACAAGAATAAAAGAGCAATATATCTGAATGAACAATTTAACGAGACGCGATATATCGATGAGTTACTGTGTATGTATGTATGTATATATATAGTATACTAGCGGCCCGTCTCGGCTTTGCACGGGTAGACAATGTAATTTTTTTATTACATTCGTTTTCCAGAATTTCGCGCTCCAACCTAAAACTGTTGCTGAGATATGGCGAAATGACCTAAAACTTTCGAATCCCCCTTTAACCACCTTCGAGGGGGGGGGGGGGATTTCTAAATTCACTGAAATACGTGTTTAATCATTTGTTTAGTAGATTTGTTTTCCTGAATTTTGCGCACCTAGATAAAACAGCTGCTGAGATATGGCGAAATGTCCTAAAATTTTCAAAACCACCCCCTTTAAAACCCTTCGGGGGGAATTTCTAAAATCACTGAAATGCGTGTTTATCCATTTTTTAGTAGATGTGTTTTCCTGAATTTCACGCTCCTACCTAAATCCGCTGCTGAGATATGGCGAAATGACCTAAAAAATTCGACCCCCCCCCCCCCCCATTTAACCACCTTCAGGGGGGAACTTCCAAAATTGCTGAAATGTGTGTTTTATTCATTTTTTAGTAGATTTGTTTTCCTGATTTTCGCGCTCCTATCTAAAACTTCTGCAGAGATATGGCGAAATGATCTAAAAAATTCAACCCCCCTTTGGGAGGAAATTTCTAAATTCGCTGAAATACGTGTTTAACCAATTTTTCAGTAGATTTGTTTTCCTTAATTTCGTGCTCCTACATAAAACTGCTGCTGAGATATGGCGAAATGATCTAAAACATTCGACCCCCCTTTTAACCCCCTTTGGGAGGAAATTTCTAGATTCGCTGAAATACGTGTTTAACCAATTTTTTAGTAGATTTGTTTTCCTTGTGCTCCTACATAAAACTGCTGCTGAGATATAGCGAAATGACCTAAAACATTTTACCACCCCCTTTAACCACCTTCAGGGGGGAATTTCTAAAATCGTTGAAATACGTGTTTAATCATTTTTTAGTAGATTTAATTTCCTGATTTTCGCGCTCCTACCTATAACTGTTGCTGACATATGGCGAAATGACGTAAAATATTCGACCAACACCCTTTAACACCTTCCGGGAGGGCAAATTCTAAAATCCACGAAATCCATGTTTAATGATGTTTTTAGTAGATTTGTTTTCCTGATTTTTGTGCTCTTAACTAAAATTGCTGCTGAGATACGGCAAAATGACCTAAAACATTCGATCCCCCCTTTAACCCCCTTCGGGAGGGGAATTCCTAAAATTGCTGAAATACATGTTTAATCCTTTTTTAGTAGATCTGTTTTCCTGATTTTCGCGCTCCTACCTATAACTGCAGCTGAGATATGTCGAAATGACCTAAAACATTCGACCACCCCCCTTTAACCCCCTTCTGGGGGGAATTTCTAAAATCGCTGAAATAGGTGTTTAATCATTTTTTTAGTAGATTTGTTTTCCTGATTTTCGCGTTCCTACCTATGACTGCTGCTGAGATATGGCGAAATGACCGAAAACATTCGACCACCCCCCTTTAACCCCCTTCTGGGAGGAATTTCTAAAATCGCTGAAATAGGTGTTTAATCATTTTTTTAGTAGATTTGTTTTCCTGATTTTCGCGTTCCTACCTATAACTGCTGCTGAGATATGGCGAAATGACCTAAAACATTCGACCACCCCCCTTTAACCCTTTCTGGGGGGAATTTCTAAAATCGCTGAAATAGGTGTTTAATCATTTTTTTAGTAGATTTGTTTTCTGAAATTTTAAGCTCCTACCTATAACTGCTGCTGAGATATGGCAAAATGACCTAAAACATTCGAACCCCCCTTTAACACCCTTCGGGGGGGGGGGGGGAATTTTCAAAAATCTCTTCTTATTGCTTACCTAGGCCATAACAGCAATCTACAGTCCAAATTACGTGACCCTGACTTTAGTAGTTTCGGCTGGGTGTTGATGAGTCACTCAGTCAGTCAGTCACCGTTTCCTCTTTATATAATAGTATAGATAGTAATATGTCGGTATCGGACGCTTACTTCCTGATAAAGCAAAATTAAGTTTTGGAAAATGTATTAGATAATGTGTAATTCTATTTTTAAGTTTCCAGATAGATTAACAGGGAATTTTTCGATCGGCCTACAAATTGCCGATTTGATCTCATTATATGAACATATTTTAAAATAAGATTTGCTTATGAAATTAAAATTTGTGCACATCAGTAACAAGTAACATCACTTTACATAAGTTCTTTTTTACTTGGGGTCCACTAAGCTCAGTGGTTAGCATATTGGCTGCAAAATGAGAAGTTTGAGCCGATGTGTGTTCGAAACCAACGCTATCCGATCAAGGTAACTAACTAACTGTACAAAGTTTTTAGGGGTTTTCTTCTACGAGAACAATTTGGGACACTTATCCTTCAAATGTCCTCCTTGAAAGCATCTTTCAATATAGCTAGAACTGGCCGATACTTAACAAAATCCAAAATCCCGTTTGGATGCTCTAGTTCTAATGGATGCGATTGTTTATATATGCAAGAGCTGTAGTGCATTAAAAAGGTCTGACGTTTGTATTCTTGATAACAAATACAATTAATCTTCTAAAGCATTAAAACCCCATGTGAAGTTATATTAAAAAAGAAACCCTTGTGAACTGTGCATGTTAATTTTATTCCTACATCATATATAAATCTTATATGAAATTTAACAATGCTTGTGAAATGCAGCAATGTATAACAGTCATTTCCTTTTCGAATATTGAATTGGAAAATCGGCTTTTGGCAAAAAAAAAAAAATCTGTTCTGCATAAGAGATTTTCTCAAAGAATTTCTGCTCTTGGGTTCAAATAAAAATATGACCAGAATTTTTCTTCTTTTTATTTGCGGTAAAGCGTCCAATGTTTAAATTATCGCAAAAAACATTTAATGACACTAAATATTTTATCAGTGCTTGTAAATGTTATATGAGACGTTGAGAACCAGAGAGGACAAACCTCTCCAGCAGCGATTTCCAGAAAAATGCTTTCTAAAATTTGTACAAATCTTTGTCAAACTCTTTAGGAAAGTTCTGCCAGTGCCAGAGGAAACCAAGCTTCTTCAGCAAGCATATGGTGACTGAATTGGCAGTGGCGGAGTGGACCAAGCCACTTGATCCACTGTTGCATTAGCAACTTGATATCTAAGTTACATTGGATCATATTTTAAATGATCACTCTCTATCACTTAAATAGTTTCAAAATTAATATAATTCATTATACACCCAATACCACCATGACCATGCAATGCTTTAACACTTTAAATTCATTTTTCACAAAAATGCGGGATACTCCACTCTGGTTCTCAATGCCTCATACCAGGTTCATTTTATAATTTTGTAATTAATTGAAGATTTTTAAAAGTTCAACATTATTTGTTCTTCATAATCCATTTCAAGGGCAAAGTATGCTTCCATCCACTTAAAAATGATGCTTGCATGAGAGGATCAATACTACTCTCATTTATTGCAAACATTATGAAAGGAAAATTTCACTTTAATTAAATAAAACTTAAAATAGACATAATGAGCTAATTTCTGTCATTAAAGCTTGCAAACCCCTGAAATTTCTCTCTGTGGACCCCACTTTCATAATCTCTGCTTTGGACACATATTATCACTACACCAGTGATTAAGGAGTACTATTCTGTACTGGCAGATTTTGAATTTTAATTCAGTTTATCTCATATATAATTTTAACAAGGAAGAGCAACTAAAGGATCTCTCACCATTAATAATAATAAAATCTTGCTCTTTCTATTAATGTTTTTGCCTTTAAGTGGTGCATCCGTAAATAGTAAGCAGTTTGATGATTCGACACTCAATAGAATGTTAAATATTAGGGGCATTGAAAAAGTAATGAGCCAAAAGTCCTGGAACAATAGATTTATTTAGGTCAAAATATTTATCATAATTGTTGAGGCATTTATCCCACCGAAATACCATTACAGACAATAGCGTTCTCTTAAATGTCCTGGATTTGTTCTGAGAACTATTTTCAAACTACATTCTTCACGTCATTGCCCGACTGGAAGTGTTGTCCCCTCAAAGTTTTCTTAAATTCATCATACTTTGCAAAATCACAAAGACAAATGTCTGAAGATAAATGGCATAGGCAGGTATCGATTGAGGATATTCCACTTGAATTTTCATAGGAGATTTTGAATTGCATTGGCGAGTGCAGATGAGCATTGTCTTGAAGGTAAAGAATGCTGTTGGAAAGCTTTCCAGGTCGTTTCGACTTGATTACCTGTTGCAATGAGGTCAGCATTTTCCCATAACGTTGTATATTAACCACTATTCCCCATTCAATGAAGTCGACAAGAAAAGATCCTTTCAAGATAGCCGGAAGCATAATAACTGCTGGACAATGGGCCCAATTGACTAGGCTCCTTTCTGCATATGCCAACAGACTATATGCAGTATGACATATTATTCCTATAAGAAATACAGGGTTATTCCAAATGATGGACCCATTTTCAAAAAATTGTATTTATTAAACTACAAATCCAAAATGAACAATCTTTATGCCAATGAAAAGAGGAAGTTTCAAAGTTTTTTTTAAGACATTATAAATGTTCAATGTGCCCACCGTTTGCTGCACGGCAAGCATCTATGCGATAGCCAAACTCCTCCCACACACGAGAAAGCATATCAGCTGTTACTGAGTGCACGGCTTTGAAAGCAGTGATGGTTCCAGAGGCGGCCGGTAGAGGTCGTGTGACAATAGGCCACTGCGAGCTGAGTGCACTGCTACCGTGCACTCAGTAACAGCAGATACGCTTTCTCGTGTGTGGGACGAGTTTGGCTATCGCGTAGATATTTGCCGTTTAGCAAACATTGGACAAATTGAACATTTATAATCTCTTAAAAAAACTTTGAAACTTCCTCTTTTCATTGGTATAAAGATTGTTCATTTTGGATTTACAATTTTTTTGAAAATGGGTCCATCATTTAGAATAACCCTGTATTTACTGAGTATGTTAAGTATACTTAATTAGTATTGTCTAATCCACAGGTAACTCGTTCCAGATTTTGGCTCGTTATTTATTGAACGTCACTAATAATTTTATTTCATGCATTTATTAGCTTAACCCTTAACTGCTGTTAGCAGTCTCACAGACCATTGTTTTTTCAATTTTCACAGTTAACTTGTAATTTTCAGTTTAATTATACACTAGAAAAATTTCATTTTGTTTGGAGCCTTAGTACTATTGCTAAAGTCTTTTGAATAGGTGAATTTTAATTATAATAGTCCTGTACATAAAATTTAGTACAAAAAAAGTACCCTATGGATTAATCGAGTCTTTTAATTCATCATTCGAACAAGTGGTCTCATATACTGCTCACAGTATCTATGCAACAATTTTTTGTCACAGCAGTTAAGGGTTAACATTGATATTTAGTGCTTGTAGTATGCACTATACATTTCCAAATATAATATAACCAGAGACAAATATATTTTAATCAGTTTCTACATTTCCACGTGAAATTTGTTGGAGTGACTGTCTACATGAAAAGAAATTGTAAATATTTTTGTTACTTACTTATTCATGGAATAAATAAAATATTCAAGCAATTTCTGTTGTATTCTTTTGAAATGTGTGGTCTACCAAAAAATTTGCTTATTGAAATACCACAGAAATTCAAGAGGAACTAAATGCAACGATGTATGCATAGTTTGTTTTAATCCTTTATCACAAAAATTTTTAAAACCAAGTTGATTAGTTTAAAATTTGATCGAATATAAATCACATTAGGATAAGTTGAACTGAATACTTAATGTGTACAAACCATAGACCTTTTAATATTCTAGACACTAAACTGGTAACCTTTTCTGGGCTCCAAGATCACCTGCCACCAAATGTGATTTTTTCTCCCGCCAAAATCTGCTTGCAATTTCTGTATTTCTGCCGAAACTGTATTGTTGCATCCGTGTTCCTCTGAAGTTGACTGCCCTTTTTCTTTACTTTTTAATTTTGAACAGTTCTTTTAAGAACTTATTATTTATTTTAGCAAGAACTTATTATTTATTTATTATTAGAACTTATTATTTATTTTACAAAGCTATACACTGTAAAAAATAAAAATAAGTTAAGTACTAAACTATTATAGTAACGATAAATTTTGAATAAATGTCCATAAGACTTTATAATTCAGGGTAAATATAAAATATAGGCAACATCAAAGTGTTGAGTCAAAACAGCAAGAAGAAATTGAAAAAAAAAACTGATAATAATAATATATTAAAATGGTTCTCAAATGACTTTTTCAACAACGCAAAACTTTCTGACTCAATTTTAAACGCAAGGGCATAAAATTGGCATGCGTTGAAAAAAAATGCATTCCAAATTGAAGGGATTTGGAATTTTTTTATCAGTAAATTACTTATTGAATTATAAGTGATTTGTGTCATGTAACAACACTTTTTTCTCCTTTCAAGTGCTACAGCATTAGAAATTTGGTTCAAAATGCTGACTGATATTATTTTCTGAAAGATCTTCTGCCTTTATTGAAAACGTCTTTTCATTACAAAGTTTCTAAATAAGAACACTTGCCAATTTCATGCATTTCAGATCAAAAATGAATGAAAAAATCATAAAGTAGTTATTTTGGATTTGAGAAGGCTTTATAGCATCTAATTATAACAGCAAGTATTGTTTAGAAATCAACAACTTCAGTAGTTGACTGTGGTTATTATTTTCAATAATTCTAAAGAAAAAAAAAAACACTGAAGGGTTAAACTTAATTTTTTATAGTATTGAAAAGTTGCAAATTAATTTTTTTCAGAAATTTATGAAAAATAATAGTTAGCTTAACAGAGAAACAATTACACAAAATCTGAAATATCCTGGAATTTTTATTTTTTACTACAGAAAAAAAAAAGTAAATTACTGTAAATTTGTAACTTTTGTTTTTTTACATGTGTATATGTTATCTATCAAGGTTTTCCTTTTGATTAAAAATATTGTAATACATTTATACTTTCAATAAAATAAAATAAAAATATGAAAGATTGCAAAAAATCAAACAAAATATATTTAAAGGAATTCTTTTAAATAGGAACATAAAAAGCAAAACAAAAATTTCTGGATTGCAGCAAAAATATGTTCTATAGAATGTATTGTTAAAAAAAGACAATATGTGGTTTCAAGTTTTCAAAAGCTATGAAATATACCAAATCAAATAATATTTTATAACATTTCAGTGCTAACTTTCCCCAAATTCTTCATCTTTGTAAATAAAATAAAATACTGTAAATACTGCTCGATTTCCTGTTATTTTTAAATGCCTGCAAAATTTAATGCATTTTTAGAATTAAAAAAAAAACCTGGCATTAATATTGTTACATTTCATGAAATGATTGTGTCAAATTGAAGCTTACAAACAGAAATCTCGAAATATTTTGGGTTATCTTACTTAATAACTTATATCACTAATAAAAAAATATAATTTAAGTAACATTTATTACAAGGAAGGTGTGCAATGGCAAAGCCATTTTATAACATTTAAATAAAATACAGCAGCAAAAAAAGAAAGAAAAAAATCCATCCAGAAGATTAAACATTTTTTTTTTTTTGCAGGGGGGAGGGGGGACTCATATAAACTTATCATTTCTATCCTTCCTGTAATATAAAATCCTAGAATAAGTTAACAGCATGAACGACAGTTTAGTTTCACTTTCATTTGCTTATTTATGTTTATTTTATTGCGAGAATGAAATCAAAGTTGCCAAGGAAGCGATTACTGTCAAACCAGACAGCCTCTAAAGTGCCAAATCCAAGCTGATCTTGGGACCAACCTTTCGACCGAACAGCAATAGAATCTGCTCTCTACTTCTATCTTTGCTCTGGGGTACAAATCAACAAAATTATTATTATTCTTATAACATCAACAGACATTTGTTGCAAGCTGCTGGAGTTACATACCACACCTCTCTCACTGAAGCAGGTATTCCAGAAGCTTTTAAATAGCTGTATGCTGATTTTATTGTAACTATTTGTACTTTTTTTTTCACTGTTGATTTCCACACATAACTTATTCATTATAGTGCAAAGGTAATTGCAATTTTTTTCTAAGTATAAACAAATCTGAATATCTTATTACAAAAAGATGTAATCTAAAGAATTGTTTTTGGTCGCTTTTTCTAACTGAAATTTTGTCGTTTTTTCCTAATTTTCAAAATTTTCTTAACAGGGTATCATTTTTCAAACAGAAAATGAGACATTAGACGGTCAGGGAAAAAACTCCATAGAAAGCCTTCTTATTTTATCACCAAATTGCTGCAGAATGATGCTAAAGGTACATTTTGACTGAAAATTTTGTCTACTTTACAAATATGAATACAATTTTTAAAATAGGTGTCGTCTCTATATAAAAAATTGTACCAACTTTCATATTTCAAATGATAATACCTGACACTTTATTTGAGTTCTGTGCAAAGCACTCAAAAAAAAAAAAAAAAGGCGTAGTTTATGTACTTTTCCTTAAATCTTCATAGAGTTAGAAGAGGTCAAAGTTTGAGGATGATAATGTTAAATACACTTGAAAAACTAAGTTATATCTTTCAAAAAATCCTCAGGTTGAAATACTTCTTTTTTAATGAGAAACAACAAATAGACCCAAACATTTGACTATTATTATTATTTTTTTAATTTACAGTAAAATATACAAAGTTATATTTAAAAATTTGTTTGTTGCTCCAAATTTGGATTTTTAAAATGTTTTCTAGCAGAAAACAAAACATAATTTTTATCCATGAGTCTCACGCATTTTCTACCCACCCCCAGTTAGTTTTAGCTTTAAAAAATTATGGTAACCCAAGTTAAAGAGAAATACAGATTATGCTAATATGGATTTCAGAGAATCAATTAGAAATTTCAGTAAGGGATAAACATAAGTAAAATTCTTTAATTTCTTTAACAAAGTAAAGAAAATTTATCATAACTAAGTTTTAACTTTAAAATAAAAAACACTTTATTAAACAAAAAAATATTTTATTTATAAATTAAGTTTATATACAATATCACATCAAGTTATGCACAAAGGCAAATTAAAAAATAATAATAATAAGGAAAAAAAAATCAAATATATGAATAATAAAATACAAATATTTATTAATGCAAAATTTACATAAAAATATCATGCACTCTACGCAATAGAAAAATATGATAGTCCAAAGAGTGCAATGAAACAATGACTTATTTATGATATTTGACAATAAATTATTGTAGTTAATAAATTAAAAGGTGATGTTCAAATGTTATATAATAAAAATCTTTTCATATTTTTTTCATAATAAATCTTTATACACTTAAAAACCATGTTTAAAAAGCTTTATAATAGTTTTAAAGATATATACAAGACCTAAAGATATAGTGATAATGTTGAAGTGCTAAAAAAAATAATAATAAAACAATACTAAATATATATATACTAGTGTAAATGCCCGTCCTAGGGCAGTGGGTAGAAATCATGATTTTCACTTAAAATTGGAATAAGGAAAGTTGACCTGAAATGGGGCATGACATGCAACTCAGGATCTGATTAATGAATGGACCTCTGGGGTTTTAATAACACATTTTTAAATCAATTTTTACGTAAAAATCGAGAAATTATTTTACAATAATAATATACAATCTGCAGATCAGACAGACTTTTAATATTTTCAACTGATAACTTCTTTATATATGGTTTCTTCATTACCTTTTCATAATTGTGATGTATGTTCCTTTTCCAAAATTGGGGATCCTGTCTCTGTTATAAAGTAACATACCCAATTGGTCCTTTAAAAGTAATAAAATACAATCTATTTTTATAATATGCAAGTGAACAATTATGATTTCAAGCTTTTTTTTTTATTTATATTTTTTTTTTACCGTTACTTTTAATAATTTAAATTTTCCTTAATTCTGTTGTTACATTTCTGAATTCTTTATTAAAAAATTAATTCATCTAACCTACAATTTATTTTTTAAGCTATCATTAACATGTAATCAAGGTATACAATCAAGATGAAGTAATCAATAAAAGCTCCCATTCAAATCCATAGTATTAATAATTAAGAAAGGAAAAATCTGAAAATTATGTCATGTTGATACAATCATATAAATTTTTCTGTTTAGTTTTTGCAACATAAAAATAAATTTCAAACTAAGCATAACCTCATTTTCACCGGCGCAAACTTTTCTCTCATATTTTATGCTTCACCAACATGTAATCAAATAAAAATATATTTTCTATTTAATTGTAATGAAAAAAATGGCATCAATAAGCATAAAGATAATGTAAACTCAATATCTCACAACGTCATAATAAATAGGAATTTTTATTCACTTATAAAAATAAAGTACACGCACATAAATATTTTTACAAAAATTTATCTTGCAAATAAAAGCCACGTGTCTAAATATTTTTCATTATTTCTCTTTTTTCTGCAATAATGGAAGGTTCTTTTTTAAAAAATTTTATCAATAAATCTAAAAAATGAATGACTCACTACACAGCTCTGTTGCTTATTTACATTTAAGATGTTGGTACATTGTTGGAACTTGTACATTTTTGCTTAGATGGATGGGTCATGACCGGAATCGTTACAACACTTGCGCATTATATTTATTTATTTATTTAGCAAATATAGAAGCAAAAGTACAAAAAATGTAATGAAAAGCAACTGTAAGGTTACCAAGACTCTATATCTTAAATCTAAGGAAAATAGAACCCCTCCCAGGTTTTTCTATTATATCATGCCTTGTTATACTACTCATTTTCAATATCTCATGAGAAGAAAAATATTAAAAAATTCTACCTTAAAGGCAATATCAACACAAGTAAAAAACACAATTGTATATTAGTAATTTATTGGAAAATTATAATATGCAAATAAAAATTACCAATTTAGGGACAAATCTCTTACATTTATTCATAGCTTATCTTTCTTAACGTTTTTATGTCCTTAAATTACAAAATACTTATGGATATAGTAATAAGCTTTTTTTGTAGTCTTCAGGCAGGTACAATATAATGAGGGGCTATTGTATTCTGTTTGAAATAAATTTTTGTATTACAATTTTTAGAACCTTAAACTAATAAACAAATAAGATTTTTTTGCAAAAGAACATTTCAACACATAAACAATAACTAAGAGGTCCACAAAAAACCCTGTTTTTATAAAACACTTCTGAGCATCACCCTTTAAGCATAAGTAAGATATATGAGCACAAGAAAATCATTTAATATTATTTTATTAAAACTTTAATAAAGCATATTTAAATTTACAAAAGTAAAAGAGCATTGAATTTTGAAATAAAGCCAAGATGTTTAAATTATGTTTGATTTTAATCCTGCTCAAAAAATAAATAAATAAAAATAAAAAATAAAATAATAATAATAATAATAGTTATTCAGAAAAAGTAACTTTGATTAAAATATTTGAAGCATTGAAAAATATGGAATTTAAAAAAATTAAGCATTTTTATAAAGTACTAAGCTATCAATTCAAAAACTTTAATTTTCTTCTATGAACTTCATAGTAAAACAATTATAAAATTAAAGATGTAATTCTAATTATATTTAATAAGAAACAAGAAATGTAGTATTTAAAAGCAAACAATCTTCCAATACTCAAGATTTGGATTTGTTTTTATAAAAGTATAAAATATAACCACAAATATATACATACAACTAGTGAAACTAAAATTTACAAATAAATAAAGTTAGAGTACATTTCAACAGTGTGAAAGTAGCGATGCAATAAAATGTAATGAATGAAAGATAGATCAATTGACAATAAAACTCACTTTACACTGTATTTGCATCAATTATTTGTTCAGCATTTTTGTTTAAAATTGTATATTTCTATCATCCTGTAATTAATTTACAAGCATTATTACATGTGTTACAAAGGTTCTGCAACACTCTTGAAAACATGAATTTTGAGCATATAATCTTATTTTAAATATTAAATTATGCATCAGTTCTAATAAATTATACAATGCTTTAAAGAAATATTCATATAAAATTCAAAACTTTTTGCCATTTAAAAATGCTGGTACTAACAGAAAAGTTACAAAAGAAAGAATGTTCATGAAAAGCACAATAATCAAATTAAAAAAAGGAAAAAAAAAAAAGATTTTTCAACAAAACTCCTAGATTAATATGAAAATACTTGATATTTTGTCATTTCATCGTATTATTTTCAATTTAACACATTCACTACCAGATTAAAATGAATGCACTCAAACTATGTTTCATCAGATTATCATGTTTACTATTGTCAGTACTGAAGACGCATATATGGGGTCGCTCAGAATGTCAAATGAATGACCAAGCGATGCCACGTATGCGTCCTCAGTAGCGAATGTGTTAATTTAAAAACTATTTGTAGTTTACAAAAATTTAAATATTTGTCTCTTTCCATTTTCTCACAGACAGCATTGGTAATATTATAATGCTGTTATATTGTAAATCTTAAAAAGTTTAAATCTTAATAAAGTTATCTTTATATCTGTATGTTATTTAACATTAAAATTAATTTTTAAAGTGTGGTAAGGTGTACAAAGCACATTGTTTTCATGAAGTGTTTCAGAACTTTTGCATCAACAACATATACCCCCTCTTCTTATCATCTCTTCTTATTGCAAATTCCTAAACTGTTAATTTTAGAAGTATACTTCCAATTGCAAATATTGTTCCTAGATCATCTTAGAAACCATTTAAGTAAAATAGCTATTTTTGTAAAATTTACAGGATTTATATTTTTATATGGTATTTCAGTCCAATAAGTTGGAGCTAGAAAAAAAACACTCCAGGCTCTAACAAGTAAAACAAACAAAATAAATAAATAAATAAATAATACCAATCTTTAATGACAAAAACACACTGAGCTATGATACTTTGAATTTTATATATGTTCAGCATTTTCTGGCACTAAAAATCCACCTTTCTGCATTTAGGCCAAAAAATGATCTCGACTCCTAGGGCCCGAAAATTCATAAAATTCAAACTTTTTTGTTTGCTTGTTTTACTTATTAGGGTATGGAGAAAGTTTTTCTAAATGTAACTTATAAGACCCAAAGACAATATAAAAATTTAAATTTCCTAATTTTTACAAAAATAACTTTATTGATGTAAGTAGATTTTAATATTGAAATTCATTTTTTCTAAGAGAGGAATCTCCCTACTAACATGTGTAAATGGTGGAAAATAACCTATTTTTCTTGGAGAAGGGGGGGAGGGGACTTAATTATCTTTAAGTCAGAATTTATTTTAACATGCTGTTTTAGTTAACCATAAGTATTAACAGATAGCAAACTATCACTGAAGGAATTTACGGCAACAATTAAAAACAAATTAAACAAATATTATGCGAGTTGTAATTTTCCAACTGGACGAAAAATGTCTGGGCCAGAATTCGAACCTGGGATATCTTGGCTGAAGCTGCCCCGCTCTACCAACTGAGCCATCCTGGTTGAATCTGGAGGACATAATTCATCCAGTAAACCTTATTGATCATTTATTGATCAAAACTTATGATCAATAAGGTTTACTGGATGAATTATGTCCTCCAGATTCAACCGGGATGGCTCAGTTGGTACAGCGTGGTTGCTTCAGCCAAGAGATCCCAGGTTCGAATCCTGGCCCGGACATTTTTCGTCCAGTTGGAAAATTACAACTCATATGATTTCTTTACCAATTTGAATAATTATGTTAAAATTAATCTAATATCATTTGATTTCGTCCCATTTTGATGATGTTAATAACACAGTAGTCATTGCGTAGCTTCTACTTTATTGTTGTTCCAAAAAAGCAAAATTTCCAAAAAAATATTAAATTTTTTTGGGCAGGAAACCCTGTTTTGTAAAATTCTAGTAGTGGATTTAAAAATTTTGGGTGTGAATCATGACATTTTGCCTTGAATTTCAAGACCTCAGTATGTCTCTAAAACTAACACTTTAGGAATCAGCTATTAGTCAGTGATAAAAAGGAACTCTGAAATAGTAATGCATCATTCTAAAGGATGCATAACATATAATAGATAATTCAATTTTAAGTTTTTGTTACATTAAAATAGTAAAAATATGATGAATAAAATAGAGCAAGAAATCAAGTGATACAAAATATGTAAAATTTTCAATATATAAAAGAAATATTTTAATTTGAATGTAAATTGTGGTCTTTAGATAAAAATATCAATCAATGCTGATATCAATTTTTTTTTTTTTTTTTTTTTTTTAAGTTTGAAAGAAGGTGCTAAAAATATCTAACTCATTTTCTTTTGTTTAGTCACTGATTAAGATTTACAAGCATTATATAATAAGCTGTTTTAAATCATAAAATAAACATATTTTAATACAGATATTTAAAGAAAAAACAATCCCACACATTAAAATAGAATAAGATTAAAGAGAATAAATAGATTAATCCTTATCTTTGACAAAATCAAAACATTACTAATAAATTAAGTACTGAACAATTCAAAAAAGATTTTTAAAGTACAAAAAAATTCCTCAAATAATTATTATTTAAGAAGATACAGATCTTTTAATCATGGGTGCCACCAAAGTGAGGCTGGGGAGAGGAATTGCCTCTATCTGGTTTTTGAAATTTCATTAACTAAATTTGCTTTTACTCAGTTGATTTTGAAAAAAATAAATTTTATTCTTCTCAAATAACTTAAAATAAACACAAAGAGTAAAAAGAGTTAATGACTTTTCACTGTACCTTACTTTTGACCTCTTTAATACTTCTTATTTGTTATATTTCTGCATTTTTTTTAAGCTGATATGCTTAAAAAAATGTCTTGCATAGAATGTCAAAAAATTATTAGTTTAGCTTATTTCATATTTCTATTCTCTGTTCTGAAAAATATGCAACCTTAACATAGAACTACAAGGCACACCTGTTCCAAAATCTTGCTCCTACCTGGATTTTGATCTGCCAGTGTCCATGCTTACACTGCTTAACTTTGAACAATTTGTAAAGATTTGAAATGTAATATTTATCAGCTAGTACTTTTGGCATTTATGGAAGTTGCAACACATTTTTGCAAAATCAATATATATTACTCCAAAATTTCCAAGAAGATTTTAATGATAGAGATCATTTTGCAGTTTACTAAAAATAAGCCAAACTGCAGTAAAATATTTTGCATTTGTCCATCCAAGACCATGAAAGAACTTTGTGAAACCTGTCTAACTATAAAGATATACAAACCATGCATATTCATACAGTTAGACATTTTCTCTATTGTGAATTTCAAGAATATTCACATATGTGGCCACATCCAGTGGGGCACTGTCGATTTTCTTTAAACCAATCTTTCAAATGCATAAGATGTCCTCCATGAGCACAGCCTTGGCACCAGACAAATACACCTCTAACTATTTGATGACTGAAAAGAAACCATTTTAATAAGTGGTAAAGCACAATAAAACAAAAGATTTCAACACATACTTTCTATAATAGTGTTTCTTAACTGCAGGCAGAGTTGGGCAGTATCGAAAATACATGTATTTGAAATACATTTTCAAAATACATTTGTATTTTGTATTTTAAACAGATAAAACTAAAGTATTTTGGTAATGTATTTTGAAATGATTTTTTCATTTATTTTGTATTTTCAAAATACTCAAAATACATTTCTCGATTTTTCAAACTGTTCGTACCAGACTTGAAGCTGGTTTAAACCACAACTTGTGTTTAAACCGCAAATTACTGATTCACAACAGGAAGATACATGCTTGTCTATTTTGTATAATCTTTGAATTCGTTTCTGAAAGTTAATATGAACATTTTTTTTATTTATTTTTTCCAAATTTGATACAATAAGGATTTTTATCTTCTGCCAAAACATTTTTGCTGAATGCTTTTAGTAAATGCTTTTATAATTCTTAATGTTGTTATATGAATTATAAAATATTGTCGTGTGATACACAAGTAGGATCGGTAGGATCGTCCAGACTTTTCCAGAATATTGCACTTTTAAAGTATGTTAGGAGAGTAATGCGGTTAGTTATTGCATAGACTCGTGAAAAGATGGATGGATAATACATACTTGAGAACTCCTAATGAAAGGAAATTAATTAATTGTGATACATCCCACTACGCAATAGATATAAATATAAGTATACTCGAAATATTTCAAAATAATAGTTCTTTTGTGAAAATTGGTGTAAGACAAAAACACTATTTTCAGGTTGAAACCAACAGAACCTGGTCATCACTCTTTTCGGACTGGACCAGGCTTGGGCTTTCCATTTTCCTACAGAATCGGGCCGGGCTGGAACAGATTTCTTTTTTCTGCAGAATCGGGCTGGGCTGAATGAGATTTCTTTTTTCACGGACCGAGCCCGACCTGGACTTTCTTCCTAGAGGGAGAGGTCTAGATGGGAAGAAATTTTCAGACCCGGCCTCGACCCAGATCGTATAAAAATCATTGACCTGGTCTGGCCCGTGCAAAAACCAGTAAAATTTGGGCCGGTCCAACAATTTTTGCAAAAATGTATATTTTTTAAATCGCCATTATTCTACAATTAAAATTTTAAATTTATACTTTCTGAAGAATAGTAGATATGCAATGAAATTTGGGTGTAATAGGTATGGTAGTAGGGTGTGGTAGGCAATAAAATTGCAGTACATGGAAACCTGTGAAAATAATCCTGTCTATGATGGAATCTTGTCTTAAACGGAAAAATATGTTCATTCATGCAAAATGAATGTAATAATACGTGTGAAAAGAATGTAATGCATTTACAACAGGTGATGTACCAGCTAAGGTGGGAACTTGTCTATAACGGATTTTTTTCGCTCCTATGCGATTCCATATTAAAAGATTTTTCTGTGTAGCTTTTTTCACACTTGTAAGCCTCAAAGCATGT
This sequence comes from Maratus michaelseni, assembly GCA_963931845.1. Classification (NCBI taxonomy): domain Eukaryota; kingdom Metazoa; phylum Arthropoda; class Arachnida; order Araneae; family Salticidae; genus Maratus; species Maratus michaelseni. The sequence goes on along the minus strand of OZ007596.1, from coordinate 172,988,349 downwards.
AATATGGATTAATGATATTAATGATGACTCAAACATTAGCGTACAAATAGAGATTCATAAAAAAGATAATGTAGTTTACATGGACAAATGCAGAAATAAATCTAGGGAGGGCAGTATTTTGGAACGGCTGTGCCTCTACTTCGCAGCTCTGGGCGCTTTTTAAAAAATGAAGAATATAAATATGAAAAATAGCTAAAATAAATAATGTTTTTCAGAATACATCGTACAAGAGAATTTTCAAGCTTATCGGCATAAAAATTCATATTTTGTAGAAATTCACTCAGCCCAATTAAGTTTTTGTACGAGCCAGGCTCGGACCAAATTTTTAGCTTTTATACCAGTTCGTGCCAAAGAATTTTTTGTACGGACACGGTCAGACTTGGGGCAAACTTTTAACTTTTCTACAGGTCGGGCTTAGCCAGGGACTGGAAATTTCAGCCCTTGCAGACCTTTTTTTTTGTTTACAGACCTGTCCCTACAGTAGATAAAAATTTATTACATTTATTTATACCATTATTTTTATTTATACCATAACATTGAAATTAAAACATTTTTGCGTAGTGCAAGATAATGCAGAATAATTAAAATTTAAATTAATGTATTTTGTATTTTGAATTTATTTTGAAAATACGTGTATTTTGTATTTTGAAATTTTACAATTTGAAAAGTATTTGTATTTTAGGTTCTAAAACCAATGTACTTTGTATTAAAAATGGTTTTTCAATGTATTTTACCCATCTCTGACTGCAGACAAAGTGTATTGTGATTATTCTACAGAAATATTAAACTAATCTATGTTAAAATTATCTCTTTTACAACAAACAAAGTTAATTTCCCTAATCCCTTTAGTCCAGGGGTCTTCAATCTGTGTCCCAAGGTAACCTACTGTGTTATTCCTATATTAAGAATTAAAAGTTTTCAGCAAAGTCAAAAGATTTCCGAAATGTCTTATTAGGACAAATCTTTTAGGCCTATTTTTGCATCAAGTAAGTTTGTTTCAAACCAAAAAAAATTACATAATAAAATGTTTCTAGTTTCTGTGAGGCTACGTGTTTGAAGGTGTTCTTTCTGATTTCCTTTATTCTGAATCAAAATGTTTATTCAGTTAAAAAACATGATAAAATTTGGTAGTTGTGGCAAACCTTTTTTTTACACAAAAATTATCAAAAAACAGGGAAAAAGTCACTTGGTAAACATGATTTTCCGCCACTTCAACTCAAATACTGGTGAAGTGAACTGGCTTCCTTCATGCCATAAAAAGTTGGAACTTTTTGAGATTGACAGAGCCTTTTGAGGCATATTGTTTGAACATACTCTCTCATGTATCATTATGGAACTGTAGTAAATACAGTAGTACTAACATCTTTTGTTTTCTGAAGTGCAACCCAGAAAATTATATTTATGTATTACTACTAATGTAACTAAACCAAATAACTGTATGGATTTTCTGGTGTTAAAATTAAATATTGTATGTAAATATAAATAAATAAAATGGTATTTTTGTGTCTGTGTGTGTGAATCAAGAAGAAAATGAGAATTTTGCAGTAGCCATATAAGACTCACCTCTGTTCTTGAAACCTAGACATATACAGGGTGATTAAAAATAATGTAGCCAAAATGAAAGGGCAAAGCAGGCATACAAACTGAATAAAAAATCACATAGTAACACGGGTCGTAAATGCCTTCCGGTACCAATAGAGGGTCTTTCCATGAAAACACAAGCTGAGAAAATTGAGATGTCTTCATTTGAGCCGTGGATGCCTTGGGAATAACATGGCTAGTTACACGCACCGCATAATGGCTGAAATGCATTCGATTTATGGCGCTGCTAACTGCAACAGACGAGAAGCTGTGCGAATGTATCGTCAGCGATATCCTCATAGACAAGTGTCTTATAAGTCACTATTTGCACTCTGCATCGATGATTGCACAAAACAGGCTCGTTGGACATGCACAAGCCAGATGCTGGTCGTTAATGAACAACTCGGACAGTTTCTACAGAAGAAAGTGTCCTCCAAGGAGTGGAACGTAATCCTTCCACAAGAAGGTGTGCCAGTCCATGCAGCATTGATGTAATGCGTGTCTACAGGCATCTGGCAAAAACTTTGAACATCTCTTGTAGCAGTACTGGTCGTAAATGTGTAACATGTGTGTAAATACAGTATAAATAAAATGATGTAGAATGATTTTTGTTTATTCTTCTTGTATTACATATAATATATATAATTGTATTATATATAATTTGCAACCCCCTCTAGCAACCCCGGATAGCATTTGTGACCATATTTCCTATGTGATTTCTTATTCTTTTTGTATGCCTGCTTTGCTTTGCCTTTTCATTTTGGCCATGTTATTTTGAATCACAATGTATACATTTCTTGTTTATGCTATTTAATTGAATTATGGGTCGCCAACGGAACTTTGAGCCTTTATCGATGTGTTTCTTGAACTTGAAACATTGAAGATCCTTACTTTAGCCTATTTAAAACTTGAATAAGCATATTTACAGACAGTATAAGAAACCTTTTTTTTTTTAAAAAGGCTGTATATTATTTATGCATTAAATTTTTAAATGCATAGGAATTTTTATGCAATAATTTTCCAACAGTCAACATTTCAAACAATAATATATTCACCGGAGATGGAAAACATATGGAAGTAATTTTTTTCCCTCCATATAAGGATTAAAGAAAGCAACTATGGTTTGGAGAGCAATTAATTATAAAAAATTATGAATTTTTGCTTTTAAAATTTAAATTGTGCATATTTCTTTAATCAAACATTAATTTTCATTTCCTTTTTCACATCCTGCTTTATGAAATAGCAAAATTAAAAGTAAAACAAAATTTGATAATCTATTTAGATAAGACTAGAACTAAAAAAATTTTTCTCACTAATCATCAAAAGTTCACATATTAACTAGTTGGTGTAAAAAAAAAAAAAAAAAAAAAATCAACGGGTTAGTCTAAAATTAATAACTTTTAGGAAACTTTTGCTAAATGAATAATGATTTCATTAATTTTTTATCTTATTATTTTTAGAGTAATATTATCACTCTTTCACACACAAAGAAACACACTCATGTAGTCAGGTAATCTGAAGTTAAAACTTCATGTGTCGAAGAATTATTTTTAAAAATAATGCGTTTTGCTGATCCAAAAGAGTTGAGAGACACTTTTATATAAAAATAACGAAATACATGCCAAAAAGAGAAAAATTGAGAGAATTTAAGGTGAAAAAAGGCAAACTATGATATCTTTAATTATTATTGAAGTAAAAGGGAAAATATAAGAATTTTCGAACAAGAAAGTAGGAAACATCCAAGTGAGGAAGAGAAAATAAAGAAAGAACTTTTAACTTCAAATATATTGAATGCATAATTCAACATATGTATATATATATATATATATATAAACTAAGCAATAAGATAATTTTCTTTCAGAAGAACTTGAACTTGCTGTTGATAAATATTAAAATTATATTAAAAACTGCAATGTGTCTAATCATTCCTATAAAGTTAAACTATGAAAATTATATATAACAGTAAACATTTCATTCATTCCACTGCAAATAAAGGTTATGCAGAGAGGCCAACCTCTTTTCATAATTGCTCTTTTTGTAATAAAAACTGTGATTTTCAATATTTATGTTCAGACAAGGTCGTAGCCAATGCTGGGATCACGCAGGGCTTGATTCCCCTCTTACATTTTTGTCAAGGGAAAATAAATAAGCCATTAGCTATCAGTAAAGATGGTCAAAATTTGAAAATCAACTAATGTCAAGATTCAAAAATCAAAATTTCTATGCTAGCATATCTTTATTGTTTGATTCCATTAGTATGTTGTAAAAATAAATGCATTTTTTATAAAAATCTTTAAAATTCATTCACATTTTTTTTTTTTCTTAGAATGGGATTCTGTAAAAGCAGAGTGTCAAAATAAATTTCCGTCAACAGCTTGATATAGATCATCAGACTTCTTTAGCCCAAATTCTTGAAGAATGCAATGAAATTTATTTAAAATATCTAAAAAATTTACTGCTCAGACTCTGAGAAAACAGTTTTGGCAATGGAACATTTGAAAACATGCGTAAAAAAATTTAAAATATTAATTTGGTTGACACTTTCATTAATACATCACAGAAGAAGCATTTAGATGATATTATAATTTTATTTACAATGAAAAGGTTTAAATTTTCTTTTGTAATTATATTAAATTGAATTATTTGAATTCACATTAAAGATTAATAAAAAGTCTTAACAATTCCTCTATTATAATAGTAAACAACAACAACAAAAATCTAAAATAGGACAAGAATAAAATTTTGGGACCCACATCCCCCTCCAAAATATTTTCTGGCTACAGTCATACATTCAGACTTCTGATAATATGACACTACTCAGTAATCAACTCAGAGGATGGCCTGAGAAGGGACGGACATTTTCCCCATACACACACAGAGCATTGAAATGTCTCTTCTCAGAAGATTTGACATTTTATGCTTGTTAATGGTCAAAAAGGAGCTACAGTAATCCCTTCCAAATAAAATATTTGAATCCAACACGGGATATTACTGACAAAACTAATGAAAATTCTGAAGGAGATTATTGAAAATCATAAAAAGAACTTTCAACAATGGGAAAAACTTGGCATCTCTGTTCATATTTGAAAAAAATATTCATTAAGTTCTTAGTTTTTATTGGAAAGATAAAAATTATAAAATTATTTTTTAATTCTTTAGAGCTTTTTAAACATGCATGAAATTAACAATAAACATGAATTTTTACATTATTGAAAACTTAATTGTAATTTACTTATATACATGAAATTACTTTAAAATATTTCCTAAAACTACAAAAAAGCAGCAGTAATATAGTATCAATTTATAATTACTAATAACAAATTAATTTAAGATATATTTAGTCATTTAAGATAAATCTTTTAGCAACAGAAACAGTTGTAAAGAAATTCATAAAAGAATATGTTATTAAAAGCATCATGTTTTTTTTATGTGAAAGTTTTTTTTTTTTTTTTTTTTTTTTTAAACTAAACCAACATGGAGAATTAAAGCAAACTTGAAACAAATGAAATTATGAATGTAGTCTTGAAAGCACACTTAAAAATTAAATTAATCCTACATAAAGAACAAATACCTAACAAAACTATATGTCAAGAATCTTTTTTGAGCACATTAAAAAACCCCAAATTAATATGTCAAATTGACAAAAACTAGAAATTGGTAAAGGAAGGAAGGGAATGTTGGTCAGATTAAATGCTTTAGGACACACGAGATATAAAAACTAATCAATCTCCATTGTTTGCAATGTAAATATATATTTCCTTAATTTCTTAGCATGAAGGTCATAACACTTAAGAAAGAAGAGAAAATACTCAATAAAACATTCTCCCCTCCCTCTTAGTCACCAGATTTTGGAAGTTTGAGTGTCAAAAAATGCAATTTAATTTTTTTAAATCCGAGTTAAATATAATAAAAATGGATTTAATTGAATAGAAGTCAGATTTAAATTTAAAAATATCTAATATGATATTTCTGAAAAAAATTCAATTTTAATCCTCCTTATAGGCTATTAGAGAAAGGAGAATGTATAGTAGATTTATTCAAATTAAATTTAGTTTCAAAGAATTCTGAAAATATTTTTTCAGAGTAGAGTAAAACAAATATGGTATATCAAACTATGTAAGATAAATATATGTTTAGAAATAAACATGGTTCACCCATTGATTATGTCACACTTTAAGAAGGGGGAGGGGTTGGATTCACACATTGTGACATCACATTAAATATATGAAAACAATTAGATAGGCATTGTTTGCAATTCGCATAATAAAGTTTATAAAATAATCTCAAAAACTGGTAGGAAAGTCCATGGATTAAATATAATTAAAGTATTACAGCTAACGAAAATTCAAGATTTATTTTTAAAGTTCACTTTAATTTGATACACATTTGTTAAAGACTTAGAAAACAATAAAGAATAACAAACACAACATTGATTTACTCAAAATTAGCTCTAAATTAATAGTTGCAAATAATCTGATGTCACAATAGAGAAGGGGTATCACTCAAGTGTGACATCCTGCAACATTGTGGGATAGACGGAGTGAAATTCACATGAAATTTGTGTAATGTAATTAATGGATGACCCTGTATATGATATGAGATCAAAATGCTTTGTTTACCATATGCTGCAAACAGATATGTTCTTGCATCCATGACAAAACCAACCAACTCCATTCATTTGTTTATTGCACTTTCCACATAAGGAATGAACTACAGTTGACTGCTGGTTTAGGGAATTTACGCCTGGAAGACAACTCAATGCAATAACTTCATTAGATATGTTCCACAATTGATAGCGACTCAGAAGATCTACAAAAATTTTAAACATATTGTGTTTTTCATTCTGCTTAAAAATAGTTTGATGATACAATTATAATTGTGTAGAAAAACAGTTTCATTACATGATTAGAGATGTAAAATTTCCGGAAATTTTAAAGTGGCAGAAAAAAAAAGTTTTTTTTCCACAAAAATTGGAAATTTTGGAAAAGTTGATTTTTTATAAATGTTTCTCAAAAATAAGTTATATTTTCTTAAAAAATATAAAATAATAAACATTTTTTAAATTTCTGTATACTAAAGAATTTTTTTTTTTTCACTTTATATATATCACAAAAAAGAAAAAAAGAAAATCAACTTTTAAAAGTTAGCCTTTCAGTCTCAGAATTTTCACAATAGCTTTTCTTGCTTAATTTAACACCATTGTCTGTAACATATCATGTCTCTGTTGAAATGATTTTTCAGTTGCATTTGTTCAATTACCAGTAGAGATAATAAAAAAAATAACAAAAAAAATCTTATGAGTTTCAACCAATATCACTGCAGTTTGAAAGAAAATTTAAATCCCCACTACATATTATTGCTTTGTATATAAATGACGCCATTTTAAAGAAACAAATTATTGTAGTTGTGACATTATAAATATTATCATTTTTATATCTTCTATTGCTTAAAAATTGATAATAATTTACAATATTACAACTTTTTTTCCTTCTTACAATTAGAATTTTCATTTCCTGTATATTTAGTTTTGGTATAGTTTTCCAGTCTAAACCTAAACCAACACTATGTTTTGGTATAGTTATAATATTTCTGTTATAATAATCTATTTACTAATAATAGTTAAATATTTCTGGCAATAATTATCTGATTACATGAAAAATAGCAGCTATGCCGATAAAAATAAATGCATGTTTCAAATTTTATATTAAATTTCTGATATATTATTGAAATAATTTTGCAATTGAATTTTCATTTTTAACAAGAGAAGTTGCATGGTTCAGATTACATTTTTTTCACACAATCCTGTCTTTGTGAACTTTTTGTATAAAAAATGTTTTATTAAAAAATTTATTTAAAAAATTATATAAAATTGTCATAAAAACATAATAAAAATTTTGTGAATTAGAAATTATCGTTATATTTAGGTTCTTATTTAGATATTTTTAATAAGGTCCTTCAGAAATACAGTAGTGGTCAAAATTTTAAAAACCTTTTGGAAAAAATGCTTTTTATAAAATTTGTGGTTCATAACACCCAATATTTCTTAGTAATACCATAAAAGCTATATACCACTTGAAAGATAATTTACTCAGAAATAAGAATATCATGCAATACAGTTTGATCAATTATAATTATTTTATGAAACGTTATAGCCAAATAATCAAAAAAAGGCAGTAAAACCTGGTTAGGTGGACAATAATTATTTTTCTTTTCATTGAATGTAGCCAATGCATATGAATGTTTGGAGTGTCCAGACAGATTCCATTTTATTTGGTAATGTGTCAATCAAAGCTATGATAGTATTTAAAAAAAAAAAGTATGCCATATTTAAGTATTTATAGGAGGACTTTTATCACAATTTTTTATGATTGCTATCAAGTTGCTAAAGTTCTTTGTCACCTTTAAAGTTTTGAGCTATTAAAGCATAATAAAATTAACAAAACATCATAAAGAGTTGATTAGTTATCCAGAAATCAATGTGTAACAATATTTTTAAGTGTAGAAAGCTATGGTTATGAAGAAATTTGAAGTAAAATTAGAAGTAAATAAACAAAGGGATCTCTAAGTCAAGCAAAACAAGACTGAAAAAAGCAGGAAAAGGTGCAGGAGAGCAATTGGTGGTTGAAGAGTAAGGTCCCTGTATATAGGTCACAGAAAACAATCATTTTGGTATGTGTAGCATAAAATGATGAACTGTAATTGTTAGTTGAAACAAAGTACAGTTCTGTGCAGAGTGCAGTATTTTGGTCTAAATGCTAGAATTCCACAAAAAAAAAAAAAAAAAAAAAAAAAAAACACATTTTAACTCCAAATAACATGACCCTACTATTTCTCTGTCTAGTAAACATGCCTTTTAGCTCAGTTTAAGATTTTCACCCTTTATTTGATTTATAATTTTTTTTTTCGTGAAATTCTAGCATTTAGACCAAAATATTGCATTCTCTACAGAACTGTACTTTGATTCAACTCCACATTTCAGTGTGCCATTTCATGTTGCATTCACCCAAATGATGTTTTCTGTGATCTATACACAAAAACCTTATTCTTCTACCACCAATTGCTCTCCTGAACCTTTTTCTGCCTTTACCAAGCGTGTTTTGCTTGACTGACTTAGACATGCCTTTGTTAATTTACTTCAAATTTCTTCAAAACATAGCTTTCTACACTTAAAAGTATTATTACACATTGATTTCTGGGTAACTAATCAACTTTTTATGATGTTTTGTTAATTTTAAGAACTTTAGCAACTTGATAGCCATCATAGAAAATGGTGATAAAAACCTCCTATAAAAACCAAAATATGGCATGTATTTTTTTTTTTTTTTTTGATATTCTACCTTAGATTTGATTGTCACATTACCAAATAAAATGAAATCTGTCTGGCACTTCAAATATTCATATGCATTGACTACATTCAAGAAAAAGAAAAATTCTTATCATCAACCTAACCAGATTTTATTGCCTTTTCTGATTATTTGGCTATAACGTTTGATAAATTAAATAGAATTGAACAAACTGTATTGCATGATATTTTTGATTTAATTATCTTTCCAGTGGTATATAGCTTTTATGGTATAACTAAGAAATATTGGGTGTTAGAGCCATCAAACTTCAAAACATTTTTCCCAAAAGGTTTCCACAATTTTGGCCACTACTGTATATACAGCTATATACATATACAGGGTGTCCCAAAAAGGAGTACCTATTTTTAAAAATGAATAAGAAACAAACGAATAGACTTATTAAAAAAATTCTTGCAGGAAACGGATGTGTGAAGTCTGGAATTTTGTTTAGAACACTTTATTATGATAGTTCAAAATCTGACCGATAGATGGCGCTACAGCACCGAAAATTACCCGAAATTAACCAGCAAGGGTATGAATTGGCCACCTTACTCACCAGATTTAAATCCGTGTGATTTTTTTCTATGGGGCCATCTGAAGGATGTAGTTTACTGCCAAAATCCCACTTCGCTAGCTGAGCTCCAGCGATTAATCACTCAAGTGTGTGCAGCCATTTCTGTACAGACGTTGCAGAAGGTGTGTGCTAATTTCATTCTAAGACTCCGACATGTTATTGTGATGAATTGAGGACATATTGAAAATATTGTCATTTAATTTTCAACTATTGCTAATGAATGCGGTAGCCGCAGCGCCATCTGTCGGTAAGAATTTGAACTAACATAATAAAATACTCTAAATAAAATTCCAGACTTCACATATCCGTTTCCTGCAAGAATTCTTTTAATAACTCTATTCGTTTGTTTCTTATTCATTTTTAAATTTGGGTACTCCTTTTTGGGATACCCTGTATATAATATATATAAGAGATTCATTGGCGATTTCAGCTGTGACATGTTTTGTTATTCTAAAAACACATTTTTGGAGGATTCAGAATGGAGATTGAAAAAAATTCTGAATTTTTTAAAGGGGCCTATGTTTTAAGGTGAAACAATTTTAAAGGATCTTTTAAAGGACTCAAGTTCTTCCTAAACTGCTTACAGATCATATTTTCTATGTTAACATTTTCATGGCAGACACTGAACATGAAAAAATATAAAGAATAAATATCAGCATGCAGCCATAATAACATTTTGAATATATTATTTTATAAATTAAATTTCAATTTTTCTAATTTGGAGAAATTGAAAAATACCCCTTCGGGAAAAAAATGGAAAAAAAAAACAGCTTTTTTCTGAGCATTCCCATCTCTATACATGATATAAACAGATTTTTGTCTTTGCTAAAATGTTTTTTTTTATTGACAAGAAGAAGAATTTTATACCAAAATACAAAAGCTTAAGATATGGCTATTTGATATGGACCTTGACCATGGAAGATTTCCAAATTTCTCAAAATTAGATTTAAGTGTGATTTTTGCCAAATAATCTAGTTACAGCCAATCTGCCTTCTGCCTTTTATTTAGGGTACCAAATTTGGCAATATCCTGCAAGATCGAGAAGCTTGGTGACAATTTGACACACATGTGCATGTATGTATGTAAATATCTTTATATGTTTATATGCAAGTATTATCAGGGCTTTACAAATTGGAAAAAATTTGATAGCCAGATATGAATTCTAGTCGCCAGTAAAAAATTTTACCCCCCCACCCACCCCCCCCCCCCCCCCCATTGATTTTCAAAAAGCACAAAAGTTTTTTATGAATTAAGTGAGAAAAAAGATAACAAACATAGTTTAGAATTATTAGTTACATAATTTAGAATAGTACATAATTTAAAAAGATAATAAAACTAAGTTTTCTAAGGGAACTTATCAAAACTATATATCTCTTGGGGAAAAAAGGGGGTATTGTAAATTCTGAATTAAGTGGCATGTTCGGGAAATGCTGATTGCCGAATGCTTCAAATATCCGAATGGTTGAATGCTACAAAATCTATATCTGATGAGAGGACATCGATAAAATAGTGAAGCCGGAAAACGGTTTTTTGCCTATTAAGCCTATCGAATTCAGTGAAATAATTCTGATTTTATTATTCTAAAATTTGCATTTGATGAACTCTCTTAGTTTTGCCAAATTAAAAATAAAAGCTTAATTTTTTTATGTTTGAATATAATCTCAAGTTTATTTCTTAATATTTTGTAACTTTGCAGCATCTATAATGAGACATCTTACAAGATATTTAATTAAAAATTGTGACGTTCGCAAAATAACTCGAGAGCTATTATGCAATATGCATTGCTAAAAAGAAAAGAAAAACATTTTCCCATGCTGGGATTACATAATTGGGATCAGCAGCTGGCTGAGATTTATTTTGATCCAACGATTTACAATAAGAATTTAAGAATAATAATAATAAAAAAATACCTTATCCTTCTGAATTGTAATCAATGATTTTTTTATTTCCATTTACTAAAGATAATAATCCAAACAATGTAATTATAAAATATTCTTGAGTAGAGATGTAAAATTTCCGGAAATTTTGAAATGACGGAAAAAAAAAAAAATTCCGTTTTATTTTGAGGAAAAATTGATTTCTTACAAATGTTTCTCAAAAATAAGTTACATTTTCTTAAAAGATATAAAATAATAAACATTTTTTTAATTTCTGCATACTAAAGAAAATATTGTTTTTCACTTTACATGAATATATTACAAAAAATAAAAAAAAAAGTCAGCTTTTAAAAGTTAGCCTTTCAGTCTCAGAATGTCAGAATTTTCACAATAGCTTTTCTTGCTTAATTTAACACCATTGTTTGTAATATATCATGTCTCTGTTGTAATGATTTTTCAATTGCATTTGTTCAATTACCAGTAGAGATAATTAAAAGATATATACCACTGGAAATATAATTTACTCAAGAATATCATGCAATACAGTTTGATCAATTATAATTATTTTATGAAACGTTATAGCCAAATAATCAGAAAAAGACTGTAAAACTTGGTTAGGTTGATGATAATTATTTTTATTTTTCTTGAATGTAGCCAATGCATATCAATGTTTGGAGTGTCCAGACAGATTCCATTTTATTTGGTAATGTGTCAATCAAAGCTAGGGTAGGATTTTTTTTTTTTAAAGAATGCCATATTTTGGTACACATAGGAGGACTTTTATCACTATTTTTTATGATTGCTATCAAGTTGCTAAAGTTCTTTGCTGCCTTTTAATTTTTGAGCTAGTATAGCATAATAAAATTAACAAAACATCCTAAAGAGTTGATTAGTCACCCAGAAATCAATGTGTAACAATATTTTTAAGTGTAGAAAGCTATGGTTATGAACAAATTTGAAGTAAAATTAGAAGTAAATAAACAAAGGGATGTCTATTTCAAGCAAAACAAGACGTAAAGGTGCAGGAGAGCAATTGGTGGTAGACAATTAAGGCCCCTGTGTATAAGGTCACAGAAAACAATCATCTCGGTATGTGCAACATGAAATGATGCACTGTAATGAAGAGCTGAAACAAAGTACAGTTCTGTGCAGAGTGCAGTATTTTGGTCTAAATGCTAGAATTCCATAAAAAAAAAACTTTTTAAAAATCCAAATAACAAGACCCTACTATTTCTCTGTCTAGTAAACATGCCTTTTAGCTCAGTTTACAATTTTCAACCCTTATTTGACTTTTTTTTTTCATAAAATTCTAGCATTTAGACCAAAATACTGCATCTACAGAACTGTATACTTTGATTCAACTCCACATTTCAGTGCACCATTTCATGTTGCATTCATCGAGATATTGTTTTCTGTGACCTATACACAAGGACCTTACTCTTCTACCATCAATTGCTCTCCCGAACCTTTTCCTGTCTTTACCAGTCGTGTTTTGCTGGACTTAGACATATTCTTTGCTAATTTTCTTCTAATTTTACTTTAAATTTCTTCATAACCATACCTTTCTACATTTAAAAATATTGTTACACCTTGATTTCTGGGTAACTAATTAACTCTTTATGATGTTTTGTTCATTTTATTATGCTTTACTAGCTCAAAAATTCAAAGGTGGCAAAGAATTTTAGAAACTTGATAGCAATCATAAAAAATAGTGATGAAAGTCTTCCTATAAGTACCAAAATATGGCATATATATATTTTTTTGAAATCTTACCCTAGATTGACACATTACCAAATAAAATGGAATCTGTCTGACACTCCAAACAGTCATATGCATTGGCTACATTCAAGAAAAAGGAAAATCATTATCATCAACCTAACCAGATTTTACTGCCCTTTTCTGATTATTTGGCTATAAGGTTTGATAAATTAATTAGAACTAATAACAAACTGTATTGCATGATATTTTCGATTAAATTATCTTTCCAGTAGTACATAGCTTTTATGGTATAACTAAGAAATATTGGGTGTTAGAGCCATCAAACTTCAAAAAAAACATTTTCCCCAAAAGGTTTCCACAATTTTGTCCACTACTGTATATACAGCTAGATAAGAGATTTATTGGCGATTTCAGCTGTTATGTGACATGCGTTGTTATTCTAGAATCACCACATTTCTGGAGGATTCAGAATGGAGGTTGAAAAATATTCTGAATTTTTTGAAGGGTCCTATGTTTTATGGTGAAAAAATTGTAAAGGATCCTTTAAAGAAACTCAAATTATGCTTACAGATCATATTTTCTATGTTGAAATTTTCATGGGAGACACAAAACATGAAAAAATATCAGAATGCAGCCATAATAAAATTTTGACTTTATTATTTTATAAATTAAATTTAAATTTTTCCGATTTGGAAAAATTGAAAAATACCCCTTCGGAAAAAAAAAAAGTTTTTTTCCCAAAGTTTCTGGTTTTTTTCCGAGCATTCCCATCTCTATTCTTGAGTAACAACTCAGTACCAGACACTTTGTCTCCAAGACAGAGTGATGCCGAACTATTGTCTAAAGTGTGCGGGTGCACACAAGCGTTAGGCGCCAAGCATTTTAAGCAGGTAAGAAATGTTTAAAAAATGCATATTATTTTTATTAAAATGAATTATTCTTGAATTTTTAATTCAGTTTTATAGACTTTCTTCAAATGAATTATTTATAATCACTCATATGTTATTATACTTTAAAATAAATGTGATAGGTTAATCAGTTTTAATTCTGAACAAAAAAATCTGATTTAAAACTTACAAAAAGCATAAGCCTTTTTTATCATTGCAACCAAATTTTAAATGCCACAAAGGTTGAATTGACAATATTTCTTACTGTTTTAATGAAACTCCCCCCCCCCTCTCCTCACATTCTAAAGTGACATGCTAGCTGACTAGAGCAGTAAATAATGACGTTTTATGTGCCTGAAATGGAAGAGAAGAGAGAGATTACTGCTTACTGCCCACACAGAAAGATAATTTGCTCATTTCTTAGTTCAATTTTTGTAAAGAAAAAAAAAAGGTCAGATTAAATAACTTAGTTGTCAGGTAAAAAAAGTTAGTCGCCGGTGGCGACTTGGCGACAGCATTTGTCAAGCCCTGAGTATTACTGTACATAAGTATACAAGGTGTCTCCTCTAATTATTGTCTAATAGTTAATTCCTAAATCATTAGTTTTAGAAGTATACTTCCAAATGAAAAAAAGGTTTCAAATGTTGTTCTTCTTTCATATCAAAAACCATTTATATCAAAATAGCTATTTTTGTAAAAGTACCAAAATTTTCTTTTTTGTATCGTCCCTGAATCTCATAAGTTATATTTAGAAAAACTGAGTCTTTGCTCTAAGAAATAAAATAATAAAAATTTCTTTTTGCATGATGAAAACTTATCGTAGTATAAAACTTCATTTTTAGTAATTTTCAGCATTTTCTAATACTAAAAATGTATTTTTCTTTTTTGGACCAGGAAATGCCGAAATTTCATAAAATTCAAAGTATCTTAACTTAGTAAATTTTGGTCATAGAAGAATGGAATTTTTATTGCTTTGGTTTGTTTTGGTTTGCTCTAGTTGTTTTACTAGTTGTTAGAACATGGAGAAAGTTTTCCTACATATAACTTATAGAACCCACGGACTTTATAAAAATATGAATTTCATAGCTTTTTAAAAAATAACTATTTTGACAGACATGAATTTTCGTATGATGAAGAACAACATTACATTTAAGACATTTTTGCAAGTGGAAGTTTTACAAGTCTCCTAAAACTAACAGTTTAGTAACTAGCTATTGGTCAATGATAAGAAGTGACACTCTGTATACTGCAATAAAATGATTTAACAGATTTCAAATATTTTTAATCATGTATTGAATATCACTTATAACATCACTTGGAAGACGAACACTTGTAACAA
Organism: Maratus michaelseni; assembly: GCA_963931845.1. Taxonomy (NCBI): domain Eukaryota; kingdom Metazoa; phylum Arthropoda; class Arachnida; order Araneae; family Salticidae; genus Maratus; species Maratus michaelseni. The sequence goes on along the minus strand of OZ007596.1, from coordinate 172,973,029 downwards.
GAGTAATATTGTGACATCAGACTGGAACAAGTGACCAACACTTCTCTTTCTTTACTGATAGATTTTTGGACAATGAAGACGGTCTAAGGTAAATGTCTACTGTATGATAATCGATTTCATTCCTAATATTGTTACTTTTTATTTTTCTATAAAAATACATGTTTTTATTAGTTCAAATTTTAGATAATTTGAATATTATACATTTTACCTAAGAGTTCAAATTAAAAAAAGTATTCGCTAAATTAACAGCAAAAGTTTTCAAAATAAGGTCATGAGATTACTTTGTTGGATAAGTCATTTTTAAAACCTTCAAGGTAAAAATAATAAGCTATGAAAATACCCCTGAAATGTCAGTATAACAGACAATAAAATTCTTACATTTTCTAATAGTAATTTAAAACAGATTTTAAAACAATAATTTACCTAAATAAGAATGAAACCAATTCTCCAGCATTGTTTCATCTACATTACAGCGAATTTTTTCACCAAGAACAAGCAAAACTGATACGGACATTTGGACATCTCCCTATGAAAAATAAAAACACTTATGCAATAAAATGTAACCATAAATCTTACATCAAGTGTCGCAACATCCTTTAATAAATAAATTATAAATAAGTAACAATAGAATTCAATAAGAGACATATTAAATATCTTTATATATGGTGAATAGATGCACATGGTGATAATTAAAAAAAAACCTTCTTTGATATTTTGCTAAAATTTTAAGCTATCTTCAGAAATTTGTTTATTAACAACAATACATACATAATGAGTGCACATTCAATAGTAAAGATCATAACTAAATATTGAATTATGTTGAGGTTAAGTTTTGAAATTAAAGATTAATTAAAAGCTGTTCACTAATTGATTAGATCAGTGCACCATGATTTCAAACTCTGAAGTAGAAATATGAATCATCTCTCGGCCATTATATACATATACTAGCAGATTGCCCAGTCTGAATCTGCTGATAAAAATTAAACTTGGGTATGGCTGCAGTCTAATGAGAGTGAAAAAGACCTTCAGAATTTTTAGTAGTAAATATTAATGTTTTTTCTTTACTGAAACGTACCATCAGTAGCATGAAGGTTCCGGCTAATCGCTGGTGTTCTTTTTTTTTTCCTTCAAGCGGCCACGAACAGTTGAGATTTTAAATTCTAGAAAGAACAGAACTTTTCCTCCTGTCTGTGTGCTAGGTGCTTGAAACACCACGTTTAAACCAGACAAGGTCAGAGGCGATCGTCAGGACAATGGAAGCTTTTTAATTAGTGTTCGATGAAGAGTTTTAAATAAGATCTCATCTAATTATTATTTTTTTTTAAATAAAAAATCTCAGTCTCAAATGTATTGAAAGCTGTCTTCATCTATCCTAATCCTAGCTTTTCCTAGACATTGCACACACAATAAAACTTTCTTTTATTAATACACACATATATATATAAATTCAAACCTGTTATGAAAATTATCCACAAAATATCTAAAATAGAAAAAATGAAATAATTATAGAGCCATAAAAGAATTTTCACACCCAAATTACCAAATATTCCACAAGCATTTCATCCTTGCACAAGCTAGTGTAAAAATCAAAGGAAAATATAATACAAAAGTAAAACACAGTAAATTGAAGATGCAAATATGAGAAACTATGAATATCTTATGAATTATTCAGAGAGGCTTCATAAGAATAATTCATAGTAAAGATATGTTATTTCATTGAATTAAGCCTAAAAATGACAATATTAAGCTCCTTATAAGATTTTAAAATACCAATGATTGAAAGAAATTAAGATAACCAGGGAATAATTGAAAATTCAAAAAAAGTAGATAATAAATTTAAAGATAGTATATTGAACAATTCAACAAGTAACAAAAAAAAAAAAAATTGTCAAAGCTGCAACTGGAATCAGAATTCTATGAACCATGGACAAGCAAGTTATCATATGCCATGTTGGAGAAAGAGTAAAACATTATAGGGATAAAAGAACATGTGCTGCCATCTAGAAATGGTATGAATAACTTGCATTACCTAAATGTAAGCTAAAAGGAAAGTCAGTTAAAAGTCGACAAATAAAGTTACATTATAAAAAAAACTATAAAGAAGTGAAATGAGGATAAAAGAAGTATAAGGAAAAAAATAACAATAATAAAAGAAAACATTATTATTATTAAATAGATATTAATTAGTAATTAATAGTTATTAAAAATATTTATTAAAATATATATATACATATACAGTGTAACCTCTGAATAACGGTTACCTGTGGGACCGGTGAAAAGTGACCGCTCTTCAGAGGTGGATGTCATTCAAAGGTTTCATTTATAAAATAAATACATAAATTTAAATAGAAATACACAGTCATTTTAATTAATCTTCACTGTTTTAATACATTTAGAAAATCAAAGTGACTGCTCTTCAGAGGTGGGTGTCATTCAAAGGTTTCATTTATAAAATAAATACATAAATTTAAATAGAAATACACAGTCATTTTAATTAATCTTCACTGTTTTAATACATTTAAAAAATCAGTGATTTGCAGTTGCTTTGTTTTTTTGCTGTAAATACTGTTCTCCAAAAAAATAACAATATCAACTGTTTTGCTATGCAACTCATATTGTTATTTCTGTATTATTCATCACTGTTTTTTAAATAACGTTAATTTGTGTTTTGCCACACTCATAAACTGCTGCCAATTTTCATGCACTTTCACCTTTCTTATTAAGTTCTATAACTTCATTTTTCTCTTTCAAATTTAGGAATTTTCGTTTAGAAACCATCGTGATTTTCCACTCATTTCCACCAATCAAATAATGAATTTTAATACGATAGTTGGTAACAACGCACAAAGAATCATGAACAAGTAAGAACTATATTCTCAAGTTGTTCGAAGGAGCGCCAATAAGACAGGCTGCAGAAAAAATTAACAAAAGAATGATCAATCTTTAACATTTTTGTTTGAAAGTTTCCAGAAAACTGAAATTTCCAAAGCCAGTGAATGTACAGAATTCATCTCACCGTTGTTCCCAAACAGAAATGCTTTTTAACCACATCCCCAATGAAACTTTCATAGCAATTTCTATGGACGAAGGGAGATTTTAAAGACCTACACCAAAGAAAAAATAAGTAGAAAAAAAGACTGGATGGTCATAACATTTGTTTAATGGATTATTTGGTGTCGGTTATCCCATTACCCTCAGTAGAACAAAATTATTTCTGTGCACTCTGATCCTCTTTGAAACATGGGAATTTACAACATCTTGAGGCAGAAGTGGTTATCAAAAGGATTAAATGATTAGTTTTTAGAAAAGGATTAAGTGTTTAAGAGATTAAGTGACTTTTTGTTGACATATCAAGTAAATTTTGTTTGATCTACTTCACATTTAGGTTTGCAAATAAATATGAAATTGTACCAGGAGCTGTTAAATTTTTTTTTCCTTTATGACTTTTGTGCGGCCCTTGTTCAGAATTCCTTATTTAGAGGTTCGTACTAATGTTAATGCTATGGAACGTGTTTGATTCCATCAATATGTGGCCGGTATACGGAGGTTGTCATTGTTTAGAGGTGACCATTCAAGAGGGTTTCACTATATATATATAAATGCTTCAACTTAAAAAAAAATTTAGAGTAATTAAAGAGATCAATGACATCGTAGTAAATTTTTGGATTGTACAAACAATAGTGAAAATAAAATGACAGTTTTCAAACAATAATTGCTCTTTTTTTCTGATTTGTCCTCATATGTACAGAAATTTTGGAGCGTATTTAATCCTCAAGATTTAAAAATGGAAAACAGGTTTTTTTTTTTAAATAACCCAGCCCATGTGGGTTTTTTAATTAAAACCCAAAAAATCCAGGTTTTTTGGGTATTATTAAAAAAACTGGGTTTTTTAACACAAAATTTTTTCAAGAATTTAAAAATTGTTCTAATGACAGAAATGCATATTTTAGAGTGAAAAGACAATCCTTATTATATAAAAAAAAATAATTTAAATCGGAATTTACTGAATTCATATTAATTAAAATAGTCAATACACTGGAATTCCATATTGTATTCATATTTTTGTAAGGAAATGGGAAAGGAAAAAACTGTTTTAACCAGTTCCAGAAATGATAAACTTGTTTTAACTAGTTCCAGTAACAATAAACCTGTTTCAACTATCTTTTAAAATATACACTAAAACACTTTTTATTTTGCTTAAAAGACGTCAACATATCAATATAAATATTAAACATGTTAAAATTTACATGTTTCGATTTGTTCATCATATCGTCATCAGAATATACACAAACCACAAATACAATGTACATAAAAACCAGAGATTAAATTAATTAAAAACCAGAGAGTCTGAACAGTCACTATGTGAAAGAAGGTACAACACCCTCTATACTTTTAATTTTAATACCGCTCTTAGATCCAACTACAGAAATGCATATTTTAGAGTGAAAACACAATCCTTATTATAAAAAAAATAATAATTTAAATCGGAATTTACTGAATTCATATTAATTAAAATAGTCAATACACTGGAATTTCATATTGTATTCATATTTTTGTAAGGAAGTGGGAAAGGAAAAAACTGTTTTAACTAGTTCCAGAAGTGATAAACTTGTTTTAACTAGTTCCAGTAACAATAAACCTGTTTCAACTATCTTTTAAAATATCAACTTCTTTTTTCTCTTCTACTTTTATCAACTTCTTTTCGCTTCCCACTATTATTCAACCACTCAACCCAAATCTTCGGAATATTAAATGACAACGTATCATTACATGCTTTCGAGCTTCTTAAATAAATTTCAATAGATTCCCTCAAAAAAAGTTGTAAATAAAAACTGGAACTATAAATCAATTTAGCTTCATCATTCACCTTCTTTCACATAGTGACTGTTCAGACTCTCTGGTTTTTAATTATTTTAATCTCTGGTTTTTATGTACATTGTATTTGTGGTTTGTGTATATTCTGATGACGATTTGATGAACAAATCGAAACATGTAAAATTTTAAATTTTAACATCTTTAATGCTTATATTGATATGTTGACGTCTTTTAAGCAAAATAAAAAGTGTTTTAGTGTATATTTTAAAAGTTAATTCTAATGGATGTATTTTGACTCTCCACTTTATTTGAAATATAATAACATTGGAACTGTTTCAACTAGTTAGTAAGAAGGAGAGAAGAAGACTGTTCATTGCTTGACTATCTTAAGTAAGATACTGATCATTGGTTGAAGGTTGACTAATACATTCAGTTTTTAAAAGCTGCACATGTTTTCTGTGTTACAAATGTAAGCCATTTTGCTGTTTAGGTGGAGAACTAGTATTCTGTTAAAGCTGATTTTCACATTACATATTTATTTGAAATATCTTTAAACATAGTAATTATTTTTTGTTTTGTGTGTTACACAGACACTAGTTTAAATAATATCATTAGGTAGTGGTAGAAAAAGTGCAACAGAATGGTTTGAAGATAGCAAAGTGAACACTGCCCAAAACAAAGTTAAATGTCTTCATTGTGAGACTGAAATAAGTGCTAAAATTGAAAGGATAAGGATTCATCTCAATAAATGCTCAAAAAAGGTATGCTTTGTAGTCAAATTCAGTTTCAAGAAAATGCAAGCATCACTTCAGTATTGAAACTCAAAGCTACTATTTATTTTTTTTGCAGCCTACAATGAGAAACGGCACAATAGTGGAGATTCAGCAACATCACTGAAAGGTCAAAAGTTACTGTCTGATTTTAAAATTAAAACTACTAATCTTCAAAAATGCAACTTGGATTTGAAAGTTGCTAAGTTCTTTTGTTCTAACACTGTTGCTTTTAATGCAGCATCAAGTAATGAATGCAAATCATTACGGCCTGTATATTCTGGTCCCAGTAGTGCAGACTTAAGTTGTGTCAGAAGCATCTTCAGAAGTTGATGATTTAATTAAAAAAGAAATTCAAGGGCATGCTAATATCTTTACTTTGCTGCTGGATGTGTGGATAAATATTAAAAATGAAGTAGTTATTGCTACATCAATTCACACAGGAAAAACTTTTTTATTATTATTATTATGGCTACAGATTGTGAACGAAACAAGAAAGCAACTGAATACTGTGAACAAATTGCTGCACAAAGTATTGATTACTGTCAGAAGAAATTTGGATTTAAAATTTTGCAGTATGCACAGATAATGAAAACAAAATGGCCACAATAAGAAAAATTTTAGAAAAAACACATGGAAATATGATAACATATGGATGTTCAGCCCATCACATGAATCTTTTAGTAAATTAAATTTAAAATAAAAAAATCCTTGGATATATTATTGAGGTTAATAAATTTTTCCACAATCACCATCAACCTCATAGATGGCTCTGGAAAAAAAAAGGGGTTTAATACCACAGATACTAAATGCTACACACTGGAATTCTCAGCTTGATTGTATAGATACATTTTCTAAAAATTTTACTAAATATGTAGGAATACAGCATGACAAATGTTCTGAAATTCCAGAAAATATTACAAAAATTTTGGAAAATGTACTTGTTTATAAAGAAGTTATCCACATGCAAACACAGCTGAAACACATGAGAAAAATATTTGATTGTATGCAAATTGAAAACACAAATATTTCTGATGTTGTGGGACTTTGGCTAGATTTAGCAGAATGTTCTGATCTTACAACGCATAAAAACAATATCCAGAGAAGGATGTGTGAAGCTCTTTCAGAAATTCATTACGTAGCAAATATGATGAATCCAAAATATGCAGGGAAACGCTTACCTCCTGAGCAAGAAAAAGATGCAGAATCTTGGTTAACAAACAAATACCCTGAATGGCTTGTACCCTTTTCAACATTCAAATTAAAGATACACAAATATATCTACCATCAATGTTCGTGAATGATGTAATTAAAAGTTTTAGCTCTGGATAGTGGTGGAATATTTTGGAAAAATATTCAACAAATGAGAATGTCAAGGCTTTCTGCAAATTTTTGAATGGATCGACTAGTTGCCCAGCTCATTGAGCAGCAACAGAAAGAGTGTTTTCCACTTGTGGATTAGTATGGTCTAAACTTCGTAACAGATGTGAAAAAGTACAAAAATTGGTAAAAGTTCACAGATTTTTAAACAGTAAAAAATAATTAAAAGAATATGGAGAAGAAGAAGAAATTTAAAAATTATACTTTTTGGTCAAAATATCTTTGCTTTTTTATTATAGTTTGGTTATATTTATTTCTCATTAGTGTCTAGTTAATTACATTGCTGATTTTATGACAAACAAAAATATAAATTATGTTTAAAGTTGGAAAAAGAAATAGAGAAACCTATCATCACTGGGTGTTTTGGGGTACTTGGGCGGGTTTTTAGGGGTACGTGGATGGGTAGATAACCCTGTTAATCCCACAAGATTGAACTAAAATATCTAAATGAAATGAAATGTATTTCAAAAGTCTGCATTGAAGTCCAGTTGAAAGAAAAAATAACAAATCCAAAGAAAGAAGAAAAAAAAATCAAATAAATCTTATTTAAGATTTTTAAATATAATTTTTGTTACTCTTTTATATTGTTATGATATGGTAGTAATGTTTTTAAAAATATTGTATTAAAAAAATTGAATTGTAGACTTCATTTCCATTTCTTATATAGCTTCTGCCATACAAAATGATATTTTATCAGTTGATCTAGACTTCAGGGAAGTCGGAAATTTTTAGTTAATGGCTTACTAAACACTGCATTTCACTCTGATACCAGATCTCTTAGAAATATGTCATAAAAGAATAAAATGTAAATTACAACTATCTCATTACCAATTGGAATGAAGCATATTATTAACAAAATCTTGAGAAACAAATATGCTCCATTTAAATATAGTGATTTATAATGTGACCAATATCTAACTTTTTCATTTTCTAAAAAACAGTATTTTTCCTTTTATGAATTCTAATTTATAAACAACTGGCTTTGACATTGCATCAAATTTCCAGGTTTTAAATGTGAAATTTGCAGATTTTTATTATTATTGTTTTGTTTTTTTAGGTTAGCAAAATTTCCTGGCTTCAGATAACAGAAAATAGTTAGAACAAAGGTACCTGAGTGTAGAATGCCAGTGAAGGCCAGTGTTGCTAATACTGCTACTTGACAGTATCAGCATTTAACTATTAACTATATATGTTTAAATATTAAGTATATGCATTTAACTACAACTATGTTTGCCTAGATTGCAAAGTATGAACAACCATGACACTTTCATTGGTAATTCAGATGATGGTTTCAAACTTACTGACCATTTAAATTTTTATCCAAATTATTTTGGAAAGTGTAATTTGACTTTTTTGGAATCCTTTTATTTACATTTAATTAATTTCAAATAGAAATAAAGTTCTTTCAGAAAAATAATGAAGTCTTGAAATTGTCTAAATAATGCAGAAGTCTTTTTTTTTTTTTTTTTTTTTTTTGTCCAATTGCCCTTTTTGTTTAATAAAAGTAAAACAGTGTAGAAATGGATTTATTAATAAGAATAGGAAAGTATCCTAATCATCTCCACTGACCCTATTACCTGTATATAAAAGAAAGACCTTTTGTGAAATTTTAATATTTGAAAGTGGGGACAAACATTCTTTTCAAAACATAAAGAAAATAGATAACACCATGTGTTCTTCACTTTTTATAACTTTACCACAACCATCATAATTTTAGTTTGAAAGAAGATTTGCTGTATTATCCTCAATTACCTTATTTCAGAATAATTTCAAAACTATAATTACCTAAATGAAAATAAAATACCTGTTCAGCATAGTAACAAAGCATGTCCACAACAATGGGAGTAATATTCCATGGTGGAAATCTTGGAGCATTATATAAAGCTAACATAATATTCTGTTCTTCTTCTTCATTTGCATATTCATGGTCTGAAATCTCTTCAGCAGCACACAGGGGTGAGCTAGGCATGTTTGTGATTTCAGGCGGTGGCGATCCATCACCCAGACGGTGTCGCACATTGAAAGCTTCTCTAGGCAAAGTCCAATCTTCATCCGCTGGCAGTGAAGACAACTGTGAATAATCCAGCATACGAAATAATTCAGCCTCTCCATCACCAAAAAAGAAATCACTTTGTGCGAATTCACTGGCAAAATATGTGATTGTGTTTTCATGCTCAGTGTTGCCAGAATCAGAGTCTTCTTCCATCTGCACAGCATGGTCTCCACCTCCTCTTTCACCAGCAACGTGACTTCCTCCGCTTACGTGACGACTGCCAGACTTACTGTTGTTGTTAAGGTTTCTATAATTGCTGCCATTATTCAGTCTAACAGTATGTTTAAAAGAATTTTCTGAAGAGCTCTCTAAAGCTGAAAGATAGGAAAATTTTAGTTTACATAACAATATAGATCCTAACTGCTCTACTGACTTTGTATATACAAAAAGCATGACACAAAATGAAAAAAAGGACTACAACATATGATTGAACAGAATTATTTAGCATCATGACAAAAAATAATTAATTAATATTAATAGCCCCAAGAATATACTAAAAGTAGATAATACTAATAAAAGCACTAATTTATTCAAAAAATGAATTTGGTTACTACCCCTGTTACAAATTACTATTTAAATTTTATTATTTTTAGATTTTATATTCAACAATCATTTTGATAAACTATCCCCCCCCCCCCCAAAAAAAAAAAAAAAAAAAGAATGTTTTTGCCTATTCTCTCCCACTCTTCTCAAAAAAAAAAAAAAAAAAAAAAAAAGGGAAAGAAAGAAATCATAGTTTTACTTCATATGATAAACTATTAAGGATTATTTTGTCGTTCTTTAAAAAAATTTTGTTTATATTAAACATGAAGACCTAAATTGGTTAATTCGATATATCAAATTGGAGGAAATATGAATTTAATGTTTTATTTATTTATTTATTGCATTGAAATGTAATTGTAAATTTCTACGACTTCCTACAAGACAGGGATCCAGAACCGAATTTCAAAAACTGTCAAGTTGTGTAGGCCAATATGTGCTACATCAAATAAAATTTCTATAATTAAAGATTTTCAAGATAATCAGGAATCTCATTGATGTAAAACAACTCCACCACATGGAAATCTAGCATATGTATACAAATTTAACATAGCATCAATTTTAGATAGGCAATACAAATAACAAATGATACAATTGATGTTGAAATGAAAACTTCTATCATAAAAGTTTTTATTACAACAACCAACCTTGTGCTGAGATAATTGATTAAATAACTATAATAAAATAAATAAGAAAAGAAAAATGTATACTTTTATAATCCATTTAACACATATCCTACAACAGGAAGTCATTAAACATGTAGTGAAAGAACCTTTTTTTTGTACTTTAAAAGTTTATGTGTAATATACATTTTACATGTCTGTAAAAGTAAATTTTTTTGTTGGGGGGGGGGGGGGGAGTAAGAAAGAAAAAAATGTATATCTCAATGCATATGTTTCTCAGAAAGTTGTTATACCCCTCCCCAAGAAAGAAAGGAAGATACATTTGCATTGAAGCTTTTTTGACATTGTTTCATTTTTCATATATGAGGTAGTTTAAAAGAAGTTTTAATACCTTTTCCACTTAATTTTTTATTAATTTAATTATTATTATTTTTTTTTTTTAGAAATATACATTTATATTTATGCAACATCTAATCAAGTTGGTTACTGCATGTTTATGCAAATGTACTCTTAAACACACACACAAATCATATATTCTAATACGAGCAAATCTTGTGTGTGTGTTTATGCAAATTTTATCTTGAAAACTGCTCTAACGATTTTGACAAAATTTTGTATCCTACTGTTTTGGGGCACCAGAAAACCATTGGGCTAGGTCACATGTTCGAGAAAATTTTATTAGTGGGTCATTTTGGGGTCACAATGGGTCAGGGTCAAGCTAATTCTATTTTGTATCTAAAAAACGGTTCAAACGATTTTGACTAAATTTTGTATCCTACCATTTTCAGGCATGAGAAGACTATTGGGCTGGGTCACATGTTCAAGAGCTTCTGATTAGTGGGTCATTTTTGGTTCAAAGCGGGTCACATTAATTTTATCTAAAAAATGGCTCTAATGATTTTGATTAAATTTTGTATCCTACGAGTTTCGGGCATGAGAAAATTATTGGACTAGATCACACATCCGAGAAAATTTGATTACTGGGTCATTTTTGGGTCACTGTGGGTCAAGCTAATTTTATCTAAAAAACAGCTCAGACTATTTAGACTAAATTTTGCATCCTATGGTTTTTGGGCACGAGAAGACTGTTGAACTAAGTCACATGTTCGAGAAAATTCGATTAGTGGGTTATTTTGGTCATAGGTCAATATGGGTCAAGATACTTTTATCTTAAAAATGGCTCAGAGGATTTGAACTAAATTTAGTATCCTACAGTTTTAGGGAACGAGAAGACTATTGGGCTAGGTCACATGTTCGAGAAATTTTGATTAGTGGGTCATTTTGCACATGGGTCATTATGGGTCAAGCTATTTTTATCTTAAAAACGGCTCAGACAATTTTCACTAAATTTTGTATCCTACGGTTTTTAGGCACGAGAAAATCATTGGGCTAGGTCACATGCCCGAGAAAACCCGATTAGTAGGTCATTTTGGGTCATCATGGGTCAGGGTCAAGCCAATTGTATCTAAAAAATGGCTCAGACTATTTTGACTAAATTTTATATCCTATGGGTTTCAGGCACAAGAAAACAATTGGGCTTTGGCACATATTCGAGAAAATTTGATTAGTGGGTCATTTTGGTCATGGGTCCTGATATTTGAACTCAAAGCTAATTTTGACCGAGCATAGCTCGGTCTGTAGTCTTGAAACTTTTTGTCCAGTATTTGAAATACTGCAGTCAATGAAACTTGCATAAATATGGGCTACCCTGTATATTATAAATATATATATATACCTACCTATAAATATATATATACCTACAAAGATTGCTAAAAAGTTCAAATATGACTTTTGTTATACAGTATAGATGCACAGAAAAAAAAAACTTTGTTTATCAGTATCTACTGCTTTCCATAAATTTTTGCTCTGTTTTGTCAAGAGACAATGAATTGAAGTATTTTATTTCAAGGATAAAAATGGTACAGTTGACTCTTATGTATTTTAATCTTTTCAATTTTAGAAAAATTACTGAATTGATGCCAACATAAAATCATTATAAATTGTTAACTTTTAGAGACAGTTTTATGACAAGACAGTCATAAATGTATGAAATGTTGAAAACAAAGGACCGGTCAAAAGAATAACAAAATATTGTAAAGTATATTCATCTTCTAAGTTTTAAAAAAATGAGCAAAAATTCTGCTTATTTTTTGTTTTTGCTTTATAAAAAAAAGTTAATTTATGTACCTTTTTCTTCTAATACTTTATCTTGAATACCCATATGGGAATATTCGGACATCAGCATGGATCCAGAAGTGAATAACAATTTTAATATTAACCATGTTTGTGAGACATGTGGACGGTTTAACTGAGCAGCTACATTGGCATTGTGTTCACAAAGGTCAGGAGGAGGCTTTCCATGCAGCTGATACCTTTTAGCAGTTTCAACAAACCAGTCCATTGATAAAAGCTGAAGAACAAAAAAGTATATGTAGAATGTTAATAAAAAATAAATATTTTGGATAATTTAACTATACATGAAAGGGAAATGAAGTGCAGATTTTGAAATACAAGAAAAATACTAAAAAGGTGAATATAACTAGCATCATTCATTGTATATTATAAACAAAAATATATTAATAAACCAGAAGGAACCGTGCGAAGCTTTCGCACTGCAATCTTTTAGATTATTTCCTGGTACGTTTTAGCCTGAATTTTTAATTAACCATTATTTTTTTTTAATCCAACAATGCGTTTTAACAAAATGTGAGTGTACTATGTCAGAAGCCTGTTCAAAAACTTTTCGATGATACCTCTTTCATCATTGTATGTTTTGTATGTGCATAGAAAAAGGGATGTTGACAACAGAAATAAGATATGTGATCGGGATTGTTTTTTCATAAATGAAATGAAAGCTTTTTTCAAATCAATGTAGCCGCAAAAATAAAACACCGCATTAGAGGATGCTCAAGAGTGATTATAAAAAATAATAAATAGTACAAAACAGGTAAAATGTGACTTTTCGCACGGGTTATTTTATATTTCTGATTAAAAACCAAAATTTAAATTGAAACGTTTAGAAGAAATTAAATATTATTGATTGATCGAAGCAGTGGTATTTTACACGTGTATCATAAAAAGTATGATTTGTTATATGAGATTGAATTGTAATTTAAGTATATTTCAATTTATTTTTCTTCTTCCTTATTTTTTCCGAAGAAGATGCCGTCATCATCTAATCCAGTTAAAATACAATTGTTATTTTTTTTTCCTCGCACATGCCTTTTTCTATCTTCGATGGGATTTTATTGTTAGGAATAAATGAGATGATATTCTCGCGTGACTAATGTTGTTTGAAGATATTTTTATCCTTAATTTTTCTTTAGAAGTTTAAACTTGCATCTAAAAAATATTCGATATTTCTAAAAATTATTAGACTGCAGTGCGAAATCCTCGCACAGGTCCACTGGTTAAATACATAACATTGTTAAAAACGGTAAATAATATAAAATAAATAAATAAATAAAATATATTAATGTATTGAACAAACCGATGTGATATTATAAAAGCATAAAAAGCTATATATATAAAACTTTAAGTAAAATTTAACCATTGAAACATAAGAAACTGACCACATACACTGAAATCCCGATACCAAAGAGCCCTGTCAATTTACTATATATATATCTATCACTGGCACCCGGCTAACCGAAAAGTACCATAAATAAAATACATACTTATTGAAACATAAGGATTACTATAATTAGTTAATTGGCACAATTGTATTTGAGCTTCCCGCATATAATACGTAAGTACCCAATTATTTTTTTATTATTATTATCATAAAACACACTGAATGATTATTTTATCATAAAACACACACAATGATCAATTTATTATAAAACATACAGTATTTAATTTAATATAAAACACACGCAATCTTCTCTACCGGGTTGCCATATGAAGCAAAATCTCGCCAAAAAACGTTGTGTTGCCCAGACATAAAATCGTCCTTTTAGCGCCAAAAATATATCCCGGTGCGTCTACGGCATCTGTACCAATATTATTTATATACAATTTACTTCTGCTTGTACATTTCAATAAGGTACAGATGTCGCAGATGCACCGGGGTATCTTTTTGGCGTCAAAAGGGCGATTTTATGCCTAGGCAACCCGACGATTTTGGCGAGATTTTGCTTCTTATGGCAACCCGGTAAAGCAGATTTCGTGTATTTTATATTAAATTAAACATTGTATGTTTTATAATATATTGATCATTGTGTGTGTTTTATGATAAAATCATTTTTGTGAATAGATTGCCAAATAATATGTTGGCAAATTTTCTTCTCTCGCCAATGCCATTTTCTTTACTTTGCTAAGATAATCATTAAATAAGTTAATGTACTATTACTCCGTTACAGTACGCATATACACAAACATGATAAATATAACAATAGATGACGCACAAAAAAAAATTATAAAAATCCGATTAAAGGCTCGATATTTTTTTCAAAAAGCATGCGCCGTAATGCAGTAAAAATTAACAATCGTATATTAACTGCATTAGAAGATGACGTCATCCGCTTATTCTTGAAAAACATTAAAAAATGGAATGCATTTCTAATATAATAAAGCATATCTTTTATTTTATTTCAATTTTGCTTTTTAAAAATAAATATTAAATTAACCGGGCGCAGAAATCATACTTTATCTTTTTTGTACTATTTATTTTTTTTATAATTATTGTTGAACATGATATAATGCGGTATTTTATATTTGTGGCAACACAAATTTCAGGAAAACCTTTCATTTCACTTATGAAAACAATGCCGATTTAATTTTTAATTAACAGCAATTTTTAATCAAAAACATATTTTAACGAAAGGTTAAGTGTGCTATGTCAGAAGCCTGTTCAAAATCCTTTCATATGGTATCTCAATCGTTGTTCTGCGTTTCGTATTTTCTGAGAAAAAGGGATGTTGACAGGAGAAATAATATATATGATTATTTTAAAACAGAAAAAAAAAAAATACAATTAAAAAATCTGCAGGTCTTCAAGTCTCAAAATCAGTTTGCATGCATATTCATGCTTTATGTCTGTGTGTGAGAAGGTTATTTTTAAAATATCAAAACTAGTCTATGAAAAATATCCAATTTTTTAAAGATTATTAATATACACTTTAGGCCTAAAACTGTTCAGGACCAGCACATCATATATGCGAATAACAGAATTTTTTTTAAATTTCCATAAAAATACAAAATGGAACTAAATCACATGCTTATTACCTATACAACAGGCAAGTGATTCCATTGTATGTAGATTAATCAGAAATAAAAAATAATGTTACATCATTCAACTAATGATGTAATATTAATATAACTGAGGAAAAAATTGAGCTTTTCCAAAACTGATAGATATGCAACATTTTGAAGAGGGTGTTTTTTCCCTTCACAATTCTAGGTTTTCTAAATGCATAGGAACTTTCTTACAGCAATCATTTTAAAATAATTAAGAAATTCTGGAAATTAGGAAACTGTTGTACAAAAATTTTAAAAATCTGGAGACATTCTGACAATTAGGCACCTTTGATAACAACAGCTGATTTCTTTAATTAATTGATTCATTTACTCAGCAATTATATACACCAAGGGATCCAACCTGGGCCACCCGGGTTATAGAATACACCACTTTTTTCATTAAAAAGTCAAATAGATTTTTTACATTTAATACATATTTTAAGATTGTCCATCTATTACATGAAAAAGCCTTTTTATATGAAATATAATAATTACATATACAAATAATAAAGTTTTGAAATGCATTAAAAACTATGTTTTTAAATGAAACAAGCAGCCTTAATCTCTTTTATAACCTATCTATATAAAAGTTTCAAAAGTATTAGCCCTGCCAATTTTCACTGTATAGAAGAAAATACTTTTTTGTTGTTGTTCTGGAGAATATGAGGGAGGTGAAGAAGGAACTCTTGCGAAGCATAGACATTTAATTGTCAATTGTGATAACGCTCCTACTTCCTTCTTAGATTTGTATATTTATTTACGTTACTGCATACTATACTTTAGATTATTCAGCAAACAAATGTTTATTGTTGAGATAGATTTTAAAAAATTCATGCTTGAAAATTATTTAAAAAATCAAATATATTAATTACAGTTTTCAAACAATTTTGAATTGAAAGTAGATTCTTTTGTTCTATTTGATAGAATAAAATTTGAAATTATGCGATATTTAGAAGCACATATTTGGTGATAAAAAAGCAAAGGCAACAGTGCTGGTCATTACCATCATCGTTATGACTTCAACATCATTATGATGCAGTACTTATGACAGAAATGTTTCAGCTCTATAACATATATATATATATATAACCATTCATGATGCATACACACACCATTCATTGCAGAAGCAAAGATATACCTGCCTCATGTCCATTTTTTAAGACACTTAAGGCACTAAGTTCAACTTTAGATTTTTCTTGGTTGCTTGTTGACTTCTTGAAAAATGCAGGCAGTTTAGGAGCAGAAAAATTAGTTGTTTTCACAGTGGGAAAGGCGACTTCTTTTGCGATCAGAGCAGCATCTTTGTGGTGAATTCTTTTAAATGCATAAGACAAGTCACCATATGGATTTATATCAAGACCAACAGGATTAGCTCGTTCAGCTGGGCGGGAAGCACTGGCAAAGACATGGTGAATCAAGGAACAATCTTTACTAGTGCTTAGTAGACTATGAGGAGAGCACCAAGAAAATCCTAAATGAAACAATATCATCAATATTTTAATTTTACAAAAGAAAAAAACAATTAACATTTCTTAGAATAATGATAAGCCATAAAGCAATAAAAACAAGTAAACATGATGCTGAAAAGCGGGATATATTTATTAAATGTAATATTTTATTTATTTTTATGTTTCAAATCTTTTAACATGAACCAAATTTTAACCAAATCTTTTAACATGAATGCTGACATTCATGTTACAGTTATAAATACAGAAGGATTGAATACTGTAAACCTTGGTGCAATATTCAGAAACAGGATGTTAACAAAGATTTTCCTATTCTCATTAGGCCCCACCAGTGGCTGAGAGGTTCTGCTCTCGAAGCTGGTAGACGGGAGGTGCTGGGTTCAATCCCAATCGCGCCTGTCGGCCTAATCGTTCGGCGTTTTCGTGGTTTTCTTCGAGCCGTGGATTTATCCATGCATAAATACGGGTTAGGTTCCCTTAGAAAGACTCCCACGAAGGGCACTCCCCCTGGGCCTATATCCCTAGTGTAGATAATTGGCTGTCAATAATCAACCCAACCCTATTCTCATTAAGCAAAAAAATTATGATTTTTGTGACCAACTTATGAAATCTGCTACTTTACATATGGCTTTCATGATTTTTGTGAGTGTTTGACACCTTTATAACAAAAGAAAGCTGACAATTTAAGAACTTTGTACTTTGATTCACAATGAATAACAATGCATGAAAATAACCTATTGATACTCTAGTCAAAGTTGGCAAAAAAAAATGTTTTTTTAATAATACTGAAAAAATTGGGTGGTTTAAACCAGGCTTTGTTGTTGTTGTTGTTGTTTAAATGACTTTTTAACAATAATCAATATCATAATTACCTTTTTGATAGCCTATTTATAACTGAATATAATTAGATTAAGTGAAATCACATTTCAAACAAATTAGTGTTATAATTTATGAATAATGAATGTAATTTTTATTGTTTATAAATAGAACACATTATTTTGTTTTGTAAAATGCAGTAATTTAAATATAGATACATTTGTTTTCTACTTTTATAAACAGTACAGGATGCATTTATTACTTAAAAACCAAGAAAAAAGAAATTGTACCAATAAATTTCAATATTAAAAATCTCTTTATTTCATTATAACATAAGTTAGAATTTGTTTTAATCATTACTGTTAAGAAATAAAAAAGTCCTTCCGGCCTGTACCGGGAGGAAAAGGTAGCTTTCCTATATCTTCGTTTTAAAATTTTAGCTAATGTTACACGAAAACAGCAAGTTAAAATGCAAAGAAACGTTTACAAAAGATTCGTTAATACTGAATTTGAATAAGAAATTCGCCAATTATTGAGCAATAGCCAAATTGGTTTCATTTATGAAGACTTATTTTGGTCGCCAAATTTGGCGATTTTTCGCCAAATTTTGCCAATTTTGTCGCCAATGTCGCCAATTTTGGCGCTAATGGATATGAATATATAGTTTATGCTTATGATTGGGAAAATTATTACAACAATGAAAGAAAATAATTTGCGAGTAATCGCGTTAATGTGCTATTTTGTTTCAAAATGTCAGCCACCCTAGAATTTCAAAGTGCTCTATCTCAGCCATTTTTTAAGATAGAGGTAAACCAAAAAATGCTCTGGAATCCTTGTATCAAGGCCTAAAACGTAATTAAAAAATAAATTTGAATTTTAAACTTTTTTGTATATTTATTTTAGTTTTAAATTTTTAAATGGCCGCCATCTTGAAACAAAATGGCGGACCAAGCTGGCCAACGAACTCGGTCGAGACATTGGTTAGCTTAATACACACAATTAGTTTCATCAAAATTGATTTATAAATACGAGCGTTATCGTATGACATAGGTCAGATATATATATATATATATATTTATATATATATATTATATATATATATATATATATATATATAGATATATGGATATATTTATATATATAAATCAACATTTGAACGGAGGGTGGTTTTGGGGTCTGGGGGTCATGATCGGTGAAAATATATCGAAATTTTCTGGAACTGCTTTCCTCCGAACGGCTGCAATAGGTAGCTTTATACTTTTAGGTAGCTTTCAATACAAAAAAGTCCTTCCGGCCTGCACCGGGAGGAAAAGGTAGCTTTCCTATATCTTCGTTTTAAAATTTTAGCTCATGTTACACGAACACAGCAAGTTAAAATGCAAAGAAAATGTTTACAAAAGATTCGTTAATACTGAATTTGAATAAGAAATTCGCCAAATTATGGAGCAATAGCCAAATTGGCTTCATTTATGAAGACTTATTTTGGTCGCCAAATTTGGCGATATTTCGCCAAATGTTGCCAAGTTTGGCGAGAATTTGGCGCTAACGGATATGAATATATAGTTTTATGCGTATGATTGGGAAAATTATTACAACAATGAAATTTTTTGTAATGTGCTGTCTCAAAATGTCAGCCACCCTAGAATTTCAAACTGCTCTATCTCAGCCATTTTTTAAGATAGAGGTAAACCAAAAAATGCTCTGGAATCCTCGTATCAAGGCCTAACACTTAATTAAAAAATAAATTTGAATTTTTAACTTTTATGCATATTTATTTTAGTTTTAAATTTTTAAATGGCCGCCATCTTGAAACAAAATGGCGGACCAAGCTGGCCAACGAACTCGGTCGAGACATTGGTGAGCCTTATACACACAATTAGTTTCATCAAAATTGATTTATAAATACGAGCGTTATCGTATGACATAGGTCAGATATATATATATATATATATATATATAAATCAACATTTGAACGGAGGGTGGTTTTGGGGTCTGGGGGTCATGATCGGTGAAAATATATCAAAATTTTCCGGAACTGCTTTCCTCCGAACGGCTGCAATAGGTAGCTTTATACTTTTTTGTATTGAAAGCTACCTAAAAATAATTCAGCTATCTTTTGCAAACATCTTTGTTTATTTGTCAAATTCCATTATATTTCTTAATAGGGTGTCAATGATTTAATCAGGTGATTAAAATTAGTGATTTTAATTAAATGATTTTTTTTAAATCATAAATTTTCTTAATCTTTAAAATCATATGAAAATATATAAAATTTGGATGAACATAATTTGCAAAGTTTCTAAAGATATTTTGTCTATTAAACAAATGAGAGAAGCTTTAAAATTGTTTTTAAACATGTAAACAATAAAGTACAATAAACTAGTTAATGGAAGTTTTTATCAAGCCTAAAAAGCATTTCATTTAAAATTGATATTCAATTAAAATCTATTATAATTTACATTGTCAAAATAACTTCCTTTGAGTAATGAAATTTTTATAAAATAAGCACAGCAACTTTTAACCACAGAAATTTATTATTTTCTTATTCTACTTTAACAAATATGTAACAACAAATTGGAACTAAAGGAGAATGAAAGAAAAACATCTTTTCAACAGCTATTGTAAAGGAATATATAAAAGAAAACTAATTAATATCAAAATGTCACACAGCAAGAGCTACTTCAATAGAAGCTGAAAGAATGTTTTCTACTTTTGGACTCAAACACAGCAAATAAAGAAATCAGTTAGGGATAGAAAAGGTAGCCAACCTTTTTTTTTTTTTTTCCAATAATTCAAAGCATTACATGTCAATAATGCCAACTGAATGGGAAGATCAATATTTGAAAAGTTAATGTGGATTGCAGATAAGACTACTCATTTTTATATTTATTGTTATGGATGAATTAACAGATATAATTAATTTCCATCATTCTTCTGGTTAGCATACATACATGTGTGTAAGTTTAGATTTATGCAATTACAGTAACTTTACAAAATACAAGTTAAAGAAGAGCTGTTATAATATTTGATTTGTTAATTGTGTGATAACTAATGAAACTACTTATTTTAATTTTTTGTTATTTTAATAATTACTAGTTATAATTTTATTAATTAAAGCACAAAAATATAGATTATGAATTATAATCTAATTAGAGGTTTAATTGTGTTAGAAACCTACAATTTTTGTAGCCATTCAATACCTTAATTCAGATTTTTTTTTTTAAATACGATTTTTCTATTTAGAAAACAAAATCATGATTTTTTTTTTTACATCCTATTTCTCAATTTAAATTGTACAGGCCCAAATGATGAATATAATATTTTTTTACTTTTAGCAATAGATGTGGTCGATCTTGTGCAGATTATATTATATACTTCAGTGTTTTTTCAGAGTTTTTTATCAACACAACTTAGACATCACAATGTACACACAAACATAAATGGCTTGATTACTTATACTGAGAATTAACAGAAATTATGTTATTGATTGCTATCGTGTGAATTGGGTGAACTATAACAAATACCGTGTTGATGTGTATCTGATCTTACAGCTTAATAATGAATTACAGTTGTTTAGACTTTTTAGCTACTGCATGAGTTGGAAGGAGTGTAAATTTATGTGTTGAGGGTAACAGGTTCAACAGTTTACTACCATTTGTACAGGTTGTTCATTAGGTGGGGCCAAATGTACTTCCAGTACAGGACAGATGCATTTGCTGGCAAAAGTAACTGAATTTTTCTAAATGCCTTAATTTACGAAGATTTAAAAAGTGAATGATTAGATATTTCAAATCCTCATGTATTTAAAATATATAGTAAATTTATCATTTGCATTTTCACCCTTTCACTGTGGAAATTTTAAAACAAAATTGCTTCAAAAATTGTGTATATACTATATAAATTTTTCTAGAAATGTCTTACCCCTGGAAATCGCAGGATAAGCGGTCAGAGGGTTAATAAAACAGTTAAAGGTGTATTCGCCTTGGCTGGTATTATAACAGCGCCGGCTAGGCGCGCATGCATAGGTGATTGATTTTTTTTTTTTTTTCTCCTCTCGATCTGTTGAGAGAGAAGTGAGTGTTTGATATGCTTCGTATGTGCAGGATGTTAAGTCCGCTGTCAATAAAAGTTGTATTCGGAGAATGAGAAATTTTGTTGTGTGTTAATGGTGTAATCTTCAGTTGGTCCAGTCACGCCCGAGGTGACTATGGATATATTATTATGCTTGTGTATTTAAAAAAAAAGGGCTATTCTACGTGTTCTACGATTTTACAATGCACCGTGTAAGCAGTGAGGAAAAAAAAAATTACATCGTGTCTTCAAAATATTAATCAAAGTATTTAACTTGGTGAAAAGTAAAAGACTAATGCATGATTATGACGAGTGGCTCCGTGGTAATGGTGAGTACACTTTAGTTAATTTAATAGAGTTCTCAAAATTTGTTGTGTTTCGTTTCGATTTGAGTTAACTTTGTCATGTTTGGTTTCGATTGATATTTAACGTTGTGAGTTGATTCTGAGTGTAAGTTTTATAACTTTGTTGAGTTTAGTTTCGTTTTTTAATTTAAATGTTTTGAGTTTGACTTCAATTTATTGCAATTACTTGGGTTCTGTTTTCAAACAAAATGTTATTATTAAAATTAAAAAAGAATTATTTAATCGAGGTTGCAGAAGAATTTGAGCTTACTTTACCTACAAGGCAGACCATAGTGTCGCTGAAAGAATTAATTGAAACAAGCGATATTTATAAGAATAATTATGACCTTGTGGAAACGGTTGTTGAATCTGTGACTCAGAAGGAAAAAGACAACGAAAAGAAGGCTGAGCAGGATAGATTACAACAGGATTCAGCACTGGAATAAACTTGCGCAGTTAGAAAAACAATTAGAACTTACTAATATTCAGAAAGAAACACTGCATAATTTCAGTGAATCAGTAGTAAAAAGTGACTCTGAGGTATCAAATTGTAGTTTAGAAAATTTGTTAAAAAGGGTTAAAACCTTAACTATTCCAGTACCGTCGCATGCAGAATCATATAATCTTCTTTTTTCAATCACTGGAAAGAGTGTTTAAAACAAAGAATGTTCCGGAGGAATTTAGAGCCGAAATTCTTTTAAATATCTTAGGCGAAAAGGCCACTAATTTAATGGGATATTTGAGTGAGGATGACCTAAATTACAGCATAAAAAAAAATACACATTTAGACTTAGCTATTTCTGCCTTATGTAGTATAATTATTATATTCTTAAAATAAAGAAAAGAAAGCAAAAAACTTTCTGAATAAAATTTTCTCAGTTTATTATGAATTAATAGTAATACTCTTAAATGTATTAAAATTGCACAGAACGCAAAAGTAATTGAACTAATTTTTTTTATTAAAAATGCAATAGAAAAGAACAAAATGTACTAGAACTTTTCTTAACTACAGTTTTAATAATAAAAAAAGAAAACATTGTTGCAATTGTTTTCCTAATGAAAATTTCACTATTAAATCCTTATAAAAGTGTGGTCCACTGTGCCCTCTTTTTCGGTGATCCAATGTATCCCCTGTAGTCATAGAATATAAAAATGTTCTCAAATATTTTATTTCATAGCACCTAGTCAACTGAGCTTCACTTGTGACAAATGGGAAAATGTACAGTTATTTTTCTGGGGAAAATTTCCATAATTGGGTCCAAAGTCAAATGATTTTAAAGATCCCCTTTTCGTACTTTCAATATCCCCATTTCCTTGTATTTAACAGTGTGTCTCTTAAAATTTAATCAGAATTTGGTTTGATGTTTTTGATGTAAGGTTGTCTTAACGTTTTCAAGTATCGATACTAATAAAAGAAGAGAGTTTGTCTGTTTGTATGTGTGTTTGTTGGTGATGACTAGGAAAATCTACTGCAGATAGAAGTCTGAAAATTTGGATGAAGATAGTCCAAGACAGGTCCCTGATGCTCTTGAGGCTCAGATTTTTCATTTTTTGATAATTAGCAGATGTTAATTAAAGGCTGAAATGAAAGTTCATCAAAAAAGCATTCTTTTTCGAGCACATGTGTACCTGCGCAATTAAGACCCTTCTGCAAATCTCCCAGAATAAAATTATTGTAAAATTATTGCCAAGAGTTTCTTTCCTGGAAATAGAGTATTGGAGTCAGGGAATATTTCACAATAAAGTAATGATTTAAGTTAAAGCCTGTTAATTCTCTAAGTAAGTTCATGATTTCTGCTTGGCTCTCAAACTTTAAAAGATGTTTAATAATGATAATGGCTATGTTTTATTTTGGCAATAGAGTGAATTCAACTTAACATGAACTAATTAAGATATAGATAACTAAGTAAGATATAGATTTTGTGCCGCCTGGTACTAAAATATATTGCAATGTGTGTGCAGCACGCCTACTATACGGTGCCGTAGGCAGCAGGGACGAGTGACGGAGTTTCATTCGGAAAGAGGTTTGTTTAGAACAGAATGCACTGCAGGTGGTGGAAACTGGAACTTGCACGGCACGCCTGCTATATGATGGTGATGTAGGCAGTGGGGACACACATTGGAAGTTTGTTTAGAACAGAATGCAACCCCTGGTTTTGGAAATTTATTTAGAACAGAATGCAACCCCTGGTGTTGGAAATTTATTTAGAACAGAATGCACCCCCTGGTGTTGGAAATTTGTTTAGAGCATCATGCCCACTCTGGTGGTGGGACTAAAAGATTTTCCTGTGTGTGTGTGCCAAAAATGGCTATTTTTATCAAAGCCACAAAAGAAAGTTACCGATTTGATAATCCCAGACAATGAAATAGTCTCATTTTCACTCATCCTCAAGTATTAAGAAAAGTATTGGAACTTGGAAGTATCGATTCGAAACTCGCAGTATATACATAGTTTATTTTTCAGATTCCAAAAATGCAAATTTTGTGAAAATCGACAGTAATTTTTTTTTTTTCCCCACCAAAAACTGACCTGCTTTGAATAAAATGATCCAGTTATTTGAGGAGGTGGTATTAAATTTATTTCCGCTTTGAGGTCCACCTCTCTATTTAATTTCCAAAATATGAAAGGGTTACCAGAAGAACAGTTTCATGTAGTGCTTTGCAGATGAAATACTACTACCGTGTTTCATACTATTGTTTTATGGGACTGGGCAATGCTGGGCAGATCAGCTAGTAAAATAAAGTTAACATGAAGCTATTTTTCATGTTACACACATCTAATGGTGGCCGTAGAATAAAGAAATATCCAGAATATTCACTTTCATAAACTATCATGGAAATTTCTTTTAAAATGGAAATTACATAGACATTAGCACATTGGTTGCTAACAGGGTAAACTTTAACGAAGAGAATAACATTATTCAGCAGTGGTAGCATAGCAGTTCATATTCATATCATTTTTATTATACATAACAGCACAAGTACAGTGTCATATTAAAATTGCAAAAGTTTTCCTATTACAAAGTTTAAAAATTGACAACTTACCTGTTACAACATCTTTGTGTTCAATAAAAGATGCAAATGGAACATAAGGTCTTCTGTAATCCCAAACATTTAAAGTAAAGTCAACAACCAAAGAGCTGCTTGCAACATGATATTTTCTATTTGGCCGCCATTTCACTTTAGAAACGGACGCAATGGTTTGAATACAGTAGTCCATACTGTCTTTTAAAGCAATATCCCATACCTAATTTTTTTTATAAAAAAAACCACATTGTAAGTTTTTTTAGTATTAATTTTTCATTTGAAAAATCATAAAACATCAGTCATAATTATATCTTAAAATATGTCCTTTTATATGTCCGTACTTTCTTTTTATGAATGACCAAAAACTCCAGAGATATGAATATATTTTAGAATTATAGAAATTATATATATTTTTAGAAAATTATGCGACAGGCTAAAAAATTGGAAATTTTGAAATACTTGGTAGCAGAAACATATTTTGCATAATTTTATTGTTTAGACATATTATGCCATTCCCTGTCTGTAATTTTGAAGATTACATACAAATAAAATGATTTTCTGTTAAAATCTGCAACATCCATCTACATACAAAGCTGTAGGCATGAGAGAATAAATTAATTTTAGTCAAAAATCTGTAGACAAACTTCTATTAATCGAATTCTCTGAATGAATGTTGCATTGAATGTTTGTATAAAGGTAAGAAATTAAATTATATGCCTTTATTTTTTTTTAATGATTTATCATTTATTGTTATTGTTCAGTTAATGTTGTCAAGAAGGCTTGGAACAGATATGATCATAATAAGTGGCATCTATTGTATAAATGTAAAATATATAAACTACTCTAATGGACATATAAAATATTTACCTTTATAGTTTTATCTCGGCCAGCTGTTGCTATAAGATTTCTTTCTTCTGGATGCCAATCACATGAAAAAACAGGTCCGCTGTGAGCTGCAAACTGCCTTTCAAATCTGTCAGTTCTTCTCAAATCCCAAAGCTGGACATAACCATTTTCTTGAACTGCAGCAAAGGAAAAATGCTGATGAGGGCAGAACTGTACATCCCGGACACTCTCTGATAAACTAAAAAAAATATATAAATAATTAAAAATCATACAGTACTTTGTAAATTTATAAATACATATTGCGTTTTAAATATTAAAAAAGGGGGAAAGTTAACTTCATTTAAACTAGTACAAAAAAAAAAATTAAAAAAGGAATTTTTAGTACTTGTCGGTTGAATGTTAATTTTTGGCACTTGAATCATGTTGACTACTTTCTATAAAAAATAACTGTTGTCAAACAATGGGATTTAACACAAAAAACGCATAAGTGTGTACCACATTCGCTACATGTCCCCAATTTTGGCCAATAACCATGACCAAATGCTTCATCCATGTATCCTGACTAAGAAGATTGTTGGGAAAATACTCCACCAAAAATTTTTAAAACACTAGACATCACTCTTGTCCTAAAAGTCACAGGATAAAGCTGTTTGCCTAAAAATTTCTTGTTTATGGTTTTGTATACTGTACTGTTATAATTAAGTTTTCTGGAGGGATGTTATAAACATCAATAATAAAGGAAGTTTGGAAGCTGTGCTGTTTCTATAGACAGAAAATGTAAACAGATATAACATATACAAAAATCATAAACAAATATAACATATAAAATGTGCATAAAAATTAGATACAGTCTTGCAATTATGAACCAAAAAACTTATCAAAATTTTCTGCAATCATTCTGTAGCCAAAAGGCTCTTACAAAATAGCAATAAAATAAGTCATTCTTATGAATTTGACACCACATAAACTCACTTAACACTAGAATGGCGGAAAAATCTTACCTACTGGAACGGCGGGAAGGGGTCATTTTTTGACCCCTTGATGAAACTACTGAAATAACAACGATAAAAATTTTTTAAATGCTATACATCGGAAAAAATATGCAATTTACGTGTATTTCATCATTTGTATTTAATTTATATTTAATATTACTTGATAATTTATTGAATTTTTAAAGTACTGTAAATGTAACGCTTACAGGGTGATCAACTGGATCGTACTACAACTACTCAAATAACTTATTAATTTGATATAAAAATTGATTGGTTTCACAAATTAAAACACAATTTATAAATTAATATTTTTTTCATCAATATTTCATATATATATATATATATATATATATATATATATACAATATTGTCCAATATTTCAAAAACTAACAAATCTAGAATGCTGTTTAATACTTGTTATCTATTTAGGAAAAGTAAAAAAATTTCCAAAAATTTCTTCCAACCAAACAAAAGTAATCAACGGACAAAAGTGCTCAGGGATCAAAATGACTCCTATTGCCGTTCTAGTGTTAAGCATGAATCTAAGATCTTTAATATGAATCTCAGATTTATATAATTTTTCCTTCAAAATGTGAGAGAAAACAAAGAAATAACAGTTAACATAGTCTTCATTAGAAAAACTAAACTGGCTTATCCTCAAAATAAATCAAAATGGAATACATATATCGCGTGCTAACATTGCATTTGAAATCAAATGTAACATCATGCTTTTGCATTATTGGTGTTAAATTACATTGTTTGGCGACAGTTGTATATATATAGAGAGAAAGAGAAAGAGAAAATAGTCGATAGGAAAGTAGACAAATACCAATATTTTTATTATTAATATTCACTGCAAAACTTTAGGAGAGATTCATTAATTATGTCACACTTAAAGAGTGTGACATGTTGAAATTTCACATGCTCACATGCTTGGAAGATAAAGATAATCCCTTACGAATGAAAGGCCTTTTGTGAATTGTCACTATTCAAGTAAGAGTACTATACAGAAGGTTGACAGGTGGACGTGAATCGGATAAACACTTACTTGGAGAAATGGGATAATCTCCTAAGAATGAAAAATAGAACTAGAGATTGGGGTCTTTCATTGTCCACGGGAGATAAGAGACTGGTGCAGGTGTGGGAGTGAAAGAATGCTTTCTGCAGAAATTCCTGGAATGCAAGGAAAGCCCCTAGGAAGTGAAATTGCAGACGGCAGTTGGATGTTGAAGGGGTTAGAGAGAGGTTCGCTTTGAGCGGAGGTCAGAAAGGTTTGTTTCTGAAATGATGCTTATACAACGTGGATATGTTCATCGGATATTTTTACTTATATTTTTTTAAATGTTAATTTAAAATAAAGTTTTTTTCGTTTCAAACGATAAATGGATTTCATTAATTATATATACATGTGTTCACGCTACCACAGCTATAGTATAGTATATATAAATAATTGGTGGCAGCGGTGGGATATATAAATAATTGGTGGCAGCAAATGGGATATGTAATCTAGAGTAAATTAGATTACGGATCGATGTTAACCTGATTAAACAGATGATGAGCCAGTGGAAAACGGACAAGCAGAGTTGTGGATTCGTGAAGTCTAATTGGAGTCGTGGTTTTTTCTCGGAGTTCTAGCAAGCAGAGAACTGGTAAAAGAACTTTATCGACAAAAGCTGTGTAGTGTATGGACAGTCAACTATAGATTTGGTGATACGTGTTTGTGCTTCTTAATATATCCAGTGGAATGAAGATATGCGGCGTACCGTCTAAGTTGTCTACATATGGATCTAAGGTGCAATTAGTGCCTCATCAGCAAAATTTAGTGTCTTCAAATCTTCAAACATCTGTGTGTGCCATCTTTAAAAGTGCTTGGAAGCCTGATATCAGTGTGGAGGAAATATCTGCATCTGGAGGTAAGCTCTTTTATGATATCTTCTATAGAGGTCTGTTTTAAATTGAATTTTGTGTATAAATTTTAATTTTGGGGGACAAAACTCTATGTGAAATTTAAGAATTCTAGGGAAGCTATTAATTTGGTATTTAAATTTTTAGTTAGAATTTTTATGTTTGTTGATTTTCTGGTATCTGTTTGGTATAATATTGGGTTAAGAAAATTATATACTTATGTATATGTTAAAATTTACTTGGGGTATAGTAAATTGTTATTGATTAATTGAGATTATTAATCAGGATATTTTAATCATAATTTTGTATAAAACTTTTGGAATTAAGAGTTTTGTTTATAAACATTTTAGTTATTACAGTAATAAAGTTATAGCTTAATTTTATGGGTATACTGTGGATGATTATGATTAATGTTACAAAATAAATTGATGTTATACTGTACTGTTGGGTATAAAATTTATTTTGGGGGATATACTCAGTTTGAAAGACGTCACTGTTGCATGAGAATTTGCTATATTGAAATTGTGTCGTTTTTGAATACATTATTATACGTATAGTGAAGAAAATTCTATTTCTGTGTTTATTGTATTATTGTAAATTGAATATATCTGATATTTTGAAAATTATTATATTTTTGGGGAAAATATGGCAGAATATTTAGTAAAATATAATAAAAGCGTCTTGCTATTATTAGCAGAGGAATTTGAGACCAGTGTGTCAAAAACATGTAAAAATCAAGCTATAATTCAGGCTATAGTTAATGCTGAGGATTATAAAGAAAGTTACGCAAAACTTCGCTTGCAATATATTCTTGAACAGGAGGCAGAGCGGAAAGAGCAGGAAAAACAAATTGAAAAAGATCGTAAAGAAAGAGAGAGGCAAATTGAATTAGATAGGATTGCACAAGAGGAAAAAGATAAACTTAGGAAATTTGAGTTAGATAAACTTGAAAAACAACTTGAGGTAGATAAACTTGAGAAACAACAGCAATTTGAATTAGAAAAATTGCGTATTCAAAATTCTGTGGATGTTGTTAGTGTTTCATCTAATGAATCAAATGTAGATTTTCATAGAACTCCTAAGGTAAATTTAAAGGATTTGGTTCCGCGTTTTGATTCTAAATTAATTGATATAACTCTTTTCTTTATGATTTTTGAAAGGCAAGCCGAGAAAGCTAAAATTTCTCAGGAAGATTTGGTCAGTCAATTAATTCCTTTGTTGCCTTCTGATATTGCCGAAATTATTGTAAAACAACCAGCAGATAAATGTGATGATTTTCAACATGTAAAGAAAGTTTTGTTAGATAGGTTTAGGCTAAGTACAGGCGCCTTAAAACAAAAATTTGAAACTCATCAAAGAAAATCTGGTGAATTATGGGTGGATCTGATTTATGAGTTAAGGGGTTATCTAGATAATTGGTTAGAGTCATTAGAAGTGAGAGATTTTGAATCCTTAAAAGAACTAATGCTCACGGAACAATTGAAAAAACGTGTCCCTTTTGAGATAAAAGAAAAATTTATGGATGATTGGGAGGAAATAAAGATTGCTTCTAAACTCGCGGAAAAATCGGATAAATTTGAGAGTATAAGAAGAGAATTTAACAGGTCGGATAGAAAACCGTGGGAAAATAAATCTTTTCAGGATAAGCAAAAAGACAGCTTTAATTCTAAAAGTAGAAAGGAAATTAAACCAAAATCGGAATTTGAGAATACGAAAGAGTGTGGGAAATTTGATCAATTTAAGAAGGACAATGCTTTTGAAAAGCAAAGACAAGTCCATTGTTATAATTGTTTGGCCGTGGGCCACATCAGACCAAATTGTCCTGAATTGTTAAAAAGTAAATCTAATTATGAGGATAAAAGCATAGCTTGGATTGTTACTAGTGATGGGAAAAGTGTAAATAATAAGGAAGGTGTGGAAACCGAATTACCTATGGTTGATTTATGCGTGAATGGTAAGAAAGTAAAAGCGATTAAGGACACAGGTGCGCAAATTGCGGTTTTTGATGCTAAAGACATTCCGTGGAGTGCTAAGAAAGTGGGAAATGTTTTTCTTATACCGGCCCTCGGAAATAGACAAAAAGCGGATTTGGTGACCGTGCCGATTGCTTTGATAGAAGATGAAAAAGAGTATGTTGAAAAAAATGTGGTGGTTGCAGTTGTGAGAAAACTAAATTCTCCGCCCCTTATAACACCAGCTGTTTATGACTTATTAAAGTTAGGAAATATGGAAAAGCAAAATTCGGTGTATAAACAAGTGGGGAATCAAAGAGAATTAAATGGGCAGGGAACCCTCAGATTATCTAGCGATCATGAGCAAAGGGTTGTTAGAAAAATGGTTGTGAATGAAATCTGTGAAAGGGATAATAAGTCTGTTAATGAGATAGAGGTAAATTCACTGGAAGACGTGACTGATAGGTATTTGGAAAAAGGGTCTAAATTGATCGATACAAAAGAGGGTGCGTCTAAAAAGGATGGTGATAAAAGGTCAGGTATTGGAGGTCAATTTCGGGAAAAGAATTCTGAGCATGATGTAAATATACCCAGGTATTTTGTCGGTAGTATGGGATTTATACATGTTAGAAATAGAATTAGAAAGAAATTGAGTTCATCTATGACTGTGGCCAGTAAATTTAACTCTAGGATGAAGGAAAATAATAGAGTAAATTGGGGGGCTAAATGTCAAGAAGATGTGAATAAGAAATCAAAGTTAAAAAGAATGGAGCATTCTTCTTTTAAAACGGATCACAAAGAAAGATTTATTGAAATCAAACAAGATTTTGAAAGGAAAAATCATGATTATGAAGTTGTGAGGCGAAAATTATTGTCAAAAAGATTTTCTGATAGAAGTAATATAGATATTGGTTTTCGGGAGAATTATCTAAATTAAGTTTATTCTAAATTTGGGAGTACTCATTATTGTAATATCTGTATTGTGTTTATTTATCATTTAATGCTTAATATTATTTTCGTAATAGTAAAACTTCATTAATTTAATAATTGTATAATTTAGTATGCTTTCTTTTTGTTTGTAGAAATGTCTAAATTTAGGCTTTTAAGCAAGTTTTTAAGAGAATCGTTTTAGGCATTGTGTTGTATATAGATTTTTTTTTATTATTACTTTTTTTTTGTTAGAGTCATGTAAAGTGTAATCTGTGTTTGGTATTATATGTATGTGAAGTATTTCAAAATTGTTTCTTAGGTCATCAATTGTATAAATTATTCCTGGAATTATACTTAGGTATTGTAGGTGAGGGAGTATAGTAAATCCTATTGACAGTGTAGTCTATCAAATACTGAGTATAGGAATGTGTTTGTATTCTATAGGGATTTCGTGTATTATTTTAAATTCCTTTATACTTTGACCTCTTTAGAAGTTGATTGAAGGAGCTTATTGTATTCATGTATATGCCAAATTTCCTGCAGAAATTTTTCCTTAGGGGGGAGGAGTTGTGACATGTTGAAATTTCACATGCTCACATGCTTGGAAGATAAAGATAATCCCTTACGAATGAAAGGCCTTTTGTGAATTGTCACTATTCAAGTAAGAGTACTATACAGAAGGTTGACAGGTGGACGTGAATCGGATAAACACTTACTTGGAGAAATGGGATAATCTCCTAAGAATGAAAAATAGAACTAGAGATTGGGGTCTTTCATTGTCCACGGGAGATAAGAGACTGGTGCAGGTGTGGGAGTGAAAGAATGCTTTCTGCAGAAATTCCTGGAATGCAAGGAAAGCCCCTAGGAAGTGAAATTGCAGACGGCAGTTGGATGTTGAAGGGGTTAGAGAGAGGTTCGCTTTGAGCGGAGGTCAGAAAGGTTTGTTTCTGAAATGATGCTTATACAACGTGGATATGTTCATCGGATATTTTTACTTATATTTTTTTAAATGTTAATTTAAAATAAAGTTTTTTTCGTTTCAAACGATAAATGGATTTCATTAATTATATATACATGTGTTCACGCTACCACAAGAGGGAGGGGGGAAGGGTCTACAAAGTGTGTGAGAGTGTGACGGGTTAAAAC
This sequence comes from Maratus michaelseni, assembly GCA_963931845.1. Lineage (NCBI taxonomy): Eukaryota > Metazoa > Arthropoda > Arachnida > Araneae > Salticidae > Maratus > Maratus michaelseni. The sequence continues at coordinate 172,940,115 of OZ007596.1, read as the reverse complement.
AGCGACATATCTAAAATATAAAAAAATTAGGCAGGCATTGTTTGCAAACAGTATATTAAAGTCCATAAAAAAATATGTATTTTTACTCAGGTAGTAAACAGTGTGTGGGGCAAGCCAGTAATAAAATAATATCAAACACTGGTATGAAAACTCATGAATTCAACATGATGATTAATATATTACAACCAATGAGAAGGTGGAATTTTTCTATCTAGGAAATCTCGGAAATTTGGGGCAATTAAAGAAGCTGAATAACAGGATCGTAAAAAAAAAAAAAAAAAAAAAAAAAAAATTAGTGTTTGTTAATCTTCAAAATTCATAACTATTTAACCAAATGACTCCCCATTTGATATCCTCAAGTAAAATTTACCCAAAATCTAAAAATGCTGTCAAAATTGGATGTTTGTTTGTATTGAAAATTTCGAAGTTTGGAGCATTTTAATTATGAATACAACCCCTAAGCTTTTTCTTTTTCTTTTTTTTTTTTTTTTAAACATAAATTGATAGAATACATAATTTCCAGTCAAATGGTTATTTTCGTTTTTTTTTTTTTTTTTTTTTTTGTGGTTGACTGTATTTGTTAACACTTTCCAACATAGTTGAAAGTATTTATTAATACAGTTTGTCTGTCTGCTTTAACTCTCGTTAATATATTCAGATTACCATGTAATTTTTATATGTTATTGAGGTTTACTATAGAAAGTTTGGAGAATGAAGTATGTAGAAGAAAGTGATAAAGAAAATGAAGCATGTAGCATTTACAGTTTGTTAACAGAGGCATGCAAAAAATCCCTTTACATTAGGGTCTATGGGGAAAAATCATTTATGGTTCATTTCATTGATGTTACAATATTTCATTCAAACATAATGAAATTAAAAAGGTGCACTATAACCTGATTTCTATAGATTGTGGAGTGCATAGCATTTATTGTTCATTTGCAGACACACACAAAAGAATTTGGTTTCAAGACTGACTATGATTAATAATTGAAGGAGGTGAGTTTCTACTGTGGTATGCATTTTTAAACCATATCGTTAGTGTATTACATGGCATGCAGTGGTCAGAAGTAGCAAAACTAAAGTAGTCACTACTTTTTCCAGTAGTTTGTAATGTAGCGAGTAACGCAATACAAAAAATTAGTAGACCCTCTTTCATAATAACATTATTATAACTTGGTAAAACTAAGTGTTAACCTACCAAAAAAAAAAAAAAAAAAAATTTCCTGCTGGCAACACTTGTCTATGTACTCATTATTACGTCTTCATGGTTTAATGCTGTGTTTCTTCATAAGGAATTGCTTTTTTTAGAAATCTATTTATTGTTTCCATTTAGAGCTGTTTTTCTGCAATTTTCTAGATTTTAAAATTAGACAATTCAGTATAATTAATTCTCCATAGAGTGCAATACAATTAACACATTAAGAATGTGTTGGAGAGTTAAGTAAACAAATCTATTGGTAAATTTTTGAGTCAATGGTAATTTTATGTCCCAATGCGATAATTACTGTAAGAATAGTAAATAAAATTTATGCAATGTAATGGGTGCATAAATATGTTACATACAAAAGTAATCCCTCGTTATATCACTTGGTCAGATACATAGCTCTGTTTTCATGCTACCCAAAAAAATAATCTATAGTTTAATCACATTTCTTATGTAGATTTAAATGTTGATTGTATTACACATATCTCTTTTAATTTTACCAATAAAATTGCAATATGTGCATAAACAAACATTTTGGAGACAAACACAAAACTATTTCTTGTATGTTATTTTTTTCTTTTTTTTTTTAATGATCTTGCACTTATTCGATTGTACCCCAGAAAATGCAATATGACAAGTGGTCACCTGTATTATTTACAATTTTAAAGGCACAATGATTCTTTTGATAAAATCTGAAAGTAATGAAGTAGTGGCTACAATTGAAAAGTAGTTTGTAGCCACTATAGACCTGGGCGATATCTCAATTTCAATATCGTGATATATCGTCAGCTAAATATCGTGATATGACGATATATCGTGATATTAAAACTAAATATGCAGAATAAATAAAAGAATATTTTGAGAAGAAGAAAGAAAGAATAAAAAATCAGTTTTACTCGTATTTCCACAATATGGTTGGCTTTAGAAGAAAGCGAATTAGGGCGACTGCTTGAGTCGCTAAAATTATACTTGCTTGAAATAAGACAAAATATATGGTTAAAACTGATAGATATATTTAAAAGATATCATTCGTGGCAATGAATAAAAATTTTGCCTTCAAGGGACCAGGGCTAGTAAAATCGCATCTGGCACCAAAAATGGAAATTTTAAATACCACCATATTCCATTATGAGAACAATTTCTATATACAACATCTTTTAGAGAGCATTACTTGCATGAAAAAATTCTTTAAATAATATAAAATAAGTTTTACTAAATTATTTGCCAATTTGCGCGTTATGAAATTTTAGCTGCTTGCGAAATCTCTAACAAAGTAATGAGACTGATTATTACAACAATTCAAACAAATATTTTCGGTTTGCTCGCTGTAATTATTGATTCGCTTCACACCCTCCTCCACTCAATTTATAATATAATAAATTTAACAGTATATATTACATTAAAACAATCAGCAATTTCCTGTACTGATATATTCAAAATCCCAAATAACTGAAATAAACACTTCAGAGAAACATTATCTATTACATAAAATATTTAAACAGAATGTGTTTTACTGTAGCATTACAGTCAGTGATGAATTCAGGGGTGACACTGAGCCCCTAGAGTTTCCACATTTTCGGTTATTTAATGTCCCGAAAGTGCAACCCCCCCCCCCCCCCCTATACACACTCTGAATACCATAATACCATGGACGCTGACGATACACAGGGAGGTATAAGATATTAAAACAATTGTTCTGCTAGCCCCCAACATGCAATACAGAAATTTAACAAATATATATATATATATATATATTTGCATTTCTTTTTCGTCAGAGGAGATAATTTTTCAACACATAAACTCAAAATTTAAAAAATAAAAACTTTGTTCCATGGGAGTTCCACGGGGCAGATCTCCTGTGAACAAAATTTCATAGTTCTTTCTTCCGGTAGTGCATAATTAATCATGCTACTTGGGCATAAGTAAATTAATTTTTTTTTCAGCATAAAAATTTACAGATTTAAAGATTTAAATTTCAAAATTCAGGGAGGGGCAATTAATTGTCCTCCGTCACCGGCGCATATGATATCCCCCCCCCCCCCCCCACCACCTGCCATCCTGAACCTCCGAAATACCTCCCTGAGAAAAATGTTTGAATTCTGATTAGAGTATTATATAGTCATCAAGCACATGTTTCAAAATAATGGAAAAAAGCACGAAGAAAATCTTAAAAATGGATGGAAGTATGAAAAATAATTAAAAAATGAATAATCAGCATTCGATTATTTTTTACCTGACAGTACATTAATATTTTACAACCTATAATTATGAAAAAATAAATAAATATATATATATTATTATTTTTTTTTTTTTTTTTTGTCGCGTCTTCGCGTAAATTGTTTTTTAATATCTCATTTGTGAAGAAGAAGAGGGAGGGTGTAAATCGAATAAAAATAGGGAAGAAACATTTCAATATATTTATTTTATTAAAATTAAAGACTTTGCATAATATTCCTTTCCACTGTTTTCAAATAAAACATAATAATGCTTAATGGTTTTTAAAAATTTAAATGCAAAATTTCCACCAAACAATTTTTGGGCAGTGACCAATGGTCATATATACAGAGACAGTCAGATACCAAATATTCACCTATATCATGCAAACGTGATTTTTAAAATAAATTCTGGAAAGAAAAAACTTGCGGTATTGAAGTAAAAATATCTGCATTTTTAAAAATCCTTCTTTGCCCTAGAATATACATTAATAAATACTACTAAGAAATTAATCATTTTTTTCATAAAATAATAATTATAAAGAAGAAATAAAAATATGCCTGAATTATTCTTTATTCATGTGTCCCATTAAATCCTCTGTTACAAATAAAATACTTCCTTTCTTTCCATCGGCCTAATTCACACATTATTCAACAACAAAGAGCAAATATTCATCCACACCACATAGCATGAGAGTAGATATATCATCTACTATCAGTGGTCGCTGGCGAAACCGTAAACAAGACTATATGATATTTATTACCCATCTCATAAACACCGAATAATCACCCTTTCCCCTTTTCAAAAACCTTTTCCGCTGCGAGAACGCACACTGTTAGTATTCATGAATACGGTGTCCCAGCCGTCTCATACACACCAAACAAATCACCCTTTATCCTTTTCAAAAATCATTTCATCTGCGAGAACTCACACCGTGTATTCATGAATATGGTATCCCATGGACCGCTGTTTAATATCGTGGTTTAGGGTGGGAAAATTCACACCGTCAATTCATGAATACTCGAAGTGGAGGAAGCGCTTTTAATATCATGGTTTTCGTCAGATTTATGATATTTCCGATATACCGTTGGGTAGGATTTTTTGATATCTGTATCACGATATGCATTTTATATCGATTTTATCGATATATCGCCCAGCCCTAGTAGCCACTACTTTTTGAAACAAGTAGTTGTAGTTAACATTTTCCATAAAGTAGCTGTAGTTCATGTAGGTAAATTTTAACGTAATTTCCCCCACTTCTGCCAAAAGTTGGCAGGTTTTTCTTCATTTTAAAGTTTCCCCCCCCCCTTTATAAACGTAAGTCTATTTAATTTATTAAAGTAACATTAGTAATTTAATTTCTTTCCACTTACGTTTCCCTTTTCATAAATTCTTAAAGTTAAATCGCGCGTTGTTTACTTTTTACCACCTTTCCGCCAACCGAATGGTTGGTTGGTTGTCGCATGGAACGTCGCTTAAACGATCGTCACTGCAATTGACATTGATCGTGGCTCCATCTCCCTGCGTGGAGAAAATTTTTGTTAACTAAGTAACAAGTAGGAGGACTTCACAAACTGTGAAGTCTTTCATCACTAATACAATGAACCAATCAGAGACCGGCTTTCGCGATCTTAAAGTTTCGCTATTTTTTCTTGGCAACGTTTGTTCGCTCAGCTGGATAGTTTAAATACCCGCACGTTTTACAAATGCAGTGTGCTTGTGTTTTGGTTTATACCAAAGTGTTAAAACATCATCTTTTCAGTATGACAAGATGGAAGATATCATAATAAAACTTAACATTAAAGCTTACATAGCGGGATATGCTGCCGAATCATTACGAGGAAATGCACCCTCATTTTAAGGAATTGGAAAGGAAATACCGGTAATGAAACATCTTTATCAATGGCTCTTTTTATGGCAAAAACCTTTTCCGACACTCGTGACATATGGATTAAAAGGTATCGTACTTTATTATATATATTGTCTCTGATTGGATCAAGGTCTATTGAATTATATATGTTTTCATTTTTTTGTTTTTACATATTACTGACAAATGGTCAGTCTACAGTTTGTTCGTGTGTGTAAAGTTTCATCATGTTTCGTGAAGCAATAAATGTTTTGTCGTTATAATAACTGTGTTATCACTGAAGCCCTCTTATACAGTAATGTTCTAGCCAACATATGCACCTTCAAGTTTCTAGTAAAGTTTTAGCAACTTTTCATGTGGGATGGGAAGCAACCTTTTTATGCAAGAATTTTTCTGTATACTTATTTTATCAATCATCTATCTACAACAAGTTATATACCCAATCCTTTTGATTTGTGAAGAAAATTGGTAGCCAATTTATTTCATGTTACAACCCACCCAGGGGTGTCACTTCTTAAACCAGCGTACTGACGAAAGCCTAAAACCCCGAATCGGCCCCCTCTTCTTTTCTGTAAATTTTTCAATGTTATTTAAAACCTGCTTCACCTACAAAAGGTGCAGGGTCAGAAAAGCAGCGGCGCGTCCACAGTTCACTAAAATAAAACAGTAATTTTACTTACTACTGGAGGTGTGTATATATTCTATAGATCATATACAGGGCTGTACGAAAGAATTTGTACACATTAGGACAGTAATTGCTGAAAATGGATTTTTATTGAGTTATGAGTTTTTTAAATTGCTTTTTTTAGATATTTCATTTCATTGTATGAAAGAATAATATTTCTTAAGAATATTTTGTTAGTTTTGGAAAGTGTTTCATAATCTATGCCTGGTGCATGATTTTTCATTATTGTTTTATTTATTTACTGTTGTACAATCAATTATTAAAACTGATACACCATATATACTTGCACATAATTTGTCTCTCCCCCCCCCCTTATTTTAAGAGGGAAAAATTAAAAACTAGTGTATAAGTTGACACCTTACTTCGAGAAGAAAAAATTAAAAATGCACATACAAAACAACCCTCTTTTCTCTTCAGAAACAAAAGTTTTTACATCCATTTTGAAAAGAAAAAATAATAACAATTTTCATTCCAAAAGATTTGAAATCAAAATATAAATATATACATAAATGTATATCCTAATAATATTATAAATCTGATTGTGCGCAAATGTTAGGCTGAAGCCAGCGTCAAAATGGAGCATTTAATGATCCTGTATTTTTGCATACAGATTGATTATAACCCTCTTTTGAACATAGGCTGCTTTTTGTTTATTTTATTCAAATATTTTTCTTAATAATTCAAAATTTCGTTTTTTCATAGAGAGTAAATGGACATTTTTTTCGTATAATATTTTAACATGGTTAAATTTACTTTACCGTTGCTAATACTTTATCGTTGCCAAAACTAATTCAAATTCCGGAATAATAATTTTTAGTCAACAATTTAGTTTCAATTGAAAAATGTTCACGTGAAAAATAAAAATGAAATAAAAAAATTAGAGAATTAAAAAGAAGATTTAATAATATTATTAGAAATAAAACGTACTTTTTTTTAGTTTTTGATAATAATACAAGGTTTCAATATGAGTAACCATAGGAAATAGGCGAATATGACGCCATACATCAAAAATAAAGCGGATATCTTTGATTGGTGAAATAAAATGATCTTGGGTTTTTTTTTCTTCTCTTTTTTTCTTTTGTATGGTAATAATTCTTGGCATTTTACCGTCTGCGCAGGGCTAATATAACTATACCGTATTTTTTATTTAAATTTTTAAAAAGTAAAAAGAAGTTTCAAAAGAAAATGGTCAGCAAATGTCAATAATATGCTCCGCAAAATTATCCATATCGAAAATGATGTCATGGATAGCGAGAAATATTTATTTTCATTCTTAAAACTAAAAGAAATAACTCGATTACCTAAAAGAAAAATGACGAATGTTAATAGTTCCATTTTTGTTGATAAAAACTAAAGATTTAATATTATTTCGTTAAAGCAACATAATTTCTCCTATGCCAGTACTGAAATTAATTGCCTGGAAAAGAAAATTAACAAGAATTATGTCATTAAAAAGGGATTTCTCTGCGGGAAAAAGAGGCGTCATATTTGAAATAAAACGGGAATTTTCCAATGTGTTTTAAAATGAGTGTGAATCAATTTCTTACATTAATAATACAAGGATCAGTAAGTATAGAAAGTAGATGAGTTTCACGCCATATTTATAACGAAAAATTTAAATGTTTTTTTATCTATACTGATTATTAAGCATGAATATCCGTTATATACAGATGAGAATTTTCTGCTAAAAATCGCATCATAATTTTAAGAAAAGGAAAATGAACACGAATCTATGTTTGTATTTCGCAACTACTCCTCACTGTAAAAAATTGCTGCAGTAAAATTACTGCAGCAGATTCCAGGCAATGTCCATAAGAAAACAGGTTTTGTGACTAGATAAACGAGCTTTGTTATTAGATAAACGGTTTTTGCCTGTAAAAACATGAAATTTACTGAAATGGACCGTTTACCTTGAAAAGGGGGCATTTCCCGTAAAATTACGGCAGCAATTCACAGAGAATGCCCGTGAATTTACAATTTTCATTTACAGTGCCAGAATATCGAACGCAACGTGATTTACTTTATACCGGTTATCATTGATCCGAGGATGTTACACAAACTGTCAGAATTTAAAAAATTAAATTAGATGCCAAGATTTTTTTTTCTTTTTTGTTAATTTTAACGAAGTTTCTCTAAAAACGGAAAGTAAATTACTCCATATTTGTGTATAAAAAAAGGAGAAATAAAATAGATCTGTATATTTTTTACACCATTTTCTCATTAAAACTGAAAAACAGAATTGATTTTTACTTTGAATAGATGGTGAAAACAAAATCTTGATTTCAGTAAATTATCCGAAAAATAAAAACATATTTTCACATATTCAAACTTCATGAATCAATTTATTCTGGAGAACAAAAATTGCCTGTCAACATACTGCCATTTAGAAAACAAGATTTGTTTCAGCTATACATTAAAACAAGGAGGCAGAATTGAATTTAACGAAAAAAGATATACAATTTCTAATTAATGTTTTTTTTGAAGGATGGCTGTTAAAATGTTTCACAAAGGCGTTAAAAGTAATATTGTTTATCAGGTAAAATTGACATTTGTTTTTACCCAATTCGTCTATTTCCACGATTTTATTTGGCCCTCCTTTTTGCATTGGTTGTAATTTCATTTTCGCGATTATTTAGCACAAAATTTCACTTTTTAAAGACTGAGTTATGTCAAGGTCCCTATAACAAAAAAATACCGGATTGTCGCCTATGAAATGTGATAAATAGTTAGTTAATTTTAACGTTTTTAAGTATCGGGAGTGAAATATTTTCTTAATTAATGTATTTATTCTTCTTTTAATGTTGCGTGAACGAAGTCACGGGTAACAGCTAGTAGAATAATAAATACAATCAACATAACAATACAGTCATTGGAATCCTTCAAATACTGTTTCTGTGTCAGACTTGTCAGACAACTCAGCAAAGCCTCTTTATGTCATCAGCACATTATCATACATTTCCTCACTTTTATCTATGTGCATTTTGTGAGTTTTTTACTTTTCATTTTTGGTGGTGAGTTTGAAATGACCCAGTTAGCCCAGAACTTTCAAACACTTCATATTCATCTAAACACTGAATCAATAATACCAACTCCCCAGAGATGAAAGAAAAAGTTTTTTTTTAGCTTGCTTTATTCATCACTGTGGTGATCGTCAATTGAACCACACAAAAATATTGTAGGGTTCTTTTCTTTTCAAAAATGCACATATTCTTAATTTCCAGATATTCTCTAGCCAGTCCTCAGCATCAACCTCGTTCATCCAAACTTTTTGGAGGCATGAATGATACCACAGTGTTTGAATTTGGCACTGTTTGGAAGAAAGGTTTTTTTTTTTTTTATTGTTACTGAAAGTGAATACCTCTTTCAACAAAGGTGAAAGTTGAAATACTTAGATTGCGACATTAAAAGACATGCGATTACATATTTTTGTAATTTTATTGCTATATTGTATTTAATATCTTAACATTAGTGTTATTAAGCATTTTTATTTATATTTCGCTTTAGGGAAAAGAAATATGTCAATCTTGGATTTTTCTCACATATAAGTCAACTTCCCATTTTGTAGCATGTTTTTTTTTTGTTCTAAATTTCTTGACTTATACATGAGTACATACAGTAGTTGCAAAGTAAAAGTATATTCAAGCAACAGATAATGCATTAAAACAAATTCAAAATATTCCTGAAAAAACTACCTAGTAACTACTTTGGTTTGAAGCAACCCCAAAAGAAGGCTGGGCCTTCATCCCAAGGCAACATTAATAAGACTGTGTTAATTATAATTATAAAAAATGATAATGTAAACATACCTATAGAAGGTATTGGCTACTTCTTTTTTTCTCAAATCAAACAATTTCATAGTTCCATCTTGTGAACCACTCAAAAGGTAATGAGCTTCACTTGTATGGAAGCAAACTTTATTTACGGTTCTCTTATGATCTTGGAATTTTAAATCTATAAAATAAAAGAGAGAAATGAATAGAAATCCTACATTATATCTTAGTTTAAATGCTGCCACACTTACATGCAAAATAATTTAATCTAGTAACACTCACACATGTATTAAACAACAAAAAAAATTTCATTTGTTGAAATTATGTTCAGCAAGACATAATATTTCAATAATGTAAATGAAATACTAAAAACAAAAATTACTTGTAATCCTATCAAGTTTAGAACTTCTACTGCCTGTTAAATCACACCAAGTAAACATTCAAGAATTTAACTATTTGACTACTAATGGGACATATATATGTTCCTCTGACCACTTGCAATTTTGAAATGCAAAAATTGATTATTTAACTACAGGCATAAGTGACAGTGGTCCATGTCAAATCAACCAAAAATTTTCAATATTCAACCTGACCATTTCAGATTTTAATGAAACCTTCAGGGATCATTCTCCCTGCTGATACAAATGAGAATATACTTTTATAATTTTTTTTATCTCAGTAAATTTTCATACAATTAATTTTTTTAATTTTAAAAAAATCATCATTTTTTGGCTTGTATAAATGTTTTTAATTTCGAATTTCTCAAGTTCTATCAGGCGTAGAAAGTTGTTTAACCCCTCATTTTACAGAAAATTTCATAAGGTTTAATTTGATATGAAAGTTGACTATGCTCGGTTAAAAAAAATAATTTAATTTTAAAATTTCTTTTTTACAAAATTTGAAAAAATTATGTTTTTTGTAATATTATAAACTTTAAATTTTAAAAGTTTTAGAGTGGGATCTCAATGGGATCAGCAGTTATACTATCTCTAACACAATCATAAAGTTGGCAAGATGCCACCTTTAAATACCAGCCCCAACTAGTGTTTAAAATTGTTTTTTTTTTAACATAACTGCTGATCCCATTGAGATCCCACTCTAAAACTTTCAGAATTTAAAGTTAACATAAATTACAAAATAATATTACAAATAACATATATTAACATATAATAACATTATATAATTATATAATAACATTATATAATTATAATATTACAAAAAACATAATTTTTTAAAAAAATTTAAAAAACACTATTTTAAAAATTTAATTTAAAATTTTAAAATTAAATTAATTTTTTTAACCAAGGATAGTCAACTTTTATATCAAATTAAACCTTATGAAATTCTCTTTAAAACGAGGGGTCAAACGACTCTCTATGCCTGATAGAACTTGAGAAATTCAAAATTGAAAACTTTTATACAAGTCAAAAAATGATGAATTTTCGAAATTTAAAAAATCAATTGTATGAAAATTTACTGAGATACAAATTTCTTTACAGTTATCAATTAAAACAAAAATAATATTGTAAATAATCAGAAAAATTCTTAAATATAATTGAAATCAGTTATTTTTCTTAGTAAAAGAAATAATTAATGTGTTTAAAACAGTGTTTTAGCTACTTTTTAATCAGGTTCAGTAAAAAATAAAATTATATAATTTTACACCTATGTAAATTTTCTTAATATTTTTTTAAACATTTAATTAAAAACATACATACCTTGTTTGTGAGAGGAGTTAAGATTCCATGTAACAACTGATCCATTAGTAGCAGCAGTTGCAAGAAGGGCATCTAAAATATAATAGAAATATGACATTATTTTGATAGTTTTATACAGGTTGAATACATTAAAGTATTTTTTATTTTTTAAAATATTATACAAAACAAGTTTTTAAAAAATGAGGGGTCTAGGTTTTACAATTATAGATTTATCAAAATAAACTGAAATTGTTGAAAAAAAAACAGTAAGAGAATATTTTTTTAACTTTTAAGCTTCTTTAACCCTCTAAGCGTGTAGAACGTAATATTCCGTTCACTAAGCTCCAGGTTTCACTGCAATATATGCAATGTTTAAGATAATATAATTCTATTGATTTAATGAATTTTCAAAACATTGAAGAATGATTAATACTCTCAAGGGTTACATTCATATCTGTAATTAAGTTTTATTTATAATGCTGAAAGAATCATATTTTTTTAGCATTTAAAACAAAATGCAGAGAAAACAACATTACAATTTTACCCTTTTTCAAAACGCTCAGAGGGTTAAATAAAATGTAAAGGATATCTAGTTGTAGCAGAATTCTGCAATTAAATAAGATGAACATTAATATTCGAAAATAGTGGTATTCAAAAATCTGCTAAATTGGCAATATTACACCTTACATGATAAACTTATATATATTTTTTCACAGTATAGAGATATTTTTCAAATAAAATAAACTTGCATTAAGAATTCTAAATATAAGCTAGACAGCAAGAACAAATTTCTTGAAATTTTTAAAATAAAATATGAAGAAACCATAGTCATATAGCAAAAAGCCACACTGCTGAAACTCAGAAACAAGAAGTCAAAAGCATAATACTTTACATATGACAATATATTTTTTTTTTTAATATGTAGCTTTAGAATAATATTTTAAATATCCTTGATAAACACTGTAAAATATTTGTTTAAAAAAAATTATACAAAAATTATTTTTTTTTAAAGGTGGGGAGGGGTGCAATAACACATTGCTATTTTTCTCAGACATAGATGTCTTTCAAATAAAGTGAATTCATGATAAGAATTCCAAACAAAAAAGATGCAAGAGAAATATTTTTCCTTAATTTTTAAGCTTTTTAAAATAAAATATGAAGAAAGCTTAGTCACACAGTAGAAAGCCCAAAACTTTACAAGTGAAACTTTAGAACAAGAAATCAAAGGTTATGATTGAATGTCATTAAGTACTACTTTACATATGACACAATTAAATTAAAAAAATATCTAGTTTTGCAGTATCTCGAAGTTAACCCATCAACACAATAAAATGTTCATCCTTTGACAAAGCAAATTAATTTTATCACATACCATATCATATCACAGAGTTTCTCCCAGACAGTTTCAGAACGGTGCTGCACCCTGCCTGCCTTTTGGTTTACAAAATAGCACCCTTTTTGCCACTCATAAAAAGAATTAGCAACCTTCTTGCCCCCTCCAGTAAAATAATTAGCACACCCCTCAGTAAAAAAAGTGCCCTTTCTTCTTTTTCCATTAAAAAATTTGCTTTCATAGTAAAAAATGACTCAATGTTGTCTTAAAAAGAATATCCTGACTCTGGATATCATATTGTATAAAGGGCTAATACAAAACACAATGGAGCCGAATTTAAGATAGTAAAGAGTAAAAATAAGCAGGTACTTTTATGTTAGCTGGGTGCAAATCTCATCAATAGTATTTTTTCCCATCACCAATAGCAGCTTCTATTTATCACATGTGTAAATTAAAAATATTGATCTGATGTTGAAATAAAACATTTTTGTTTATGGTATGTTTTTTTTCTTATTTATTTTTTAATGAAACAAGTGAAACACATGTGATGTATCTCAAATGTATGTAATATATGCATTTTTAATGTATGTATTTTAAATGAAATGAGTAAAAGGTTTATATTTTAAAAGAAATAAATGAAATATGAATGATGGTGATGTGAACAATATTTGGTAATTTATCACCTGCACCCAGCTAATATAAAAATGCTAATAGGCAAAATTTTCTATAAATACAGTTTAACATATATAAGTTCAATGTCTATAATCCAAATTTTTAATATCTTGTTCTCTGTTGCAATTTTTGAAGGATCATATAAATTTAAATATAACTTAAAATACACAGCAAAAAACAATTTGAATTTTATAAATTTTGAAAAGTGTACAAAAATTAAGCATTCAAATTATAATTAATCATGTAAATAACGAACAGAACTTCTTTAATCTATACTTTCAAATTAACAATATCAGAGAAAACAGACAATTCTATATTGCACCAACAAAAAATTCTGATAAATGTTGCATTTTGTAGCACTACTATATTTAAGATCCTGACAACCACATAATTTAAGAAAGCTACTTAACAAATACAGTAAATGCTGCTTGTTGTTATCACCTTGGGAGTTGGGAACCACATTTTTTTGAAAAAATAAGCAATTTAGGAAAATCCTTAATAATAACATCTCTAGTATTACTAAGAAAATGACAACTTATCCTCGATGAAATTATGACTTTAAAAAAAAGTTGAAAACATTTTCTGAAAGAAAATTTGGTAAAATATATATATATATATATATTTTTTTTTATAATTATCTCTTAAAAGATTATTAAAAGAACATGAATTGCTCACATTCATATTGGTTTGGAAAATATTTTGAGTTGTTCATCATCATTATTTTGTATTTTTTTCATTTTGGCAATGCTCAAATTTCTGTGGACTTTGCAGCTACAGAAATGTTGATGATTGCCATCTAAGCCTTATTCAAGCCCAGACCGTTATATATATATATAATAGAACTTGATATGTTTTTTGAAAATCATAGATATTATAATTATATATATATATATATATATATATATATATATATACAGTAGAGAGCCACTAATCCGCAAAGCTTGGTTCCAAGTGTTGTGCGGATTGGAGGCTTTTTGCGGATTACAGGCCATGTCTATTTAATCTTTGTTTACAATTTTTTAAATTCATATTTTGGACAAATTTAGATTGCTAATACTAAAAAATAAATAAATTACATATTTTAATATATAGATAAAGTAATAATTATGTAAAAAGTAATTTATTATTTTTTAAATTTCTTAAATATGGCATCAATTGTTGTCTGTTTTAAGTAAGAGTTCAAAAGCAATATATATGTATTTTTTTATGAGTTTTTCAATTTTATAATTACGATTTAATAAAAAAATAAATAAATTATAAAATATATTGTCTAAGTAAGGATTTTTTATCATTAAAAAAAAACCCACAAAAGCTCAAATTGTATTTTACAAGTATTGTATGAAGAAATGAATACATAAAATAATATACTAATTAAATGTGCTTTCATTTTAAACTATAAAGAAGAATGTTATATGACATATAATACTATATAGAAATATAAGAAAAATGTTAAAATTGGTGAAAAAAAATTTCAAAATTTTGTCACCATTGAAGCATTTTTTCAAGAATGAAATTGCTTTGTTTACATTCATAAATTGATTGCGGATTAGAGGCCTTTGCGGATTACAGGTTCGCGAATTAGCGGCACTCTACTGTATATATTATTTTTTTTTTTTTAATTATTATTATTTTTTAGAAAGCCATACACTGAATGGGCTTTATAACAGAACATTGTACACTTTTCAAGAAACTGATCTGCTGAAAAAGCAATACATTAAACATAAACAATGAATAACATTAAACAAAAAACTGATCACAGAAAGTGATTGATTTTAGTGTCGAATTGAATATAAGCAGTTGGTCCTGATTGATTTCGATAACATTAAGCATGACCATGATTAAATTAAGTGGCATCTATTGTATTTAAAAGTCATAATTTTGTTAAACAATTCAAATATGAATTGTTTTAAAAAAACACTTTTAAATGTATGAAAAACTAATTTTTACATTCTAAAAGGGGAAAAATTGCACTAGGACTAGATTAATAAATAATAAAACACTGATAAAATTTATATTAAAAAAAAACAAAGAAAATTGAGCAGGAACATTAAATTGGTATAATGCTGCATGTTGGTAGTTTCTGAGAGAGAAAAAAAAAATTGAATGAATTTATTTTACAAATCATTATAAGCCAATTTAATGTTTATAAACAGTTCAACTTAAGGCCATAGTTGAATTAAGGTCAAGGTTCAGAATTAATGTCATGGTTGAATTAAGATTAAGGTTCAAAATTAAGAATTAATATCATTTTGGTTAAAGTCATGGCCACTATGTTTGAATAGCCAATTTTGGATTCTTTTTTATTATTCTACTTAAAAGACTGTAAGAATTTATTGTTCAAAACAGTTACTGTTTTCTTGATAAGATCCTTGAAAGTGTAGTTATGGCTGTTCCCGTTTTAATCCTCAAACCAGATATGTGTATTTCAGTAACTAGAAGTTGCTGTTTAAAAGCCTCAAGGGAGAAAAGAACTTCTAATAATGAGATTAAGGAAGGTACAAGGTACAACATAAAATCTGTAGAGAAGAGATTTAAAACTTGAGCAAATTATTTCTACAAATTTTCAGAAATTAAAATTTTAAATGAGTTTTCTGAAAAACATGATTCTTCTGAACAATCTGTTACAAAAAATGCCCCATCCCCAAAAATTGATATTTATATAAAACTGATCACCTACAATTTAATTGATGTTATGAGTGTGTGATTATGAACTATCAGTTTAAATATCTGAGAACTTCCTGAAATTGTATAGCTATTTTTATAAAATAACATACAGAAAATATATGGAAAAATATCAAAATGATAATTTGAATGGGCATATCAATGGAAGTTTTTAATTTAAGATTTAGATCAACAGTTCTTAAACTCTTAGTTACGATGGACCCTTTTTCGCATTTCTTTAGTCTTTACAGACCTCCAAGATTTAAGATTGAAATTACTAATATTTTTTTAGAATATCTAATACAGAATATATAAACTAATAGGGAATATAAACTAATTATACTGTATTTCTTTTATAGTATTCTTATTTTTTCTTTGATTTTACTTGGAAGATTTCTCTAAGATTAGATGAGTAAACAATTTGACATTGACGTCCATGGACCAAAGTTTAAGAACTGCTGATTTAAATATTTTATTAATTCTTAGTATCTGAAATATTAAATTTATTGAAAAGAAAAAGAGTATTGTTGTGAGGAAATTTTTAGTAAGTATAAAATATTGCATTATATTTCTTAAATTGCAAAAATTAAAAAGAAATTGCATTGAAATAATTTATTTAACAAATAAAATTGTCTTTTTGTATACTGATTTATTTGAAACAATCACTATTCTATTCATTTTTGCTTTATTTAAAAAAAAAATCCTTCTGGCCTGTACCAGGAGAAAAAGATAGCTTCCCTATTCTTAGTTTTCAAGAATTCAGCTAATTTTACTCAAACACACAAAGCTAAAATGTGTGCAACCCGATTATAGAAGATTCTCAGTTTTTGTCAATATTAAATTTTGATGGGAATTTCAAAAAAATTTTCAGCTATTATCAAGTTGGCTTCAAATTTGGCGACCTATTTTTTTTTTTGGCCAAATTTGGTGATATTTCACGAAGCTTGGAGAGAGTTTGATGCTGCCAGATATCAGAGTTGTAGTGGGTAGCTGCCTGGGCTAGATGTAAAAAAAAAAAAAGAACTGTTTTTTTACAACCCTAAGGGTTGTAGTGGGTAGCTGCCTGGGTACCTGCCCAGCGAGGGTTTAAAAAAACGGGTTTTTTACAATCCTGCTAGATATAGCCATGTAGTTTTAAGTGTATGAGATGGAACTTAGCGGTTACAATAATGAAAGAAAATTTGTGAGAAACCACATTCAATTAAAAAAAAAATTTAACCCATATTTGAAGAATCCTCTATTTTTAATCTGTTGTCTTGCTTCAAAATGTCAGCCACCCTACAATTTAATAATAATCTTTTAATTTTGGAACTGATATAGCTCATCCATTTTTTAAGATAAAGACAAAAAAAAAAAAAAAAAAAAAAAAATGCTCCCAAATCTTAGTATCAAGGCCAAATACTTAAGAGAAAAAAACCTTTTGGATGTCTAATTTTTTTTTATTTTACATATTTTTAAATTTGGAATCTTTAAGTAGTCACCATTTTAAAACAGGATGGCAGATAAAACTGGCCAATGAACTTAGTCAAGACCTTGATAAGTCTTGTACACATGCTCAATCAGATTCAAAGTGGTTTATACATATGAGTGCAATATCATGAATCAGGCGTATACTATATATATATATCAACATTTGAATGGAGGGCGATTTAGGGGTCTTTGGGGTCATGATCGATGAAAATATATCAAAATTGTTTTCCTCCAGACTAGAGATGTAAAATTTCCGGAAATTTTGAAGTGGCAGAAAAAAATCAGTTTTTTTCTGGAAAAATTGATTTTTTACAAATATTTCTCAAAAGTAAGTTACATTTTCTTAAAAAACATAAAATAATAAACATTTTTTAAATTTCTGCATACTAATTTAATTTTTTTTTGACTTTACATGAATATATTAAAAAAAAGAAAAAAAAGTCCTCTTTTAAAAATTTAGCCTTTCAGTCTCAGAATTTTCACAGTAGCTTTCCTTGTTTAATTTAGCACCACTGTTTATAATATATCATTTTTCAGTTGCATTTCTTAAACTACCAGTAGAGAAAATTTAAAAAATAACAACAAAAAAAGTCTTATGAGTTTCAACCAATATCACTGCAGTTTGAAAGAAACTTAAATTGCATTAAATATCACCTCAACATAGTATTGCTTAAGTATATAAATGATGCCATTTAAAAGAAACAAATTGTTGTAGTTGTGACATTATAAATATTACCATTTTTAAATCTCCCATTCCTTAAAAATTTATACCAATTTACAATATTACATTTTTTCCCCTTACAATTAAAATTTTCATTTCCCGTGTATTTAGTTTTGGTATAGCTTTCCAGTCTAAACATAAACCAACCTATATGTTTTGGTTTTAGTTTAAGTTTTAGATTCTTAATATCAAAGTAATATATATACATATGTATATTTCTTTAATGAAAGTTATAAAATATGTGGACTTTTGAATACTTGGTTACAACAAAAATTTTCACAGAAAATTTACATTTTCTTTGCAATGTTTATTTGTATGCATTTATATTTTTAAAAAAAATACAGTTAGACATGTCTTAGAATCTACATTTTAAATAAAATGAAGAAAAGAGAAACTAGTCGGATGTGCCACTCCCAAAACTTTCTTCTATCTCACACAGGTTTTGCATAGACTGAAAAATACGAGCACGAATTTATATCAAGGTCTAACTGAATCTTAAAGTTTTATTAAATTCCGCGCATTAGTTCTTGAGATAGGACTATTACTAAAATCGTGTAAATCCTGCAAAATGTAGCATAGTAGCACCACCTGTTGGGAGATTTAGACCAAAAACTAATCAATTTATGTCAACGTCTAACTGAATCTGAAGTTTGATACAAATCCGTGCATTAGTTCTTGAGATATAGTTATCGTCATAATAATGAAAAAAGTAGCATAGCAGCGTCACCTGTTGGACTATTTACACCAGTGGTTCCCAACCTTTTTTTTGCCGCGCCCCACCAAAACATCTCTAAAATGATGATGCCCCCCCCTCCCCCTATAACATATAATTCTTATAAAATTTTAAAAGAATTTACTCCTGATAGAGTCAAAAGCATTTAACATTGATACTGAAACGTGCCGAAGGTTATAGATGAATCAAATATTTTTTATAATCATCTAATACTCCTCGTAGTTTACAGGGACACGGTCGCCACATATGCGTGATGTATAGAGTGCTCAGAATCCTTGATTAGAAAAATCAATAATTTTGAATAAAAATTTTTTTGCCTTATTTAATCGCAAAATTTCTGCGATTAAATTACGCAACAATTTCTAATCAGAATAAAACGTGATAAAAAAGATTCCGTAAGGGAAGGTCGTCAAGTAATTGTTAAATATACACTTGAATAGTTTCATGTGTAAAATTGATTTTCATGTGACATATTGCAGTGCGACTCATTCAATAAATAATCGAAAAAGTTGTTTAAAATTCTAAAATACTTATAAATCAGAAAAATTATAAAGAATTTTTAAATATATAAAAGTATCTAAATATCTTTAAAAGTTTTCTCTATAATTATTCTGGTAGAATTGTATTTGAAACTTTTGAATGAATACTTTTTAAAAATTTAATAAAAATCTTTTTTTTTTAATTATTTTTCTTAAATTTGAATGTGTAACTTTTATTTTGAGTCTACAAAATTACTACTAGAAAAACAATTCAGAAGATATGAGTTCACAGAAATTCCGAATTGTCCCCTTGAAAAGTTAAATTGCCCCCCTGAAAAGTCAAATTGCCCCCCTGTGGGGCGTACGCCCCCCGTTGGGAACCACTGATTTACACCTAAATGCAAGCAACATTTATTTATGTCAATGTCTAACTGAATCTGAAGCTTGATGAAAATAAGTGCATTAGTTATTGAGATAGAGCTATTGCGGAAATCACAAAAATTGCAGCATAGCAGCGCCACAATTTTGCACACAGATTTTCATTTTTGACAAGAGAAGTTGCGTGGGTCTGCTTACATTTTTTCGCACGATCCTGTTTTTGTAAACCTTTGTATAAAAAATATTACCTTATAAAAAAAAATCTTTCAAAATTGTCATAAAAAATGTAATCAAAAGTTTGTGAATTAGAAATTGTCGTTATATTTAGGTTCCTATTTAGATATTTTTAATAAGGTCCTTCATACAGCTAGATAATAGATTCATTGATTATTTTAGCTGTTATGTGACAGGTTTTGTTATTCTAAAATCGTCACATTTTAGGATTCAGAATGAAGATTGAAAAATTTTCTGATTTTTGTGAAGGATCTTATGTTTTACATGAAAAAATTGTGAAGGATCTTTTAAAGGACTGGAGTTCTTCCAATTGCTTACAGATTGCTTACAGATTGTCTACAATTGCTCCAACTGCTTACAGATCATATTTTTCATGGTTAAAATTTTGAACACTGAACATGAAAAAATATCTGAATGCAGGTATAATAACATTTTGAATGTATAATTTTAAAAATTAAATTTCAATTTTTCCAATTTGGAAAAATTGAAAATTACACCTTCGGAAAAAACGTTTTTTTCCCCAAAGTTTCTGAAGTTTTTTTCCGAGCATTCCCATCTCTACTCCGGACAGCTGCAGCAGGTAGCTTTTTAATTTTTGTGATGGAAGCTACCTAAAAATGGATGTCAAACATAGTGGAATTGATTCTAAATCTTAACCTTAATCTGCGGCCAGTGATAGAAGGACACAAACGTAAGATATCCATTAGTCTATTTAATGCTCCCTTAAATCATACAGAATGTCTATTCCAGATCAGCTATAAATTTCCCTGACTTTTCCAGGTTTTCGATACCAATAAAAGAAAATTTCCAGGTATCGAGATTTAGTGATGTTACACACAAAAAATTTTAAAAGCTGTGAATTTGAGAGAGGAACTTTTACAACTGATTCTGAAGCACAAACTAGCAGAGCCATCCTTAGGGGTGTGCAACAAGTACGGCCGCACAGGACCTCACACCCGAGAAAAAATATTTTAACGTGAAATAGCTAAATATTTATTGTTCATTTTGTTGCAAGTTACTTATTTAATAATAAAATTTATGTGTGTAAACATGCTTATTTTTAAAATGTTTTATCAGTAGTATGTTCAGTGCAAGTTGTAGACTTTCGAGAAAAGAATAGACTGTTGCTTATATTCAATCTATAGACATTATTATACTCAGCCTAGTTAGCACTGGGCACATGAACTGAATATTATTTGTTACACTCACATAGGTCATGCGAGTTTCATTGAAAGGCAATGAAGAAGGAGGGGGGGGTATTCATTAGTTTGGAAAGAAAGGATTTTAATGACTATTTGTAATGTAACAACACAGATTTGCTTTCCTTCTTGTGTTGTCAAGTTTCTCTTTTTATTATACGGATATCGATGAATATCGAATTATCTACACACATGCGCATATGTCCGGTCACATAAACATGGCGACAGGCAAAAGAGCTGAAACCCCAGTCTCGCCAGACACGACATTTCAAACCAACAAAACTTTTAAGGGCTTGGCGGGTTTGAGTCGGCATCTTTTGACGCTCCAGACTACGAGACTAAACTAAAGATTTAACGTCTCCAAAAAATATGAAAGGTTAATGTTCTTAGAGGTTCTTAGGAAAAATAAAATTTGGGGACATATTGATTTTTTACTCAGATTGTTTCCTATTTTTTAATTTTCTTATTAAATAAAAAATATTAACATGCTTAATTGGCTAATTAAATCAAAAACTTTAATCATGTTGCAATTAAAAAAAAGAATAGAGTTTATAGGTAATTTTTTTTTTTATCTTTATCACATCCATTACTGCAATAATATTATGTAGTTTGATCAAGTAATTTAATCTATTAAACTTTGACTAAGAATTTTTTTTTTAATTAGAAATTGCTGCAAGTAACAACTATTTTTTTTTAAATTTGTAGCACTTAAAAAAAAAACTTTGCCATACACCTCTATGACAATTTCAAGAGAAATCTATCGCAAAGAAAATTTTTTGTAAATTAGACAAACATTAAGCTCGAAGCCGCTGCGGTCGTCCGATGATCTCAGAACCCCGAGCCCAAACTTCTCCCCTTTTCGGTGTATTATATTTATAAAATTTACCATTTAAATTTTTCCGGTTTTGAATTCGGTTTTTAAAGAGTGCGGTCAAGTGTCAGAAAAGGGCATAGGGACATTGGACGTTATTTAGGGTCGTTGGTCGATAGCCCTGCTATTGGTCCGTATGACGTATAGGTCCCATCGTAACCAAATACATAAATATTTTAAACATTACCTTTGATTTATGTTTTTGTTTAAATTATCAAAAAGGAATTAACAATTTTCTCTTCTAAATTGTTTTAAAAATTGCTTGATTTTGGATGATTTTAATGACTTTCGACTGATCACTAAACACCTGCTCACAAATGTCATGTAAGTGTACTAGAATTCTGTATCATTTAAATAATATTTTAAAAAATCAGAATTATCAATCAATATTAAAAAATCCAAATTAACAAAATATTTTTAAAAGTCAGTCGGATGATTTTTTTGGAAAGATAATAAATAAAAGTTTGTCATGTGAATTAGCATTAGCATCCTCAAACTTTGAACTCATCTAACTTATGAAAGATTTAAGAAAAGTATACAATCGGTGCTCTCTTTTCCCAGTGTACCTTAATCAAAGGAACTATTAAGAAATGTTGTCAAAAGTGGGTTTTCCCATTGAAAAATTCAAAGTCGATACAATTTTTAATATATAGATGACCTCTATTTCAAAAATTTTATTTAAATTCGAAAAGTAGACACAATTCCCAGTCGAACAGTACCTTTCGCATCTCTCTGCGGCAATTTAGTGATTAAAAAGTCTAGGGATGTTCTCTCTCACTCTTTTTAACGTATGAACAGTACAATATCACTAATTTACGCCCCCACCCCCCAAAAAAAAAAAAGAAAGACATTCCAAAGAATAAATTCCTGGCCTGGCCCAAATCTGTAGAAAAAAGAATAGCCTAAGTCTAGTCCTAGTATTATGAAAGAAAATTGACCGGAGTCGGTATAAACCTCTACTAACCCCCCCCCCCCCCTACTAAGAAAAAGCATAATCTTTGCCCAGGGTGTGCCACAATGTATGTCATGCAAGCTTTTTCAAAAGTTGATTGCATTGTGGGAAGTAGTGTTATCAGTTTAGTAGATTTTTTTTTTAATTAAAAATATCTACTAGAAATTCAGAATAGTTACCACTACTTTATTTAATCATGGAATGTCTGTCAATAAATAAAGCAGATTCCTATTCGGAATTTCTGGTAGATGAATAAAAAAATCAGCTAAATTTGATACATTAGTAGGAATAGGAAGGGTTTAACTAGCTCGGAAGTAAAGGGCCTCACAAAAGTTATTGCACCCGACCTCGCTTTCACTAAGGACGGCTCTGCAAACTAGTGATTTTTTTAAACAAATTCTTGCATAATTTACAAATTGTATAAAATATTTGTACTAGTGATTGAAATTGAAATACTCTTTACAGTACTTTTGAAGAGCACAGTTAGATTTTCCTGGTATTGTAATATCAAAACCTTAGTTTTATAATCAGAAAAATTTTCCAGACTTTTTCTCAGAAGTTTCAAATGTCTCTGACTTTTTCCCAGAATTTTCAAATTTCCCTGATTGTTCCTCAGAAATGGTACATTTCCATGACTTTCCCAGTCCATATAAATTTACCTGACTTTTCCAGGTGGCTAGACACCCTTCACATTTGTTAGTTCCACAAAGTAATTTAAACTCTACATAAACTGCAATACAGAATTATGATTACTCAATTATTTATTTACCATCAACAGGACTCCAAACAACATCTGCACAGCTATAACTAAGATCTATGTTTTTTCCAATGCGAAGATTCAACTTTTCTACAAATCTTGTTGCCTCAACATTAAATATCTTAAAAACTGAAAAATATAAGAATATACATTATATGTAATCGACACATAGTTGATACTTTTTTAAATAAAAAAACAGGAGTCAATACAGGATTTTCATTGTATTATTTTATTTTAAAAGTTTATTTTTGTTAGGTTACTTTTGGAGGAAAATATTGTACTGTGAGAAAGTCATTCTGTAAAACTTCTGCAGGAAAAATATTTTCAGCATACTGTTTTGTTAAAAGGCTGCTTTTATGGAATGGAATTTTGTGAAGTGGCAGAAAATTGGATCCAATTGTCACCTGGATTGACTCCTGAATGCATAAGCTTTATTAATATGCACAAGATTTATTATATAATAGACTCCCTTAAATCTGCATAGCTTAAGACCACAGGTTGTGCAGCTTTTAGAATTTTGTGGATTTCTGGTCACTGTTTTGTTTACATTTTTTAAACAGTAATTTCGATTTAATAATGTACCTGAAATTATAATGAATGCTTACAATAAAATAATTAAGTAAAATAATAAAACTTAAGAAAATTTAAAAATATTTCAAATATTAAAAGTAAAGGTCAAGTAAATCATTAATAATGCATAACTAAATATGCATATTAAAGATGAGATATTTTTTCTTGAATTACTCAGTGAAATTCACCTCACAATGGCACACTAATAATTCCCATCAAAATCTTAAAATAACAAAGTTAGTCATACTTAATAACCAAAAAATCTTGATTAATACATAAATGTATTTGGTAAAAAGATCGCGATAGTCACTGCTATCAGCACTATCTTACTTTTTTTCAGAAATAAATTTATACTTCCTTCATCAGAAAACATGAGTCAATCATATTAACCAGAATTATACATTAAAATGTGTACAGAATGATATAAAAATTTTAAAAACTTGAATTTTAACCTACATCTTAACTGTAAGGGTACTTTTCGGTTAGCCGGGCGCCAGTGATATATATACATGTATATATACACACACATATATATATACAAATATATTTATACACATGCATATATATACACATATATGTATGAATATATATATATATATATGTATATACATATATATTTATATATGTACATATATCACTGGCGCCCGGCTAACCGAAAAGTACCACTGTAAGTTTCACTGTTTACATCTGAAATGATGTGCGGATTTTAGGCATTTGCAGATTTTAGGGTTGTGGATTTGAGGGAATCTACTGTATTATATGTACGCAAGAAATAATTTTGAAGTACATTTTTCAAGCTATGCTTCATACAGGACCATAGGCGTAACTAGGGCTATTTTGTGGGGTGGGCACAGGCCCCCAACTTCATAAGTCCTTTGTATGTGTGTATGCGTCCAGTGGCACAGTCCAAGGGGGGGGGGGAGGGGTAAAACGCCTTCCAGAGCTAAAAAAAATGTTATAATTGCCGCTTATATGAATCACTAGTTAAGCAAATTAGACGCTTTCATGAATCGAAACTAAAGTTAATATTAAGTTTTTTTAGTTTATTTGAAATTCGCAGCTTTGTTGAATCAAATTATATTCAACAAAGTGATTAAATTAGACCGCGAATATTATATTTAAACTGTGGAAGCGTATATTAGATCTTAGATGCACTGGTTAAGTGAAAACTGTCATTTGTTTTGAAAAAGGGTAGCAATTACATTTTTCAGACATCTTTACAGTAAAAGAATGATTATTTCGACCGTCATACGCTTTGAGTATTATACAGTGGATAGTTTTTAAATTGAATTTCAGTCTTTGCTTCATGTTCAAAAGGGTAATAGACATCAATTTCCAGGAAAAAAAAAGAAAAAAAAACATAAAATATATGTTTATAGGTTTTTCTCAGTTTCAGACTTTCTGTTAAGGTCTGCACCGGAGAAATTTCTAAGTTCGAGCGCGACCCGACTTGTAGAAAATTTTTTGCCCCTCAGCCGGGTATAAAAGTTAAAAGTTCGATCCGTATCGTAAAAAATATATGTATGTATATTAAGCCGGCCTGGCACACATAAAAAAAAAAAAAAAAAAAAAAAGTTAGACTCGAATCCAGTCTGGGCCATACACATAGTTTATTGGCTCGACCCAGTATAAAAGCTAGAATCTCGGCCTGAGCCCGGCCCGACCCGGCCCGGCTCATACAAAAACGTAATTATCCCTTCCCAGCTCGCCTGAATTTCAACAAAAACATATTTTTACACTGGTATGGTTAAAAGTTGTCTTCTACGAGGAGTTCTGACAAAAATATTTATTTTAGATTTTCTTTTCATGTTGTTTGCATTCTTCGTTTTTTAAAAAAACACTTTGTGCTGAGATATTTATTTTGTTACTGGATCTTGATTTGTATGCAAATGACTAAGTTGTTATTAATAACTTTAATCCATATTACATGGCTTGGAGCCTTAAAAACCTGAAAATTCTTATAGTATAGTAAAAATTTCTAAGACTGAATCGCATAGGAGAACAGAAATATCCGTTATAGGAAAGTTACCTTCTTAGCATATACACTGTTGGTTGTAAATATATTACATTCTTTTCTCACGTATTATTATGTTCATTTTGCATGGATAAATACCTTTTTCCGTTTGAAACAGGATTCTGTCATGGGCAGGTTCTTTTTCACACGCTTTATTGTACTTTAATTTTATTGCCTAGAAAATGAACTATTCTTTAAAAAGAAAAAAATTGAAAATTTTAATATAGAACAATGACGATTTAAAAATATATGCATTTTTTTGCAAAAATTGTTGGGCCGATCGAAATTTTACTGATTTTTGCATGGGTCAGGTCAGGGTAGGCATTGCCAATTATTTTCATATGGGCTTGATAAAAACAGGACCTGAAAATTTCAACTCGTCTAGACCTTTAGGAAGAATGAATTCCAGTTTCAGCCCTGCCTGGAAAAAAGGAAGCCAGGCCCGGTCCGATTGCCATGAATGAAAATAGACCGAAGACTGGCCCGTGGGTTGGTCCGGTTTCGGGCCAGGACCGAGCCGAAACAGACCTCTGCATGTGTATCTTGTTTTGTGTTTTTGCTATCAGTTATTTCTAAGACCAAGGTATGTGAGTGATGCAGGTAAAAATCTTTGACAAAGTAAGAATTAAGAAAATGTGCTATAAAGATATAAATGTAAAATGTGTTTTTGATTGAACAGATTATTGTAGTGTTTCATTCGAACAATTTGTTCCTGAGGGGTGGGGGGGGGACTATATATTTAAAGAGTGTAGTTTATTAGCTAGTAAGGTAGCTCGAAATGTTCTTCAGGCCACGCGTTCCCCGGAGGAAAGAAGCACTGATTGCAATTTTATTGACTTTGACTTACAGATACATGCCTATGAGCAAGGTTTTCAAAAGAAAAGCGTTAAATATGAAGCATTTTCATAGAATTTATAAAATTTACTATAATTACACACAAACTTATGCTAATTATGCTTTAACTGAAATTAATAAGTAATAAATTAGTAATACATTGATCTACACTTATTAAATCTTAAATAATGCTGCCTCTATATCATCAAAATTATGACATTGTTTTTCATGTGGACAAAATTACAGTCGTGTTTAAATCAGATAAGAAGTAAAAACTGGAATATCTTTTAGAGTTTTAGCTATAATGTATTTCATTTAAAAAAATGTATATATAAGTAGATCCTTTCGCCCTTACTTACAGGGAGGGGCAGAGAAAGTTAAAAAGTACCCTCTTTTTTCAAAATTGTTATTATAATGTATTTTCTTTTTTTTCCACAGCCGAAGGCAGGTACAACCTATCTTTCATTCTGAATAGGTGTTTCTAACAGAAAACTAAATATAGATAAATATTCATACACGCAAACATTATACACACATACAAACTAGAAATACAATAAACCCAACAAGTGGGAAAAATTAGCCAGAGCCAGGAATCGAACCTAGGACCACAACATACAAGACTCATGCTCTAACCACTGAGCTACCCCGGCCAATACCTGGGTCTGCAATTTCTCACTAATAAATTGCAGACCCAGGTATTGGCCGGGGTAGCTCAGTGGTTAGAGCATTAGTCTTGTATGCTGTGGTCCCAGGTTAGACTCCTGGCTCTGGCTAATTTTTCACACTTGTTGGGTTTATTGTATTTATAGCTTGTATGTGTGTATAATATTTGTGTGTATGTTTAGACTTGAATGCAGGCGTTATTTTTGTGTGATTTAATAGATAAATATTCTCCAACATCATGAAAAAGGTTAAAAACAAATAATATTTAGAAAGCAAACATACTTAACACATAAACAATGTGTTTAAAAAAAAGTAGAACAATCTGTAAAAGGTGGTAGAGCACACTACAATTAAAGATTTTTGTATAGGAAACCAGGTCGCGATCCATTATTTAGTGAAAAATATAGGATATAGGAAGTCAAGTCGAATCCAAGTATTTTTAGAGAACTTTAATAATAATGAAGATATTTTAACGAAATTTTCAGTATCCTGTATACGAAATTAGATGTCAAATAAAGTGCTGGAAGTGCACAGTAATTCAGTCAACGATACCGCGTTTAATGTCAACTACACCCTAAAATATGGAATACTTAATTTGGCATTGTTTGGACGCGGATTATAATAAATTCTACCTCTTCTCGTGTTATTTTACATCTGACACAAAGCAAAGCAAAGTCTATTGGAAATTTTGCTAAAATTGCTTTATTATTACTAAAGTTAAGAACAAGAATTCGGGATTGTCTTGGAATGAAATCCTATGTATTTCTGATTTAAAAATAGATTCCTGATTTTCTGTACAAAAAATTGTTTGCTGTACTATTCCCTTCCATTTCTTAAGTTTGCCTCCTCATTTTTCAAACACTATATTAATCTAACAGCTTTTTGTTATTCCATTGGTGCATTTTATGTTTTCTAACTCTTATATAGTAAACGTTGCTGAAATGAATTATGGTCAATGTAACTATTGATTCTACTCTTCGAGGGAAAAAAAAATTATTATCACTTCATTACCTAAACTGATTCGATTAGCCGGTGATTCAAGTAACCAGCGACCACCATTATCAACAATTCAACCTCTCCTCCCCATAGAGCAGAATTCTGGCTGCACCACTGATGCGTGCAAGGTGCAAGAATATTTTTAAAAAACTGCATTGAGACCAAACTCGTTAATTTAATGAAAATTTTGACTTAAAATTAGAAACAACTTATTATCAAGGTTATTAGTTAGGATCAATGGAGCCAACTTTTGAAATATATTGTATGGGCCCAATTTTTTTAAGCAAAATAGCACGGCACGTTTTATTATTTGCTTATGTTATTCGTGAATTCTTTTGCATAATAATGTTAATATTTACTATAATATCATAAATATCAATACAAATTAAAAACACATGAAGCAAAGCTTTTCAGTCATTTATGAGCTTTATAATTATCAGGATTGGGACACTAAAATATAGATAATGTTCACTCACTGATTTATAATCACTGATCAAAAGGGGTATAGTGGATGGCATACGAAGTTACTCGCCGTATACATTTTAGAATCTTTTTTTTTTTTTTTTTTTTTTTTTAAATGCTCCGTATACATTCTCTTTCTCAAACAAATCTATAGCATAGTCATTAAAGTTCACGTGATTCTAGCATTTACCTTTTGGTTTACATACGACAGCAATACTGCTGATCAAGTATATAGGAAATTGAACTGTTGAGAGAAATTTAATAATTATATGTGTACTGAAAGAACATTTAGTGCTCTTGATGTCTCTGTTACGGATGTCAATGCTATTTTCCAACGTCAACAAAATGAAATTTTCATAATGAACAGAGGAAAGTATATTCAACTAAGTAAATTATATCCAAGGCACAGGACTAACGCCCAGGACTCGAACCTGGGTACTTTGGTTTGCCGGACCAACGCTCTCCCTACTGAGCTATCCCGACGATATCCTGGGCTGGCATATTTCACTCTTATTTGTTGTCCAACAAATAGAAAATGAAATTTTGTTTCAGAGATTTAAAAATTTAAATAAATACGTAGTGAAATAAAACAAGGGGAATTAGGTGGGTCAGGGGAACAAATTATTGGGCGGGCTCAACGCTAAAGCCCCACGGGCCCATATAAGTCGGCACCACTGCTATTCATTGTGCCATTGAAATTTTTAAGATGACTAGAAGTTCCGAGAGAGACCCAATTTAGGCATAATGTCTGGGTGTCCCAATACATCTCTTTAATGTCCCGGTTTTAAACACAGCACTTAAACTATCACTTCCCGAAAATTCATTTTTTTTTTTTAATGATTGTTTTGATTCTTACCGAATTCCACTTCTCCAACAGCAAAATGTTGAATTGTGTCTATTACAGAAAACTGTCTTGAGAAAAATTTTGTGGTTCCGATAGAACGAATACCATATAGATATAATTTATACATGTCTGAAAAATGTATACAATTGAAACCTGTCTAAAATGTAGAAGTTTTCCGATCACTGTAATTTTATGTAGGTAAAGTAAACTGAATCTATTTATTTTAAGAATAAATAAACGGAAAAAGTAGAGAAAATTTTTCTTGAAATCATTAATGTAAACTCTAAATTTGTTTAAAAATTCTAAGAAATGTAAGAATATAAAAAAGAATATTTTGAGGAACGGAAGGAAAAGATTAGTTTTTATTTTGTGGGACGAATACATTTAAATAAGCAAAAGACAATTAATGTTTCCTTTAACTGCAGTAAAAATGATACGTCAGCCTGAGATTCTGACAAGAAAAATTTAAATATGACTTCAATTTGACTCACCTTTAATTTACAGTATTCACATAAATCGTTTATTTTAAATGAAAAGGGAGGATGTATGAGCTCTTAAGGGGATTGGGGTGGGTGGGTGGGGGGGGGGGGGGTACTTCACTTACGCGAAAACATCCAATATTTCGTTTGCATTTTCATATTTTTAAAATGATTTTCTATTTTATTTTTTGCATTGGATAGTTGAGGTCAATCTCTACATAGACCGCATTTTACTTTTTCTTATGTTTTTTTTTTTTTTTTTTAAATCTTCGAAACCGGTACTGAAAACGATGCGTTTTTAACACTTTCCAACCTAGTTGAAAAGTGTTTAGGACTTCGGTTTGTCTGCCGTATGGCCGTCTGTCCGTGCTCTAACTCCCGTAAATATGCTCGGATTGCTCTGCAATTTTTATATCTTATTGTCGTTATCTATAGCATGTTCCCTATTTCAACGGAAGGGTGTAGCACATATAGTTTTTTTACAGGCACACTCAAAAGAATTCCGTTACATTGCGGTCTATGGGGAAAAATCATTTGTGGTTTATTTAAATAATGTTTCACTGTTTTAAACGCATTGAAATATATATATCTCTAAGGTGCATTACAAGAAGCTTAATATGGAATAGGCTGTGCATAGCACTTATAGTTACTTTACAGGGACAGTCAAAAGAATTCCGTTACATTACGTCTATGGAGAAAAATCGTCTGCGGTTTATTTAAATAATGTTTCACTATTTTAAACGCATTGAAATTTATATATATCACTAAGGTGCATTACAAGAGGCTTCCTACAGAATACTGTGTGTATAGCAGTCATCGTTCATTTACAGGGACACACAAAAGAATTCTCTACTGTCTGTTAACAATAATTCCTAGAAGTTCGTTTTAAGTTACTGAACGCGATTTTAAATTTAACACGCTTTTTGTCTATTACGTGGTGTGTATAAATTCTGTAGATCCTATACAGGGAAGCACAAAAGTTCACGAACACATTTCCGTTTATTGACAGAAACTCCAGAAGGAGAATTTTAAACTGTGTTACGCGTTTCCTAACTGAACTAAAATTTAGCATCCTATGTAGTATACATACAAATCTATAGATCCTATACAGAGCTGAATAAAAGTATTCGGATATTTTTTCGAATATTGTATATATTGGAAATTCCTGAAATTATGTTTTTAAATATGTTATGCGTTTTCCAAATTGTTTACTTAGATGTTATCTTTCAGCTTATTAAACGGTATGATTTGTAAAATTATTTTGGAAGCGTTGGAAAGTGTTACATAATCTATGCTTGACGCATGATTTATCGTTTTTGTTTATTTAAAATTCAGTGGATACTCCACTGTTTTAATGCATAAAATCCTCAATTTTTAATATGTGCAAAATATGTTTATAAGAACACAATTTTTAAATTCGATACTGTATAAGTAATAGTCCTTTCAAAAGCTGACATATCACATAAAATAGTGTATAAAATCTTTAAAAAAAAGAAAGAAAAAGAAATCAGAAGTATTTTAAAGTTAAATATATATATATATATATTCTTAAATTTTAATAGTACATTATAATTTTAAAACTACGATGATTTCTATAGTAGTGGATTGATTTTAAATTTAATTAGCTCCATCAGCATTCAGCAGAAAGAGATTTGATTAAAGAGAACTCACATGGAAAACATTTTTACCTAAAATAATTTTCGCCCAAAATAAATAAAAAAGCTTAAGTTTTACCTTTTTTTCATGGGAAAACAAAAGTATTCTTCAAAATTATTTCTATCACAAATGCATCGATTAGTGATTTTGATCCAATAGCGAATATTCGACATCTGTAAACCAGATGCTGAAAATTCGGTAGGCCTAATATTAATGTATTTTAAGATTTAAAAGTATTCAAAAATAAACTTTAAAGTAAATTGTACACAATATTTAACACAAATACTTGTGTTTTGAGGAATGAGTACAGCAATGAGTTATTTTACAAGTAAACTTTACACACACACACACACACAAAAAAAAAAAAGCTTTCAGTTTTTTTTTTTTTTTTTTTTTTTTTTTTTTAGAAGAGGATGATCTTAAAAATTATTAATTAATGAAACGTTAAATTCCATAATTTCTTCTCTAAATTAAAATAAATTTATAAGAGCTCCTTTATTTTAAAATAAATATTAGAATATTGAAAAGAAATTTTTAAGGACATAGAAGGGAAAATTTACTGTTATATAGTGTTATTTGTCAGAAAGAAACAGTAAGTCAGTAAGAAAAAAAAATTCTATTCAATTGGCAACTCGGCAAAAAAAAAAAAAAAAAAAAAAAAAAAAAAAACTTATTGCTCCTTTTGATTTATCAATGAAAATTTTAAATGCACCACAGCGAGCGATCATTTTTAGAAGTTGCAAACATACAGGATTTTCCTAAAATTTTGAAAAAAAAATTAAGGTTAAATTTGACAATTTCAAAAATAAATTTCTGTCTTTACCAAAGTTTTTTTTTTTTTTAATAATAAATGACATTAATTAAAGAGGTTCGAGCAAGAACCTGTTATGTTACATTTTCTCAAAATACAGTTTATTTTTTCGATGAGGGTGTTATGAGATAATATGTCATATGGTATAGATAAAATACCAATATTTTAATTAATCTTTAAAATCTGATATATTATTTATTAAAAGTTAATATTTTAATAAAGATAACTTAAATATTATTAATAATTTTTATATTAGATAATTAAATGTTGCTAAGTTTTTCTGAGAGAGCTTAGTACTACTCGTTAACTTACTAAATACAAGGTACAAGAACAAAAATAAAATAAAAATTGCAACTAAAAGCTTTCATTTAAATTGTCTCAGAATTTTATTTTTGTTGCGTAACATCTTATTTCACTAAGCCCTTCTATTTATTCAGAATATCAAAGATTGATAAGGAAAAATTTACTCACAAAAAGTACATTCAGAAACATGAAGCAAAGAGCCTCGATCCATGAAGCAGCATGCAGCAATACAAACAAAAATTGCCAAAACTACAGAATTTATTTGAGCACTGATAATTACGCATGCAAACTTGGAAAAGGGAAATAATCCCACACGCTTACAGCCGCAGGCAAATTGCAAAAAATTCGCCCTACCTTAACCCTCAAAGTAAAGCCCCCTGCGATGATGTTCTCATTTACGACTTTTGCCGTATCTCATCACTCAGACAATTAATTGATCAGTAATTGTCAATTACATCCTGTTTTTTAAATTGGTCATTATTTTGTAAGGAAAAAACCGTTCGGGCACCTGTGCCCCCTACTATCCCCTTCTCTCTCTTATCGGCTCTCACCACAGCAGATGATATTTTTTGACTTAGTTGAAAGAATACGGAACTGGACATCTGGAACTGATTTTTTCCCCATCACCTCGTGACAAAAAAGAAAACCCTCGTTCAGATTTAGAACTTTCAGATAATATTTCACTTTGTTCCTTTTGGAACCCTATAGACTCCGGGTCATATAACTGTTGCAAAGAATGTAGAAGACTAATAGGATTTTCTTTGTCTGTTGCTTCTTTTATACCTCACACACACACATTTACATATGCGTGTGCGCCGTTTTCGTTACATTAGTTCTCAAATCAGAAGTATATAGTATAATTTATTGGTATAATCATTCAAATATTTGAAAATTAAAATTTTGACCATATCGCAGTCATAAAATTTTCACGTGAACTTGAAATTCTGGGGTGGGCACTGGAACTACCTGGGGTGGGCATGGCCCACCCGGCCCCCCCCACTAGTTACGCCTATGTACAGGACTTGAAATCAAATCATCAGTGCAGTGATTATATTAATTGGTACTAATGAATTATATGATCTCTTCTAATTTTCATTGCCAAATTCAAGTTGTAAAATCGTAATATATGTAATTTTAACATACTTAGAATTTAAATTATTATAATTGCACCCAAAATAAAACAAAATCCAGAATAAAACCAAATATACATTAAGTTGAAGATTTTTTAAAATTTAAGTACATGTTATATTTTTACTGGAAAAAAAAGAATAAATGAATAAATTATCACACATAATCAATTATTATACATATTAATACATGTTGGTAAACAATATTTGGTTTTGAAAACAATTAGAGTCCATATAGTATGAAGCATTTATTATGCATGTACATTAACATGCAAATATCTTACGCATAAATTTATTTTTAGAGGCTTTGTATACATTAGGAATTGTCAGCAGAAAATTCAATGTCATAAAAAAATCACAAATTATGTATTATTCAAAAAACAACATTTTCTAGAAAACTAAAGAAGTGGCTTGTTTAAGCTTAATGGACAACTAACCCAATGTTGCAAATCTTTAAGGTATATCAAGTTAAACATCTTTATAAATAGAAGTATTTAAAAATTACCAAATTTAAAAAGACACAAACAAGAAAGCAAAATCATGCATCATGCATAGATTATGAAACACTTGTCAACACTTGCAGAATATTTTAACAAAACATTGCTGTTTAATAAGGTAAATAAGACACCTAAGTAAACATTTTAGAAAATGCATAACACATTTGAAAACCAGATTTTAGCAATTACCATTCATAGCCGGAAAAATGCTCCAATTCTTTTGTGCAGCATATTTGATCTACAGATTTGTATATATTCTACATAGTATGCTAAAATTTAGTTTAGTAAGAAAATGCATAATAGGGGGGAAATTCCCCTTTCAACAATTTCTATTAATAGATGGAAACATACATGAATTCTTTTGTAAAACTCTGTATATTACCTACAGATTTTCCTACATGCCACATATTAAGATAAAATTTAATTCACATTAAAACATGCTTAAAATTACTGAAATTACACTTTTAGAAATTATCATTCATATGCGGCCAAGTTCTTTGCAAGGCCTTGTATATGATTTTACTTATATTCTATGAACATCTCTTGTGACATATTATTTAGAATCCGGGGTGGAAACTATTTTAGTTACAAATTAAAACTTGATAACTTCTTCATTGACTAATAAATTTAATATTTACAACGTATTTACATGTTACTATTTACAAAATAACTCAGTTAATTTAACATTACGGCTTAGCTCAGATGCCTTGTCGGCAACAAACTCTGTAAACATTCTTCTCTTCTGGTAAAGTCTAATTTACTCAGCTTGTCAGTTCTTTTGAAAGAAAAAAAAGAAAAGGAGAGAAAATATGATGGAGTGTGTATAGTTCGAGTGTTACACTCTTAGTATACTAGTTCAGCTTGAAAATGCATAACTCAATTAAACAGCACCTTTAAGCAACTCACTCTCATACTCAGCAATGATAATGAATTTCTTTGTGTAGCCATCTTTACGATCTACAGTATTTATACACACCACGTAGTATGCAAAAATTTAATTCAACTTAAAATTGCATAACATTATCATTGAAAACACACTTCCAGTACTGTGTCCAAAATCTTTTGTGTCCCTGTAAATGAATGATTACAGCTATGTGAATAATATTCTACAGGAAGTATCTTGTAATAAACCTCAGTAATGTATAACAATTTCCATTTTATTTGAAATAGTGTAACATAATTAAAATATGCTGCAAACAGTTTTTCCCCCCGTAGACTGTTATGTAACGGAATTCTTTTGTGTGGCCCTGTAAATAAATAATTAATGCTTTGCACTGCATATTTTACAGAAAGCATGTTTTAGTGCACCTCAGAAATGGATAATAATTTTATTATATTTGAAATGGTGTAAAATCATTAAAATGCATTTGAAACAATTTTTTCCCATTGACCATAATGTAACAGAATACTTTTGACTGTTCCTGTAAACAAACTAAGAGTATAAGTGCTACACACTTCATTTTCAATAGTCAATGTCCTATAGTAAACATCAATAACATATACAAATTACAGGACAATCCGAGTATATTTATGAAAGTTAGAGCACAGGCAGACCACCAGACAAACATTTTTCCACTATGTTGGAAAGTGTTAAAAAGAGAGAGAGTGATGAGGGAAATGACCATTTGACTGTTTCCTTTAAATTTTTAGCTAACTATTTTTAAAAAACTTGGTTATTTTGGTGCTCATATGGCCCAATAGGGTGTTTTGATGACTAAGAAAAGTATACAGTGATACCTCAGCTTTTTCGCTATTTTCCTGACTCAATAGACAATTTATTTGGCGAATGAACATTTTATTCAGTATGCTCATTAACATAATGCAATCATATTGCATTTTAATCAGACAGGAAATCAAATTTTGGCTAATGAAAATTTTAGGTAACAAATGAAATTCTGGAAAAAATTAATATCTTTGTTTAATTGAGGTATCACTATAGTAACGTTTAGTTCAAATAGGCATGGTGAGAGTGCTGTAACTGTTACAAATGAAAAAATACATAACACATACCATTTCTACCAGCAACGACGACTTGAGATGCATCTCTACTAACAGCAAGAGCATTTGCTGAGGCTTCAAGGGTGACATAATGTGTAACAGGTTCAACAGCAGTGGATTGCATAGGAACAGTATGTTTCTTAAACTCTCTAATTGAAACAGCAAAAAATACTGATAAGTGTACTGAGATATAAAAGAAATACACCAATATCAGTTATTCAAGTAACATTTTATGTATCTAAAAAACAAAAACAAATTAAAGAATATTTTAGAATATACTTTGTTATTTTCACGAAGATCAATAATGATGCACTATTATTTAAAAAAAGTTGGAGAGAATTTGAAGAATTTTTCCTTTGCTTTAGAAAAAAATTAATACATCAATCTATATTTTTTACTTAATTCACTTATATTAAGTTAGCATAGCATTATTCATTATATTATGAAACTTACTCAACTCTTTTTGTTAGAAAAACCTAAGGTAGTGTTAACCAATTTTGTATTCTGCAGAAGACTACAAAATAACTACATACTAAGATGTCAGAACTTGCAGACAACCGTCATAATAAGAATTTCAGCTAGGAATATAATTTAAAACAATAGAATGAGGTTAAGTTCAATTCTTATGATAAATTATATATATATCATAAAAGGTTCTATAGTCATAATAGCTTGGGAACCACTGATCTAGAGGCACACCTAATATGCATTTGTCATAAAAACAAAACAAAAAAATCATAAATTGACAGAATTGATGAACACATTAATATACAGAGTATAATATCAGGAACTAAAAGAGTCAAGTTTTCAACATTTTACTGTTAACCACAAATATAACTTTATAGATCCGAATTCTGTTGTAAATACACAAATTAATAAGTGCCTTGGTGATCAGCCAAACGGCAAAATAATTATAACTGCAAAATAATCATTATCAACATAAGGATTCTTATCTTGCTGAATATATCTAGAGAAAAACTTTATGGGGGAAAAAATAAATTGTTTCATGAAATTTTGTTTGAAATAACAAATTTATGGTCACCACAAATTGTATTGGCAAAATAAGGTAGCAGTGAAAAAGCAGGCTTTTCTTTGTTTATAAAATATTGTATAAGTTGTGATAAAGGTACAATATATTTTTCCTGTTCCTGCTTTATTAATAAATAAATAGTATCATCCTTTCATATTTTTATATTCATGTATCGCAATAAATTTACTCATTTTAAATAGGGGAAAGAAAACTTGGTTGGCTTTTATTTTGCTGTTTCAAAAATGTGCACCAAAGTTGACAGGTGTTCTTGAAACAGTTCAAATTCATTTTCTTTGATACCTAGGTACCAATTTTATTTATGGGCCTTTATAGGTGCTTTTTTTTACATACCTGTTATCCTCTAAATTTCGTGATTTTAAAACCAGTGATTGAGACTGTGTGCTGAGCTAATATGTCTATCATTGTTAGTTGTACGATTTTTCTATGAATTCCTTCACAAATATCACCTAACTCTAGAACCTGTAAAACTCTATAATGTACATACATAAATACATACAAAGATGTTTAACACACTAAAACCTTTGTCAGAAAATTATATAACAGTACAATTACCTTTGAAATATGCAAGTAGAAATTAAGTTATAAATTATGTCTCTTTGTCATGATTTAAGTTTAATACATATACAGTAGAAGATCTTTATAACGCAATTCTATATATAACACACAACTTCTCAGACGTAACCAATAATTTTTCAGTTAAGAAGTACCTGCATTTCACAACATGTAAAAAAATTGCTACTCTCTAGAGCAGCGGTTCCCAACCTGGGGTACGTGAAAATAATATCAGTAATAGCAGAAATCGCAAAAATGGTTCAACTGAAAACACATAAAAAAGTTGTTAGTTTTGGATTACAAAGTTAGTTCTATGTCCAACTCCAACATGATACTCTCAAAATGAGAGAAAAGACCCTGTAAACCTAGTAATTCATTGCCAATTTAATGTCACTGGCTCCGTCCACCACTAATCATATTGCATGATTATTTATATGTTTACCCACATCTTCATGAAATTTGTCATTGATCATTATACAATATTCTTTTTCCCACTTTTTTCTTATTCTTCCATTTTTAATAATAATTGTAGAACGCCTAATTTACATTGTTCAATTGTTCCAAATTATCTCAGAGCTTCTGATTTCAATGTTTTATTTTAAAACATGTTGAATAGCAGGTGCTTATTTTCATTTTTAATAGGCAGAATTATGTCATTAATGTTTAGTAACGCATTGCTGATGGCTTGTAAAATCTGTTTTAAAACAGTAGCCTCCCTCTTCTGAAAATCTTTCATAAATTGAGTTCCTAGATAGGTTTCTCATGTGTATGTATCAGTAAATATCTTTCAATGTAAATATTTAATATAAAATGTCGTACAAACTAAAAAATATATAAACATGATATAAATGCATTTTTGGGAAAATGGAAGCCACGCCCTTAGTCAATGATGTTTTTTGAATAAAAATAACATTTTTTGTTTCCCGCCAGGTAATGAAAGCTTCGCTCTTTTTAGTGAGTTTTTAATTTGAAGTGTTTACTTATTATTTGAGTGGGTTTGTTTTGTGTTTAAAATGGATAACTGGTTGAAATACGGAGCTCATAAGAGCAGTGCAACTAGGATTGAAATTCAACCTGATTATTCGGGATCTGAGAGCTCTTCAAAACCATTTGATCATTTCGAAGTGCAAGAGAACATGGATGCAGCTGTTGATAGGCTTGTTTGGTTTGAAGATTTCATTCAGATAAACTTAATAACTTAAATAAAACTCTCAAAATACCAGAATTCCATTAAAGAAAAAAAATACAAAAAAAGAAAGTTTTAATGTGGATTTTCTTTCACCGGAGATGAAGTGTCAAAAAGTACTTCCTTCAAGTGGATAAGAATATGAATATCTGCAATCTGTCATTTTTTCTTGTTATTGAAAGATATTTGAATGATAACATGTTGAAAAAAATCTGTTACTCTGCTATCCATGTAGATGATTTAATACAATCACAGTACGAAAATAATTATTTTTAAATGACCAAAAGTGTTCAATGAATAAATACCAGTAAACAAAAAAAAAGAAAACTATCATTAGAATTAGATTTAAAAAAAAAAAAAAAAAAAAAAAAAAAAAGATTGTGGAAAGATGGTATTACGATTAGATTCTTAAAGAAAAATGGTTTAGCAAACAGCTGTTATACAGAGGACAAATTCTGTTATCAACAGAACAGGACAAAACTAAATATGCTGGTAACGTCTGGTGTTGAAGAAATCTATCTATCAAATTAAAAAAAAACACCAAGTGGCAGGGCAAGAGAAGTACTGATTTTTTTTTACCCAATAAGTGTTCAGCCATTTTTCAGTCATGTAGTTGACTAATTAAAACGCTGATACAGCAAAATTTTTAAATTCATGCTGATTTTGCCCAATGCATAAGATAGATATTGATAATACATAAGGTATTCAAATAAGGACATGCA
This sequence comes from Maratus michaelseni, assembly GCA_963931845.1. Taxonomy (NCBI): domain Eukaryota; kingdom Metazoa; phylum Arthropoda; class Arachnida; order Araneae; family Salticidae; genus Maratus; species Maratus michaelseni. The sequence continues at coordinate 172,899,453 of OZ007596.1, read as the reverse complement.
TACTCATATTTTAAATGGCTGTCATTTTAAACAGATGTGCAAAAAAATATTGCCAAACACTCAAAGATCTTTTTTTTAATGAATTTGTACATGAAAATAAAATAAGCAAATTAAAAACATATCTACGCATGTAAGGGATGGGGATATACACAACTATCATAATCTGCTTCATAAATCAATTTAGTACAATTTCTGGAACCAAATTTACTAGATGACAATGGAAAAAACTACCAGAGCAAAGCCATAGGAAAAAGTCATTGGTTTTAGGGAAAAAATTATACAAGTTGTCTATTATTCAAATTAAAATAATAAAGAAACACTTAACTATTTTCTTAATCCTGGCATACAATTCCATTATAACTGGAACAAAAACACATAATTCAGCATATTTACATAGGCAGAAAAGAAAGAGTAGATCTACTGGTAGTATTGTGCTGTTCTCTAAAAAAAAAAAAAAAAAAACCCACAGTGAAATGTTTCTTTAAAAAAACCCCACCCTAGTACACTACATCAAATATTTCACTAAAGTCGATTTTATTGTTTTGTTCTGTTTTTATGCACAATTTAGAACAATAAAAATAGTTAAAAAATACCTAAGGAGTGCTTATTTAGTTTTAAAATAATTTAAACTAACAATTGCAGAATTCTGGCAAAGCCATGAACTTCATTTTTACAGATTTTCTTGTTATAATAAAATTTTAGAATATCTACATAAATTTTTAATTGTTTTTATGTTAAACCATTAATATATAATAAAATGCATCATTTTCAGCTGATTACGTCAGATGTGGAGTTTTTTTTAGGTAATGTGGGTTATTTTTTAGAAAAATGTTTTTTTTTTTTTTTTTTCAAATTCTTATTTAATTGGCTGCCACTTTGTAATAAAGTGATGAAATGAAAAATGCTCAACATTAAAATCTTAGTCAGAACAAGCTGTAAAAATTTAGCCATGTTTCATTTTTTTTTTAAATTCTTTATTAGACTTTATAGAGAGAAAATTTTTAAAAATGGGTTTTTTTAGAGGACAGTACAATAGAAGTCTGCATGGGTTGAAATTTCCAGGGCAGGTCCTAACACGGGCCATTAATATTTTCGCAGCTCATAGCATTACCCATAGAAAAATCATTGAAATCAGGCCCAAACCAACCTGATTTCTATAAAAAATTCAGAATTTCCTTAAGATACAATTAGGATTTTTTTTTTTTTTTTTTAAAATACCGTTACATACATATTTATACAAAAATTTTACAGTATATTTCAGACTATATGTCTGCAAACCATTAGAATACAGAATAGCAACATTAATGATCACTTACACTATTGCATTCAAATAAAGATTCATTAAAAAAAATTGATGTAGTTTAGACTAACAGATGGTTAAAACATAAATTTTGAAGCTGCATAAAAAAGTAGATTTTTGAAAATATTTCTCTGTAATTAATTAAAAGTATATTTCCAAAGATTCTATTACTAAATTCATCATCACTATTATTTTTATAAAAAGTCATTGCATGTCCGACACGTTCTGGGAATAATTAAGTACAGTTCCGATCAGGGCTTTACAAATTTTGTAAAATCTGATAGCCAGCGAAAAATTCTACTCGCTAGTATAAAATATTTACCCCCCCCCCCCCCCCTCCTTTCATTGATTTTCAAATGACACAAAAGTTTTTTATGAATTAATCGAGAAAAAATAATAACAAGCACAGTTTAGAATTAATTATTGCATAGCTTAGAATAGTACATAATTTCGAATAGCACATAATTTAGTTTTATAGATTTACTTCATAGGAATTACTTATAATCACATATATATTATTATTATTCGTTAAAATGAATGTGATAGATTAATTACTTTTAATTGTGAATACAGAAACCTGATTTTAAATTTACAAAAACTTAAGAATTTTTTATTATTGTATCCAATTTTAGTTGCCACAGAGGTTGGATTGGCATTATTTCTTACTGTTTTATTGACTCCCCTCTAGGGTGGTCCTTATATAATCGATTTTAACTTTTTTTAAATTTTCTTCTGTCTCACCCACAAAATTTGTTCCAATACAGTAAAAAACAAGTAGGAAAAGTTTGAATGAAAAAGAAATATATTTAGAGGTAGCTCAAGATTGCTGAAGTTTGGCGATGACACTTAAAAACATTGTATTATTGACAAGAGAAAAGTAAGTCAAAATGATAATTTTTATTACGATAATAAATTATTTTCATATTTTATATAACATAAAAGCACAATATTAAGCATATAAAAAGTTTAAAGTATGAAAGTATTAGTAATTATATTAATTTGTTAAGTAAATTTTTCTGCAGTAAGGATAAGCTTTCCAGTGTTCCTCCACAACATTCACCAATAGCTGAAACTGAGGTTCATTTCGTGCAAGGATTCTAGTGTATTCTTTGGTCAAAGCAATACCTCTCTCAGCATGATCATTTACCACTTTAACAGATTGCACCATTTCTAATGCAATCTTATAATCAGAATTTGTGTTCCAATGTCCAGGGTCTACTTGAAAGAATCCTTGGGGTAAATTCATTTCTTTGAACAGCTTGAAAGATACTTTGGTAAAATAATCTTCAAACTTCTTTTCATGAAAATGTTTAAGAGAAACAGTTATCATCTTCTCAGGATTCTAATACAAGTACATGGCTATCGAAAAGGGACAGTCCAGAAAAATCTAACAAATATTACAGATTCTTTGAAAAATTTTCAGATGCAGCTTTTGCAATTTCTTCATGTATTCTTGAATACTCGAATAAACTATTCATTAACTGAAAGTCATTGTTTGGTAAGGTTTCTGTTATTGAAGCAGTAATCCAGACTTTAAAATACACTCACTATAAAAACACAAACATCACGAAGACCTCTTTCTTCCATTTTGGTTCATGAATTGGGACTTAAAGATGAATAACTTCAAAAAATATATCATCTTAGACATCGAAGGAGCACGATGCATTGTCCTGGGAAGCATGAAACAAATTCTCCTGACAGGTATTCCTGAAAGGAAAATAATAAGTTCTGCAAATTCTTGATAATCATCTCTTGGTCCAGGTGCTGATGGTGTTGATCATGATTCTTTTTCAGTAGCAAACTCCAGAATTTCATCTTTTTCATTTTGTACAAGAACTCTAATATTATCTTTCAAACTTGTTTCAAATTTGTCTCGATCTAGAAATCCTCAGTACCCTTGGAAATGTTTGAATAAAGGTACTTCTGGACTTGATGACAAAGTTCACAAAGAATTATGAAATACTTTTCTAATAATTTCCATAATATGATGACGGCAGGCAAAAAAAATTTCTTCCCAAGCTTTTCTTCTAAAAGTACACAAGCACCTTTATCATTTGCAGTATTTGCTTATGTGGGATCAATGCTCATTCCAATCACTTTATATGCAATATCCCATTCATTGAGAACTTTATAAATTGCAAGTCTTGTGCTTTGTCTGTTGCAGAAAGTAGTTTAGCAACTGAGAGCATCGGAGAAACTCCTTTTCTGGAAATTATAATTAGTAGTTTATCTAGTTTCTCGTTACCAATTAATTCTGGTTAAAGTTTCCCATTTATATGGACAATGAGAGGAACATTTCTTTGTAGCCATTCTTTTAATTTTTGTGATTGTTTAATTCTATGAACAATTCTTTTTCAACGAGACAGACTTCTTTAATACATATCCTAAACTCTGCAGTTTCGACAACTACAAATACTACCTGATACTTTTGTCCTGTCTAGAGCTGTTGCTAAATATGGAGTTATAATATCCATACGTCCTCCCCTCTCTTAGCTTTGGATGGACCAGGATCGCATGCTGAATCCTCTAACAGTTTTATTTCCTGATCGCGATGTTAATTTTCATTCATTTCTATCTTCTTCATTTGAGCTATCTGTAGAAGATTCCAGTACTGCTATTTTTGTTTCTTTCTCCTGTGACCATTTCATTTTTTCTAGTCTTTTCTTCAGAAGATTCTTCTTTTTTTAAGCAATCCATTCCATCCACAAGAGATTTATTTATGTCAGTACCAATCATTGATGCTCGTCTGCCATCTTCTCGCTGTGCTAGCAAGAAATGTCTATCTTCAGCTATTTTGATTAAGTTTAATGCATTGGTATGAGCAATATGGAATAAGTTATCTAATTTTGAAGAAAATGCATGCTTTTTAGTTTCCTTTCTTCTTCTTTAACCAGTCTTCATTCTTCAAATAGTTTCAGACATTTATATATTTATATCAATGAATTATTTTTGGATAATTAACTTAATAATTACATTTACAAATGCTTTTATGGATTTGATAGTGTACATAAGTGACTTTTTAATCTATTAAAATAATTGTATTACTACTGGGATTAAAGAAGAAAACAACAAAATGACCCCAAATTATGAAACTTATGCTTGTTTGAGCTACCTATAGATATTAGTTTTTAGTGATTATATTTTACAAGAATTATTTTTAGATATAATGAAACAAATTTAGAGGGTGAGAGCAATGAATTTTAAAACTTCAAAAATAAGGACCACCCTACTCCCCTCCCCCTCCTTCCACATTCTAATCATGTGACTTGCTAGCTGGCTAGAGAGGTAAAGAATGGTGTTTTCTGTGCATAAGATGGGGAATGCCTTTTAAATTTTCTTCTTCCATTAAAAGTACGAAAAAATATGAAGATCACTGCTTGCCGTGCACCAGTAGGGCAAAGAGGTTGTGGAGAGAAAAAGGTACTTCTCTATTATCCCGTCGACCAACTTTCATAACAAAAAACTATCGTCAAAATGTAAGATTAAACACCAAAAATGCAGTCCCATTTACTTCATGTCAGAAACATTATACGTGTTTGTTATGTCATCAAGTGGTTTTTAATTCGACATTTGCATGTATTTTTTATTATGTTTTAGGGTCATTCCATGGTAACTTACGTTACATTTAGAATAATTGACTTCCGTAATTTTAGTAATATAACACTAAAATATATTCAAAATGTAATGTTTATATGATCTGTTAATAAAACGTATACAAAGCTAAATTTATATAAAAATTACTTAAATTTAGTACTATTTCTTGAATGCCAAAAGTTATGTTTACTATGGTAACTTACGTTTCTGACAAAAAGAACGTAAGTTACCATAATAAATATAATGACCAGTGTTCAAAAAATAGCACTAAAGGTAGGTAATTTTCATCCAAATTTCGCTTTGGATAGGTTTAATTAACAAATCATATCAACATTACATTTTCAATATGTTTTGGTGTTATATTATGAAAATTACTAAAGAAAATTATTCTAAATCAGGGCTTGAATTTCAGGGCGGGATTGCAGGATTCGCGGCGAAAATTTTGAAATCCCGCCCAAAAAAGATCGGGAGCGGAAGCCTCCCGCCCAAAAAATTTCAGCATTTTCAGAGAAATTTGCGTTATTTAATTTACCTGCAACCGAACGATAAATTTTGTGATTTTTTTTCCCGCAACCGATTGACGAACTTTGCGGTTTTTTCCATGACAGATCAACGAACTTTGTCTTTTTTCCGCGACTGATCGACGAACTTTGCACTTTTTAAGCGACTGATCGACAAACATTGCATTTTTTTCCACGACAGATCAACGAACTTTGGCGTTTTTTCTGCGACAGATCGACGAACTTTGTGGTTTTTTCCGCGATAGATCGACAAACTTTGCATTTTTTCTGCGACAGATCCATGAACTTTGCATTTTTTCAACCACAGATCGACGAACTTTGCATTTTTTTTTCATGACTGATCGACGAACTTAAGGTTTTTTAAGCGACTGACCGACGAACTTTTCATTTTTTAAGCGACTGGTCGATGAACTTTGCGTTTTTTAAACGACTGATCAACGAACTTTGTGTTTTTTCTGCAACAGATCGACGAACATTGCATTTTTTAAGCGACTGATCGACGAACCTTGCGTTTTTTGGAGACAGATCGATGAACTTTGCGTTTATTCTGCAATCGATCGATGAAATTTGCTTTTTTTCTGCGACTGATCAACGAACTTTGCGTTTTTTGGTGACCGATCAACGAACTTTGCATTTTTTCTGCGACAGGTTGACGAACTTTGCATTTTTTCCACGACTGATCAACGAACTTTGCGTTTTTTGGGGACAGATCGATGAACTTTGCATTTTTTCCGCAACAGGTTGATGAACTTTGCATTTTTTCCACGACTGATCAACGAACTTTGCGTTTTTTCCACGATCGATCGACAAACTTTGCGTCTTTTCCGCAATCGATCGGTGAATCTCAATCAAATAAAATCTAAATTCAGAAATTTATTTAACAACCTAATTGTTAAGGGTCCCTAACACATTTAATGGAACTTGAAAAATACACTTACTACATAATTACATATAAAACTTAACTTTCTTAACTTTTTTATAATAAAAATAAACATTTTACATAATCATTCTCAGTTGACTTAATTTTTTCAATGGTATTTTGACATGTCTGCATTAATGTAATTCTTTAAATAGCACATAAAATAATAGTGGGGTTTAAAGATTTTTTTTTCTCCCTCCCAAACATTACAACTCCCCTCCATTTAAAAATGTTGGTAGGGAGACTCCCCTCCTTGGAAAAATTGAATTTCAAGCCCTGTAAATGTAATGTAAGTTACCATGGAATGACCATTTACTAATTTATTAGTTATTTCATGAATTAAAATAACAATTGTGTCCTTAAATTCTTATATTTTATTTATTTATTTATTTTGATATTCCAATGGCAACGTTCTCTCGTTTATTTGGTGTTACAGTTTGGCGACAGTTTTTTGTTATGAAAAGTGGTCGACGGTATAATAGAGAAGTACCGAGAAAAAATGCCGTTTGTGCTTATTTCATAGATCACCAAAAAAAAAAGAAAAGAATAGAAAACGCCAGATTAAATAACATGGTCGCCAGATAGAAAAAACTTAGTCGCCAGTGGCGACCGTATTTGTCAAGCCTCGGATCCAGCCTGAGGTAGACAAAAAATGTAAGTCCGAGCCCAGATATAAGGGCAAAAATTTTATATACAGTGTCTCACAAAAGTGATGGGACACTTGTGCTTTATAAAAAGAAACTGCAATAAAATAAATAAACAAACATGTGCAAAAATTTTTTGGGTGTGTTTCATATTTAAAGTTAGTAACAATTATTACATAACATACATTTTGTCAAAATATTAAAATATTAATTTAGTAAAAATACAATTGTTCAGAACGGAGCAAAAAATGGCTCACATAAGTGATGGGACACTTACTTTTCCATCAAATATTTATCCAAAAATTTTACTTTTTAAAAGGTTTTAATATTTTGTTGGATTTCCTTTTACTTTTAAAACATGATTTAATCTTTTTGGGATGGATTCGACTATTTTTTTTGTGATTTCTGGAGTGATTTTACCCCATTCTTCTTGAAGCACCGATTTTAGTTGTTGTTTTGAAGAAATGGTGTGTTTGCGAATTCTTGATTCCAATTCTTGCCAAATATTCTCTATGGGATTTAAGTCTGGAGATTGTGGTGGTGTTTTTATTATTTCAGGACAGTTATATAGCAGCCAGAGTCTAACGTTCAGAGCAGTGTGCTTGGGGTCATTGTCCTGGTAGAATTTAAAATCGTTATGAAGGTTCAATTTTCGTGCTGAAGATTTCAAATTTTGCTTTAAAATATCAATATACTTGTACTGATCCATTATACTGTCAATAAAAACAAGATTACCAACTCCAGCGGACGACATACACCCCCATACCATAACTCCTCCTCCACCATGTTTTACTGTTGGTACCAAGTTCTGTTTGCGAAGTTCTTCCCTGGGTTTTCTCCACACCAAGATTCTACCGTCAGAACCAAATATATTAAATTTACTCTCATCAGCAAATATAACTTTATTCCAGTAATCAGAATTCTTATTTATGTTGGATTTTGCGAAAGCTAGTCTGAGTTTTCTATTCTTTTCACTTACGAAGAATTTTTTCCTGGCTACTCTACCGTGATATCCAGCAGATCGAATTACCCTTCTAATAGTTTCAGGATTAACAATTATTCCATATAATGCTTGTAAATCAGCAGCAACTTTTGAAGCACTAATTCTTGGATTTTTTTTAATATTTCGAACGATAATTCGCTTTATTCCATTGGATAGCTTTGATGGTCAGCCAGGTCTTCTTTTATCCTGAATCATATGATTCTTTTTATATCGTTTAATGATATTGAAAACTGTTGAACGACTCAAGTTAACTGTTTCAGCAGTTTTTCTAATAGATTTTCCACGTTCAATATGCAAATTAATAACTAATTTTCGAATTTCAGGCGAAGTTTCTTTTCGTTTAGCATTCATGACTACACAGAGCTAAAAAACACAAAAATTCCAAAACAAACTGGAGAGAAATACTGCAGACGATTTTATAAATTATTGCCAATTGCTTTTAAGTAAAAATAAAACCCCAAAAAATATTTTTATTGCTTATTTCAGACGATTTTTGTTGCATATATAATGGTGTCCCATCACTTATGTGAGCTATTTTTTGCTCCGTTCTAAACATTTGTATTTTTATTAAATTAATATTTTAATATTTTGACAAAATGTATGTTATGTAATAATCTTTACTAAATTTAAGTATGAAACACACCCACAAAAAAAATGTGTACATGTTTTTTTAATTTATTTGATTAGTTTCCTTTTGTAAAGCACAAGTGTCCCATCACTTATGTGAGACACTGTACATCTATACTTTGGCAATATTAATTGAAAAAGTGAATGTAGCGTAATATGAAGAGAAAATAGAAATACACAAATTTCTAAGTAAGTGAAAAACAAGGAAAAATATTTTCTTAAATATTGTTTATAAACATTTCAGAAATCAAATCCAAACATTGCATTCTTCCATAATATCTAAATAAGAAATTTAAATCATAAAGACAAATAAAATCTTACAACTAAAGCTACGGCTGCTATATGTTTTTGAAACGTATTTCATAAATGATAATAAACAAGAATTCAGCTGTTTTATATGCTCTTAAAACTAAGGAAATTCGGAAAAAAAGACAAGACAGAAGATAAAAAATGGATTGTTTTCCTGATTATAAATTAAAAGTTAAATTATGAATGTGCTTTTCACGTGAATTATTTGTAACGACAGTTATCGTCTTCTAATTTCGGCAAATATGTAAACAAAGCACAAGGTTTGTTATTTATTTAAATAGCGCCCTCTAGATTAATCCAAAAGGTGGTATTCAGCTATATCCGTGCAAGCCATTTTCAAGGTTTACTGCCTCTCTATTCTTTGTCTTTAGTCTTTACTCTGGTTCTGTTCAGGAACGAAAATCAGGTGCCGCGTGGGCGAAGGTCTTATGGCGAAGGTCGCTTATGGAGTAGGTCTAATTTTACTGGTGGTAGTTTGCCCCGCCAGTAATTAGGCCGTGACGCGATACTCCAAAGTGTATACACTTTCAGCACTTCCTTGGCGAAAAATATTTCGCCAAAGGATTTGGCGCATTTGCCCATAACAATGCTACAAAGTGTATACAGTTTTGACGCTGTTTTGTTTATATATTTACTGTACATAGATTGAGCTGCATGTGACGATATGGATATTTTAAAAATAGATTTCCGCTCTGTTTTTGATTATTTTGATAATTTCGTTGCGCTATTAAAGAAAAATGCTTAATATCATAAGTTAAATAGAAGAAGAGTCATCGTTTAGTTTACAGTTATTTTCAGTTGTGTAGCTGCCGTGTGTTTCGCGAATTGGAGTGATTATTTTCTAAGACTTATCCATTATAAAGGGAAATATGGACATTTTCTTTTCTTTTAATTCAATTTTTGAATTAATTGGCCAGCTGGTGTCACTTTTGAAAGTAGAAGTTTAATTTCTTCTTCTGCTTTGAAAGTGTGCACTTGCTAGCCAGAAATTTTACTAATGGATTAATATCACATTAAAAAAAAAAAAAAAAAAAAACAGTCAGAGAGCAATATAAAGCAATTTCAGGTTTGGTAAGCACTGAGTTTTTTCTGTCCATTTATATTTATTTCTTATGAATAACTCTGAGCACCTGTGTATTATTTCTAATGTGTTTGTGCATATTATAATAACATTAAACAGTTATATAACATATCTTTTTACATTTAAAGTTTCAATGCTGGTATCCATTCAAAAAATAAAAGTGGTTTCAATCTATTTTATTAATGTGAGATTTTCAAAATAACTGCCTGTTTAATGCTTTATACTTTGAACACATATTCCATTAAAATATATTATATAGGATAGATGTGCCAGTAATGGACACCCTTAAGAAATTTTTTTTTAAATTATTTTTTAATTAATAGTTATAATTATTATATCCCACTTTTTTTAATATTATATTAATCTATCAACATTATTTAATCAATCTCATAGTCTCATTTCCCAATGTGAATCAAAATTTAATTGTAAATAACAGAAATGTATCAAAACACCCAAAATTCCAGTAATGGACACCCCACAAAAAATAATAGATAATTGATTTTATAATTGTATTTAAAACCAAAATTTAATGAAAGCATATTAATGAAATAAAATAGTCATTTTCAAATAAATTTAACAATTAGGATATCAATAATTAATAAAATATTTATGAGACTGATTCACTGTTTAAATTAATTATTCTCATTATCAAAAGATCAATATTTTAATTATTTTAGATAGAAGGTTTAAAATACTAAATTTTAAAGAATTATATTTATCAAATTATTAAGTCATTGAGGGGGAGAGGGGAGTTTAGAAGGGTTAGTGTTTAAAAAAAAAAAATTAAGTGTCTTGGTGTACCAGTACATGGAATCATATTTATTTTTATTCTTAACAGTTAAACTTCCTAAAACTGCTTTATATATTACTTTTAGCAATTTGTATAAAATATATCAAATAAATGAAAGTGTAGGTTGAATGTTTTTTATATACTAAATAAAATTATTTCAAAATAAAATATCAGAACTGACATTTGAGCCCCTTGATCTGCAGATTTACTACTTTCATTGCTGCTTTAAATTTAATATTATAGTGATTTTTTATGTATGTAGTTCTTTTGTCAGAGATGAATAATGAAACATTTAAAACAAAAAAAAATAGATTTTTAAGAACTTGTGCGATTTAAAAAATTGTCCTTTTTTAAATGGGGCGAGTTTGAATACCATGAGCCCCTCATTTTCCCATGCACTTAAAGATTATTCTCTGCTTAATGATGGGTGTTGATTGCCGCATTATAAAATATGCAAGGTACGGCTTACAAAAAAATAATTTGATAACAATCTTAAAAAAAATTATTAATTACGTGAAATTGATAAAAACAGCTATTTATATAAAAAAATATATTATTACATTCTGGTAAATGAAATTAAAAAATTATATTTGATTACTTAGCTTTTCACTTAAAAAAAAATATATGCACTACGGACATTACTGAATTTGCCTTTTCAGTATGTTCACATGGGGTGTCCATTACTGGAAATTGACTAATTAAGCATTCCAATAATGGACCATGCTCGTAAAACCTGAAAAATAAATGAAATTTTATAAATTGCCATTGGTATGTAAAATTCAAAGTTTTCTATTATTGTCTAAACGAAAACATGCAATTTTTTCAAGAAAATAAAAAATATATGAATTGTTTAAGTGAAGCTAGCTCTTAGCATGTTCATTAAGATTTTCACAGAAAATCTGTGGAACTGTGAAACATTATTTTCTGCTTCCTCATTGGTTTGATTAAGAGTGTCAACAATAACCTAGAATATAAAACAAGCAAGGAGGACAGGAATTATGAAAAAATATATAAAAGGCTAAATTTTTATTGGTTATTTTTTTATAAATCAAAAACTTTGAAAATGGCCCATTACTGGAAAGGCGTCCATTACTGGCACAACTACCCTATATATATCCTTTGATATGGTTATAACATAACATAATTACATGATAATATGGTTCATGGTTTGATATGGTCATAACATAACACAATATATCACGCTATGTATAATAAAATGTATTAATTTACGGTTTACGTGTAATTTGCTAACTACAGTAATCTAACACTCAAATACTTAAATGCATTTAAGTATTTGAGTGTTAGATTACTGTAGTTAGCAAATTACAGAAATTTAAAATTAAAACATCGATTTACCAAAGTTTTTTATAAATCTTTTTGACTAGTTTAAATATATAAAAATACAAATATTTCTTCTAATATATATTTATATAATAGTTTAAAAATTAATATTAATGTCTTTTCTATAGTCTTTAGACATCTCATGAGTATTATAATTATTTTACAAAACCTTTTGTATCTGTAATTGAAAATAAAGCTAGAGGAAGCTTTATTGTTCAGGGGTCGATGCAGGTTTTTTTTCTTGGGGCCCATTTTGTGAAAAGTAAAGGTTATTTTTGTGAAATTTATTATATTTTTTTGAAAAATAACATTTTACAACAAGTTGAAATCCAGTTAATCAAATTCGAACCAAGCATTTATAAATAAAAACTTTTTTAAATCCTTTTGCTGAAGTTTTCCGCTCTGGTGAACTTGTTTGTTTAAAAATTACACATTTTGAAACATCACAAAATAATAAATAAATAATAAATAGTAAGTTTTTATGGAATAGAGTTTTGTGAAGGGACCCATTTTATCAAATTGATTTTTGTGAAGGGGCACATTTTATTAAATAGATTTTTGTGAAGGGTCCCTAAACAGGCCCCAAATTTTTCCTGGATCGACCCCTGTTGTTCTTTATTTAATGTAAACAAAGTGTGGCAAAATAGTAGTAGTGTTAATGAAAACAAAATTACTACCTTAATTTATATTTATTGAAAAGTTCTTATAAAATAGTAAGTATTTTTATTACCTTTCATGAGTATTAGCTATATATTTAATTACTTATTTATCCAATTATAATTATGTTAATTAGATACTTTTGACTATAGGATCATTAGGCCTAACATTATCTTCCTTAGAATGACATTTTTCTTGGTCAAAATTATTTTTAAAAAACATTCAGTTTTTAAAAGTAACCTCAATCAAAATCACCAGTTATTAACCCCACCCCTGAAACATTGAGAAACTCATAAAAGATCAACTTTCTTTCTGAGTGTTAACCTTCAAGAAAGCAATAATACAACCATTTGTTGCATTTAAACCAAATTATCTGTGTAACAGTAATCATAAAGTGAATTCAAAATGACTCTAATATATAATTCTATTTAGATGACAAATAAAATTGTTTTAAAATATGTTTTGTATGTTGCATGTTACCTCTTTTTAAAAGAAACTTTGGTACTTTTATGTTAGCCAGGCACAGATAATAAATAACTAAATATTGTTCCCATCACTATCATTTGTATTTTATTTATTTCATATAAAATATGAACTTTTCACTCATTTAATTTAAAAAACACAAAAAAATAGAAAATACCACAAATAAAAACATTTTATTTCAACACCAAATCATTGTTTCAAATTTAATATTTTCATATGCAAAAAATAGTAGCTGCTGTTGGTGAAATTTGTGTAGGCTAACATAAAAGTACCAAAACTTGCGTGTATAATTTTATGCTTATGATTGCAGTATAATTACTTAATACTTCCTTCATTGCTAATTCAGGATTCTATCATATATATAGTTTTTGCCATTCACGCAGGGCCGAAACTAGTTTTTTTTTTCACATGGGGCAAACATGGATTTTTCTCCCTCCTTCCAAACCTTCCTCCGCAAAGTACATTTACAAAGAGAATTTTACTATGTTTCTAATAGATGACTAATTTAAAATTAAAATTATGTAATAATAAAATACAAATTGTCAAATATTTATTCATTAAAACCTGTGAAAACTGAATCGAAAGGAATAGGAAAAAATTATGCTTTATACAGGTTTCAGTCTTAGCAGGTATAATTGAAGTTTTTGACATAACAGTTTAAACTGTCAAAAACCTGCCAACTGGTTTCGGTCTTAGCATGTATAATTGTTGGAGTTCTTTCTGTTAGTACCATGTAATTGTTTCATTTAAGACAACATTCCATTGTAGAAATATTTCATTTTCCCAAATGATACTGTAATTGTAGTAGTATTACAAATTATTAGAATTAGAATTGAAGCATTTAAAATCATAGTGATTTGAGTCTCATTGTCGTAAGAACTCAAAGACCAACATATACTGTGGGCATAACAATGAATTCCATTACAGCTACAGCAAAATAAAATATCTTTGTGCGATATCCACATCAGTTTCATGGAACTGTCAATTATAATGCTCTTCCCAGTGTTGAATTCAGGGGGTAGCCTGGGGGACATTCACCCTGGAGCATTGAAATGTCCCCTCTGGATGATTTAAGATTTTATGCTTTTAATGGTTAAAAAGTGCAATCCCCCCCCCCCCCCAGAGCCACAGAAATCCCTCCCAGAAAAAAATGTCTGAATTCAACACTGGCTCTTCCTATCCATAGACTGATTGATATGTCTCAATATTTTCCTGAGCCTAACGCTAATTTTCAAAATTATGTGCGACTTCACAACAAAACAACAACTATTATGTTTTTATTTTGTGAATTTTCCACCTGTTAGTTTTCATGTTCTGGGCAGCTGCCTGATCTTGCAGTTTCTACAGCCGAATCTGGATAAAAAAAATGAGACGGCATTTTTAAGTTGTCACCTAGGATGGAAAAACACCTTGAAATGGAAAGAGACGAGATTTTTTTTTTTTTGTGTGGTGGTGGAGTGGGGTATAAATGCAATGTAAAATTTTATTAGTTATTGGTTCGGCCATTTTTGTTCAGGAGAAGTTCATTCAAGTTTTAGTACCTAATTTTTATAAACTCTGAATCTTAAAATATTATCTATTCAATTTTAATACACCTTCAGAAAATTAATTTTAAAACAGAATGCAATGTAAAATTTTATTATTTAGAGGTTTGGCCATTTTTTTTCCTGAGAAGTTCATTCAAGTTTTAGCACTTAATTTTTATAACTCTGAATCTTAAAATATTATTTATTAAATTGTAATACAACTCATAAACCTTAAGAAAATTAACCTTTTATATTTTTTGTCACCACAAATATATTAAATACAGTATAGAACCATTTATCCAGAATGGTTGGGGTCAGCTGTAGTTCAGATAACTGGTTAGGCATTAAAGCAACATCCATTTGATCAGATTTTAAAATACATGTGGCTGTGTCATTGTCTCTGATTTCAAATTAATTCTTTGATTGCACAGATTAAGAATCAGATTCAATCAAGATCAAAGATTAATCTGAATCTGGTTTCTGAATAAACAATTCCATACTGTATTAACATTTACATAAGTCAACTAAATACAGTAAACTCTGTCTAAGGCAGAATCGATTGGGACCGAGAAAATTTTCCATGGTAGACAATATTCCGCCTTATGCAAACAGCCCCCTCCCCCGCACCAAAAACGAGTAAATCGTATATTTTTTTACACTTGTAACCTTTCAGTACCATTTTTTAAAAGGAAATTTTTTTTAAAATTAGACTTGTTATTAAATTTATTATTTCAAATAATTAAAAAAAACACTTAAACACAAAAATAAATATTACCAATACAAAATTATTTCAAATCTGAAATTTAATGAAAATCATTTATTTAACAAATACAATTACATATTTCACATAGTAGTTTATAGAATTAAAAAGTAATCTTTTATCGATAGTTGTTTTTTCTTTTGGTTTACATGCATTCTTCAGTAAGACATTGTAAGTCTGTTATTATCAGTATAATTTCTTTGATAAGGCGTCTTGATATGTTTGAATTACATTGCTGTCTTCAAGGTTTTCAGGATCGTGGTCATCTTCATTTACACTATCATTTTTCACATCATGTTAAAGCTCTGTCAAAACATCCATGAATTGTTAGCTGTGCACACTGCACTGGAAAAAAAAAAGACTGGGTATGAGTCAGAAAGTTGTCACTTTGAACTTGAGTACAATCTTAAAGCATAATATATTGTACTTTAGAAAATACATATATTTTCATAAATGTGCATTCTACTAGTAATAATTACTTTTAAATGCAAATTTACATGGGAAATAATGGAATAAGAAAGAATTCCTTAAAATTAAAATAGTTAACGTTCTTTTGAATTACAAAATTAATCTATTACAAAATTTAATTAAAATGCTCGACCGAGAGTATTTGACATATATGTATGTTTTAAAGTTTCATAAACCTTTCATTTTTAAAAAGTCCTTTTTTTCGCCTGATGCAAAATTATGGTTTCAGTGAGCCGTGTCAGTGGGAAAGTTGCCAAGGCCACCAAATGAAATTCTGTTTCAAAAATCCAAATGAAACTATCTTCAAAAATTGAACTTAGTTTTGGGGGCTTTTTACAGTTTTGCATTAATACTAAATTGCAGCATTTGTTTAAAAACTGCAAATAAGTGCTTCAATATGTGCGCATCCTATCTGCACATACTCAGGATTAGCAATCTTTTGCTGATGCAAACATTCACTTTTGCATTAGTTATATACTGAAATTTTTCATTTTGTAGCATTTTCCATTATTAGCATAAAACAAAGTTATTCTAATGAGTTATAGCCAATTTAAATACAAGTGGTTTTAGCTTTTGACTAGACACAAAAATAATTTTAAAATGCAAAATACACTCTTGATTGTTCTAATGTTTTTTATCATATAAAAACATAACTTTAGAATCCTTAAGGGCAGGGAATAGTCAGAATAAAATTAAAGGTTGTAACTCTTTTGAAACAGGTGAACTGTCAGCTTTTTATTTACTTATTGACATCAT
The DNA here is from genome assembly GCA_963931845.1 of Maratus michaelseni. Classification (NCBI taxonomy): domain Eukaryota; kingdom Metazoa; phylum Arthropoda; class Arachnida; order Araneae; family Salticidae; genus Maratus; species Maratus michaelseni. Next base: position 172,882,674 of record OZ007596.1, on the reverse strand, counting down.
CACTTATTATTTCACTAGTATAATTATACGCTGAAAATGTTCATTCTGCAGCCAGTGATGTAGTAGTAAAAAAACCAGGACATACGCCTTAGGTAGAGGGTATACCCTAAAAAGTATATGCTATAGTGTTTTTGAGAAGAGAGTATACGGTATTCCTTAAAATAATCCAAAAGGTATACTGCATATCCACCGTATATCCTCCATTACATCCCTGTCTGCAGCCTTTATTTTTCTTAGCATCAAATATAGTTATAAACAATTTAATAAGAAATATAGTGCCTACAATATGGATATACACTAATTTACCTTCCTATATAATACTTTGATCATATATATCTGTGTTTGTGCATGCATATGTCAGAGAGAGAGAAATAGTATGAGACCCCCCTACATTTTCTTGAGCACCCCCTATTGTTTACTTCTAGCTACAGCCTTGATTGTATAGTGTTTTGAACCTGTCCAGGCATGTTCTATCACCCCTTACAGTTTGGCCCATGAATTCAGGGACACTCTGTATACATTATATATATATAATATGAATGTCCAAAATATACCAAACATCTACATCTAAAATGATTATAACGCCATAAAATTTGGCAATAATCTTGGTCACAGCTATCTTTAACAAGGAAAATTCATATTAAAAATTTTGTTAAATTTTAATACATTTTTTGATAATTTGTAAATATTCTGGATAGAAATCACTCAAAGACAGACTGCCAAAATGGTGATTTTCTTGTGTCACACTGAGTGTCTTCCTAAACATTTTTTAGAAAAAACCCCCCACAAATTTACCTTTCAGTGGACACACTAAGAGTAAGCACATGTACTTTTTTTTTGTACAATAGTTACGCTTTCACAAATGCAAGATATAATAATAGTAAAAAAGTGACAAGTTAGAAGAAAATCATAGTAAAAATTGAATTTTAAATTCCATGCCATATGTGAATACAGTACACTCCCTCAAATACATGCAATTCAGGTCCAGAGTTTACAGAGATTTCTGGTCACTGTTTTGGTTATATTTTTTAAAACAGTAATTTGAATGTAATAATGCACTCGAAATTATAATGAATGCAAGTTTTAATCTTTACATCTGCAACAATGTGCGAATTTTAAGAAATCCACTGTATATAGTGTAAGAACTATCATAATTGTAAAATTAAAACTGTGAAATTGCTGAAAAGTTAATTAAAAAAGTTTATATCGAGCATACTTTTATTTAGGGTTTAAAATTGATGAAATAAATAAATGTATATCTCACATATGATAAAATATATGCATTTACATTCTACTTGCGCCAGAAATAAGAATGGGCAACAGGTCCCCCCTGGGTTGTGCTACAATTTTTTATCAAGTTCAATAAAAATCTTAAGCAATATTAATAAAAGTGTGGTAAATCATACATAAGCAATAAACGCATACTTTTGGCAAAGGTTTCTCCCTGCTAGATGAGTTGCTGAACAGAGCTTTCTTCATTTTACATTTCTTTTTCATTGTCTTCATAGTGTACATTTCTCCAGTAGTCGAAAAAATATTGCTTGCGTATAAAATTCAAATAGACTAATACACAGCAGGCAATATTTATTCAACATGTCACAATGCTGTACAGTGGCTGTTCCCATCAAAACACAAGAGTTAAGCAGCATCAGCCGTGGTTAATACTTTAGACGATGGCTCCTGGCAATGCCACATACTGGCATGCAAAATCTGTGGTGCGGAGAGTACTCTCAGTTGGAGGGAAAGACAAGTGTCACGCTAGGTCAGACTGCTGCCCACATGGTGTCTCGTCAAATTGAAGCTGCACATCTGGGTGAATTCAATGACTTCAGGACCTGGTCTGATGTCTACATCCTCCAATGGGCATAAATTAACAACAACAAAATTGAATCTAAAAAAATTAATAAATAAATAAAAGTTTGAAACAGAAATATATTATAAAACTTCCATTTAATAACAATATACTAGATATGAAGTAGATAACCATTCCAGGATCTCTCTAAAATATTGTTTATTAAATTAAAATTTCATAATATAATATATATTAATGAGTAAATCATAAGATTGCTCCACAACCCATATGTAAAGTGAGAAATAATTATCTTACAACTTATCACACACACTTTATAAAAAAAAAAAAAAAAAATGTGCCAGTTCTTCATTCAGTACACTGACCAGAAACTCAGATGAAGTAAATAATGTGATAAAGGGTGAACATTTGATAAATGTGCTAGCTATAAAAGCAAGCTATTGTTGGTATTCAAAACAGAGGCATTTAGTTATTAATTTATATTAGGTTTAATAATTCAAAAAGGGATTAATACAAATGATAATTTTATTCACTTTTAGCAGTTTTGTGTGCCAGTTATTTTTTCAAGAGTAAAATATTTACTGCTGTACTGTTATGCTTAGAAGCCATTTTGAAATTTTTTGATGTAATTTGGTTATGATAGTAAGAAACTTTGGATAATTCAAATAACAGGTGAGTTTTAGTCCATCCTATTGCTTGCAACTCTTATTCTGAATAAATTTTCTATTTTTTTTTTCTTTAAAATAATGTAAAATTTATATATATTTTTGAAAAATAAGACCAAATAAGATAAAAGAATTAGACAGTTAGGCTTAACTAACAAAAAACAGCTATGGTAGATATACCAGTAATGGACACCCCTAAAGGAATTTCTTTAAAAAATATTTTTAATTAATAGTTACAATAATTACATTCTAGTTTTATTTATATTATATTAATCTATCAACAATATTTATTCATTCTCATAGTCACACATCTCAATGTAAATCAGAATTTAATTGTAAATAACAGAAATAAATCAATTCCAACAATGCATTCTCTGTTCCAGTAATGGACACCCAACAAAAAGTAACAGGTAATTGTTTGATGATTGTATTTAGAACCAGAATTTAATGAAAGCACACTGATGAAACAAAATAGTTATTTTCAAATAAATGTAATAATTAGGATATCAATAATTAATAAAATATTTATGAGAATAATTCGCTGTTTAAATTAATATTGTCATTATTACAAGATCAATATTTGTCTTTTTTAAGTAGACGATTACTAAATTTTAAAGGAATTAAATTTATCCAATTATTGTGACAAGGGGGAAGGGGGGGGGGAAGTAAAGGAGTTACTAAAAAAATGTTTTGGAGTACTAGTGAATGGAATCTTATTTCTCATCATTCTTAACAGTTAAACTCCCTGACACTACTTGGTATATTACTTGTAGTAATTAGTAGGAATGTACCGAATAGTAAGTGCTTGATAGTAAATACTTCTATATTTAAGGATTTGTAAGTTTTTAAAAGTTAAATTTTAAAATAATTTTACATCATATTTAACACAAAGACAATTTTGATTAACAAACCCTTTTCACAATTAAATTTTACAAAAAAAAAAAAAAAATTAAATAAATTTTTTGACCAATTTAAGGATAGTTTTAAAACATTTTTAATTTAAAAGCCATGGCTTCTTTTGTGAACTGAAATACATCAATAAAATCTTCTAATATTCTAAAACAACTGTCCTCTAAAAAAAAAACCCACATTAAAATGTTTTCTTAGAGAGAGAAGAAAAAAAAAAAAAAAAAAAAAAAACTTAGTATTTTAAATATTTCACTAAAGTCAATTTTTTTTTCCGTTTTTATGCACCCTTTAGAATAAATAAAAATAGTTAAAAATACCTAAGGAATGCTTATTTAGTTGTAAAATAATTTAAACTAACAACATGAGCTTCATTTTTACAGATTGTCTTGTTATAATAGAATTTTAGAATGATCTATATAAATTTATAATTGTTTTTATGTTAAACCATTAATATGTAATAAAATGCTTCATTTTCAGCTGAGTTTGTCAGGGTTTTTTTTTTCCTTCTTCCTGGTAATAAGTTATTTTTTTTTTCCAAATTCTGGCTTAATTGGCTGTCACTTTGTAATAAAGTAATAAAATGAAAAACATTAAAATCTTAGTCAAAACAAGCTATAAAAATTTAGCAATATTTATTTATTTTTATTTTTTTGCATTCTTTATTAGGCTTTATATAGAGAAAATCTTAAAAAATGAGGTTTTTTTAGAGGGCAATATTTAAAAATCAAAAAGAAATTTTGAAAGACTATTTTACAGTCATATAGTGTTTTGCTTGCCATGAAACGAGTAAAAAAAGATATTCAAATAGTGACAACTTAGGAATAAAGTTTCTGAATGTACCCAGAAGGGTCTAAAATGGATGATTACTTTCTGAGGTTTGAAATGTACAGAGTGTTCCTAAAATTTTAGAACAAACTCAAGGGAGATAATGCAGTCACAACAAACATTTTCTGTACAGGAAACCAGCATCGTTATCCATTTATTCAATCAAAAATACAGGGTGTTTCACTTGAAGCTGAACCTGAATTTTTGTTCACAACTTTAATAATAGTGAAGATATTTTAGCAAGATTTTCATCATATAAACATTGTTTAATATGAAATCATTGGAATTGACTGAATTTTAGTCAGTGACGCAGTATATGTGTACTGTCAACTGCATTCTGAATAATGGAATGTCTAGCTTAGTGTTGTTTGCATGGCAAAAAAAATTAATGTTAATCTACAGTTAAAAATATTTTTTTAAAGCGTTTTCTTTAATAGGTTGGTTTGGCCGAATATCTTGATATTCGGCAAACCAAATAATTTGATATTCAGCCTAATCGAATATTCGGTAGGTAGTATGGCTGAATACATACTGAATATTCATTGCATCCCTAGTGATTAGCATTACAAATATGAAATAAATGAAACTGCGTGGCTGAGTATTTCAAATACTAAATAAAATGATTTAAAAGTAAAACTGCAGAATTGACACTTTAGTTCTTGATCTGTAGATTTACTAGTTTATTTACTACTGTAAATTTAATTAATATTAAGTTGTTTTTTTAATGCACAGTTTTGTCAGAGATGAATAATCAAACAATTAAGACAGAAAATAGCAGAATTTTAACAACTTGTGTGACTTAAAAATTTATCTTTATTTAAGGAGGGCTTGAGCCCCATGAACCCCTCTATTCGTTATGCCCTGTAATATTATTACTTGCTTCTTGATTGGTTTGGTTGATTGCCAGACTATAAAATATGCATAGCACGGTTTTTAAAAATAATCTAATTTGATTACAATGTTCAATTTTTTTTTTTTTTATTACGTGATGTTAATAAAAGCAGCTATTTATTAAAAAATTTTGTTATTAAATTATGGTAAGTGCAATTTAAAAATTAAATTTGTTCACTTAGCTTTTCAATTAAATCAGCAGATTTTATACACGGTAGACGCTGGTCCTAAAACCTTAAAAATAAATGAAATTTTGTAAATTATCATTTGAATATAAAATTCAAAGTTTTCAATTATTGTCAAAACAAAAACATGCAATTTGTGCAAGAAAATAAGGATACAAATCACTTTGCTTTAATAAATTCTACAAAGTATTTTGCTGGCCGAGACCAAGTACTCAAAACACCACTATTTAACATGTAACAGATATGTGAAACTAAAAAGTAAGCAATTCAGAAAATATAAACGCCGATAAGATAACTTTACATTCATTTGTGTTGGTATAATCATCACTGTCTTATCGCGAACAGCATACAATTTCTACATCTTAGATTTTACCTTACAAATAATATTTTTACAAAATTACAAGACACACATTGCAAATTCACTGACCTTTCTTTTCATACAGATGTTTCCTGTGGCAATTTCTCAAACGGGTGAATATATTCCCCGCTACTTCAAAACATTTGATAAAAAGCATACTCATAAGTAAATCATAAATAAAAAAATATATTGTATAAATAAAATAAATCCCAGAAAAATACACGTGGACTACAGAAACGGCACGCAGAGACAGGGAGTTGCTAGGGTTGTAATATTGAATGTACGCTGCGCAGTTTGCCATTGGCGATATTTCTGATTTTGCGGATTTCTTCACTTGGCGACAAGAGTGCTGAAAGTGTATACATTTTGGAGTATCGCGGCCGTGACAGTGTATCATGTGCGTACCCAAGAGGGGGTCTGAAGGGGCTACAGCCCCCCCCCCCCCCCCCGAAATTTTCGAAAGTGATATGAAAAAAGTGATTTTTTTTCTTTGTTTTTTGGAAAAAAAATAATTTTTTTCTATCATACAGCGGACTAGCCATTCTCATTAGTCCCACATTAGTCCGCACTGACACCAAAGAATAAAGAAGAGAAAGGGGGCTGATGGGGTTACAACACCCTCCTTCCGAAATAGTCGGAAATTAAATGAAAAAGTGTTTTTTCCTTACTATTTTAGACAAATTTGTAATTTTTTTTCTTCTGTCATACAGCGAAATAGCCATTCTCGTTAACCCCATATTAGTTCACATTGACATCACAGTATACCCAAAGATGGGGAGGGGTCTGATAGAACTACAGCCCCTTTCTCTCGAAAATGAAATGAAACAATAGTGCTGTTTTTTTCTTTGTTTGAGATAAATTTGCATTTCCCCCCCCCCCTATTATTTAACAGACTAGCCACTCCCTTCGCGTTAGTTCCATATTAGTGCACAGTGACACCATATTATACCCAAAGAGGTGAAAGGGGCTAATGGGGGTTACAGCCCCTTCCCAAAGTAATCGAAAATGAAATGAAAAACATGCTGATTATTTTCTTTTTGTTTGTTTGAAATAAATTTGTAATTTTTTTTCTGCAATCCTTACCTTTTTAGATAAATCTGCACTTTTTTTCTTCTGTTATACAGCGAAATAGTCATTCTCGTTAGTTCCATGTTACCCACACAGCACAAACTGGTAGATGTGACATCCATATAACGTAAAGTACATCCATACACCATGCCCATAATTCATCCCAGGAGTTCCATTAAACGTAGTATCTACGTAGATATTACCATCAGATGTCACTCCGTATACATCCATATAGCGTTCATTGGACATCCAAATCCGACGTAATATCTACTTAAACGGATGGCTATGTCCATATACATCATGTCATAGACATAATATCTATGTATTATGTGCGTATATATACATATCTATGTAATATGGATGTATTGTATATAGATGTACATGGACATGGAATATAATGTAAATATGCTCTTACATAGATGTCCATTATACTTATATGGATGTATATGTATGTCTATTAATCCCTTCTGGATGAGCCTTTTCCATATATGCAGTGTTGCCACTGTTACTTTTTTTTTTTACTCAGATTGCTACCAAATTTCAGAAATAGTATAATTTGCCTTACTTTTGCTTTATTTAATATACACTAAATAGGGCTAATATTACTATTTCAAAAAACTGGTATCAATCAAGTAAATCAGCTATTCTTAAACTTTTGATTATCACTTTACAAATTTTCTCTGTCTTTGCATTATATCTGTAAACGTTGCTGGCCACGTGCTCTAATTCAATTTAAGGATATTACTTGATCGTGGCATATTTATTTTTATTAAATTAACTGATGCTTGATATATTAATCCGCAGGTTCACTTTCGCTGCGTTCTCACTTAAAAAGGCTGGTGTAGTACATATAGAATAAAAATATGGAAAGGACTCACCAATTCTTGCATGCGGACACGTGCGTCAACAAATTGGGAATAATTCATCTTGATTTCTTGAAGCCATGACATGGTATATAGGTGTGACGTGTATTTGAAGAAAAAGAATCACAAACATAATATTCATCTTGATAATTGATTTTTAATTTACTTTAACACAACGTGGGAAGTCCCTGGTGCGACTCCGGGGAGTTGGGAAAACCTCTCACAAAAAACAACCTACTCCGCGGCCTGCGCTAACGTTAAGGCGCGGCGCACATTGAGACGCAGCTGCCACGCGCAGGTGAAGCGACGCTGCTCGGGAAAAAACTGCGCGCGGCAGGGTGTGCGCATATTGCGACTCAGTTTTCCGTCACGTTCACGTTTGTTTACATTGCTGACGTATGCCACGCGTGTAAAACGGCTCGTTTTTCGTAGAATAAGAAACAATTAGTTCCTCTTTTGGGATTTTTAGATATTTTTTGCCTTGGATCAGTACATAGATTTAAATTCAGAATCAGATTATCTGATTCTGAAATGGATGCGTGCTTATTAGTATATATTAGTACGGCTTTTTGTGAAAACAGAAAAAAAACCCATAACTTCTTAGTTATGATACGTATCGAACCCGTTTAAAGTTATTATTACTTCTAGGAAAATGGACGAAAATTTATCAGATTTTTGATATAATTAAAAATGGCCCAAGGAGGTGGGGGGGGGGGGGGGGTTAAGAAGAAGAAAAAATTCCACAACTTCGTCAATTCACAAGATATCATATTCGCTTAAATTTATTATAAGTCCTTTTAATATTATTTAAAACTTTTACATTGACAAGTTTTTTATAAAACCAACCCTTATAACAAAAAAAAAAAAAAAAAAAAAAATCTTTGCCGGTTTTACCTGCAAACAAGTTAGGTTTTGAAGTGGGCGGTTCCAACTGTCGCATCATGGTAAAAAGGTAATTTCTTCCGAATTTCCCAACAAACAGGCGCCCACGGACTGCGTCTTCAAAATCTACCTGTGCCTGTAGGCCGAGCCGTCAGGGATTTTTTATTTTTAGACTAAAAAATTTGTACTGTTCATGATACAATATATGTTCTGGTAATGCCCCCCCCCTTCCCCACACCCCCTCTAAAGTTTTTTGTTTATAAAAAAATAACCAATAAAAATCCAGTTTTAATTTTTTCTTATAACTCTCTTTTGCAAGTTTCATACAGAAAATGTTTCACAGTATTCTGTTTTCATTGAAAATTTTTAAACAAGCTAAGAGCTGGTTTTACTTAATTTATATCTTCTTCATTTTCTTGCAAAAATTGCATGTTTTGATTTTAATCTGCTGCTAAATAATAAAATTTAATTAAACATTTCAGCAATGGACATTGGTCATAAAACTTTTAAAAAAAAGAAAAAAAAAGGAAAAAAGAAAATGTAAATGGTTTTTATTATATAAAATTAAAAATTTTGTATTCTATTTTTCAGAGTAATAATGATAAAAAAAAATTAGTTTAATATTAAATATTTTATTACTCGCTTAAAATTGATTATAACTCGCTATTTTTTTTTTTAAATGTTCTTATTAATACATTATGTAAACAATTTAAAAATTAAATTTTATTATTTAGCAGCAGATTAAAATCAAAACATGCAATTGTTTACCATAATGTATTAATAAGAACATTAAAAAAAAAAAAATAGATAGTTATAATAAATTTTAAGCGAGTAATAAAATAGTTAATATTAAACCAATTTTTTTTTATCATTAATACTCTGAAAAATAGATTTTTTTTTTTTTTTTTTATATATAATAAAAACCATTTACATTTTCTTTTTTTAAGTTTTAGGACCAATGTCCATTGCTGAAATGTTTAATTAGGCATTTTTCAGTAATGGATATTATAATTAAAAGACAATTTCAGTTTAATGTTCATAGCACTTAAAATTGATGTAACTGAAATGGAAGTAATAAAATTTAATTTTTGAATTCCACTTACCATAACGTATTTAGAATAATTTTTTTAGGTACTTTTCTGTTAGCTGGACGCCAGTGATATATATAAACATAAATATACATATCACTGGCACCCAGGTAACAGAAAAGTACCTTTAAAAAAAAAAAAAGCTAGTTTTAATAAATTTCATGTGATTAATAAAACTTTTTATATTAAACAAGATTTTTTTATCATTATTACTCTGAAAAATAGAATAGAAAACTTTTAATTTTATATAATAATAACCATTTACAAAATTACATTTATTTTTAAAGTTTTAGGACTAACGTCCATTATTTACTGAAATGTTTACAAAACAGGATAGGCGCGAACAGCTTCGATCAGTTTTTCCTTCATTTTCGCTGAAAAACGTGACACACTCGCACTTGAAACTGTGTTCGGAACACAAGTGGCAGGCAGAACCTGCGTCAGAAAAACTGCGCGTGCGTCAATATGCGCTCTCCCGCTCATTTCAATGCTTTACAAAATCGCGTGACGTGAGAACCTGCCCCGCGCGTGTTGGCTGCGTCTCAATGTGCGCCTTGGTTAACTGAAGATGAACGAACGGTGAAAAACCAGCACTGCGTGTTGGCGACGAAAAACCAGCAAACCGCCAAAACGCCGCGCGCGCCGAATGCCAAAGGACAATAAACTTATCGCGGCGACATACGAAGAAAACATCGGCCCGCGGTTCCGATGGAATCTGCGTTCCAGCGACGGGTGCATTACCGAGCCGATGGGGGAGAAACCGATCAACCAATCGTCGTGATAAAATCAAAACACGAACGATGCGTTGGAAAGAACTGAAGTATGCGTTAAATAAAAGTTAAGGATAATTGCCGAAAAAAGGAAATAAAACATTAATTAAATTTTGAGGGGAAATATTAGAATTAATAATCAAAATACTGGAGTAATACTCTAATAAAATGACGACATCGCGATGCGATGAGAATGTCATGAAACTTATCATGACATATGGGAAGGGGGGTAAAGCAAAAGCGAATAGTAAAACTAGAAGTGCATTAAATTCAAGTAAAATATATTAAATAAAGCATATATATTATAAATTGTTTATTACTATAAATAATGAAAGTCACATTCTTGAAGGAATAAATAGGTCATAAAAAAGGTAAATATCATCTAATTCTAATCCTCACATGCATTGTCATATTAAAAATTAGTCAAACAAAAGCGCTTATGGAGTAGGTCTTATCGGAGCAAGTATTTTGTAATAATTTAACTATTTCATGCTTTTCTATTCAATTTTACTGGTGGTAGTTTGCCCCGCCGGTAATTAGGCCGTGACAGTGTATCATGGGCGTACCCAAGGGGGAGTCTGAAGGGGCTACAGCCTCCCCCCCCCCCGAAATTTTCGAAAGTGTTTTGAAAAAAGTGTTTTTTTTTTCTTTCTTTTTTAGAAAAAAATTAATATTTTTTCTATCATACAGTGGACTAGCCATTCTCATTAGTCCCACATTAGTCCGCATTGACACCAAGGAAGAGAAAGGGGGCTGATGGGGTTACAACACCCTCCTTCCGAAATAGTCGGAAATTAAATGAAAAAGTGTTTTTTCGTTACTTTTTAGACAAATCTGTAATTTTTTTTTCTTCTGTCATACAGCGAAATAGCCATTCTCGTTACCCCATATTAGTTCACATTGACATCACAGTATACCCAAAGATGGGGAGGGGTCTGATAGAACTACAGCCCCTTTCTCTCGAAATAGTCGAAAATGAAATGAAACAATAGTGCTGTTTTTTCTTTGTTTGAGATAAATTTGCATTTCCCCCCCTATCATTTAACAGACTAGCCACTCCCTTCGCGTTAGTTCCATATTAGTGCACAGTGACACCATATTATACCCAAAGAGGTGAAAGGGGCTAATGGGGGTTACAGCCCCTTCCCAAAGTAATCGAAAATGAAATGAAAAACATGCTGATTATTTACTTTTTGTTTGTTTGAAATAAATTTGTAATTTTGTTTTCTGCAATCCTTACCTTTTTAGATAAATCTGCACTTTTTTCTTTCTGTTATACAGCGAAATAGTCATTCTCGTTAGCTCCATGTTACCCACACAGCACAAACTGTTCGATATGACAACCATATAACGTAAAATACATCCATACACCATGTCCATAATTCATCCCAGGAGTTCCATTTAACGTAGTATCTACGTAGATATTACCATCAGATGTCACTCCGTATACATCCAAATGGAGCTGTTCACATCACGTGACTTTTACCGGAGAACAATAAAAAGAGCTGTGGGACACACAAATAGAAAAGCATTGATAAAGGTGCGATAGCTGTCCTACAGCAGCTAAGGCTCCTATAAGGGGAGCTGATGCATATCCATTCTGTTGCCCAAAATAACCGCCATATTGTGACCTAGCTCAGCATTAGGAAACCGCCTGAGCAGGTGTTCGCCGTCCCCGTTACTGTCACTCGCCGTCCACTAGTACGGTAAGCTAACCGGTTTTAGCTTGGTTTTTGGTCCGCTGGGTCATTAAATGGCGGTGTGATTCAGCCTGTATTATAGGAGCTCTAACAGCAGCAGCAAAAACCTGTTCGTGACGTCACCTTGCACAGCTCTATATAGCGTTCATTGGACATCCGAACCCGACATAATATCTACTTAAACGGATGGCTATGTCCATATACATCATGTCCTAGACATAATATCTATGTATTATGTGCGTATATATACATCATATCTATGTAATATGGATGTATTGTATATAGATGTACGTGGACATGGAATATAATGTAAATATGCTCTTACATAGATGTCCATTAAACTTATATGGATGTATAGATCAGTTTCAACCACGTGATCACTAGCCCACCAAAAGTTATCAACCAATCATAATCGTGGATTTGTAACCTGTATTACGAGCCAACCAATCACAATTTACCATCTTTGGCGGGCAAACAAAAAACAAATCTAGTTGCTAAGGTGGTTTCTAGGGTGTGACGTCAGTTGAAACTGATCTATATGTGTGTCTATTTAATCCCTTCTGGATGACCCTTTTCCATATATGCAGTGTTGCCACTGTTACTTTTTTTTTACTCAGATTGCTACCAAATTTCAGAAATAGTATAATTTGCCTTACTTTTGCTTTATTTAATGTATCACTAAATAGGGCTAATATTACTATTTCAAAAAACTGGTATCAATCAAGTAAATCAGCTATTCTTAAACTTTTGATTATCACTTTACAAATTTTCTCTGTCTTTGCAGGCCTCTAGAATTTAAGATTGAAAATCTTTAAAATAGTGAATACATGATACATATATTGATAGAGATATGGGAAGGGGGGTAAAGCAAAAGCGAATAGTAAAACTAGAAGTGCATTCAATTCAAGTAAAATATATTAAATAAAGCATATATATTATAAATTGTTTATTACTATAAATAATTAAAGTCACATTCTTGAAGGAATAAATAGGTCATAAAAAAGGTAAATATCATCTAATTCTAATCCTCACATGCATTATCATATTAAAAATTAGTCAAACAAAAGCACTTTTTTTAATTTATCAGCAGATTTTATTTATATCCCAGACTGAAATATAAAAATATTCATTTCATATTATATTCACAATTTTACTCTATCGACAATATTCTCATGATATCACATTAGGTAAAATGACGGCATGATTGTTTGTTTACATTGTGAATTCATGAAGGATTTTTTACAATTTCTCTTAGTCACATTATTTTACTGTCATGCGTATCAACTCAAAAATCAAGTTAATGAAAACAAAAGCATATTCTTTCATTATTTAATTATTAAATGCTTAACAATTTGATAAAAGTGCGATTTGCAAAATTTTTCATATAAATTTTCTAAATATAACTAACAGATATCGTGATATAAAAATATATTTAAGTAACTAAGTTTAATTTACATAATTTATAAATAAACCTCAATTTAAACATTTGAAATTTTACTAATATTTGTAGACATTGGCTTAAATATAATTTATTTTAACATTATATTTCTGATACATTGAATAATTAACACTAAATTAATCTGAAATTAAATTAATGTTCTTTATATTATTCAGGGTTGGGTTGATTATTGACGGCCAATTATCGACACTAGGGATATAGGCCCGGGGGGAGTGCCCTTCGTGGGGGTCTTTCTAAGGGAACCTAATCCGTATTTACGCATGGAGAAAATCCACGGCTCGAAAGAAAACCACGAAAACTCCGAGCGATTAGGCCGACGGGCGCGATTGGGATCGAACCCAGCACCTCCCGTCTACCAGCTTCGAGAGCACAACCTCTCAGCCACTGGTGGGGCTTTATATTATTCAGATTTATTGCATACATTGCTTTTATGATGTTGGATATATCTTTTATTATGGTTATTTGTGCTTTTCTTTATGCTGCTATTTACACATCACATATTCTTATTAGCAAAAAAAAAAAAAAAAAAAAATGTATTTACTTTATTAAATTTTTAGTGTTCTAGCAAGAAACTTTAACATTCAATTATTCTCCTCAAATCTTCCCTAATCGACTCAGTATCTGATATATTTTGGTTCAAATTCATTTAATAATAATTTTTGGATTTTAAGGAAACAAAAGAAGAGATACACAGCTCATAAACAGTTGTATGAATTCTACAAAAATATATTGTATGGGTGTTTTTGTTCAAAGGAAATTGAGAAAAAAAATTGGGGAAACTTAAAAGTAAGGTCTAAGATCAGGAAATCTTTTAAAACACCAACATGTCATATGCTTGTGGTAAATGTTTTTTTTTAGCGTTCTAAGAAATTTTTATATATAGCGTAATGCAGAACGTATAATACTGGTATGCATATAATAATGGGTGTGATGTATCCATATGGTCCGTATGTCCACTTTACATGCAGAATAGGCCAATATTTTGTAGATAATGGCTAAATGATAGTTTCCTTGTACTTAAAAAAATATATTCTCTTTTTCAAACAGGATCTAGTTTAAGAATCTACGACACATTCTTTAAATTTTAGCTCTATGTATATTGCTTTATGTGGGCAACACTTATTGTTAAATTGATCATTTTAAAACAATTTCACCAAATCAGCAAATGCACGTACTGAAATTTTTTGTGAACGGCAATGTTAAGTAAGATTTGCCATTCATTATTGATTTTCGGTTTTGGAAGAGCCTTTTAACCAGATAGTGTTAACCAGATTTTTAAAAAGTTAGTTTAGTATATTCTTTCAGTTTAAAAACTATACCTATACATAGATGTTTGTATGTGTGCTACTTTTTAAAGAGACCGCTGTGTTTTTTTCCACGACACTTTGATGAAATTAAGATTTTTATCATGGTGCTTTGACAAAATTCGCATCTTTCTGCGATCCTTTGACGAAATTCGCTTTTTCCCAGCTGTCTTTTGACAAAATTCACGTTTTTTCCGCGGCCCTTTGAAAAAATTCGCGTTTTTCCGAGCCCTTTGACTAAATTCCCGTCTTTTCATGGCCCTTTGATGCAATTCGCTTTTTCTTGCGATGCTTTGACGAAATTACTTTTTTTTCGCAGCCCTTTGACGGAATACGTGTTTTTTTTGCAATCCTTTGTCGAAATTTGCGTTTTTTTTCGCGACCCTTTGACGAAATTTTCGTTTTCTTGCGATGCTTTGACGAAATTCACGTTCTTCTGGGGCCCTTTGACGAAATTAACGTTTTTCTGTGACCGTTTGACAGATATCGTTTTTTCTTCTGTGATCCTTTGTCGAAATTTGCGTTCTTTTCAGCGCTTTTGGACGAAATTTACATTCCCCCCCCCCCGGCTTTTTGGTAAAATTCGCGTTTTTTTGGCTATTTTTGTCGAAATTTGTGTTTTCTGGGTCTTTTTGACAAAATTCGCGTTTTTACCATTGCCCTTTGACGAAATTAGCGGTTATTCTGCGGCTCTTTGACGAAATTCGCGTTTCCTCCGCGACCATTTGACGAAATTCGTGTTTTCTTCGCGATCATTAGATGAAATTTGACCCTTTTTTCGCGATCCTTTGTCTAAATGTGCGTTTTTCCCGTGTCTTTTTGACCAAATTCGCGTTTTTTCCATGGTCCTTTGTCGAAATTCGTGTCTTTCCGCATATTTTTGACGAAATTCGCGTTTTTACCATTGCCCTTTGACGAAATTAGCGGTTATTCTGCGGCTCTTTGACGAAATTCGCGTTTCCTCCGCGACCATTTGACGAAATTCGTGTTTTCTTCGCGATCATTAGATGAAATTTGACCCTTTTTTCGCGATCCTTTGTCTAAATGTGCGTTTTTCCCGTGTCTTTTTGACCAAATTCGCGTTTTTTCCATGGTCCTTTGTCGAAATTCGTGTCTTTCCGCATATTTTTGACGAAATTCGCGTTTTTACCATTGCCCTTTGACGAAATTAGCGGTTATTCTGCGGCTCTTTGAAGAAATTCGCGTTTCCTCCGCGACCATTTGACGAAATTCGTGTTTTCTTCGCGATCATTAGATGAAATTTGACCCTTTTTTCGCGATCCTTTGTCTAAATGTGCGTTTTTCCCGTGTCTTTTTGACCAAATTCGCGTTTTTTCCATGGTCCTTTGTCGAAATTCGTGTCTTTCCGCATATTTTTGACGAAATTCGCGTTTTTACCATTGCCCTTTGACGAAATTAGCGGTTATTCTGCGGCTCTTTGACGAAATTCGCGTTTCCTCTGCGACCATTAGACGAAATACGTGTTTTCTCCGCGATCATTAGATGAAATTTGACCCTTTTTTCGCGATCCTTTGTCCAAATTTGCGTTTTTCCGTGTCTTTTTGACCAAATTCGCGTTTTTTCCATGGTCCTTCGTCGAAATTCGTGTTTTTCCGCATATTTTTGACGAAATTCGCGTTTTTACCATGGCCCTTTTATGAAATTCGGGGTTTTCTGCGGCTCTTTCACGAAATTCGCGTTTTTTTGCGATCCTGATGAAAATTTGTGTTTTTCCCACGGCCCTTTGACGAAATACGTGTTTTTTCGCGATTCTTTCTCGAAATTCGCATTTTTTCTGCGGCCCTTTGATGTCGTACTTTTTCTGCAGCCCTTCGACGAAATTAGCGTTTTTTCAGTTGTCATTAGACGAAATTCGCGTTTCCTCCGCGATCATTTTCGGAAATTTGACCTTCTTTCCGCGATCCTTTGACAAACTTCGCGTTTTTTCGCAGCCGTTTCACAAAATTCGAGTTTTATCCGCGGCCTTTTTACGAAATTCGCATTTTATCCGTGGCCCTTTGACAAAATTCGGGTTTTTCCATGATTCTTTAACGAAATTGAAGATTTTTTTTCTACGAACAATTGACAAAATTCATTTTTTTCGTCGGCTACTTGTCAAAAATAGCGATATATTTTTAAGCCCGAATTTTCGGGCTGATGACAGATTTTTTTTAATTTTCGGAACCTCATGACTCAAATTTTCACAAATTTTGAAACAGAATCACCCCTGCCCCCTCCCCCCTACCTTTTCCCCTCTGGCTTTATTGTCAAAAATTATTGTTGTTTACAACACAATTCAACATATTTCGTGATATTCAGAACATTATGGGAATTTAAGTCAACCCCCCCCCCCCCCTGGGTATGTCACTGCAGTGTATGCAACTGTCAAAGACAACTGAGTTTGTGAGCATAAGATTTTTTCTTTGTTTCCAAGATTTAGAAATAAGTGTGACAGGGAAAATACTGTCAGAAATGACCCATGATATTCATCAAAATCAACCATTACAGCCTGTGGCAAGCCTGGAGGCCGAAGTCTTAGGCCGTAGACAATAAATGTTACCGTACCAAGTGCACCATTTAAAAATCCTCCCTCTCTCCACAGATTGTTACGTAACATGCCTCTGCATCCAACTACTAAGAAAAGTTCAACCCCATGTACAAATACGTGATAATCTTCACTCCACCTTGCTATTTGACTATTGTGGTCTACTAATATTCTTGCCATTGTCCATTTTGATTTATGAAATATTTCTTGATCATGTTCTTCAGCGTGCTTGTTTGTGGGAAAGAGGCATATGGATCTTGAAATCTTTCAAGTTAAGCCAGAGGCAAAATAGTTTTGCGCCGTTTCATAATTAATATGAGAGTATTGGTCGCAGAGTATTGGTTGTCTGTAACTTGGCCAACGCCTTTACTGATCGTCGCTTTGTCTCATTGATTTTGTTAATGTGAAACATTTTCCAAAGTTCTAAGAACTGTTTGTCCACACAAAGTCAAAATGTCATTTGTAGAATGTCTCTTACTTTTACAGATTCTAGCTGCCTAATATCTCCAATGTGGAAAACAAATAAGCCTCGAAGAGGCTCAATGGTATGTTATCTGGTTTACCTTCGCGGCATATTTGCTCAAGGGCAGCCACAGCTATCATATGACATCCGATCATTGAAAATTCATAAATAATTAGAAATGACACTGAATTCAAGCTGAGCTGTAGATTTCTTGCTGCTTCACTTCCTAAATCAGCGAACGCTATAGAACGCATTGGTAGTTTTAGTGCAGAGTAAATTGTCTTGCCCTCGACATTAATTGCAGCAGCACCTGTTGTAGCCAAACCCCTGATAGCTTCCGGTCCTAACTGCTCAGTAATAATTTTACAAATTTCTTTCTCAGCTCCAGCTTTCCCAACAACAGTACGCTTAAGACAATTTGTAACTCTTGTTTGTAATGACGAAAGTTGTTCTGTGCATAAGTGAATTATCTTTTGCTGCTCATCTGTAAGTCTGATGTCAGAATTATCGTAATTTTGATGCACTGTAAGTTGTTGTTCTTTACAATACTTCAGAAATGAAGTAAAATTACGATAAGGGTAACTGAAGCTCTAACTTTTCCACTCGCAAGCAGGATCAATCACGCGTTGTCCCAAAGTATCTTCGTTTATCTGCATTGGGACTATGGCAGTTGCGGCCATACAGGGCTCAATCTCGTGGCATTCTTCTTGCAGACTCTCTGGATCATTTATACTGTTAGCACTAGGAAAATGTCTTTCTTCGTAAGTATCAATGCTTAAGTCATTGGATGTTTTCTCCCATGGCTACACACAGACGGCAAGCCCTCTTGCAATAAGGACAATTGAGTAATACTTTCTGCCTATTATAGTATTGTTCTGTCAGAGTTGAGTCGTGGCTGAAGGATATAAGAGGAAAAACTCAGACAACTGCATCTTTCCTTCTTTGATAATATTCAACTCTCTTACCGAGAAATTGAGCAATTCTGTCTGGCCGCTCGCAGTATTTCTGAACCATGCCTTTTGATAGTTTTTTGTCGCTTGTAAAGTTAATCTCTTCCCACTTCCCAGTTCTTATCATGAAGCCGTATTGTAACTACCTTACAACTACTGTGGCACATTGACCACACGATTAATATGTGAACTACATTTTGGACTGAGTAATCCTTTTCAGAAACAGAACACAAAGTAAGTTTTGAAACTGCTTGAACGGCTGGTGATTTTTTTCATCTTACTTAAAATCTCAGATAACAATTCCTTGCAAGGAACAGAAGCTGATTCTGATTTTGAGGCATATTTAGAAAGATAATGCAAAACAACATGTTTTGATGTAACAGGACTGAAATCAGTGCTAACTCTCCAAACTTGGGACACGAAGAAATTATAGGTATTTAATTCAGGGAAGATATTTTTTTGAGAGGGGGGGGGGGGGTTAATTATGCCATTTACTTCCTGATGCTTTGGAGAGTCGCACTCTGTTTTTGGAAAATCAAATCTGCAGCAATAATTGTTTGTACCCTTTTTTTCCCCTAGGCAATAATCTCCATGTTGGACTGGATTTAAAAGCTGGGCGAGATATTTTCACTATCTTCACCAGGAGCGTGCCTAGCGGGGGGGTGGGGGATGTAACCCGGGGGGGGGGGATGTAATTCGAGTTCTCGAAAATAACGCCAAAAATTTACAATTTCTGCGTTACTTAGTGTTAAGCAGGCCGAAAAAAAAAACTGAAAGGGGAAAAATTGAAAATTTTGCTATTTCGACGCTTTTTTGAGACCCGTTGCCACGTGCACACACAAAGCAGAATTTTACAATCTTTGGCGTTTCTTTGGGTCCCGCTGATCCGAAACTATCCGAGAGGGCAGGAAAAAAATGACAATTATATAATTTCTGCGTTATTTTGAGTCTTGTGAACTTGAAAAAAAAGGCAAAATTTGTTTCCAGATATCTGTTTTCCAACATCCTGTAAAAGTTAATGGTGAAAATTGTCTTTTTACAACATGCTGTAAAAGTTAATGAAGAAAATGGTCGTTTTTCGCCGTTTTTATAAGATATTTTGCATTTTGCCATCGTATGAGATTTCCGAGAACCTGGTGCGAAGCACGCGCAACATCTATGTGCAAGATGAAAAATAGGCTGCGCGTACAGACAAAAGCGGCAGGTGGAAAAATTTGTGTTTTTCGTTAAAAATAATAATATCGGGCAGATTTTCGTAACACCGTTGAAACTAGGATTTTTTTTTTCTTTTTGTAGTGGTTTTTAGTTTTGATTTACACATTAAAAAAGCACACACAATTAGCATGCATCACAATTTTGCCGTTTTCAAAAATAGAAAAGAAAAAGATTTTTTTAAATGAAATTCTTTGAAATTTCTTTCGTGGACCAAAACACATAAAAACGAACTTGACTATAAAATTTGGAAGCGCTGGTACACTAATGACTTTTCAAGGTTAAACGATATAGAAAAATGATGCTTCACATATAGATTAGGAAACAGTTTCCAAATTGAAAGAACATTGTTACGAAATGTTAATCTAAAGGAAAAAAAAACTGTCCCTGTCACAAGCTTTTCGAACTTTAGAGATAAATAAATTCATATTTTTAATACCCGCGGACCACTAATGAGAATCGTTTTATAACATACGTACATTTGTAAAATAATGGCTCAAGGATTTCCAATGTTATCAATATAAAATGCATTTTTTAATATAACAAAAATATAAATGCTTATTTAATTAAAAGGAACTTGGAATCTGTACAATCTCTTTGTGTCCCAGGTAGCACAGAAATATCGGCCAATATCAACGGCAATATTGGCCAATATTTTGAAAGTCGCTGACCCAGATAGCAAGCAAGGTTCCGAAAACGGTCTCTTTTCATTTTCTTTCGACTTTTCTGCGAAGGTATATTATCTTTAGCGTATGCAAATTGTGCTTATTCATTTACTCATTGAAGGTGATATTGGCTTGGCGTGCGAACAGGTCACGTAGCATCGCTTTGCCAGTGCTGGACTATCTTTTCATTTACATGTGCAATCATAGTCGATCCGAAGTATGTTAAACTATTTTGTATTGATTTAATTTGATATAGATTTATGTTATTGCAAGAACTACATACATACGCATATTTCTGTTATAGTTCTTGAAATTTCCATTCATAACATGTTTTTTATTCTTGGCGAATTAGTGCGAGTTCTTTAACCATACTTTCATTGCAAAATACAATAGATACAGAGTGGCATTTGTTTATGTTTTTCTTTTAAATTATATTATTATCGTTTATGTCATTATATCTATTGATGTTCCCCAATTTTAAAATATCCATCTTATAGATCATGTGATTAAAAATTACCTTCAAAAGTTTTAAATATTGCGTAATAATAATAATAGATTGTGTACTTGTATTTAAACTGCAATTTAGTCAAAGTTAATTATTTTTAGGCATATGTTTTATTTTCTTATAATCTAATCATTTATATTGCATAAAATTATACCATTCAATTACGTACGTTTAAGATATAAAAATTTTATTGCATGCGTTGCTAGAATATTTTAAATTAATGTTATTTTTATTACTTTCTTTAATACATTTTATTTTCATGAATTTTAAAATATGAATTTTGATGAAGTCAAACTATTTAAATTTTTGACGTTTCAATGTACATGCTAATAATTATGAGCGATTTTTAAAATGAAGGTTTATATTTTAAAGGAAAAAAGGTCTAAATAATATTAACTGATTATTATTATTTATTTTTAATTACGGAGCATCAATAGATTTAATTCAAAGATAAATCATTCTGAAAAATTATTGTCCTTCTGTGTTAAGTAGAATGAAAACATGCTTAAAGTAAAGATTAAAAATAAACAAATAGGTAATATGCATATGACATAAAAATATTATAAATGGAAATTTCATGTTATTTTTCTAATTTTTTTCAGTAATTATATAAATACCAAAATTTGGTTTTATATAGTTCTTAAATGGAGATAAATCTTTATCAAATTAAATTATGCAGTTATGTTTAACTTTCTTCAGTTTGTCAATCAACTAATAAATAAGAATAATTGATACTGGGTTCACCATTATCAGTTTTCAAATATGAAAACACAAAGGTAAAGACAACATAAAAACCAAGACATAAGCAATTCCCAACTCAGAAATTTAAAATATTGTGAAACTTTCAAGATAATGTAGTAGGGCTTAAGCAAAAATATAGTATACAAATTTTCTTGTTGCCCGAATTCACTGTAAAAGGAAAATATCCCCGCTTTATTTTAGAATTTATTTTAAAACTGATTAATGGTAAAAAAAAATACAAAAAAAAAAGATAAAAGTTATCTATTTTAATTAGTTTTGTCAAATTCAAACAAAAGTTAGGAAACTTCTGTAAAATAATTCTTACCGTTCATTCTAACAAAATGTATATTAGATTTAAATTTTTTTTAATGTTATCAACAATTGATATTTGTAGCATACTTTAAAGGATAAAATGCAATATATTAATTAAAATATAAAAAATAAATATATTCAAATTTTAGAAATTACTTTAAAGGGAAAAAAGCAATATATTAATTAAAATATGTAACTTGTTAAATGTAATATGACTTCTTAAATATAATGTGTGCAAATAAAAATCATTATTTTCCATTTTTTTCTTTCAGTATATAAGTATGCTAAAATTTAGTTTCCTACAGAAACAAAAAAAAATTCTAAGTCAAGTTATTTTGACGAAAATCTCATGCCTCTGTCAATTAAGATTTAAAACTAACATATTAATCAAAACCTTTTTCATTTCCTTTATAAATGCTTATAATAAAAGCATTATTATCTACATTTGATTGTGATTCCTGTTACAATGGTCAATATGAAATCCTGTAACTAGCCTTACATTTATACCTTTTGGTATGCTTGTCCTAAAATACTTACAAAGTACCTCAGATTGTGTCAACTAGCAACCTTTTACAATCCTTTTTACAATGTTTGCAAACCTTTCAGACAAAGCCTTTAAAAAGCATCTAGTCATTTACATGTAGAGGTTAGAAAAATGTTTTAAAAATCAAAAATTGTTATCTGGGGAATGTCGTACGTCAAATTTACAACATCTGCCGATATTCACAGACATAACTTAAAATTAGTTTTAAAAAGAAAGCATTCAAAAGAGCTTTTTGCATTACTTATGACATAATAATACAGAAATAGTATTCTAAACAATAAAATTTAATAATTTTACCATTTTTAAAAAACTTGACTTTTTAATGCCTTATTTTTAATATTTGGTTACATTGGCCAATGTTGTAAAAAGGATATTACTATTACAACATTCAGGGATATCTATTGACATTCGAAAAAAACAATATCATTTTTCGAATATTTTAAGATATCTGTCGACATTCAGCCTGTCTGACGAAGTTTGTAATCTTGACCAAAGTGAACGGAAAGTTCTAAAGGACCGCCCATTTGTGTAGTGTAGTTTTCGTCAATGTGCATTAATGCACATCAAATTTGATGGAGGCGTTGGGTGTAAAATTTGCACAGAAAGGAAAAGCCTATATAAAAATTTTCTGTAGGAATCTATAGTTATTTTTATAGATATAAAAAAAGCATGTGAAAATTTGTGTTTTATAAAAAATTAAAGATTTTTTATACTATCTTTATACTATGTATTTTATACTCATTTTAAAAATGTTTTTACAAGAAAAAAAAAAAATCAATTTATATAGTTTTTTAATGGATGCTTGTTTATCGTTTTAAAATGCTTTCGGATTTCCGACTTTTATAAGAATTTTATATTTTATTATTGAAACAATACAAGTTTAGTTTCAAAAGTAGGTCACTGAATTTTTAATTAGGCACTATTAACAATATATATTTTATACAGTTCATCTAAGTAATTATTATTATTATTATTATTATATAATAAGCTTTTGGGCTAATTTATGTACGTGTTAACTTTCGTGTAGTGCATCAATTTTTGAACAAATATACACATATTTCTGACTTAAAATTAATAAGAAAATACAGTAAAACCTCCATAACGGACACTCCCGAATAGCGGACACCTCTATTTAGCGGACACTTTTGTGATCCCCAAAACCTGTATATTTGTACATTTTTAACTCTCAATAGCGGACACCTCCAAATAGCGGACAAATTCTGTGCTCCCGAGGTGTCCGTTATTCAGAGGTTTTACTGTATATATATTTAATTTCTCACAAAGCAAAATTCAAAATAATGGGGTTGTTAAAACTTACTTTATAGTTTTATGAAAGGAGGGGGGGGGGGGGGGTTACATGATTTTTAACACAGCAAGCTTTAAAATTTCTTATTTCCATTACATTCTTAAGTTTTAATTTTCTTACCTATTTTAAAACAATTTTTTTTCAAAATTTCCAACAAACTCAGTAATAAAAAGTGATATTTAAATAAATCTTTGATAAAACAGCGTAAAAAAAAATATGTCGATTGTGATGGAAAAATACGAGATAATTAAATGATAGTTTTGTCATTTGTCAGACAATTTTTACTCCAGTAACGAAAAAATCTACTCCCACCAGCTTTTGTTAACAGCTTTTTATAACATCTTTTCTCTCTGGGTTTCTATTGAACATGCTTTTATATAGTACTTGTTTTACAACACTTTTCAAAAGAGTTCGTTCTTCACTTCTCACGTGTGGAGTTTTTTTTTTTTGTTGATATAGGTTCTGTAATTTAAGAATCGTTTTAAACCTATTGAGTATTAACAACGGCACTTTTCAGAGCTAAATTTATTTTTTTGTGTAATAATTTATTAATTAAAGGATATGAATATCCAACAAAGGTGCCATCCCGATACTACCGTTTTAATGGCTGCAGCAAGAATTCAAATAAGTATGCCAGAGGAATTCATTTCTCCAGGCTCCCGAAAGAAGAAAAAAGGTTAGTAATAAACTGTTTTATAATTCTGTTTCTTTTTTGTAATGTATGAGTTCTGTATATAAGTCATGTATTTTCATAATTTATTTTAAGATTTATTCTGAAAACTTTTTTTTTTTTTTTTTCTACGCTTCATGTACTAAAATATCCTTAAACAAGACTTTAAAAACTTGTAGTATAATATGTAGAGCCAGTGCTTTACAAATTTGATAAACATCTGATAGCCAGCCAAAAATTCTAGTCGCCAGAAAAAAAAAAAAAAAAAAAATCCCCCCCCCCCCCCTCCCCTCCGTCATTGATTTTCAAGCAGCACGAACATTTTTTTTTTTTTTATGACTTAGTAATGGAGAAAAAAAATAAGCATAGTTTAGGTACTCAAACTTTATATAAACAAAGTTTTGTACTTAAAATTATCAGTTATATAGGATAGGTGTGCCAGTAGTGGACACCCTCAAAGTTTTTGGTATATAAAAAATATAATCAATTAAGGGGTGGATCCAGGAAAATTTTGGGGCCTATTTAGGGACCCTTCACAAAATTCTATTCCATAAAAACTTACTATTTATTATTTATTTATTATTTTGTGATGTTTTAGAATGTGTAATTTGTAAACAAATAAGTTCACCAGAGAGGAAAATTTCAGCAAAAAGGATTAAAAAAAGTTTTTGTTTATAAATGCTTGGTTTGAATTTGATTAACTGGTATTCAACTTTTGTTGCAAAATGTTATTTTTCACAAAAATATAATAAATTTCACAAAAATAACCTTTACTTTTCACAAAATGGACACCAAGAGTAAAAACCTGCATTGACCCCTGCAATTAAAAATTTATCTTTATTTTTTTCCCCATAACTCCCCCTTGTATGTTTTATAATCTGGGTTATTGTTTAAACTCTTAATCTAACCAATCAGGAGGCAGAAAATGCTTCACAATTCCCTTATTTTTCTGTGAAAATCTTAATGAACATGTTACAGTTCAGAGATGAGCAAAATACATCAAAAACCATTTTCGATACTAAATACATCGGTTTTAGAACCTAAAATGCAAAATATAAAATAGTTTTCAAATTTAAAAATATATAATTACTAGAAAATTCTTTGGCCCGCCCCAGTATAAATGCTCAAAATTTGGCCCGAGCCTGGCACATACAAAAACTTATTTCTACAAAAGATAGTTTTTTACACAAATGTGGCTAAAAATTCTCTTCTATGAGGCATTCTGACATAAAATATTTATTTTTCATGTTTATAGTCTTTATTTTTTTTAATTCATTAAGAGCTGCAAAGTACAGACACATCCATTCCAAAATACTATCCTTCCTATTTATTTTTACCTATGCTCATGTAAAATATATTTCTTTTATGAATCTTTATTTGTGCACAGATGTTTGAATTATCATTAATCCATATTCCATGGCTTGGAGAGTTACAAATCTGTATATTGTTTCTTAAGCATGTTCTAGCTTGGAGAAGGTTAATTTTTATATGAAGTAAAATAAAAGTATTATGTTTACAACAGTAAAGTTCAAGTGGTGATTTACTGCCATTCTAAACAAAATAAATAAAGCTAAGTTACTGTATTTTTTTGTGTATGCCACATGGTTTTCCCCTTCAAAATTTACTTTTAAAATCTAAGTGCATGTGATACAAGATCAGTATTTGGGATTTGACTGGTCTCTCTCTATATATAACCATTGATCACTCCATAAAATAGTTTGCTAGCAATTTTGCATTCAAATTTATGAAACTAGTTAGCCAGTGCATTGTGAATATTTTGTAATTTTGGCACTAGGTATTAGATTTTAATAGAAAAAATCTGTTTTTCTCTCTAAATGAGGTATTAAAAATTAGGGTGGGTTTGCGAATTTGCGTGTCATACAAGGGCACAGCATACATAAAAAAGTATGGTAAGTCGATTAAAAACCATATCTGCATGTCCGGTCAATTCCACAGAAAAGTCTCATTTTGATGGGAAAATAAAATTTATAATATGTTTATTTTAAGGGTATAATTGGAAAGCCTGGTATTTTTATGTTGTATAATAAAATGCCATTCTAAATTACTGTTTACAAAGTAAGTTAAGAACCATTATTGTCTTTGTAAAGTCATAATATTACGTCAGTTACACAATAAAAGTTACATCAGTTACATTACAAATGCCATTTTTTCTTTTTTATTGTTCAGAAAATTAATTAAACAAGTTACTGTTATAATTTGTCATTACTTAGTGTTGTTGAGAACATTAAATCACTTTTTTTAACGGCATAGTTTTGATAATTTTTACACTTCAATGAAGGCAGAAAAAAATGTTTGTTTTACGTTACATCAGTTACAGGATTTTGAAATGCAATTTTTGGGACTAAAAGAGAGATTGAAATAATCTGCAGGTATTTGGGTATTAAGTCCTTAGTAAGAAATATTTTAAATTGTAAAGTTCTAGTTTTATTAGTATTGTTCTAGTTTTATTAGTAAATTTTCTGCACAGTTTTGAAAACAAAATTTGATGATCAAGTTTTACGTCAGTTACGATGGATTTGACCGTCCATGAAATAAGCCAACTTGTAGGAACTACAATCGAAATATAGGTTTGCCATCCCTGTTCCAGCTCAATAAAATGTCTTTACTGGATTTGCTTCAGAAAAATTTGGTGTCTTATAAAGGACCCTTTACAATTTATTTTTTAAATCTTAAAACAGATGCTTCAAAAAAATTTTGTCTTAAAAAACTGCCTTTCACAAAAAAAAAAATTTTTCATATCAAAAATGGATTCTTTACAAGTTTAATCATCTTAAAGGGCCGATCTGTCTCAAAACAGATAGAATCACAAAATAACCTATTATCTAGCTATAAAGTAAATTTATATATCTAAATTTAGTACATTCGTATATAATAATTGCTCATTACGATCAGGTGGGGTAAAATGGGTATGAAAATCGCTATTTTTTCATTCAGGGCTTGTTTTCATTGAAACAAAAATATTTAATATGATTTTTTGTGTGTGTGTGTGTGTGTGTTTATTTATGCAACTGATGTCTTGGCATAACATTTAAGTCGTTATACTAGATTAATTTTGACACAATTATTCAAATTGTTAAAGAAATCATATGAGTTGTAATTGTTAATTTATTTTTTTAATTTTAAATAGTAGAAATATTCTTTTTGTTTTATATACACTTTTTTATCTCTGAAGTGGGGTAAAAATGGGTACCATATGGGGTAAAATAGGTATTCATTGAATAAGTAATAATTATCTAAATTTACTGGAAACTTTATTTTAAGCTTTTATTTTAATTATGTAAAGAAAATTATGCAATATTAATTAATGTTACTGTGCGCATGACACTTGAGCGATACTGTTAAAATGTAAGCATAAAAAGTATTCCAGTAGCAATTAAAAATATATTTCGTATAAAATAAACTTAGATTAAGAAGAAAGAAAAAAAAAAGTTTTTAGGAACAGCTGTCGTATTATCCCGCAGTCCACCATCTTTAAGTCAAAACACATTTGTTTTGTTTCTCATTTCCAAAATAATGTTCATCCATATTTACTTATGGGGCCGTCCATAAATGATGTCACGCTTGGAGGGGGGGGGGTGGGGGGTCATGAAATTGTGACAGTTTGTGATAGGGTTGGCACGTTTTTGCCAAAGGTGGAAAAAACCGGTAAAAACCACCCTGGCAAAAATACTTTTTGCCAAAGTGGCAAAAATAGATATGTTTTATTTACAGCGATGTAATTAATATATTTTAGTTTTTAATAATTTCAACTCTAATAATATGTAATTTTATTTTTTTATTTAACTTAGAATATTCAATGCATCATTAAAACAGTAATCTAAGTAGTTTGTAATTTTTAGTAAATAACTTACTGGCTTTGGTTTAAACTGTCATAATTATTAAACAATCAATCCTTATGCTTCAGTTAATTTTGCAGCAAAGTCTGAGAGAGAAATAGCTCTCACCAATTTTGCTATGCTATGAGAACAACAGTAATTTGAAGTTAACAAAGTGAAAACAATAGTAACAAAACATTTTGCAAGATAATTCATTCTCATTTTCTAAGATCAAATCAAGATTTAAGTCAGTACCCTGTTAATGAAAATGGGGAAAACAGTAAGAAAAATTACCTAAAAGATTAATTTGCCTATATTTGCAACATTAAATAATCAAATCAAATTATTCTACCCTCCCTTCTCTTATACATATTAATTTCATCCAATCCATGTATTTTTTATAACCCTCCCCCCCCCCCCCCCCCAAAAAAAAAGTTGTAGGATTTTTAAAAGTTTATTTAGTACTACTTGATTAACCCTTCGACCAAAAAACTATCACCAAACTATAAGATTAAATGCCAACTATGGATCATTGTAAATACCATTTTCACTTGATATTAAACGTGTTTGTTACGTCATCATGTGAATTTTAATTTATTTTATTTGTATTTTTATTAAGGTTTTACTAATTTGTTTTTTCTTTCGTTATTTAAAATAAAAATTATATCAATGAAAATTTATGTCAATAAATAATTATCTCATGATATTAAAAGAGAAAAAATATAACAAATTAGTTTTAACTGATGTCACAAATTTTTGTCCACAAAATATTTTTATTTTTCTATATTTGCTTCAAGCCTATATCTAATGTTTGCATACATTTTATAGTTTTTTTTTCTCTGTTTTTTTTTTTTTTTTTTTTTTTTTTTTTTGACAAAATAAAGAGGATTGAATTCTTTACAATCTTCTGTTATCATGATATTTATTATGTTCTTAATAAATTCGATTATTACATTTAAAATACTTACATTTAATTCACAAATTCAATATCTTAAACATATCAGTTTGCTTATGGTTTAATTTAATAATTCTGCATTTAAACACGTAAACTGTTCTTAGTATTATTTTGTCCGAAATAATCTGGATAAATCAAATTTTATATTTACTATGTCGTTATGTCATGAGTGAACTTTATCATTAAAGTAACCCTATTATTTAGGGATTTTTTTTTTTAATTAAAATTCATTCATTTTCCTAACTAAAAATTTTAGAATGACAATATTTTTTCATTTGTATAATTTGGTGAACAACTTTCATGTGATTTGTTTTTACTTATATTCCTTTCTTTAAAAAAAAAAAAAAAAAATCAATTGCTCCTTCAGATTAATATTGTATATTAATTATATTTTTTGTTGTAAACCTTAATCTTATTTCATACAAAATAAGTGCACAAATCATTTTTATTGTTATGCTCACAAATGTCATTAAAACACATAGTTAAAGTTTAAAAATAAAATTTGAAATATGATCTATAACGTAGTGCTTTGTTTCTGAACTGCAAGTATATATGTTTATGTAATATAGTGTGACATGTGACAAGAGGGGGGGGGGGGGTATGGTGAAGTGTGACACTTTGTGACAAGGGGGGGGGGGCAAAAATATTGAAAAAAAAGTGTGACATCATTTATGGACAGCCCCTATTATAAACACGTTATTTTATTTTATTTATTTTTAATTTATTTTTTTATTTATAATTAATAATAAAAAGAAAAAAAAAAGATTGTAGACTGCGAGCTACTATGCAAGTATAGCCAAATTAAAAATAATAATAATTATTATTATTTCAAGTTTACTTTAAACAATATCACCCTATAGACAGTATTATATCTGAATATTTTTGTTGCCCTGTATAAGAACTATAAATGCTATGTCCACTGTTTTCAGTCAGAAGCAAGTTGTCATGTACCTCTGTTGAGTTTAGAATCATTAACGTGTACTTAAAAATACTTGCTGTTCATAGAGTTTCACATTTTTTTAATGTATTTTAATATTTTTTCACCATTCTATTGTTATTTTTCTTTCAGCTAAGAAATAGTGGTATAATTTTCTTAAAATTCAATAATTTACATAAATACAAGGTTCGTGATCTTTTTAATTAAAAAAAAAAAATTCTAAATATAATTCTAAAACTACACATTTTAAAGTAAAATAATCTTTATTAAATCATTAAAATTAACAATTAGAAAAGCTTATTTAAATTTACTTGAAATAATAATAAAAAAAAATCCCTGACGGCTCGGCCTACAGGCACAGGTAGATTTCGAAGACTCAGACCGTGGGGCGCCTGTTCGTCGGTAATTGCGGAAGAAATGACCTTCTTTACGATGATGCGGCAGTTGGAACCGCCTACTTCGAAACCTACCTTATTTGCAGGCGGAGCCGGCAGGGATTTTTTTTTTTTTTTTTTGTATAACGGTTGGTTCTATCAAAACCTTGTCAATATAAAAGTTTTAGATAATATTAAGAGGATTTATAATAAATTTAAGCGGATTTGAAATCTTCGGAATTGACGAAGTTATGCATTTTTTTCTTTTACCCCCCCCCCCCTCTCTTAAGGCAATTTTTAATTATATCAAAAATCTGTCATACATAAATTTTCGGCCATTCTCCTAGAAGTAATAATAACTTCAAACAGATTTGTCACGTATCATAATTAATAAATTATAGGGTTTTTTCTGTTTTCACAAAAAGCCCCCCCCCCCCATCCTCCCCTGGTTCGATTTTGCCCATTAACGAACCTGACCGAGATTTTATGCCCCTTGATTTTATGCATCAGTTTGGAAGAGATTTATGCAGAATTTTTCCAGTTATCGTGTTCATAAAAAAATGACATAGATAGATAGATAGATAGATAGATAGATAGATAGATAAAGTTTTGAACTGGGGGTGGTTTTGGGTTCTGGGAGTCATGATCGGTGTAGATCTGCAAAAAATTTTCAAAATTGGAGAATCATTTCCCTTTTCTCAATCAGCCTGGTGTTTTTCAGGCTTATTGCAAAGAGCCTAGACAGCGTTAGGCTAATTGGAATATGGTCATTTATTTTTCAATCAGTCTGATATTTTTTAGCCTCATTGCAAAGAGCCTAGATAGCGTTAGGCTAATTGAAAAATGACCATGCCTATTTAGAAAATGACCAGTTCTTTGTCAAAATATGGTGTTGTACCCAATTCAAACCTGAAAATTCCATTCGAACTCAACCCGAACGCGACAGAAAAAATCCACGCTACCCGAACCTAAAAATTCGATTTTAACCAGTAACCCAACCCGAACACGACAAAAAATTCAAGTTAATTTAAGTTAACCAAAATTTAAGTTAACCGAAAACCGATTTGAACCTGAAAATTTAATTTAACCCGAAACCTAACCCAAACTGAAAATTGAAGTTAACTCGAAACCCAAAGTCGACCCGAAACTGAAAATTAAAGTTAACCCGAACCCGTCAAAAATTCCATCGTTCCGTAACCTGATACGAACCAGACGAAATAAATTCCTTCGTGTCGCAAGTCGACTCGAACCTGAAAATAATAATTAACCTGAAACCCAGCCTGAACCAAGAAAAAAAATTCCATCGAACTGTAACCCGAACCGAACCCAACAACATAAATTTCTTCGTCTCGCAACCCGACACAAACTTGAAAATTGAAGTTAACCTGAATG
Organism: Maratus michaelseni; assembly: GCA_963931845.1. Classification (NCBI taxonomy): domain Eukaryota; kingdom Metazoa; phylum Arthropoda; class Arachnida; order Araneae; family Salticidae; genus Maratus; species Maratus michaelseni. The sequence continues at coordinate 172,850,490 of OZ007596.1, read as the reverse complement.
CAATAAAAAATTCCACCGAACTGTAACCCGAAACGAACTCGACGAAATAAATTCTTTCATGTCGCAACACCATGCAAACTTGGAAATCGAAGTTAACCCGAATCCAACCCGAACCCGATAAAAAAAATCCATCGAACCGTCACCCGATCCAAACCCGACAAAATAAATTTCGTCGTCACGCAACCCCAACCCAAACTGGAAATTTATGTTAACCAAAAACCGATTTGAACCTGAAAATTTAATTTAACCCGAAATCTAACCCAAACTGCTCCGCCTGCAAACAAGTTATTTTTCGAAGTAGGCGGTTCCAGCTCCCACATCTTTTCGAAACTGATACATAAAATCAAGGGGCATAAAATTTCGGTCAAGTTCGTTAATGGGCAAAATCGAACCAGGGGGGGGTTGGTGAAAACAGAAAAAAACCCATAATTTTACATAGTCGATCGACAAAATTCATTAGTTTTCTGCGGCCGATCGACAAAATTCATGATTTTTTAGCGTTCGATCTACAAAATTCATGAATTTTACTCATGCGATCGACTAAATTCAGGATTTTTACACTCCCGAATGACGAATTTTAATTTTTACATAGCCAATCAACAAAATTCAATTTTTTTTCTGCACACAATCGACAAAATTCAATTTTTTTTCTGCACACAATCGACAAAATTCAATTTTTTTTCTGCACACAATCGACAAAATTCAATTTTTTTTCTGCACACAATCGACAAAATTCATTGTTTTTACGCCCACGATTGGCAAAATTCATGATTTTTACACACCGATCAATAAAATTCATGATTTTTACACATTCGATCGTAGGTTGATCTGAACCTGTTTGATATCCTAATTATCATGTATGGCTTAACAAACGTAGAATGTAAGTTTTTATTTATATATATATATATATTTTTTTTTTTTCAGATGCAGGATGACGACCAACCTCTTACTTTTTCGACTATGGAGGATATTTTACAGAACTGGAATAGTCTTTTTGGAAAAGGACCATTGCCACTTGCTCCACGATTGCCCCTGGTCTAACAGATCATGCAGATGCAGATGACGAAATGTACCCATTGTTCAAAGAACAATCAGAAAGGGTCAACTAGTAAAAGCTGACAAATATCACATTCATGAAGTTCGAATTCATTTACTACTCTTCAGAATATGTTGCCACTCAAATAAGTAATTACATTTTGTGATAAAAAATCGGCTGCTTCGAAACCTGTTTCTTGGAGAGTATCCTCATCTTCATCACAACGAGATACGTCAATGATAAGACGATTATAAGAAATATCATTTTCATTTGGGGTTTCTTCCTCCTCTGTTTCATCTTCTGCAATTTGTGGTGCAAAAGACAAAACAAAAAACATAAACTTATCTTTGTCTGGTTCACAGTTTGAAAATTTATTTATAGACGTAAAAGAATTAATTGATGCCAGCTTGTAAGCTGTGGCGAATTCGTATGCGGATGGGTTTGTTTGGTTTCCACCATACCCTCTAATACGGATAAAAAAAATTTCCAGGCAATCTTGGTTACATCGCTTAGTCATGAAGTATTCTCTGTCTTGGAGCATTTCTTGTGAGAGTTGCATCATTGCTATCAGTGTCTGCAGCCAACCTTTTCTATTCAGAGGTCCAGGATTTTGCTTCCATTTATCAACATTTTTACGAGTATGCACAAAAACCCAGGCATCAATAAATTGGAGCATCTCATTCCAAAAATATTGATGAATTGAACCTTCTTTTATAGCACAATGATATTCATTTCCTTTTTGAGGTTTTTATTTATACCATTCAAGGAATCAAAAAGATGGTTAATATGCATAATAAACTCTACGGTTGGAGCAGAACTTGCCTGTATAACATTCGCTAATATACACACATTCATGCCTGCAGCAACACTGTGACTAAAGACTTAAGCAGAGAGACTTAGCTTCATGGAATTGAATCCAGTAGAAGAAATGTGTGCATCAGTTAACCTGGGTGCACATCTAAGAAGTAATTTCTTATCTTCATAAAAATCTTTGATATGCTGGAAAGAAACAAGCCCCCTATTAGTCTGCAAATCATACTTCATTAAATTCCTCCTTAAATTTTTGATAAGATGAGTTGGATCAAAGATGCAGTATACTTTTTGACCATTAAATTAAAAAAATGGCTTTGATACATCTGCTCCAAGTATGCTGAACAATCTTGTGTTGTTTCCTCCTTGATCACATATAAGAACTTTTACAGTAGCACCTGCATGATGCAACTCTGTAAGAGCTTTCATGACAGTATTTTGACAGAGAAACTAATGGGGAGTTTTTTCCTGCCTGTCAGAGTTCTTAACACGAGCACTAGGGCATGATTTGCAACATTGTCAGTCCGAAAACCTCCTGAGAAATCCTCGAAACCAACCACATGATCTTTTTGTTTGTCATACACCAGGCAGGGTTTTATAGACATCTCGTCAAATATTAAGGCAAACATCCTTTCATGGTTTGGCTTCTCTGACAAAACCCTTTTCAATGCATTCATTAAATCGGAACTTATGCCTGTTACTGATAACTTTGAAGAAACAAAACACTGAAGAGTTTTCTCTACAGGAAGTTCTCATATGGGTTGTAAAATTTGTTACTGGAATCGGATGACAATGTTTTGTAGATTGTTTTTATTATGTTTTTATTATATGTTAAATAATAAAAAGGAATGTAATGTTTTTCTTGTGGTTATTAATTATGACATTTAAAGAAATGGGAGTACTTGAAAAAGTATGGAGAGGGGGTTATAAGTTTATATTGTTTTTATTATATGCTAATTAATAAAGAGAAATCTGTTTTTCTTGTGGTTATTAATTATGACATTTAAAGAAATGCACAGTGCTCATTTTTTGGCACTGGTATTATTATGGTAACTTTATTTCCAATAATTTTTGTTGACCATGTTTTTTTTTTCTGTTATTAAAGTGGGTGGTAAATCTATTTTGAGATACCAGGTGATTTTCCATTCATGCTATTTTAAAAATAAATTCCAAAAATCCTTAATCATATGGGAGCTTAAACGCATGGAACAAAATGTGAGTAAAAAATTACATCATCAGGATCCTATTACTTGAAGTATTTTTTGTTTTGTCAATAAAAAGGTACTTATGACATCATTTTGCAACGGCGAAGACATTTCATCGTTCTGTGTTTTGAGATACTAGTCTTAATCATTTGTATTTTTAACTTTTAAGCATGATGTCACTTTAATTGGTAAAGGCATTTTTCTTCTTTTGAGATTAAATCCTAATCTCGATACCAACATAATTTTTGAAATATATATTTGAAATCATTTTGGCGTGACTGTATTGAATTGTAACATTTGATGAAAATATGAATTATGGTTTAAATATTATATAATCTTTGCTAACAGAAACATTCTGCCTTTCTGGGAATGGGTTCTTTGCAAGTATAGGAGAAAAGAGGATTTAGGCATTAAGGGGACTGCTCACTCGCAAATTAATGTTAAACCTATAGGAGAGTTCTTTTCAAAGTTCTCGTTTGAATTTGAATATTTTTAATTGATACATTTATGTATTTATTTTCACAGGATAGCTGATGTTGATGTTTAATAGGGCCATCTTTTACTTTTTTTCATTTTGGTTAGATTTCTTTTTAATACAGCTGCTTTCACTTTTCGAACTAGTTTGGAAGTGAAACTACCTTTATTAAAATAATTCGGAACCAAAATCTAAAATTAAAAAATGGCCCTATTAGAGTTTAACATCGGCTATCCTGTGCCAAATATATATATATATTTATATATAAATTCAAACGAGAAATTTGAAAAGAACTTTCCCATAGGTTTAACATTATTAGCTTGCGAGAGTTTTTTACTTGAGTGAAGAATAATCCTGGTACTGGAGGAAGGTAAAGCCAGTGTAAATTACACAATTTAAGCACAATCGTAGTAGGCAGCAGTTTTCTAGATGAAAATGAACATTATCAGTTAGGTACTTTTAAAAAATTCCATTATTTTCATGTGTAAAGGCATTTTTCTCTTTCAAGATTTAACAGATAATTTTAGAACTGGTAAATGAAATATTTCCATTTGAAAATGATGTCTGTATAAAACTGTTAATAAATTCTGCACTTTATGAATCCAAATAAATGTTTTCCTAAAAAATAATTTTAGAAATCAAATTTTACAGCAAGAGAAAAAAATGAGAAAAAGTATTTCAGAAAAAAAAAAAAAAGTCTAAATGTTATTTAATATATAATAAAATATGTTTTATGTAGCTTAAAAATCAGAATATTTACAGTACTTATCAGATTTTATAAGAATATAATTTAGAAAGAAACATCTTTCTTTTCCTTTTTTTTTTTAATGAAAAAGTTTTTAATTTTCAAATTAAAAAAAAGTGGAAATTTTATTTATCCAAATAATTATGTATAATCTAATATTTTATGTAGTTTCATAAAACAAAAATTGGATATGCTTACAGATTATCAGATTTTTTAGATACTAGTTTTAAAGAAACAAAATTCTCTAAATATTTGCTTATAAAAAAAAAAAAATCCTGAATTCTAAATTTTCTAAATATTTCTTGTTTTTAATAAAATGTGTTTTATGTACCTCTATGGAACAAAACCACATACTTGCAGTATTTAATAAAAATTAAACAATTGGGCATGTTTATAATAGACTACTCAACATTTTAAAAGGCATTAAAAAAAAAAAAAAAAAAATACGCTATTTCATGGTTCCAGAAACAGATTGCACGATACACCTTTTTTCTAAGTAATTTATGGAATTTGCGTTTATTTTTTTGCGGCTGTATGACAGTAACGGCAATCACGAATTTTCAATCCTGTCATTAAACAAACTCTTGGAGTGATGAAATATTTTAATTTTTCATGAAAACTAATCAAATTATGTTTCTTTTGATGCTTAATTTTATTTTCTGGTCACTTCTTATAATCGAAAAATACGAATGTTTTTGTTAAAAAGTATTTGTTGTAAATATTAACCTCCTATAATAAATATTCAATTAAATTATTATGAATTTAAAAATATATATACACTGTTTCAGACATTAATCTCTTTTAAAATATTAGTATTCTTCTCGCCATTATAAATTATAAGAAGTAAACAGAAAATAACTAAGTTTTAAAATTAAATGACTGATTAGTTTTCATTACAAATTAAAATATTTCATCCCTCTATGAGTTTGTGTAATGACAAGATGGAAAATTTCTGAAAGTTGCCGTTGCTGCAATACTGCCGCGATCGCCATGAAAGCAAAACCAATACCTGAGCGCGGAGCACCCCGCCCACTATCGAACATTTTAGTTCTAATCGCTACCACAGCAACTCCGGTGGCGCTACTTCGCGCCCTCTTCTAACACGCGAGTGTCTTCTCTTTCTTGTGTATCCATCTTTGCTGTCCACCATATCTGGGGTGCGCAAAAAGATTTTTCAGTAATGAAGAAATAAGTCATTTAATATCAAAAAATGTTGTTCAGGAATGTTAGAAAAATATATCGCTCAATATCAAATGATGATATTCAGCAATGACAGAAAAAGATATCACTTAATTTCAAAAAATGATATTCAGGGATGTTGGAAAATATTGGCCAACATTCACAGATGTCAAAAAGTAATATTCACAAATATTATTTTAGGGGGGCTCATTTAACGTTGGCCAATATCAAATTTTGATATTGGCCGATATTACATTTTGTTATTGGCCAATATCTTTGTGCTACTTGCTCGAGCACACTAAAAATTCATAAAATGTAAAGTATATTTTGTCCGTAAAATAATTTTTTTAATGTCCTTCATAGAATGTCCTTCTAAATTCCTTTTCTAATTATAAGTTATACTAAAACGAGACCGTATAAAATAACTTAAATTTCATATTTTAATGAGCATGCAGCCCCTTTTTAAACAAATGTCATATCTGAAAGATGGACTTGATTTGTATCCTTTTTATAATTAAAAGCATCTTTCTATTATCAGCGGTTCAAGAAATTATTGTATCTATTTTGAATCACCCGGTATAGTTTAAGTAAATAATACTATTGATACAAGTATTTCAGTGAATTTGCATTAAATGCCCATTAATATTTTTTAGTCCTCTGTGTTTTAATCTGTAGTCAAATTCATGGCATAACAGTAATAGAGTCCATAAAATGAAGACCCCCGTGAGAATATAATTTAATAAAATCGCAACTTTATAATTTACTCTAAAAAATTCTAACTTCACTTATCATAATTTGAAATACCTTTTCCTATAAACTTTCAAAGAAAACAAAATGGCAGCGTCATTTTACCCTAAAATGGTTTTAAACCCACCCAATATTTTTCAAAAGTTGGCGCCACTGACCACTGATATATCTATGGTTTCTGAGAAGGAAAATTTGCTGTACTGAGCAAAATACCCTCAGCTTCAAAGTTACGTAGTTGATACAATTATGTAATAAAAGATAAGGATCTAAATACGTTCAGAAATATTTATATTTCATACCAGAAAAAACGAAAACTTTATGATTTCGGTAGTTCTAGAGTAGAAATCTATGTCAAGATCATACTTCATAGGATCATTTCTATAGTATGATTAGCGAGTTCGCTCATCGAACTTCGCAGAAAACCCAACCACGATGATGTGGAGTGGGGTTTCGCCCCGAGCGTGAAGCCGGTTGCCATCTTACCTTTCGGTGGATGCAGCCATTGATGATCGCGCCCGTTCTGCCTCGTGCAGTACGGGAAGGGCGGAGCTTGCTCTGAGTGGTTCCAATATAAAAATAAGACAATTTCATTTCGATACTTGGTAGACAACGATTTCTAACAACAGAAAAGCGATTGAAATTTAAATCAATAGGTCCCTATAAACGTAGATTAGGATAGATGTGAAGTTTGTATCGAAACCATAGGAGCTGGTACTAATTTTAATTAATTTAAACTGCTTCGCAATGGCAATGTGGCTAGTAATATTTTAATCCCGGGAATTAATTTTAAATTGATATTATGAATAAATATTATAAAAGTAATATTAAAAAAATATTATGATTATTATTATTGCTATTATTACTATTTATTAAATAATCATATATATTATTTCTGTTGTCAACATCCTTTTTTCTATGAATTTACGAAACGCACAACAACAAATAAGGTATCAGTCCAAAAAATTTTGAAGCGACTTCTGAAGTGTCACATTCACATTTCGTTAACACGTGTTTTTTTTTTTTTTTTTTTTTTTGTCGAAAATTGTCATTAATTAAAAATTAAATTGCCATTGTCTCCGTAAATAATACGAAAGGTTTTCCCCAAATTAGCATTGCCACAAAAATAAAATACCACATTATATGATGCTCGCTCAGCAATGATTACAAAAAACTCCGCACGGGTTGATTTTATATTTATGATTGAAAGCAAAATTGAAATTGAAATGTTCAGATTTATATTTATTTGTCCCATGTTTCCCCCAAAGCGGATGACGTCATCCTCTAATGCATTTAAAATACGATTATAATTATCACTTTAAGCATTATTAGACTTTAATTTAAAATACGATTGTTATTTTTTTTTCTCGCGCGTGCCTTTTGCTATCTTGGATTAGTTTCCAGACTTCGGGATCTCTGGAGAGTCCGTTGGACCGCGGATTTGGCTCCGCGGACTACGTGTTCGTACTACACGGACGGATCCAAGCAAGAGAACGCAACAGTAGGCTGCGCGTTCCTTGCTGTGTCTTAGAACCAAGTAATTGCGGAGAGCCAGTTCCGTCTCTCCGATGGGGCGGAAGTGTTTGCGGCTGAGGTCCAAGCGATCAAAGAAGCAATCACCCATGGCGAGATTCTAAAAGATAGTCACGTTTTAGCATTATTGACTTGAACTGCGTTCTCATTCGCTGTTATCAGTCACGTGTCAAGGATGCGGTTAGTGCTTGGCGTTTTAGATTTGGCGCACTCCGATATGTCTTGGAAATTTTCGAAAATCAAACAGTTTACAAATATAGTTTCAGTTTCGTTTTAATGACAGTCCTTGATGTAGATGTTGTTAAAAAAATTTAAATGTTTGAATGCTACATCCAAAGTGGTGTCCGATTTTCCTCTCATAAATGTAAGTATTAAAAAAAACATGACTAATAATACATTTTAATTAGTATGGCCGTTTTTCATACTGTTGATTGATTATTATCACCCCTACAGAAAACAATTGTAAATTATTCAAAAACCTGTATTTTGTTTTCTTTTTAATACTGTGCATTTCGTTGAAATAAAACAGGAAATTATATAAAATGAATTGAAGCTTTAATACATTATTATATTTTAATAAATTGAATATTAAATCATGCTTCTGTTTTTTCATAGAAATTAACCTAATATAAAGCAACATAGAAGTTAACCTAATTAACCTAGAAAAAGTTAATAACTATCATCAGAAATCACTTTTTCTGGACTTTGGAGATAGTATAATAATATATTAAATATTATAAATTCTCATTAAACATCACTGTAAATAGTACAAAAAAAAAAAATACTATTGGAGGGGGGGGGGGGCAGAGGAATGAAAATTATCTACCTCCAGCATCAGAAAAACGGTAAAAGAAAATTCTGTCAGAAAAAAAAAACATAAATAACGTTTTTAAAATTATTACCTAATTTTATCAAGTTAGGATAAAAATTGGGAAGGGAAGAGCGCCCTCGCCCAAATTAATTCGGAAATGAATTAATTGTCATGTACTTTTATGTTAAAGAAAGGCATTATAGTTAAAACCTATATAAGGTTCATGAAATAAGTCCCCATAAAATAAGTATGAAAGTAAAAAAAGTTTTTTCTTAGACACTCTTTTATAAGCATTGAATGTTTATTGTAAAAATCACGCCTAATTTCTTGACTGCAACTCATGTTGTTCCAAAAAATTTCCATTAAAATGCGTTCATTTGATGTAGGCCGCGATTATGGAAAATTCACCGCTTTGATTTATGCTTGGTAGAAAGCGCAAACTAGTGAATTTATTAAGAATTATATTTTTTCCTGTTTCTTGTTTTAACATATAGTAACAAGAAAGAGAAAAGAATTACTTAAATTATGTATTCAGGATTTCTAAATTGTTTTCAAAACATATAACTTAATTAATTTTTAAACTATTATTTGATCTATTAAACTATTATTTATTGATCTACACCGATCATGACTCCTAGAACCCAAAACCAACCCCAGTTTAAAACATATATATATATATATATCACTTTTTTATGGACACGATAACTTCAATAGTTCTGCACAAATCTCTTCCAAACTGATACGTAAAATCTCGGTCGTTCGTTAATGGGCAAAATCGAACCAGTGGGGGGAGGGGGAGCAAATGAGGGGCTTTTTGCGAAAACAGAAAAAAAAACCATAACTACTTAATTTTTATACATATCGAATCCGTTTAAAGTTATTATTACTTCTAGGAAAAGGGCCAAAAATTTATGTATGTCAGTATTTTTATTTCATTAAAAATGCCCCCGAGGAGGGGAAGAATAGGGGTTTCAGAAGAAAAAAATGCATAACTTCGTCAATTCACAAGATATCAAATCCGATAAAATTTATTAAAAATCCTCTTACTATTATCTACAGCTTTTTTATTGACAAGTTCTTTATAGGACCAACCCTTACAGAAAAAAAATTAAAAACAAAAAATCCCCACTGGCTCCGCGTATAAACACATGTAGATTTCAAACTGGGCGGTTCCAACTGCCGCATCATGGCAAAAAGGTCATTTTTTCTGCAATTCTCAAAAAATAGGACCCCACGGTCTGCGTCTTCGAAATCTACCTGTGCCTCTAGGCCTAGCCGTTAGTTTTTTTTTTCTTTTTAACTTTCTAGTATTTTATAGAATTTTTAAGTGTTCCATTTTTCCTATTTTTCTTTTGTTATAAGGATAAACGGCATTAGGAAAAAAAAATTTCACTCTATTTTTTTTAATTTAAAATGCTCAACGTTTGAACTTTTTATATGAAAATGAAAATAGAAAAAAAAATCCCTATTTCACAAAAAGAAAAAAAAAGTTATATAAAGTCAAATATTATTGTCATTTTATTATAAACGATTCGCTAACATCAGCGAGTATCATTTTATAAACGGGTCTGTACATTCGATTTTTTATATTGTCTTAATGTTTTATTTAATTTGTGATTATTTATCAATATACGATTATGTTTAATTTCTTTAAAAGGGAGTTAAAAAAGCAAAAGGCAACATTGAATTGTCAATCGATCTTTTTCACACTGACATACACTTATTTGTGTAAAAAAGAGTGAGCCCCACCAATAATTTTCAAAACTGTACGCGTATGCGAATACCATCAAATTAATAATAAGAAAATTTGCGATGTTATGAGATTTATTTGAAGTTAGATAAGTAAACATTAGTATAAGGCTTTAATGGATTACACCTGCATAAATACTATTTTTTTAATCCCATTATATATATGTATATATTACATAATATTAAACAGAATTTTATTTTAAAGGGACAGCGTAGCATAAATAAGAAAAAAAATCAACTTAGATATACAAAAGTTTTTATATAATATTTTTGTAATGTTTATTCTTTATGTTTAAAATTGATTTAAAAACTTACAGCTGTTTTTAGTTAATTTCTTTTAGACAGAATTTTTTGAAAATGTTCAGTACTGATGCTTATATTTATTTATTAAGAGCTTATATATATATTTTAAATGTTTTTTATACTATCTTAAGCTATAGAAAAATGTTTTTCTAACGATGTTTATTAAATTTTTTAGAGCGATGTGGGAATTTTCATATTCATTTGGATTTAAAAAGCAAAATGTCATTTTTAATTTCCAATTTCTGAAAAAGTACCTGTCATATCATTTTAAAATATTTATACAACTTAAAATCTAAACCGTTCTACTCTCGTTTTATAAAATGCCATCAAACATTAATTTATTTTCAATAGTTTATTTTAAATGAAAGCTGAATATAACATTCGCTTCAAAATTACCAACTTAATTTTTTCCTTTTCGTTTTTCTAACCATAGAAATAGACATATGAGTTGGCGACATTTTCCCTACCGCCAAGGGATTACTCTCTGAAAAAGACACGACTAAATGACCAATGAGGTGGCTGGATTTGCCAATAATGCTAAAACGTGACTATCTTTTAGAATTTCGCTCACCCATGCCCACAGGAGAGGTCTCGGGGAACTCGATGTCTTCTCAGACTCGAGATCGGCGCTCCAAGCGCTTCACGGACTTGTGCCTCAGCTAGAGTTGCAAAGGGCGGAAAAAAGCGGGTTTATTCCCGGGAATAAACCGGGTTTTTTGGGAGGGAAATATTGAAAATTCCCGGGAGTTTTCAGAAAGTTTTAGATATGGAATTTTTAATTTGTAAAAAAAAATGTTTTTTACAAATGTAAACAAAACCAATAACACAAATGCAGAAAAATACCACAGTTTACATGTAAACTTACGACATACATGGTTAAGCTGCAGAAATATTAAGTAAGATAATTAAAATATCATAAGTAATTTGATATTTTAATCGTGGATAAGTAAAAAGTGCGAGAGGCAGATGACAGATTCATCTTGCCTGACATGAATATAAATATCACCCCTGTTCTCTGATTCAGACAATGTAAACCGAAACAAAAACGAACAAAAGTAATAGAAATTAATGCAAGAATGCACTATCTCACAAGCAAACATATCTCACAAGCTTAACATACAGTATACCTTTAATAGTTAATATGCCAGCTAACAGAAATTAAACAATTTAAATTTTTAAAGAAACATTCAAATCTTTACAAATTCACAGCCGCCATTGTTTTAAATCAAATGAGTTATAATAAATCATAAAAACTTAGAGCACAAAATCCCAAGTTTTGTGAATTCATAATGAAAAACCCATTTTATACTTTTCAGAACAGTGCTTGAAATTTCTTAAAAATAAAAAAAAATAAACTGAAAAAGACTAGTTTTGCTTACTTTCAAAACTCCTTCAAAATTTCCAATATTCCCCAAAATTCCGGGTTTATTCCCAAAAATCCCCGGGTTTATTCCCGTCCCTCAAAAACTGCGGGTTTTTTTGCAACTCTAGCCTCAGCACAAGGCCATTGCCGAGATTAGCGATCTGATTAAAACCACAGGAATTGAGGTTCATCTGCATTGGGTCCGGGCCCATGTTGGTCACGTCTTTAACGAGAGGGCGGACATATTGGCAAAAGAAGCCACTGCTCGACAGGACATCGACGTAGTGATTCCAGTCACGCGCCGCCAAGCTAAAAAAGACCTCTTTGGACGTGCCTTGTCTAAGTGGCAAGAGAGATGGGACCAATCTGGGACCGGGCGCAAGACCTATGAATCTTTCCCACGCGTCGGCATCCGCCGACTGCAGGGCGATTTCTTCATTAATCAGGTCTTCACGGGACACGGCACCTTTGGCGATCATCAGGCTCGCTTCTTTCACCACGATTCTACATGTTTTTGTGGAGTTGAGGTGTACGACATTAGCCATGTGCTATTTCGGTGTGAGCTATGGAAGTCTGTGCCGGAAAAGTACTTTCGGACACGAACGCCAAGCGATCTCTGCCTGTGTGGCTACGCCAGAAAGGGGGTCCGGTTGATTATTCACCGACTCCTCATGCGTACACTAGATCGAAACCTTGGTCGCCAAAGAGCAGGCCGTACTCACCGAGCTCTTCCACGCCCAAATTTGAACGCACTGCGAAATGCCCGTGGTCCCCGCGGTGCAGGACGCAGAGGTAGAGGTAATGGTGCAATAAGTACGCAGGCTTGAGATTCGTCTCATAAGCCGGCAGTTGTCTGTGATAAAATGGGCTAGTCACAGTTGTTTGATATATGTTGTTGTTGTTGTTGAAGTTTGTTGTTGCAGTTTGAAATGCTTTAAGCATTCTAGTCAAAGTTGTTGTAGTTGTTGTTAAAATTTACGAGTTTATATTTTGTTGTACTAATCCTTTCCCTTTCAGGATCCACTGCAAGAGGGAACGTGACTACCTTTGTAGGTTGCTCACACCCCTCGAGCTGTGATAAAGCAAGAGCCGTCGTGGTAGCTCGACATATGACCTAGCGACCGTCTCCCCCTATGGGGTTTCGCGAACGAAGTCGTCGGGGGTTCCATGGCGGTTCATCAAGGTTTCGTCTCTGCGGAAGTTTCCTCCGAGACGTGGGGTTACTGCCGTGACGACCTATGTCACCAAACCTGGGTAAAATAACCTGGGGGTCCGCAGTGGGGAGCGGCCTCAGGCCGATCGCAGCGCCGGGCGAGACAAAGCCCTGGTGCGTTATAAGCCCTTCAGAGGCTTGGGCGCGATGGTCGTTTACGCGCGTCGGCGACCCCCGTGGGCGGCTGACGGCGCAGGATAGTTTTGTCTTGGATTAGTTTTTACTGTAACTTTGATGGAATAAATTAGATGATATTCTGGCTTGACTGAAACTAAATGTTGTTTGCAGATATTTTTATTTTATCCTTACTTTTTCTTTAGAAGTTTAAGCCTATATCTAAAAAATGTTAGATATTGCTAAAGTATATTAGATTGCAATGCGAAATCCCCGCTCGGGTCCACAGGTAAAAAATATATATATAAACAGTATATAATTTTTAACATTTAATTATTATTATTATTATTATTACTATCATCATTATTTATTAAATAATAATATTAATAAAATATTTATAATTAAAATTATATATATATATATATATATATAATTTTATAATTATAATTATATATTTTGTATAGAATATATTTATTTTAGTTTAAATAAATATTAATAAATATTTATACTATTTAACAAATTATTTTTTATCAATAATATTCATTGTTGTTAATTATATTTATTACTAGCTGACCCGCCCGGCGTTGCCCGAGCCCTTGTAATAAACTTAAATCTCTTTAAAAATGAAACTCTGGCCACGGTCTACGATGGCTTCGGAACCGTATACCGGGCATGCTCGTACGCTCTAGAAAATCTGTTATTTCCCCCTACCACCGCCAGGGGAGCATTCTATTCTAAATAAACCTTTTTCCGAACGAACTTCTGAGATAGGCCCCCGCTGCCTACGTTACTGTATAGTAGGCGCACTACAAAATTGTGCTGGTTTCGAGAAGATTGGGACATTATTAGCCCAGTTATTGCAATAAGGCACAGTTAGAGAAAATAACCTTGAGTGAGGTGCCGAGAGGAGGGGATGTTCGAGTGTCCTTCAGAAAATGACTAATTAGGAGGCCCACTATGCATGCATAAAAATCCGTTCGTTTTGTTAAGCTAGGAACTTAATTACAAAGTTGGCTTAAACTCACTTTGACTTAAGCTATTTACAAATAATTGTCAATAATGATAACCGCTACTCATAAATTTAATTTAATGTTATAAAAGGTGACTATTAAGTTAAATATAATGTTTGGAATCACTTTCGTTGAAATCGGAAAGATAGTTGCTAAGATATAGAAACGGGGCATAGTTAGAGAAAAACCTTGAAGGAGAAGAAGGGGGGGGGGAGGGTTGTTCAAGAACCCTTCAGCAAATGACTAATTAAGAGGAGCACTATGCATCTTTCGAAATTCGTTCGTTTGCTTAAGCTAGGAACTTAATTACAAATTTGGCTTACCCAATTATTCGGAAATAGTGGTAACCGCTACTCATAAATTTAGTTTAATGTTATAAAGAGTGACTATTAAGTTAATTATAATGTTTGGAATCACTTGCGTTGAAATCGGAAAGATAGTTGCTGAGATATGGAAACGGAGCATAGTTAGAGAAAAATCCTTGCAAGAGGGGCCGTAGGGGGGGGGGGGGGGTGTTCAAGTGCCCTTCAGCAAATGACTAATTAGAAGGACCACTATTCATTTTTCAAAAATCGTTCGTTTGGTTAAGCTTTGAACTTAATTAGAAATTTGTCTTAAACTATTATTCGTAAATAGTGGTAACCGCTACTCATAAATTTAGTTTAATGTTATAAAGAGTGACAATTAAGTTAATTATAATGTTTGGAATCACTTGTGTTGAAATCGGAAATATAGTTGCTGAGATATGGAAACGGAGCATAATTAGAGAAAAAAACCTTGAAGGGAGGACGGGGGTGGGGGGGATGTTCAAGTGCCCTTCAGCAAATGACTAATTAGGAGGACCACTATGCATCTTTCAAAATTCGTTCGTTTCGTTAAGCTTTGAATTTAATTACAAATTTGGCTTAAACTGTTATTCGTAAATAGTGGTAACCGCTACTCATAAATTTAGTTTATTGTTATAAAGGGTGACTATTAAATTAATTATAATGTTTGAAATCACTTGCGTTGAAATCGAAAAGATAGTTGCTGAGATATGGAAACGGAGCAGAGTTAGAGAAAAAACATTGAAGGACGGGCCGGGAGTGGGGGGCGTTGTTCAAGTGGCCTTCAGCAAATAACTAATTAGGAGGATCACACACAATACATCATTAAAGATTGATTCATTTGGTTAAGCTAGGAACTTAATTTAAAATTTGGTTTTGACTATTATTCGGAAATTCTGGTAACTGCTTTCTAGAAATACACCTTGAAGCTTAAATGTAATTAGACCCTTGCCCCTCTTCATTCCCGCAAATATAAAAAAGAATCTGTTAAATAAAGTTTTCTGTATTAACAATCTTCATCATAATAATAAATGTCATGTAAAAAAAAAAGAACCCGACTATAAATTGTCATGAAGAAAAATGTGCCTGGAAAATATTTCAATCAGTGGGTATGTGTAATTTGTCATGTACAGGTGGCGCGGCAGTCGCATGGCTCTACGCTGATAACTTCAATCTATATTGACACTATTTAGTTAGAAATCCTTATTTATGCATCGCTACTCTGGTTTATTTAATTACTTCTGTGAAGACTCGATGCAACCAACCAGTGAACCAACCAACCCAAGAGAATAAAAGCGTATTTTTTATGAGAGTTCTTTGTGGATATTAATTAATATTTCAGTAAATAATTAAAATATTAAAATTCTGAAGTAATGGTGTACCAGGAGAGAGTTTGGACCACCTAAATCTAAATTTGCAGCCTTCTAGGTGGGCTAGATTTTCCTAGCTATCGCCAACAGACACAAACAGAGAGCGAAACTTTCTTTTATTAGTATAGATTTTGTGCATTTCAAAAAACTATATATTTATTTCACATGTTTCTGTAATTATTAAAATTACCTTTACCAAAAAATCAAAGATTATTCCATTGCTTGAAGCGGCTTTTTTGCACGTAATATTAAATTTTACCATCAGCACATTCTATACAATTACCTCATTTAGCAGTACTACTAGTAGTAATAATAGTTACAAAAATAATGGGGATAACAATTCGTGAAGCAGCAGCCTCTTAAAAGAGCTAGAGACGTTACCAATATTATGATATTGATACATGGTGCAGTCATGAAAAAAAGGGATACTTCCCCACACATGCTACTAATTCTACTTCAAATCATTGTATAAAAATGGTACTAGTTTCAACTGATTGATAATAACGTCTGCTATTAAATGTAGTCAAGAGGAGAGAGTGTGTGTTTGTGTGTGTGTTAGCGTGCGTATGAAAATTTGTATATTGAGGTATGAAAATTTGTAAGAGGATAGCCCAAGATAGTTCCTGATGCATCTGCGGCTCATGTTTTTAATTTTTGGGTAATTAGCCGAGATATTAATTAAAAACCGGAGAAAAACGGTCTCCCTATTGGAAGTGCACGGCGCGCACATGCAAGTACTCCCGTCGCACAAGGCGTATTATTCTTTTTTTTTCACACAAAAAATTAAATATATAAGTGAAATGTCAATAAATATAATGCAAAAAGTCCGAAGGTGGTATCTCTTTTCTTTGTAACTAAAAACGAAATCGTAAAATCATGTGAATTTTAGGCCAAAGAAGTAGAACCTCCCCTTAAAGATCCCAATAGTAAAATCCCAATAGTATTTTTTTTTTTTTTTACCTTTTATTGGTTTCAGTTCATGATGGTAACGTTTGGGAATGGACTCAATTAGATTACAGAAGATTAATCGAAAGTTTGAAAAACAAGTGTCCAAGAAAGTGAAATATTCTAATAAATATGAATGTGATACATCTACACAACTTTTCTTTATTTACATTTACGTGTGTGTGACTTTCATTTCTCAATAGTAGCAAATGAGAATATGCCAAATCATGTTAAGCTAATTTATAAATTCAAAATTTTTGAACTGGAAATTATTTATTTCCACACCAGAAAAAATAAGGAAGAAAAGTTTAATTCATTTTATAGTGTTCTTCGTACTTTTAATTGCGCATGCGTTTGAACTTTCAAGATACTCCTCATAGCTTTAAGCAAGTGAGGGGTTCAAAGTGTAAAATATGAACAGTTTAGCTTTAGTTTTCCAATCTTCTATCCTCTTGCAGAGCGCAGCGGGAAGAATAGGGCGGGCTCCATAATGGGGAATTAAACGCAGATTAGGATAGATTAAGACTCCTATAATAGGAGTTCTGGGGTAGATGTGAGAGATTTATATGGAAACCATAGGAGATGGTACTAATTTTAATTAATTTAAACTGCTTCACAATGGCAATATGGCTAGTAATATTTTAGCCCTGAAAATTAATTTTAAATTGATATTATGAATAAATATTATAAAAGTAATATTATTAAATAATAATAATTATTATTATTACTATTTATTAAATAATCGTCGTATATATTATTTCTCCTGTCAACACCCCTTTTTCTAAGGAAATACGAAACGCAGAACGACGAATGAGATGCCATATGAAAGGATTTTGAACAGACTGCTGACATAGTACACTTACATTTCTTTAAAAGATGTTTTTTGATTAAACATTGCTGATAATTAAAATTTAAATCGACATTGTTTTCATAAATGAAATGAAAGGTTTTTCTCAAATCAGTGTTGCCACAAAAATAAAATACTGCTTTATCAGATGCCGTCATCCTATAATGCAATTAAAATACGATTGTTAATTTATTCCTTGCGCGTACTTTTTGAAAAAATATCGAGCTTTTAATAGGGTTTTTATTTAATTTTTACGCGTGCGTCACCTATTGTTTATTTGTTTGCTTTGTTTAATCATGGCTATGTGTATGCGTACTGTATCGGAGCACCAGTAGATTACGTAATTTAAGGATTATCTTCCATTTAGATACACAGTTCATTAGGATTCACAAAAATTGTAAGTATTTATTTTTTAATTTTTCATTAAGCTGTTAATACGCCAGCGAAGTCTGACGTCACTTAAATGGCTGCAGGGCCAAAAAGTTTGAACATCCCATGTTTAAGTTCCTACAGGCTTGCAAAAAAGTGATGTACCAAATATTGATTTAAGTATTTAAGACATTTCTGGAACAGTTTTGCAAAATCCGAGGAAATGCTTTCATATGAATTCCCTAAACGTCTGATTCAGTGTTTCCAAAATTTTTTTTAATTCTTTTTTTTTTTTTTTTTTTTTTTTTTTTTTTTTTAGTATAGGGGTCTTGGCAACCAAGAGAAATGACCTTGGCAAGAAAAGAAAATTTGGCAAAAAAATTTCTGGCAATCTATTCCCATTTTCTCATATACAAGCAATCATATACAGTGTCTCACAAAAGTGATGGGACACTTGTGCTTTATAAAAAGAAACTGCAATAAAATAAATAAACAAACATGTGCAAAAATTTTTTGGGTGTGTTTCATATTTAAAGTTAGTAACAATTATTACATAACATACATTTTGTCAAAATATTAAAATATTAATTTAGTAAAAATACAATTGTTCAGAACGGAGCAAAAAATGGCTCACATAAGTGATGGGACACTTACTTTTCCATCAAATATTTATCCACAAATTTTACTTTTTAAAAGGTTTTAATATTTTGTTGGATTTCCTTTTACTTTTAAAACATGATTTAATCTTTTTGGGATGGATTCGACTATTTTTTTTGTGATTTCTGGAGTGATTTTACCCCATTCTTCTTGAAGCACCGATTTTAGTTGTTGTTTTGAAGAAATGGTGTGTTTGCGAATTCTTGATTCCAATTCTTGCCAAATATTCTCTATGGGATTTAAGTCTGGAGATTGTGGTGGTGTTTTTATTATTTCAGGACAGTTATATAGCAGCCAGAGTCTAACGTTCAGAGCAGTGTGCTTGGGGTCATTGTCCTGGTAGAATTTAAAATCGTTATGAAGGTTCAATTTTCGTGCTGAAGATTTCAAATTTTGCTTTAAAATATCAATATACTTGTACTGATCCATTATACTGTCAATAAAAACAAAATTACCAACTCCAGCGGACGACATACACCCCCATACCATAACTACTCCTCCACCATGTTTTACTGTTGGTACCAAGTTCTGTTTGCGAAGTTCTTCCCTGGGTTTTCTCCACACCAAGATTCTACCGTCAGAACCAAATATATTAAATTTACTCTCATCAGCAAATATAACTTTATTCCAGTAATCAGAATTCTTATTTATGTTGGATTTTGCGAAAGCTAGTCTGAGTTTTCTATTCTTTTCACTTACGAAGAATTTTTTCCTGGCTACTCTACCGTGATATCCAGCAGATCGAATTACCCTTCTAATAGTTTCAGGATTAACAATTATTCTATATAATGCTTGTAAATCAGCAGCAACTTTTGAAGCACTAATTCTTGGATTTTTTTTAATATTTCGAACGATAATTCGCTTTATTCCATTGGATAGCTTTGATGGTCAGCCAGGTCTTCTTTTATCCTGAATCATATGATTCTTTTTATATCGTTTAATGATATTGAAAACTGTTGAACGACTCAAGTTAACTGTTTCAGCAGTTTTTCTAATAGATTTTCCACGTTCAATATGCAAATTAATAACTAATTTTCGAATTTCAGGCGAAGTTTCTTTTCGTTTAGCATTCATGACTACACAGAGCTAAAAAACACAAAAATTCCAAAACAAACTGGAGAGAAATACTGCAGACGATTTTATAAATTATTGCCAATTGCTTTTAAGTAAAAATAAAACCCCAAAAAATATTTTTATTGCTTATTTCAGGCGATTTTTGTTGCATATATAATGGTGTCCCATCACTTATGTGAGCTATTTTTTGCTCCGTTCTAAACATTTGTATTTTTATTAAATTAATATTTTAATATTTTGACAAAATGTATGTTATGTAATAATCTTTACTAAATTTAAGTATGAAACACACCCACAAAAAAAATGTGTACATGTTTTTTTAATTTATTTGATTAGTTTCCTTTTGTAAAGCACAAGTGTCCCATCACTTATGTGAGACACTGTATATTACTTCTGTTGACAATATCTTTTTTTCTATGCGCACACAAAACATACAACGATGAATGAGGTATCATTCGAAAAGTTTATGAACAAGTTTCTGCGATAGTACACCCACATTTCGTTAAAACGCGTTGTTTTATTTTTAAAAAAATCAGTTAATTAAAAATTAATGCTAAAACGTACCAGGAAATAATCTCAAAGATTGCAGTGCGAAAGCTTCGCACGGGTCATTCTGGTATATATTATTTATGTTGTCAACACCCTTTTTCTATGAATTTACGAAACGCACAACAACGATTTGAGGTATCATTCGAATGATTTTTGAAGCGATTTCTGACATAGTCATAGATATAATAATTATTAGTTATTTATATATCTACGGACATAGTACATTCACATTTCGTTAACACGTGTTTTTTTATTTAAAAAAAATGCCGTTAATTAAAAATTAAATTGGCATTGTTTTCATAAATGACATGAAAGGTTTTTCTCAAATTAGAGTTGCCACAAAAATAAAATACCATATTATATGACGCTCAGCAATGATTACAAAAAACTTCACACGAAATGATTTTATGTTTAGGATTAAAAAGCAAAATTTAAATTGAAATGTTTAGATTTATATTTCTTTGTTCTATGTTTTTCCGAAACAGATGACGTCATCCTCTAATGCAGTTAAAATACGATTGTTATTTTTTTTTCTCGCGCGTGCATATTGTTATCTTGATCTAGGATTAGTTTTTACAGTAACTTTGATGGTATAAATTATATGATATTCTGGCTTGACTGAAAACTAAATGTTGTTTGCAGATATTTTTATTTTATTCTTACTTTTTCTTTAGAAGTTTAAACCTACATCTAAAAAATATTAGACTGCAATGCGAAATCCCCGCATGGGCCCACTGGTAAAAAATATATAAACAGTTTATAATTATTAACATTTAATTATAATTATTATTATTACTATCATCATTATTTATTAAATAATAGTAATCAGAATTGATATGCAAATATGCCGCTATTAAGGGTCCTGTCCCCTCACGTGAAATCACAAGCTCGCTAATGTTAATCCTATATGGGACAGTTATTTTACAATATCTCGTTTGCATTTCAATATTTTAAAACGATTTTTTTTTTTTTTTTTTTTTTTTTTTTTTTTGTGTGTGCTTTGGATAGCTGAGTTTAATCTGTACAAGGCCCGTTTCTTACTTTTTCTATTTTCTTTGCGGAATTTTTTTTTACGAATTGATCCAATATATATTTTTTCTTTTAAATCTAATGATAATTGCATGTTTCCGATAAAATGATTTTCATTAAATGCATTAACTTTTTACATTCTTCATTATATTATAATTAAAAAAGAGATATTTAAATCCAATATTTGCATGCAAAATGTTGAACTTATATGTAATTTAAGTGCTACAAGAAGTCCAATATACTGAAATTTTCATTCTTTACGCTAAACCATAATGACTAATAGTATTAATATAATGACGATCACATTTATATTTAGTAGAAGAATAAATACCCATGTAAATATAATCCAAATTGGGTATTTACCTTAATACTTATTCTCAGTTACCTTTAAAAATAAATACCAGAGAATTTTTTATCACTATACTCAAATGAAATGAGTAATGTAGGCATTTAACATTAAACGCTCAAGATGAATTTGCAAATTCTACAAGCGTCCCCTAGATTATTCTGAAAAAAAGTATTAATAAGGCTGATGCTGGTTTCAAATCTAAAGTGACTATTTTTTTACACATTCACGAAGTCATTTTTGTTCGTAAATGCTTGAAATTTTCAGGCATTTTTATTCATATCTCAAAAGATAGAAGAACATTTTCCACAAAAACAAAATATCTTTCAGAAAACGGTGTTGATTTAAAAGAGCTTAGAAAGGGGGCGTGTTATTCCCGCCCTCCTGCTATCCAGTGCAAGTGTGTCTCTAGTGCTGTTTCTTCGTCGAGCGGAGCTTGGAAAGGGGGCGTGTTATTCCCGTCCTCTCCACTGCTGGTGCTCGTCGCGCGGAGCGTGGAAAAGGGGCGTGTTCTCCCGCCCACTTGATCTCTGCTAATCTTCGGTGACTGCTCTTTCGTATGCCATGGCCATGAAAGAAAAACAACTAGACGATCTCATGAACGGTATTGTAAACGGATATGTTCCTGCGGACTGGCTACATGAATTCAACTAATTCCCTACTATAAATGAGCATGTGAACAACGTTTTTCGAGAACTGCTATCCGGTGTAGATGAGGAAATACTGTCTCTCCAACAACAAAAGGACTACAACGACACCCACAAGGCTCAGGTAAAAGACCTCTGTCTTTTTGCTATATCTATTTTGGGGGAGCCATCTAGATTAGATTTAATTGATTTAACCTGTAGAACTGGTTATATTAGATTTCTAGGAATGACCAATGGGAAAAACTCCAAATTATAAAGTATTTTAGCTCACATTCTAATCCCCCCCCGTCCCAGGTAGCACAGAGATATCGGCCAATATCCACGGCAATATTGGCCAATATTTTGAAAGTCGCTGAATGTCGTACGTCAAATTTACAACATCTGCCGATATTCACAGACATAACTTAAAATTAGTTTTAAAAAGAAAGCATTCAAAAGAGCTTTTTGCATTACTTATGACATCATAATACAGAAATAGTATTCTAAAAAATAAAATTTAATAATTTTGCCAATTTTAAAAAACTTGACTTTTTAATGCCTTACTTTTAATATTTGGTGACATTGGCCAATGTTGTAAAAATGATATTACTATTACAACATTCAGGGATATCTATCGACATTCGTAAAAAACAACATCATTTTTCGGACATTTCAAGATATCTGTCGACATTCAGCATATCTGACGAAGTTTGTAATCTTGACCGAAGTGATCGGAAAGTTCTAAAGGACCGCCCATTTGTGTGGTGTAGTTTTCGTCAATGTGCATTTGATGGAGGCGTTGGGCGTGAAATTTGCACAGAAAGAAAAAGCCTATATAAAAATTTCTGTAGGAATCTATAGTTATTTTTATATATAAAAAAAGCATGTGAAAATTTGTGTTTTATGAAAAACTAAAGATGATTTTATACTATCTGCTTTATACTATGTATTTTATACTAATTTAAAAAATGTTTTTACAAGAAAAAAAAAATAATTTATATAATTTTTAAATGGATGCGTGTTTATCTTTTTAAAATGCTTTCGGATTTCCTACTTTTATAAGAATTTTATTTTTTATTATTGAAACAATACAAGTTTAGTTTCAAAATTAGGTCACTGAACTTTTAATTAGGCACTATTAATAATATATATTTTATACAGTTCATCTAAGTAATTATTATTATTATATAATAGTAAGCTTTTGGGCGTGTTAACTTTTGTGTAGTGCATCAATTTTTGAAAAAATGTACACATATTTCTGACTTAAAATTAATAATATATATATATATATATATATATATTTAATTTCTCACAAAGCAAAATTCAAAGTATTGGGGTTGTTAAAACTTTCTTTATAGTTTGGTGCCAGGGAGGGGGGGGGGGACACACACACATGATTTTTAACACAGAAAGCTTTAAAATTTCTTACTTATTTTAAAACATTTTGTTACAAAATTTCCAACAAACTCAGTAATAAAAAGTGATGTTTTGAGCGTGTTAACTTTTGTGTAGTGCATCATTTTTTGAAAAAATGTACACATATTTCTGACTTAAAATTAATAAAATATATATACAGTGAACTTCCGTTAAGACGGCCGCGTTTAAGATGGATTTCTCGTTATTACGTACAAAAACAAAATCCCCGGTTAAGGTCTATAGGAAGTGCATGTAACAGACATCGTTTAATACGTACAGTTTAAGAGTTCATTCGTTAAGATGGACAAATATTCATCAGGACAACGAAATCCCAAATTTTTTTCTATTCTATTTTTAAGATGAAAGGAGTAGAAACCTCGCCTCTGGCGTCACGGAGCAGCCGTGCGGGCGCCGCTTGCTCTCTGATAGCGCGCTGATTGGCTAAAAAGGGGGGGGAAATGAAAAGGTTTCAGTTCACGTTTTCTCCCGCCCGCGCAGTTCTAAATCTCGTGTTCGGACGTGTGACATTACTAACGGTCGGTTTCATTCAGTGCCTAATGTGGGAAGAAAAAAAATTCTAGTCTCACACTTTATTCTTCGCTTTAAACAATACGACATTTTCTTTTTGTGTTTCTGTAATGGCTGCAGCTTCGAGTAAAAAAACTGCAATAACTTTATTGGATAAAGTAAAAATTATCCAAAAACTTGAAAAGGGATCTAAACAAATCGATGTGGTGAAAGAGCTTGGACTTAAACGTTCAACTGTGAACTCAGTATGGCTGAAACGTAAAGCAATAATGGATACTTTTGAATCGGGAGATGTCATGGGTTCTCGAAAGAAAATTCGAGGATCAGGCCACCCAGAACTGGAAGCTGCGTTGTTGAAATGGTTTAAACAAGTGCGTTCTGAGAACATTGCAATTAGTGGTCCACTTCTTAAAGCAAAGGCATTGAAAATGGCCAAATTGCTGAATATTGATTCCTTCAGTGCAAGTGAGGGATGGCTGACGCGATTCAAGAATTGACATGGTCTAGTTTTTAAAACAGTGAGCAGTGAAACTGGAAATGTACCAGAAGAAAAAATAAAAGAGTGGAAAGCGAATTTGCCATGCCTTCTCAAGGGCTACGATGCTAAAAATGTATTCAATATTGATGAAACTGGACTTTTTTATAAAGCTCAGCCTTCTCAAAGTTTGCACTTCAGACGAGAAAATTGCACAGGTGGAAAACATTCAAGATTACGCGTTACTGTTCTAGTAGGGGCTAACATGGATGGGTCTGAGAAACTGCCTCTCCTTGTTATCGGAAATTCTAAAAATCCCCGCTGTTTTAAGGGGGTTAAAAGTTATCCTTCAAAATATGAAGCCAATTCTAAGTCATGGATGACCATGCAATTCTTTGAAAAGTATATAAGGGAGTTAGACAGGCGTTTCTCTAAAGAAAAAAGACAAGTTCTGATATTTATAGATAACTGCCCGGCTCATCTTACAGAAATACCTGAACTGAAATCCATAAAAAATATTTTTTTCCCTGCCAATTGTACCAGCGTTTTGCAACCAATGGACCAGGGCGTCATAAAATCATTAAAAGTGCACTATCCTCGAATTCTCCTGACACATTTGATGAACTCAATTGAAACATCGACAAATTCTGATGTCAATGTGCTAAAATGCATGGAGTGGGTTCAACGAGCCTGGACTCTTGTTTCATCGAATACAATTTCAAATTGCTTCAGACATGCAGGCTTTGTGAACGGAACTGAAACTTCAGAATCGTCAGATGAGATTATTCATGATATGGACGAACTTCAGACATTGCTTAATGATGCAGCATCTTTGGGATGTGATATTCCAACAGAAATAGACGCTGACGGTTTTGCAAATTTTGATAACGATGTCAGAATTGTTGAAAAATTGACCGATCAGGAAATAATCGACGAAGTAAAAGAAAATCCAGGAACATCTAGCGATAGTGAAAAGGAAGAAGAAATCTCTCCTCCAAAAGTGCAAGATATTTGGGTGCAAGATGTCCGTGATATGCTGATGACAGTTAGGAAATTTTATCAATCAACTGAAAATGTTTCTGAGAGCACATTTGAACATTTGGCTAAACTTGAGAATGATATCGAAAGAAGGTCACTTACCAAGAAAAAACAAATGAAGATTACTTCTTATTTTGGATAGCCTTTTAAATACTCTCTACCGTTTTCTTTCATGTACTAACATTTTGCACCTGTAACAATGTAAGTATGCTTAAATGTAATCTCGAGTTTCAAATATATATATTTTTTTTTCATTTTGAAATTGTTCTCGTACATTCTTTTTTTTTTTTCAAGTATTTTTAGTAAAGTAGCATAAAATGGTCTGAGAAATAAAATTTTTAGTTATATTTTAATATTTATGTACATAATAAGTATTTTTTACTGTAATGTAAAACGTCAAATTTGTGAACTCCTGTTATAATGGACTCTCGTTAATACGGACAAAAAACGCTTCCCCTTGACTATCCGTCTTAACGAGAGTTCACTGTATATATATATATTTAATTTCTCACAAAGCAAAATTCAAAGTATTGGGGTTGTTAAAACTTTCTTTATAGTTTGGTGCCAGGGAGGGGGGGGGGGGACACACACATGATTTTTAACACAGAAAGCTTTAAAATTTCTTACTTATTTTAAAACATTTTGTTACAAAATTTCCAACAAACTCAGTAATAAAAAGTGATATTTAAATAAAACTTTGCTAAAAGAACGTAAAAAAAAAATATGTCGATTGTGATTGAAAAATACGAGATAATTAAATGATCGTTTTATTATTTGTCAGACATTTTTTATTCCAGTAACAAAAAAATCTACTTACACCAGCTTTTGTTAACAGCTCTTTATAACAAGTTTTTCACCGTGATTGTATTGATCATGATTCACTGATCACATAATACTCTGTGGTATTATTCAGGGTTCAGTCATTGGCCCTATTTTATTCATAATATACTTTAATGACATTCCACGCACACTCTTCACATCACTCGCACTCTATGCGGACGACACTGTTCTCTATGGCACTGCACATCACCCATACAATCTTTACAAAAATCTACAACACCACCTCAACATCTTCATGGAATGGTGTGATCAATGGCGCATTAAGATAAACGAATCTAAAACTACTGCTGTTTACTTCTCTAGAACCTTCTCCACTCCTAATAGATTAACCATCAATAACACTACCATTCCCTGGTCTGACGATGCCAAGTACCTGGGAGTTACCATTGACAAACGCATTACCTTTAAAAAGCATATTCTTAATATCCGCGGTAAAGTCGCCGGAATTTCCAAAACCCTCGCCCCCCTTCTTCGCAGTCACTCACTCTCCATACACAACAAACTCTTAATATATAATGCTTGCATTCTCTCTGTTATCACATATGCATGTCCAATCTGGGGCTTCACTTGCAAAACCAGTATGAACAGCCTCTCTAGTACCCATTACAAACAGCTCCGTTACATCAGGAACGGGTCTAGATACCTCAAAAACTCCACAATCCTCAAGGATCTGAAAACGACTTCACTCAATCATCGCATTAAACACCTTGCGAAAAAATTCTACAATGACATTAATCACATTCCAAATGAACTCATTTATGAGCTACCTGACTACGATGCTTGCAGTCCATCCAACCGGAAAAAACCAAGGTACTCCACTATTCTTGATGAATAGTCCTTCCGAGCTATAATTCTTACCTCAAAATTTTTCTCTTTAATTAAAAAAAAAAATATATATATATATATACTATTATATAATTTTTTACTGATAATTTTATATTGACTTTTCTCCTAAACTTCTCTTAACATCTTTACTTTACCTCGTCTGGCATATTTTTGTTTTTTTTTAACTATGAACTATTTTTACTTTTATACTTTAACTAGTAAATTTTCATTATTTTATAGAGATACTTAACACTATCCTATTTTATGTAGTCAATTGGACTACGGCTAGACATTTCATATGGCTCTCTCAGGATTTGATATACACCTACTCAAAGCCAGGGTGTGCAGTTGCTTCGCAACTTGGAAGCCCATTGAACCTATCACAAGTTCAAGTTCAAGTTCATTGATCATGGCTGTCAAGGGAATCCCCTGCGACACAAATATTTCTGAAATTCATACCGAACTTACCAGTCTTGGCTTCTTAGTACACTCTGTTACCCAATTCAAAAACCTTAAAACCAAAATCCCTCTACCCATTTTTATGATCAACTTATTCCGTAACGAAAACTTTAAAACTATTTTCAATATTCAAAATTTCTCAGGTTTTCGTGTCCGAGTTGAGCCGGTTCCACGGCACGAAACAGTGTTATAACTGTCAAAATTTTAACCACTCATCTTTCACATGTAAATACAGCCCCGTTTGCTTAAAATGCAGCGGGTCACATCCCAGGTAGCACAGCAATATCGGCCCGATATTGCCCAATATTGGGCAATCTTGGCGTGCATCGGGGAAGACCGGTCAAGTTTTACCGATATTGGCCGATATTGATCAATGTTGGCCGATGTTGAATCTGTAATATTATCATTTCTCTAATGTTCGACATTTAAATTTTTAACTTATATATAGTTCTTTTTTAGCAAGGTAGAAGACAGAAAACAATTTTAACAACACTTTTAGTTCTGTAAACCTATGGGGAAAAACTCACACTGGCGAATATCGGCCAACATTGATCAAGATCGACGACTGGGAAGTGCATGATATTCAACCAATCAGAGACAAGCATCCTTTTTCCTTTTCCTTCAGTTACAGTGCCTAGAAGTATATAGTGTTGTTATCGGCGTCAATATTATACTTCAGAAATAGAGGACGCCGATAGATGGCGCCAGTGTTCTCGCCGCGGCTATGGTAACTTTCGTTTTTACATACACCTCATTTTAAATCCATTTTTTTCTGTATAAATCAGTACTTTAAAATGCTCTAGATAAAAAATAAACAATGAAAAAAATTCTAATAATGAAAATACAGTTGAAGAGAAATGTAATTGATTTCATAACAACTAATTGTAATGAACTCAAACAGTTACAAACTTTATCATAGGACAATGTTTTTCTTCCTACAATATTTAGTTATTTCTAAAATTGGATAAATACAATATATCGGATAAATACATTATACTATGATGAATTCTTGCAAAAACATGTCCCTATTTTGACAACTTTTTAATCGGTATTCATTATTACATAACTTGTTTACATCCTGTTAACAAACTAAGAGTAAATTGAGTTGTTAAAAATTTCTGACATTTCGGAGCTTTAGTTTTGAGTAAAATAATTTAAGGTATACTAGCAAACATCAAACATTAAATTAATGATAATTTCAAATCTAGAAAAAAAAAATAATTACTCTCCTGAAAGTATGACAAGGATGCATTTTCTTTAAATTAGGGTAGATGCGCCAATCATCCTTAAAAAATTATTTAAAAATTATTTTTGATTAATAGTTATTATTATATATATTATTATTATTATTATTATTATTATTATTATTACATTATCAACAATATTTAACCATTCTCATACTCACATTTCTCAAATGTGAATCAAAATTTTAATAACAGAAATAAATCAAACACTTTCTTCCAGTTTTTTTCGAGTAATAGACACCCTACAAAAAGTAATACATTGATTTTGTGAATGTATTTAAAACCATGATTGAATGAAAGCATACTAATGAAACAAAATAGACATGTTAAAATAAATTTTAAAGTTAGGATATCAATAATTAATAAAATATTTATGATAATATTCATTGTTTAAATTATTTATTGTCATTATCACAACATCACAAGATAAATATTTTAATTATTTTCGATAGAAAAATTAAAATACTAAATTAAAAATAATTGAGCAGATCTTCTTTCCCTTCAATAGTGTATTTGTAATTTCTCTCAATAAATCGCTCATGAAAATGCGATTCACATTAGAGTCCTGCATCGGGTCGGGTTACCCGCACTCGACCCGTCCCGCGGTTCTGGTCGGGTTGGCGCTCTTTTTTTTTGTTGAGGTTCGGGTCGGGTTGACTTCTACTTTTTGCTGCGGGTTCGGTTGACATTCACTTTTTCGGGTTCGGGTTGGGTTTTTACTCTTGCGGGTCGGGTTCGGGATGACCCGCTTTTTCAAAAGAATGTCCAATATTTTTTCAGATTAAGGAAATCGAGGTAAATTTTTTGTCGGGTTCGGGTCGGGTTGCTAGTTGACTTCAAATGAAATTTGCGGGTTCGGGTCGGGTACAACCCGACCCGTGCAGGACTCTAATTCACATGCAACTGAATGTTGGTTCAGATCTTTGTCGACACGAGGAATGACTTTTAACCATTTTTCAAATTAGTTTTAGTCTTTTGGGGGGAGGGGGGGGATAGAGTTATGTTAGTTTTGTTGCTTTTATATCCACTAGTATATCCGGGAACGAAGCATGTTCAGGGCTTTATTTGCGCCGGAGCCCACCAGACCTCAGCTCCGGTACTTCTCTATTTTTAGTAAATGTTTAAATATTGGCCAGAATTCACCGGAGCTCATAAACACTGCGCTCCGGAGCCCAGTGCAATAACGCTTCCGAAAAACGAATTCTAAATTACCCTTTCCTTTCCCTCCCATCCCCAATTTTTTGCCTGCTTTTGTATCAAAACACTTATAAGTGAGGTAATGTGTCGCTCAAGTAAGAGATTGAGATAAAACGGGCTCGGTTTTTATATCAGTCTTGGGAGGCTTGAACTCAATCTGTCTTAAATTCAAATTTTATTTATTTCCATTTCAAATCATTTTAATGCTATTTTGATCAGAATAACGAGTAAACAGAAATAGTCTTTTTTCTATTCCGCATAGCTGCGAACTATTAATTTTTTGTGTTAACACTATTTCCGAATCATAATCCTGAGCTTATTTAATCGCAGAATTCTGCGATTAATTAACATTAAGATTAGGTAAAGCAAAGGTTTCTATTTGGAAGTAGTAATAACAAAAAAATGGAACAGTTGATATCTAAGTATACGCAGATAGACGTATTTAATTCTTTTTATTTTTCTAAAAAAAAAAAAAGTGTTTTAAATTTTGAAGATAATGTATGAAATATAAATAGGCAGACTGAAGTGACGTTGGGGGGGTGGGGGGGGGTGCGTGTTAGTACCGCAGAATATTAGGGCTCCGGCACTTTTTTTCTTAGAAATTAAGCCCGGAGCATGTTCGATAAGCTTTTCTTTTCTTAGTATTTGCAGATTTATCCATACTGATTTATCATTAAACAGGCATAATATATGTTTACTTTAAAATATTATAGAAATAGAAACATTCGTATAGTTTGTTTGAAAATACAGCGTTAATTACATTGAAACTAACATTAGGATCAAGCCTGTTAAATGAAACTTCAAACGTTAATAACGGCGGTGGGAACTCGACGCCCTCTCGCGGAGAATCTGGTTTTCCTCCTGTTAGGGACATTTTTTTTATTGCGGTTGTATTGGCGATAAGCACACTACTTACTTCTAGGCACTGTACTTCAGTCTTGTGATTAAAAACATGGCCGTGAATGCGCGTTAGTTCTGTGTGAAAATTATAAACATCTTCTGTTTTTACTCTCTAATCGGTATGTATTCCCATTACTTATAATCTGTACTGTTTTTTGAACATTTGAAGACATAATTTTATGCATTTTATGAAATAGTTTTATTTTAAACGTTTTTTTTAAAAATCTGTTTAAGCGTAACCCTAATTGGTATACATGGTTTAATGTTTTTGTTATTATTATTTTTTTATTGATTGTCTTGATTCTAATGAACGATTTTTTAAATTTTACCATAGATCTAGAATGAGTATAGGTATGCTATTGAAATGGGTATTTTCTATCGCAAATATTTTGTGTCTTTGTGTAGGATGCAGCTTATATATTTACTTTTAAATTTCTTTCTAAAACCATTTTTCAAGGCAATCACAGTGAAATGTATTTTCAAAAATATTTTACATTTCTCGGTTTAATAATATTTACAGATTTTGTTTGATTCACGATTTTCTGTGTCTGATCTTTCATATTATCATTTATGTTTTAAAATTGCATTTTAAAGTTTAAGATAAATAAATTTCTGTTCTTCAGATGCCTTTTTAAATAATAAAACATACTTTCTACATTTAAAAAATTATTTCTGAAATATACATGCGGATTAATTTTCTTTTTATTTTAAAAATCAACATTCAATCTTCCAACTTTCTCTTTTATTCTTGTAAAATGTAACATTCCTTCATCGCATACATATGTTAAAGTAATATATATGATATCCAAATTCTTTACTTCATATGAGGTTTTTTTACAAAAGCTACAAACACAGCTGCCAACACCTTCCCATTACTTACAAGTCAAA
Organism: Maratus michaelseni; assembly: GCA_963931845.1. Lineage (NCBI taxonomy): Eukaryota > Metazoa > Arthropoda > Arachnida > Araneae > Salticidae > Maratus > Maratus michaelseni. The sequence continues at coordinate 172,818,252 of OZ007596.1, read as the reverse complement.
CATTTTTAATAAGGATTATAGCTTAATAAAGTTTTTGTAAAGTAGTAATAATTATTACTTAATAAATTAAATCAAATAAAAACAAAACAACCCATTTTATAATTTTGTCTTACATTATAAAATACTTCATAAATGTTTTGTGTTTATTCAACTTTTAAGGGGGGGGGGGGGAAGACTGTGGAAAATAAAATCTAGTTTTTGCAATATAAATAATTCTTTAACATGTATTCATAATATTTCATCCTAAACATACGTTTAAAATTTTTCTGTTGATATTTAACCATTTACCTTTTTTTTTTTTTTTTTTTTCAGAATCTTAATTGTACCATGGTCTTTGTCACCTGCCAACCTCTTGTAGACAAAAAGTGTCGTTGAGTCTTCAAAATCTAATCCTACTGTGGTCTTCATGTCATCTAATTTTGATTCCATCTACTTAAGATACTCTATCGTAAGTATGCATGTCTTGTGATTTTTTTATTCTGATTGTCTTAAAAATGAAAATGACTTGTCCAAAGTATGTTTATTTGACTGAAAAAAACAAAAAAAAAAAAAAAAAAAAAAAAAAACAGAAATTTGGCAGGTATAATATTGTAGAATTGTTTAGAATAGTATATATTACGATAACTATCCTTCTGATACTGGAAAAGTGTTAAAAGAAGAAAACTATATTTGTAGTGAGAGATTCGAGAAATCTTCACTTTTTAGAATGGTCAAATTGAAACATTGTAACATATCAATTGTAAATATTAGATTTTTTTTATGGGACAATTTGTTTAGAGATCCCTTTTTAAAGATTTTTGTTGATCCTAATGTCGTCCTATGTAATATACAAGCATGAAAATTCTTAGTTTTTTTTACTGAAATCGTTTTTTTTTTTTTTTTTTTTTTTTTTTTTATGTCACTTTGGTTGTTTCGGAGACTGATTAAAAGGATAAAAAAAAAATAATAATGCCCTGAAAATTTAGAGAAGGGGGGGGGGGGGGGATAGATAAAATTGTAATGGTGTACAAATTCTGTGCTTTTAGATTTTCCTTGCAACATATGCAACATTTAAAATATAAAACTAATAATATAAGTTTAAAAACTGATTTTAAAATGCATAACAAAATAATTAATATGTGTGCTCAATTTTTTTTCTATTGTTCCCAGTTTCAGCGAATATTCTTTCAAATGCAAAATGAAGGTTGGGGGGTACTAAAATAAGAAATAGAGATAGTTTTTAAAAAAGCGCTGAACTAATATATATAATTTTTTAACTATTTTGTGCTTATAATGCATGCACATCATGCAAATTTTTCGATATTATCTCTGATTTTGCTTTAGAGTTTTTTTCCTGCAAAGTTTACTTCAGTTTGAGTAGTTATGCTAATATAGTGCAGAAATTTCAGTAGTGGTTTCAATTTTAATGTCTTTTAACTTTTATTGCATATTTATTTTATGTATATCCCAATTACATTGTGTAATTTTCACAGATATTTATTTCTGCATGTTATATTGCAATAATTTACTTTCATGCCTGTACATATATGGTAAGTATGAAAACTTATGATGATCATGAATCTGCATAACTTAGAAATTTTAACTTTTCAAATCCTATTTAATTTCTGTATGAAATAAATATGCCACATTTATAGCATAAAAAGGCATCTTAATCCTACCTAAAATTTAAACTTTGCATTATTTAATAATGGAATGATGCTCGCTTTGTTTAGAAAGTTCTTGTTTGCATTTTAATATTTTGAAAGGAATTTTTTTTACATAAAATATCTGAGGTTGATGTCTATCAGAGCTTCTTTGTACTTTTCTGATTTTGGTTGATTTTGTTTTTCTTTGAAGACACTTTTTATCACTTAAGACATTTCAAAATTATTGATTTTATTTTATTTTTATTTTTTTAGAACATAATATTTTCCCCAACAGACTGTTCATCACTTATTAGTCTTGAATCAGTAAGTTCAGACTTAGATTCAGACTGAAGACAGTCAAAAAGATAAAATTAATAAATTGTTAATTTTATTAAACATTAAATTGATTTGCAGAAAGTTTTTGACCCAATATTTATGTGCACAGAAAGTTTTCGGTTTTATATAAGTCTGCTGATTGATGAATTTTGCTATTTTTTATATGAATGATTGAAGAATTTTGCAGGTTTTTTTTTTTTTTTTATGTTGTTAGGCTGACAAACTTTGCACTTTTGTGGTGATCAACTGATGAATTTTGTACTGTTTTACTAAGACTGAATGATAAATTTCGTTGAAATTGAGAATTTGAAATGTTCTGTAAAGAAGCCCATTGTTCTGCGACATACATCACACTTTTGACCATATTCTGCTTTTGGTAAAAACTACTTTCTAGGGAACATTAATATTATTTTTGACGTCACTTCTGACAAGAACTAATATCTCAGTCTATGAAAAATGAAACAGATGAAGAAATCAATGTCTGGTGGATATCCCTGTGTTTGATTGCTCTCTGAAGATCACGAGTGTGTAGTTTTATTGTGTAACAAACGACTACCATGAGTGATTTTCTGCAAGCACGTAAAATTTGATTTACCAGAGCTACAATCTATCTAGAGAAGATTTACAATCTATCGATAGAATAGGAGTATCGCTTCTGTGCCGAAAAAGAAGAAAATGAAGTAAGTTTATTGAAGTTACGTCAAAAATAATATCGATGTGGAAACAAGCTTTTTTTTACATATACTAAATTATTTAGCTAATCATTACTTAGCTAAATTGCGTTTTCCTAAAAATAGCATGTTAGTTTCGATTAGCCTGCGGTTTTAAGATAGTGAAAATCAAATTTTGATAGTTACATTCTGAATTATCCTGTAGCTCATCGGTAAACATTTCCTTTTTTAAAATACTTCTGCAAATTAATTAATTTTAGGTACTTTGTTGTTGTAGTGTCCCTATCCCACACACTTAATAAGTGTCATTTATACTATAAACACACTAAAGCTAAACAAAACTCTTTTGATTATCATTCATACATTAAAATTTAAAAAAAATATGTTTCTAACTCTGGTTTTCATGGTGAAAACCAAATTTTGATAATTGCATTTTGAACTATCCTGTGTTTCATTGGTAACCATTTCATTTTTATAAAAGTCTTGCTGCAAATTAAGTAATTTTAGGTACTTTGTTGTTTTTATTCACTATAATTTCTTTATATCTCTATAAATAATTATTGTATGTTCAGAAGATTGGCTTCATATTATGCAAAAAAATCTAGAATCAGTAAGTTCAGACTGATTCAGAGTGCAGACAGTCAAAAAGATAAAATATATTAACACAAGTTTGGTTAAATATTTCAGGTGAAATTTTTTTTTTTTTTTCAAGCTATATTTTTTTACTATTAAATTCAAATCTATCATTTACATTACATAGTTTGTAAATAAAAAGGAGAATAAGTAAGCATAGTATAAGTAGTAATAAGTTATTAATTTTCATGAAGAAAATTCACTTTGATTTTTGCTCATTCTACTTTTCTAGTGAGTGTGAAAATGAAGTTTGATAAAGCAAAAACAACTGTTATCTCCAGCCACATTGAGAAAGTCCTGTGAGATATGCCAATTGGGATAGAAACTGTTTTCAAAGAAAAAGAAGGAGAACATAGGAACAAGAAATAGATGACTTGGAGAAAATTTGCTTGTAATATGATAATATAAATAGTGATAGTTTGTGAATAAAAAAAAGTTTAATTTGATATGTTGTGATTTCAAATAAATGCAGCGGCCGCAATGGCCTATAATTTTTTTCCATGTTTTATTTATCTTATTCAGGACAGCAGGTCATTTAGGGATCAGAAGACATTAATGTGGACTGTTCAATTATTCGAAAACACCTGCTAGCTTGTTAAAGCTATGGGCAGGTTCTTTTCTAATTTCCTGCTTAAATTTGATTTTTTTTTTCTTTTTTTTTTTTGCATTGGATAGTTGAGATTAACCTCAGCTATCTTATGCAAAAAAAAAAAAAAAAAAAAAAAAAAAAGTTTAAAAATATACAAATTTAAACGAGAAATTAGAAAAGAACCTGCCCATGGGTTTAACATTAGCGAGCAGGATGTTTTAGTGTCAGTGAAGTGTCCCCTTAAACCTAACGCCACTCATTCTCCAGAAAAGAACTGCAGAGGGAAAGTTGCCATATAAGGTAAGGGCAAAGTGTCTTGCTTTACCATCTGGCTCAAATGACTCAATTTTTAGGAAGTTTTATTTATTTCTTTTAAAACTAGTATTCCATGTTTGAGATATTTTAATAGAATACTATTTATGAAATAAATTTACAAATCTTTAAAATCATTAAAAATTAATTTTAAAGGCTTTGTGAAACAATTCATAAAATCCAATTAAAATTGGAATTTTAGTAAAACATACATAAATTATTGTGATATTTGAAAGCTAAGCTCTTCGAGAAAAGAATAGCTTTCCTGACTTTGTTTAATGCCTTTGTAAAATATTATTGATTGTTTAAATGGTCATTTCAATTGCACTTTCTATTTAAAATTGCTTTTAAGAAGTAATTTTAAAGAAAAATATAATGATATTCAATGAATAATATAGAATTCCAACCGAGTGTTTATCCCCGAGTTGTATACGTGAGTCTCTGATTCAGAATGAAGAGAGTCCTAAAGATAAGATATAATTTTTTTTTCAAAGAAAAAATTTTAAACTAATAAATTTTGTATTGATAAATCGGTTTTAAACTAATAAATTTTGTATTGATTTTTGATAATTTTTAATATAAAGTAATTCAATTTTAAAAGTTATACAACAGGTGGATTTTTGCATAAGTAATTTAACGAATTATTTTGAACTAAATTTTGCCAGAAGATTATTATTTTTTTTTTCAAAGTTTATATAAATACAATTAAATAAATCTGAAAATCTATATTTATGGTAAGAGCAGAAAAGAATAAATACCTACAGCTACATGTTATTTTTCTTAAATTTTTAATAATGGTTAAATATTTCGATTATGTGAAAAAAAATGTATAAAAAATTGGTAATATGGCAAAAAAAAAAAAAAAAAAAAAAAAAAAAAAAAAAAAAAATGCTGTATATTACAATTTTTATTCTTACCACTTCCACAAATTCAAATTATTATTATGAATATAATGATTTTTTATTTTTAATGAAAAAAGTAACATTTAATTATCTTTTTTACATTTTAATGTTTTCACATAGAACACTGAAACTGAAAAAAAAAATGAAAAAACATCAAAATGTAGCTACTTTAAAATTTTGAATAAATTATTTTATTAATATTAAATTTAATAAAATGCTTTTTTAGTATTCTTTCATTCATAATCTTTAATATTACAATTATATCTAATGGATATAATAATAAAAACTGGGGCCTTTAACAAAACAGTTAATCCATGTGGCATTTCAGATGCTTATATACATGGATTAGCTAATTTAAAGCTGGACTCACCAATATAAAATGGTAAACCTTTTTTTTCCTAATGTAAAGAGTTATTGATTTCTAATATTTTGCTAAAACAGGTAATCAATATCTCCCTATATGAGAAAAGAAAGATTTGCCATTTTATAGTGCTGAATCCAGTTTTGGCCAATATAGGTCGGTCCGACGTTCACCGATATCGGTCGGTCCAGGGTTCACCGATATTGGCCGGTCTGACGTTCACCGATATCGGCCGGTCCGACGTTCACCGATATTGGCCGGTCCGACGTTCACCGATATCGGTCAATATTGGGTCCCGATATAGGCCGATATTGGAAAAAAAGCTAGCCATGCAATATCGGCCGGTCCGGTGTTTACCGATATTGGTCGATATTGCGAAATCGTTGTTCCCGATATAGGCCGATATTGCTGTGCTACCTGGGATAAACCCTCAGATTGTCCCATAACGGACCCAAGCCTTTTTAAATGCGCAAACTGTGGCGGAAACCACACAGCAAATTATACTGGATGCCCTAAGCGCCCCAAAAATCAAACTACTAAAAGAGACACTAAAATTCCTAAAAATTGGACTAGTGGCCCAAAAGACACCGACCCCTTAATACTGGATGCAGTTAATTTTCCTGCCCTCCCTTCTAAAACCATTACTAAGCCAAATGACAATGATAATCCTCAAATCAGTTTCAATGGGTTCGCAAAATTAAACTATCCTGACCTATTCAAAAATTTATACCCCATAATTGAAAAACTTAAAATCCTAAATGATCTCCTAGAAAATATCAGTAAACTTACTTCAAAATTAAATATACCTATTCAAAATTTAATAGAAACCAAATTCAGCACTCTAAAAAATATGTCAGAAAAGACTTAAGACCAGTTAGTCTATCTGCAATTTTCCTATTGGCTTTCAAGTTCCTGACTCCTCCTCCTTTCCGACGGGGCGCATGCATTTTTATACTACCTTCAATTCTTACTATCTCGTTTTCTGTAATTTTTCGTATTGGCTCTCAAGTTCCTGACTCCTCCTCCTTTCCGGCGGAGCGCATGCGGTTTTGAACATCCTAAATTTTTATACTTATATGGTGCCTGAACGGGCCTTTTTTTTTTTCTTATAGGCCTTTTGGCCTTTTACCGTCCTTTCCAGTTGCTTCGGAATTCTCTCAATGTTATGTTCTCTCATTGTTATGTCCCTGGGGGTGTGTGGCATTAGGCCATTGGTACCTCGGCAAATGTTCGAAGTTATTGATCATGTTTTGGGTTTGCCTTTGTCTTGTTACATAATAACGAGACTACACTTTCCTTAAGCAGAGATCGCTCGTTTTACAATGAGGGATTTCTGTCCACCACATCTGGGGTTTGAAAAAGATATTGTTATTCAGGAATGTTAGAAAAATATATCGCTCAATATCAAATCATGATATTCAGCAATGACAAAAAAAAATATCACTTAATGTCAAAAAGTGATATTCAGAGATGTTGGAAAATATTGGCCAATATTCACAGATGTCAAAAACTAATATTCACAAATATTATTTTAGGGGGGGGGGGTCATTTAACGTTGGCCAATATCAAATTTTGATATTGGCCGATATTACATTTTGATATTGGCCAATATCTTTGTGCTACCTGGGGTGTAGGAAAAAGGAAAAATTCTGAATCTGAAAATCCAATTCCCCTCAAAAATAAATTCGGAAATCTAAATTCCGAAGCTAATCTCGACAACTTTGATCTTATGAATCAAGAGTCTACCCAAGATGGTGCTGCAAGCACCGATGTTGAATGTTCAAAAAATGACAAGCACCCCTTCTTTATTGAATTCAAAGATATAGATTGGCGCAAAGTCGCCCAAGAGATAAAAGCCCTTGATTCTGATAATCCCCCTAAAGTCAGTCAGCCTCTCTGGGGAACTTCTAAAAGTTCTACCCAAATCTGTAAGCCAATTTAGAGATATCCAAAGATACCTAACTGACAAACATATGAATTTCAACATCCTTAATTCAAAAGAACTTCGACCAAAAAAAAATCTGTATTAGGGGAATCCCCCCCCAACACTGACCCCCAACTTATTATCAAAGACCTTGGTAACAATCAATGGCGGATCTAAGGGAGGGGCGATGGGGCGATCGCCCCCCCCTTGGGCTAAAAAAGGGTCGGTAAACTGACATTAGAGGCTTCCACGGGAAAAGACCTGTGACGAATGCCGGCCCGACCCAGGTCGGGCCGGTACAGGTCTTAACTCTTTAAGGGTCGGGTCGGGACCGGGACTTATTTTTTTCTGGAGACTTGCGCCTGGACCGGACTTCGCTTTTTGCGAAGACTGGGGTCGGAGCAGACTTCTTTTTTATCGGGTGGAACCTGGCTTAGATTTCATTCTTTCTAGAGGTCTGCACGGGCCGAAATTTTCAGGACTGCGTCCAGCATAAAAGCTGAAAATTCGGTCCGGTTGCGGCCAATGGCGGATCGATCGCCTCCCCCCTGCGCTAATAAAAGGTCTGCAAACTCGGACCTTGCCTGTTCTCCACTCTTTCCTGGCCAGGTAATCCTATATTCTGTAGACTCCATCCGGGCCGGGCTAGACTTCTTTTTTCCGGGACGAGTTTGGTATGGAATTCATTCTTCCTAGAGATCTGCACAAGCCGAAATTTTCAGATCAGGGCCCGACCCGGCATAAAAGTTAAGAGTTCGGCCCGTGTCTGACTCAACCTGTATGAAATCCATTATTGACTCGTGCATACATACCTCTAAATTCTTCCCCCCGAGCCTAAGTTCGGGTGGTATTTTTTACTTTCTTCCATCTTTACAAGAACAAGGTATTGGATTGGTAAAAATTTTCGACGTATTTCTACAATTTAGGAGGTCTTGAACACGAATTGACTGTTCTTAGAAAATGTCTGTCTGTCTATACATATGTGACACAAATTTTGTGGGGGCTCTATCTCGAGAACGCGGAATTTAATAAAAATTCCTATTCAGTTAGACCTTGACATAAATTGGTGCTGATGAGGTTTTGGTTTAAATTACTCAACAGGTGGTGCTGCTATGCTGCATTTTTCGCGATTTCCGCGGTAGCTACATCTCAAGAATTAACGCACGGAATTTCATTAAACTTTAGATTATGTTTGACCTTGGTATAAATAAATCTTTATGAGAATTCGGTATATACCGCCCAACAGATGTTGCCACTATGATCTGTTTTTCACGATTTCCGCGTTAGCTATATCTCAAGAACGAATAAGTTGTCATTTAATTTTTATTGCAGACGATTTGATTTATATAGAAGAAAGTTTTGTGATAGTCACAACATACTAGTATTTTTTTGTTTTCGTAAAAATTGTGGTGATGTTGTGCATTCTTTTAGCATAATTTTTAGAAATTTTATTTGGTTTAATAAATCAAAGCGATATATTTTTAAACTAGTCGGATGTGCAGTCCCAAAACTTTCTTCTATCTCATACATGTTAATACTTCAAAATTCGCTATCACGGAATTCTGTTTTACGTCATCTGCTTGCTAAGCGACGGGTTACCTTCGCCGCATGAACAGCCGATGTTAAACTACAAAAAATTGCACAAAAATTGCTATTACAGTGCCCCTTTCCAATTGAATGTCCCTAAATTCAATTAGAACCTGCTGGCCATAGTCGAAAACCTATAAATAAAATTTGGTTCAATTCTATGCATAGCTTCATACACTTTCCAATGATACAACAATGAAAATGGCACAAAAATCGCTATTACAGAGCCCGCATCCGGCGGAATATCCCGAAATTTAAGTTCGACCTGCTAGCCGTAGTCAAAAACCTATAAATGAAATTTGGTTTAATTCTATGCACAACTTCATACACTTTCGATGATACGAAGAGGACACACACACGGACAGACAGGCATTTTGTAAAAACGTGTTTTTCGGGATATCTTTCGCTGTAAATCCTTCGAAAACCGGAAATCGAAAAAATTTGCAATTACAATACTTTTTTCTGTTATATATAAAAGAATTAAAAAAATGTACTTTTTTCTTTGTAGAGCTTTAAAATTATGACTTTTGTTTATTATTTGTTTCTTTATTAATTCTAAACTACGTTAATATTAATGAATATTTATCTGAATGTAATTGTACAATTCAAATATTTAATGAGTGTTTATATATATATAAGTAGTGGGCTTTATGAATAGTTTTCATTGTAGAATAATGTTGTTTCAGAAATATCGGCATGTTTTGTAGAAATTAAGTCTGGCGGTGAAGTACCAATTAAGTTTTTGTATGGGCAGATCCGGGCTTGGGGCAAACTTTTAGCTTTTATACTGGAGCGGGCAAAGCCGAGCTCAGGCTTTTATACCGGGCCGGGCCAATATTTTTTGTACAGGTCGGGCCTGGCCCGAGGCTGGAAATTTCGGCAAGTGTAGAACTCTAACCGTGATATCTAAGCTAGTTTTAATGTTTTTTCTAAATGCCTCTTTCAGCCAGCGTCCCATAGCTACTGAATATATGTTTCGTTAATAAGTTTTAAAACAGTCTTTACTGAATTAGAACTGATCTTTGATATAAAGAAACAAGCAGTCTTATACCCAGTTAGTATTTGTTTTACAAAATTCTGAAATGTGGCGATCAATCAAAGCTTAAAATTGTCTCTATGATTATATTAGCCTTCAAACAATTGAGCCCTTATGCGACTTCTAAAAGGTATCTCCGCGAGTGCCCATAGATACACATTGCCTCTAAAAAAAGTTTGTATGAATTCTTTGTATATTTTTCGTCCTACCGCTGTATAACTTTAATAAAAATCTGAACAACCTTTTTATTAGTACTGTAATGTGATGTCTTTCTTCCCTATAGTTCTATCTTCGAAGTGTTCGTTGTTTCTTTGGGAGTTTTATTACAAGGTCCAGTACGTCGATTGCGTCATAGGCGATGTTACAGGGAGAAGAGCTCGCCCAGCCTCACTGTACCTAAGACTCCTATAATAGGAGCTGACGCATATCCATTTTGTTTCGGATTATTCGTGCTCAGTTCAGCATCAATCTACCGCAGCCGGAGTTGGGGGTTGCCTAAGACTCGGTTCTGATTGGTTGAACCGGTTCTGATTAGCTTGGTTTTTCGACTGAACTTCAATTTGAGACCCAAATCTGCGAGGATGCTGTATTATAGGAGCTCTAACTGTACCTATCCCTACATCTGTCTAGTTGGCGGCAAGTTTCAAGTTAGCATAACCTACGATAATCTTCGCTCCCTCCGGTCTTCCACACCCCGTAATTTACTAGCAGTGAGAGTAAAAAGAATCTAGTGATACAGCAATTGCTTACATGTGCAAAATGATAGATAGCAGAGACTCACATTCAAAATTTGACGTGTTTGTTGCGAAAAGCGAGAAAAACTGGCGAAACATATGTAATTCAGGGCAAAAATGAAAAAACAAAACAAAAAACATCTTAAGTAAATTGGGCTTCTTCCATTATGAAAAAAATACACTTAAAAAAAGGGTGATAAAGATTAAACAGGTAAAGACCATTTAAAACATTTGTTTATTACTTTTGTTAATACTCTCAACAACAGTAAGCCTAGTAGTGTAATGCTCAGCTTTACTCGCTACCAGGCTACAGGTTCCCAGTTTGACTGCGGACTGATCAAGGCTAACTGAGGCCTTAATCCATTCGGGGTCTATAAATTGAGCACCAAGCTTATTTGGGGACTAAATATTGATGGTCCCTCCCGCATTAGGCTGACAACTTGACAGGGGCATGATAGCATCCCAGGGCCCATTATAATAAAAAAAAAAACAGGGCTATAGGCCATAAGCCTTAATGAATTGTAAGTTTAGTTCTCAAAAACAAACTCACTTTTTTTCTGACACATTTACAAAATCATTACTATTCATACACATACAAGAATAGAAGATCAGTAGCAAAGGCTGTGTTTTAAGCGCCCGTAGCAATTCAAAAATTTGCTCTCGCTCCCTAGAGACTACACTGCAAAAAATAATTGTTGATTTTACAGTATAAAACTGGCCCCCAGCTGCCAGTATTATACCGTAAAATTAACAGTATTAAACAGTAAAATAAGCAGTAATACGCTGCCGCGCAAGCAGTAATACGCTACCGCGCAGTATTATACCGTAAAATTAACAGTATTAAACAGTAAAATAAGCAGTAATACGCTGCCGCGCAAGCAGTAATACGCTACCGCGCATGCGCGGTAGCGTATTACTGCTTGCGCGGCAGCGTATTACTGCTTATTTTACTGTTTAATACTGTTAATTTTACGGTATAATACTGGCAGCTGGGGTGCCAGTTTTATACTGTAAAATCAACAATTATTTTTTGCAGTGTACTGTAGTTTCTTATACCGTAATTTTTAATACAGCGATGTTTCGGAGTTTCGCGCACTGGGCAATTTTTAAGAAACTACAAAAATCCCATTTAAAAGAACTCCACCTTTTTAACATACAACTTAAAATTCCACCTAGAGACCTGCGCGGATCTGGTTGTCTCTAAGCGAACCCAAAAATTCCATTGTAAGCATAACCGAACCCCGAAAAAATATCTTCGTTCTCCCGAAACCGAAATGAAAGAAAATTAATTCAAATTTTAATAGAATTATAAAATGTAGTATGCAATTATATTTCTAATTTCAATTTTCTTTTATATAGAAATATAAGCATCTATTATATATATACTCATTAATATTCAAATACTGTAAAACATTTAAATAACGGACACATCGGTGCTATCGAATTTATCTCTTACTCGGGGGAGTTCACAAAAATATGCAAATAATTGTATTGGGGACTGTCTCCACTCTTCAGGAGTGACCGTACGGAGGTCTTACTGTACATGATATTACTTCTGAATTTGCGGATAAATTCGACAGCTCCAAGGTGGCCGTAATTCGGAGGTTTTACTAAATAAAAGATTTAAAAAGTATTCCCTACATAAAGCTTCCCGTTATTTGGGACTGTCCGTTATGAAATTTTTACTGCATATAGATTTTATCTGAAAAAATATTTTAGACATTCTTTTAAAAAATCGGGTCAATCTTAACACGACACGCAAGAGTGAAAAAACCCAACCCGATAATGTAAGTCAACCCGACCCGTAGGAAAAATGTAGAAGTCAACCCGACCCGCAGCAAAAAAAGTAAAAATTAACCCAACCCGAACCCATCTCGTACCAAAAAACAAGTTAACCCGACCCGCAGTAAACAAGTAGGAGTCAGCCCGCCCCAAACCCGACCCGTAGCAAAAACGTAGAAGTAAACCTGACCCGCAATTTAAAAAAATAGGCCCGACCCGACCAAGATTGCGGGTCGGATATTAACCTCCAAATTTCTGATATCGCCCCCCCCTTGAAGACTCTCTAGATCCGCCCTTGGTAACAATGGATTTAAGGCCACACGAGCCGCCATGCTCAAGAGTCGCAAAACTGGCAGAGGTATGCCAATTTACATGGTCAACGTCCTCCCTTGCACTAATTTTGAGAAAATCTATAAAATTGAGGAACTTTGTGATATAAGTGTTCGTATAGAATTCTTCAGAAATAACAATAACCCAAAACAATGTTACCGCTGACAACGGTTCGGACACGCTTCCGAGACGTGCAGCCTAACACCAAAATGCCTTAAATGCTCAGAAGAGCACCTCACTGATAACTGCCCTAAGACAGGTAAAATTATTCCAAAATGTTCCCAGATAACAATTTTTGATTTTTAAAACATTTTTCTAACCTCAACATGTAAATGACTAGATGCTTTTTAAAGGCTTTGTCTGAAAGGTTTGCAAACATTGTAAAGAGGATTATAAAAGGTTGCTAGTTGACACAATCTGAGGTACTTTGTACTTGTTTTAGGACAAGCATACCAAAAGGTAGAAATGTAAGGCTAGTTACAGAATTTCATATTGACCATTGTAACAATAATTACAATCAAAGGTACATAATAATGCTTTTATTATAAGCATCTATAAAGGAAATGAAAAACGTTTTGATTAATCTGTTAGTTTTAAATCTTAATTGACACAGGCATGAGATTTTCATCAAAATAACTTGACTTAGAATTTTTCTTGTTTCTGTGGGAAATTAAATTTTAGCCTAATATTTATATACTGGGAAAAAAAGGAAAATAATGCTATTTATTAGCCTACATATTTAAGAAGTTATATTACATTTAGCAAGTTACATATTTTAATTAATATATTGGGTTTTTTTTCCCTTTAAAGTATTAACTATTTTTTTAAAAATTAATACATAGCTTTTTTTCCTTTAAAGTAATTGCTAAAATTTGAATATATATATTTTTTTAAGTTCTACTGATTGAATTTTTTCTTTGTTTCTGCGGAAAACTAAATTTTAGCCTAAAATTTATATACTGGGGAAAAAAGGAAAATAATGCTATTTATTAGCCTACATATTTAAGAAGTCATATTACATTTAGCAAGTTACATATTTTAATTAATATATTGTTTTTTTTTCCTTTTAAAGTAATTGCTAAAATTTGAATATATTTTATTTTTTAAGTTTTACTGAGGTTTTTTTTTTTTTTTTTTTTTTTTTTTTTTTTTTTTTTTTTTTTTTTTATGTGGGAAACTAAATTTCAGCTTAATATTTATATGCTGAAAAAAAATATATATAAATAAAATGATTTTATTAGCCCATATTATATTTAAGAAGTCATATTACATTTAGCAAGTTACATATTTTTATTAATATATATATTTCCTTTAAAGTAATTGCTAAAATTTGACAGCATCAGCGACATTTTGTTTTGGAAAGCAACAGGCAACGCTACGACAGTTGGTTGCGCATGTGCGAAAATCAGATGCGTGAAGGTGGATTTGAGAATATTGGTTGCCTGAAGCTTATCTCCAAAACGGAATATTGCAAACATTCCTGCACTCATGCTATATGGTGAAGATAACTCACCTTTGCAGAACAATGCAACGAAAATGAAAAATGACCGTTTTTGAAACCTTGCTTGCTATCTGGGTTCCAATTGTAACGGTGCCCATCCGGCCTCATACAGAGATTGCCCTAAAAATCCAAACAACATAAAAAAAAAAATACCCCAACACTCAACACCAAAACAAAACCAAAAAACAAATTTAATTGCTGACATCGCAGACATTTCCAAACCCTACGTAGGAAACCCTACGTCTTGAATGGTGTAATTGTACAATTACACCATTCAAGATAAACCAATCGATATTAACAACAGTGAGACCACTACTGACGTTAATAACGATATTCAGGAAGCCCCAGTTGAGGACACTACGAGTTACACCATAAACAATAAAACACCACCTGTTGTGCAAAATAATTATACAAATACCTTCAAAGACATGTTTGACACCTTCAAAGACATGAAGGAACTTCTCCAAATTACCAAACTCTTAAAGCATTTAAAAAACATCGCCATCAAATCAAAAAACTGCAACACCCCATTCGACAAAATGTATATCATAATAGAAGAATTAGACGTCTTTTCTACGGAGCTCAACATTCCCAATTATGAATAATTACAATAACAAAAATTTCTCTTCTCTTCTTATTTTCTCCTTGAATTGCCAATCATTGCAACCCAGGATTAATGAACTCCGCCCCTTTATTTCCATTAATCCACAAATCGATATACTCTTAATCCAAGAAACACTTAACCCTTCCTGCAGTATCACCATCCCAGGTTACAAACTCCATTATACACCACGTGCCAACTCTCACTGGGGCGGCACAGCCATCTACATCAAAAATTATATCCCACATCACACAATTCAAAATATTCCACTCCCAGGCATTGACTACACCAGTACTGGTGTAGTCGACGGCAAGTTGACGACAATACGTATTGTCGTGAACTTGCCCCATGCCAAAATCAACTTCACATCTTTTTACGCACGACACGGGCGACGATACCCCATAAACGACCTGACACACATCATTACACAACACCAACACGCATTTATCGCTAGTGACTTCAATGCACATAGCAGGCAGTGGAACTGTCATTCCACCACTACCAGAGGTAGATCTCTTCACAACTTGGTTAGCCATTTCAATCTTAGTCTCCACGAACCTACTACACCCACATACATTCCTGTTGCTCGCAACCAGCACCCCTCTATTATTGACTTCGCTATCACCAAAAATCTTACCTTCCCTATCACCACTTCTGTTATTAATGACCTAAGCTCTGACCACCTTCCTGTCTTCTTCAAAATTGATCTTATCAACCCTATCTCTCCTCTTCCTTCAGTAGCAATTGACTGGAATAAATTCCAAAATTACCTCAACAATACCGACCTTGCCTACCCCACAATCAACAACACTACTGACATTGACAACGCAGTTAATAAACTCAACAACATCAATAACAAAGCTAAAGAGATGCCACTTACACCAAATTCAAAAATAATAACTCTTACATCTTACCCACTTACATATATAATATCTGTAAACAACGCAACACACTTTGTCGACTCTACCAAAATACCAGAGATCCCACCCTTAAAACAGCTGTCAACAGGCTCAACAATAAAATTAAAACCCTTATTCAAAAAGATAAGCAAAATTTCTCTAAATTTCTCGAAAGTCTTACTTGCGAGGATAACTCTCTTTGGCAAATCAAAAAGAAACTCAACAATAATTACATCCCTATCCCTCCCCTTACTGCCAATAGTCAAACTGCGTATACTGACGAGGACAAGGCAGAATGCCTCGCTGGCTCATATGAAAAGCAATTCTCTCCGAATCCCTTCCTCGCAAATCAAGCACACTTTAACAATGTCAATGATACTGTTAATGACTTCCTCTCAACCGCTCCTACCCCCCTCCCCGAAATTCAACCCATCATAATCAACAATATCATTCAAAAACTTAATAATAAAAAATCTTCTGGGTACGATAAAATTTCCAACTATACTCTTAAACAACTTTCTATCAACTGTATTCTCTACATTACGAAGCTCGCTAATTCTATCCTCAAACACTGTTATTTTCCTAAACCCTGGAAAACCTCTATCATTTCTCCTATTCCTAAACCATCCTGCAATCTTAATGATCCAACTAATTTCCGTCCCATCAGTATTCTCTCCTAAGCAAAGTCATCGAACGCGTCATTAGATCACAGCTCAATGGCTTCCTTCACAACAACAACATTCTTATGCCTGAACAATTCGGCTTCAGAGCCAAGCACTCCACCCAACACCAACTTCTTCGATTTGTGGAATTCTTAACTGAAAACTTCAATGAGAAGAAGCCTACTGCTGCCATATTTCTTGATATCGCCAAGGCTTTTGACAAAGTCTGGCACGCGGGCCTCATTTACAAATTAATTCGGCTTAAGTTCCCGTCTGGACTTATCCATTTAAAACACTCTCACCTTGGTGATCGTAACTTGTACGTCCGCGTAAACAACTCACTTTCTCTACTACACATTATACTCTGTGGTATTACTCAGGGTTCAGTCATTGGCCCTATTTTATTCATAATATACTTTAATGACATTCCACGCACACTCTTCACATCACTCGCACTCTATGCGGACGACACTGTTCTCTATGGCACTGCACATCAGCCATACAATCTTTACAAAAATCTACAACATCTTCATGGATTGGTGTGATCAATGGCGCATTAAAATAAACGAATCTAAAACTACTGCTGTTTACTTCTCTAGAACCTTTTCCACTCCTAATAGATTAACCATCAATAATACGACCATTCCCTGGTCTGACGATGCCAAGTACCTGGGGGTTACCATTGACAAGCGCATTACGTTTAAAAAGCATATTCTTAATATCCGCGGTAAAGTCGCCGGGATTTTCAAAACCCTCGCCCCCCTTCTTTGCAGCTCACTCTCCATACACAACAAACTCTTAATATATAATGTTTGCATTCTCTCTGTTATCACATATGCATGTCCAATCTGGGGCTTCACTTGCAAAACCAGTATGAACAGCCTCTCTAGTACCCATTACAAACAGCTCCGTTACATCATGAACGAGTCTAGATACCTCAAAAACTCCACAATCCTCAAGGATCTGAAAACGACTTCACTCAAACATCGCATTAGACACCTTGCGAAAAAATTCTACAATGACATTAATCACATCCCAAATGAACTCATCTATGAGCTACCTGACTACGATGCTTGCAGTCCATCCAAACAGAAAAAACCATGGTACTCCACTATTTTTGATGAATAGTCCTTCCGAGCTATAATTCTTATTTTCTCTTTAATTAAAAAAAAATATATTTTTATATCTTTTATTAATTAAAATTAAATTGACTTTTCTCCTAAACTTCTCCTAACATCTTTACTTTGCCTCGTATTATTTTTGTTTTTTTAACTATGAACTATTTTAGGTAGCTTTCAATATAAAAAAAGTATAAAGCTACCTATTGGAGCCGTTCGGAGGAAAGCAGTTCCAGAAAATTTCGATATAGTAGTTATAAATATTATGTTCCAGTTTTTTTTAATATTATAGTAACTTATCAACACTAAACAATTTTCGTCACATTTCTCATCAGGAATCAACATTTAATTGTAATTATTAACAGAAATAAATCAAAACATCAAAAATTTCAGCTATGGACACCATACAAAAAGATAATAGATGATTGTTTTAATGAGTGTAATTGGAATTTAATGAAACAAAATAATGGTACTTTTCAGTTAGTCGGCTGATTAAAATACTCACCACCAGCCGAAACATTCTATAATACAATGTTTACGTTGAGAAGAGCTAGCAGATGGCGCTGCGATCCCATCGTTATCTTTTCAGCAACGTTGTACATTTATTGGATTCAATTTTTTAGCACTATTTTGTAGCAGATTTCCACACTATGTATTCTAGGCGCTGTAGTTCAGGCAAACAGTTCAATTTTTTCATATTATCCATTTCATTTTAAAAATACTTTTCTTATTCGAATCACGATATAAAATAGCTTTTTATTCAAATCCCGGCAAGAGCCCCCATATCTTATGAATATCTTAAGGATTCTTCAGAGGGACTTCATAAAAATAATTCGTAGTAAAGATAGGTTATTTCGTCAAATCCCTTCACCCCCCATGCATGGGGGAAAATGGGGGGGGGGGGGAGAAACAGGAAGAGTATGCCTTTCAAAAATTTCCCCCTATTTCAAAAATATGCTGCAAAAACTATTGTTTTCTTAGATTCCAAGATGACTACCCCCACCCCCTTTTTTTTGGAGGGGGGGGGAAGAAAGAATTTTTAAATGTTTTAATTTTAATGTTGAATTTAAAAAATGTTTTCTTACTCTTTTCCCAACCGCTAATAATTCTATAAAATTTTCTTCAGTTTCTAAAAATTGCAAGAACTGGCATTGTATTATTAAATAAAATGATAGAAAAGTAAATACATAATAAATTAGCAAGTTGGGCTTCAAAGTTTTAAAAGAGATGTTCAAAAGTACCTTTGAGTGAAATTTCTCGGATGCTGTATTGCACAATTACAGTATCAAAAGTTATTATTTTTTCATATGTTTTTCCATCAGGAAACAAAAAAAAAATCTTTAAAGGCGTTCATTACTGGCCCATTTACTCCACATTGTGTTTATGTATGCTTACTCTGATATATACACAAGATTAATAAGAACCTGCTATGAATGGATCAAATTTGGGTATTTTTTTAATTCAACTGACACAAAAAATGCAAACAGAAAAGATTTTTTGCCAAACTTACTCAGGCACAGATGTCACATACGCATCACATTGGTGTGATTTCCCCTCCTCCCCCCCCCCTCCCCGCCAATTTGGCGAAAACTTTGTTTTTGAATATTAGGTACAAATAGCATGCAATAATAGCACGTAATTTTTTATTTCAATATAAAAATAAAATAACGTAATAAATGAAATTGGGAACTCAAGCGCTCGAATACGCCATCTGGTGGAAAAAAGATATAACTTCTCGCTTCAGGAAAATCCCTTTCAAACCGATTGCATTACATGCATTTTTAATTTGTTCTTAATGATTATTTTTTTGCACAGTTTGAGATTTCATGTGATATTTGTCTTCTGTGTTTATATGACAAAGTAAAAATTACCCTAATTTGAATATCTAACACTTTCAAACGCATTTACAATAAATATAATGGTTTCAATGGAATTTAGCATTAGTTAAAGGGACGATTTTCCTGTACCGACGGCTGCGATCAGCGCCTCTATAGACCGTTTTAAGTCCCAATAGCTTCTATTATTTAAAAAAAAGAAATAAATGATAGTTTGATATAAATAAATATTGAAATACCTAATAAAAACAATTTATAGAATTAAAATAAAAAATAAAAGTAAATAAACAGCAATATAAACAAAATAACCGGGTTACCATGTGAGGCATAAAGTTGCCATTTTGTTGCAATCGCGCCAATGTGGTGCGTATATGCGCGACCTACGTTATACTAAGAGCTTGGTTTTTCGACTGAACTTCAATTTGAGCACCAAATCTGCAGATCCTCACATGTGAGGATGCGTCAGCCTCTATTATAGGAGCTCTGCGTTATACACGGCCGATGCATGACGTTGAAAACGTCACATGGAGTGAATCATTTTTTCACGGCGATTGGTGCAAAATGGAGGTGCAGAGCTTTGCACCAATCACCGTGTTAAAATGATCCACTCCATGTGACGTTTTCAACGTCATGCATCGGCCGTGTATAACGTAGGTCACGGTATATGACATCTGTGCCCTTACTCACACAAATTGTAAAAAATAAATGATTTTTTTTTAAAATCTGTATTACAGCAAGTTTTACAATGTTATTTTTTATAGTTTTGTAACTCCTCAAAATATCTCCAATAACCACACGAGTGGCTAATTCAAACTTTATATTTTACATATAAACTAGCACAATTATCATAAGACTATATTTGAGTAAACATAGCCCTGTCATTTAAATGCAAGAAAATATTTATAAGCATATAAAGCTAACATAACTTTCTCATATCAATGAAGTGATTGTTCCGATGTAATTTTATTATTTAAAATTTCTTAATAATTCAGCAATTTCTTTGAATAAAAAATTACTTATTTTTATTTAGCCCCCCCCCTTTTTTTTTGAGTAATAGGCTAAAGCTGTCTGGATTTTTATTTCTACATATTTTCAAAAACAAATCCTTTTTTCCCGATGATTTTTTTTAAGTGATTTAATCCTCTAAAGATATAATCTGCAATTTATTTTATGCTCAATTATCAACTTATAACTGTTCAAAAGTTATCGCTGCGATCGCCTTATTATCGTTGGAGCATCGTTGCACATTTATAGGCTACAACTTTTTAAAGCATTACAAGGATAGCCGGTTTCCTATGTACTCCAAAGACATTTAAAAGATATCTAAAATGTCTTTGCAACTTGTATTCATTTTACAGCAGAGAGCGATTTGCGAACAGTTACAGTTTTAATTATGCGTCAATCAGCAGTAAAATCAAAAACAAAACAAAAAGTACACAATTTTAAAATAAATTTGTTGGCAACAACATTGAATTGCGCGCCGAATTCATGGACTTATAAATATGTTAGTGGAGATACATGAAATGTAAATATTTTAGCATTTTCTTTTTATTTATTAGTATTTATCTACTTCTACTCAAGATCGATTAAGTTGGAGAGCTTAATTTGTATTGTTATTGATATAATATTGACAATATGGCTGGAACGAAGAGGAAATTATCAGAAGGTCATTTAGATCAATATGTTTCAACTGCCAATGAAGTAATTTCTTTTAAATTTGTTAAGTCCAAGGAGGATATAGAAGATGAATCTGATTCCTTTAACCCAGAATTCACCCACCAGTTCTTTGGTGATAGTGAGAATATATTTGGATACATTGGGCTTAAAATAAAATTTCTTTATTCTGCTTGTGGTTTGAATCAGTACTTCAGCATGAAGTATAGAGAGAAAGTGAAACCTTCTAAAACAGGTGGTCTTGAAGCTGATGATGTCTATAAAATAATTGTCGATAAACTCGAACTAGAACCTATGACAGATCTGGATGCATTTATCTCTTCATTTGATGATGAAACTTCATTTACACCTTTTGGAGTGCTTGTATCTTCTTTTGAATTGGAAATAGATGATAAACTTGAAGAATTTGGAGTTTATCGAGCTGATACAACTACACCGGGTTTTAAACAGTATCATGAAAAAATGCAGACTCTAATTTTGTGGTTTATTGATGCAGCTTCATATATTCTCGATGATGAACGATGGGATTATTTCATTTTGCATCAACATATTTCAGATGGAGAAAAAAAAATGTACCCATTCATCGGTTTCGCTACTGTTTATAGATATTATGCTTACCCCAAAATGGTTCGACCCCGAATAAGTCAGATGTTAATCTTGCCTACCTTTCAAAAAAGAGGTCTCGGCTCTAAAATGCTTGATGCCATTAGCAATTGGTACATCAAAGACCCAGATGTGTTAGATATAACTGTTGAAGATCCTTCCGATGATTTTGTGAGAATTCGAGATTATGTCGATTGTAAGAACTGTATGACGTTGGCAAGTTTTGCCGAAGAAAAATTGAAAGAAGGCTTTAGCAAAGAAATGATTGAAGAGGCTCGTACAAAATTCAAAATAAATAAAAAACAGGCTCGACGTGTTTATGAAATTTTGAGATTGAAATGTACAGACACTAATAATAAAAGTGAATATAAAGCATATAGATTAGATGTTAAAAATCGCTTAAATGCTCCATACCAGAGAGAACTTTTAGATATGGAGAAACTTGCTAAAACTTTAGCCCCAGATGAGCTAAAAGCAGCGATAAATCCTATTCCAGCAGAACAAAGAATAGAAAAACTTGATCATTTATATAAAGAATCTGAAGAAAAGTACAAAGCTGTCATTGAAAGGTTACTTGAAGAAGAATGAAAACCTTACACCAGTCTCATTATCAATAATTAGCACGTATGTCTTTGAATATGTTTCCGTTTGTGTTTAGAGATGAACCAAGTTCACTGTGCTATTATTTTATGTTTTTCATAAAACTGTTAATTTAAATATGTTCTATTTTCTCACTTATTCCATGTTTTTGTTAAAGAATAACATTATTTTCGTTTAATTTTTTTCATGTTCTATTGTAATGTGAAGTTAAATCTGTGTATGTTATGAATCTGGTTATTAAATATCATAATTTCCAAACATTTCTTTTAATTCATTTATAGAAGATTAAATTCAGTAGGGTGTGAATTAAGTTATTCTTCCATAATAGGGTGTGCTGCTACCATCAATCAGTGCATTTTGTACTTTAATGCAGTGGTTGCATTCATAATTATATAGTATATATATATTAATAGATATTATTTTTTCTTTTTTTGAAAACAAGTTCATTTTTATTTAATGAACAAATTGTCTTCTTTTATGTATTATAATTAACAGAGATGTTGTGATTTGTTTGTTGGTAATCATAATTTGATGAGATAGTAGTATAAGTTTTTGACATGTTCTAACTAAAAACAAAACTTTAAACTTCAATTATGAACTTACTTTTAAAAAGCAGAAACAAATAGGCTAAAAATGTGGAACAGATATACCATTCACCCGCAGTCTACCATCTTGTTTTTAAAATCAAAACACATTTGTTTTGTTTCTCATTTCTAAAATAATTTTCATCCATATTTACTTATTATAAACGTGTTATTTAATTTAATTGACTAATTTATTTATATTTAGTAAAAGAAAGAAAAAAAAAACCCCCAAGGTTGTGGACAAATGGTACATCTAAGCCAAAAATGTGGGATATTTAAATAAGCTTCAATTATTTTGTAATTTAATTAAAGAAACTTGTAATTAAATAAGCATTTATGGCTATCCTTGTGTATTTGCTTTGCAGTCCACCATCTTTTTTTTTTTTTAATTAAACTTTTATTATTAAATATAAATAAATTAGTTAATTAAATTAAATGACGTGTTTATAATAAGTAAATATGGATGAAAATTATTTTAGAAATGAGAAACAAAGCAAATGTGTTTTGATTTAAAAAACAAGATGGCAGACTGCGGGTGAATAGGATAGCTGTTCCTAAATGTATATGTTTTAAAACATTTATGTTAGTGGCCTGCAAGATTTAAAATTTTGAGTTTAGTGGTTCAAAGGGTTTGTAGCCGTTTCTTTAGAGTAGGGATGCACAGAATATTCAGTTAGGCTATATATCAAAATATTCGGCTAAACCTTACACAACTTCTACTTTTAACAGTGAATTAATAAAGATATTCAGAATAATTATAAAATAGGGCTAAGATGCTTTACACTCACGCAGAAAAAAAAATAATTAATCAGTTAAAAAAAGGAAAAAAGTCGCCAAATTTAGGGGAATTTTTCCTTTAATGGCAACCTAGCCATTGTATTAAGTTATTTGTTTGGCGCAGTCTTGAAAATCGTGCCAACCAAAAAGTGCCAAACTTTTGTTCACATGTTTGCGTGAGTGTAAAGCATCAGTTCCTAAAATAGAAACATATTTAAATAAAAGAGAATGCTTTTGGTATGACTGGAGAATTCACCCTTGCTTGGCGTGATTTTAAAAAATTGGCAATTTTTTAATAGTTTGTTTATATTTATCATCAAGGTTAGAAATTAGTGGTCGTTAGTCATCAAACACAACTAAATAATAACTATTATTGGATTTTACAACCACAAAATTATGCCTAGTCGTCAAATTTGATGCCTAGCTTTCTTTCACTTTAATTTTTGTTTAAAAACGCTGCCATTCGTACTGTAGCATAAGTTTTTCTCCTTTGCCACATGCACTTCAAGAACACCTGTTTTTGATAGAATAAGATACTGTATCAAGAATGTTTTAAAATTTGAGTGCTATACCACTCAAAAAATATATGCATGGAAAAATACATGCAAAAAATATAAAATGGTGCATGAGTATAAGACATCATAGCCATAACTTTATAACCCTGTATAATAACCTTCAACATTTATTTACACTGTTTGTTTGCATTGACTTGGCACATTTATCACCACCTCTCAAACCGGCAACAAGCAGTGGTGAATTCTACAATTTACCCATGCTTTTAAATTATTTATTTGTTTGAAAAGTGACACCTAAGAAAAATAACCATTCATATTCATGTCAACCTTCATAAGAATTAATGATGCACAAATGACATTTCCTGAATATTGTCTGGTAATAATCTTTTTCACAGACAAAGTGTTTCTAAACAAAATAAAACAAACTTTCATGGTTCGATAATATGCATCAATACAGAAAATTTTTATCCAGGAAATCAGAATCGCAATTCACTTACTCAGTCAAAAATACAGTGTATTTCACTCCAGGCCAAACTTGGATTTTTATTTTTTAACTTTAACAATAATGAAAATATTGTAATTAAAACGATATTTATAACAGATATACCTTGATTTCTGTGAAATAGGATGACATGAGGAAAAGTGTTGGAAATTGCTGCCATTCATATCTAAAAAATCCCTGACGGCTCGGCCTATAGGCACTGGTAGATTTCGAAGACTCAGACTGTGGGGCGCGTGTTTGTCGGGAATTGCGGAAGAAATGACCTTTTTTACGATGATGCAGCAGTTGGAACCACCTACTTCGAAACCTAACTTGTTTGCAGGCGGAGCCGGCAGGGATTTTTAAAAATTTATTTATTTATTTATTTATTTATTTTTTGTTATAATGTTTGGTCCTATAAAAAACTTGTCAGCAGAATCCTCGAATAAGTGAGCTTCCCGATTTGGCGATTTTTTTGATGCACGCCAAGGAACGACGCGTGCCAACCGAGAAATCGGCAACCTCCGAATTCTACCCAATCAGAACACGTGCTTTTCGGCAGACGACTTATTTATTATTTACACACTTCATGAAGCAAATTCTTTCACAAAGTAAACCGTAAACATAGCATTGATTTTATTTCGTTTTCAAAATATTTACAAAGTTTTAGTAAATTTTACCGCCACATTTTTTAATTTTTACATACTTTTACCAATATTTTCCTTCAGATATTTCAATTTTTACAAACTTTTACCAATATTTTTCTTCAGATATTTCAATTTTTATAAACTTTTATCAATTTTTTCGTTCGGATTTTTCCATTTTTACAAATTTTTAGCTATTTTTTCCGCCGGATGTTTCCATTAAAAAAACTATTTAGGTATATTTCCCTCCGTATTTTTCCATTTTTCAAATTTTGACCAATTTTTCTCTCCGAATTTTTTATTTTTACAAATTTTTAACTATTTATTCCTCCGGATATTTGTATTTTTACAATTTTTTTCCTCCGGATTTTTCCATTTAAAAAAAAGTTCTACCCTATTTTTTCCTCTGGATTTTTCAATTTTAACCTATTTTTTCATTAGGATTTTTCGTTTTTACAAATTTTTAGCTATTTTTCATCTGTATTTTCCATTTTTACAAATTTTTAGATAATTTTTCTCTGGATTTTTCCATTTTTACAAATTTTTAGCTATTTTTTCCTCTGCATTTTTTTTCCAAATTTTAGCTATGTTTATATATATATATTTTTTCATTTTTATAAATATTTAGCTATGTTTTTACTTTTTTCATTTTTATAAATATTTAGGGATGTTTTTCCTTTTTTTAAATATTTAGCTATGTTTTTACTTTTTTTTTCATTTTTATAAATTTTAATAATAGCTATGTTTTTCCTTCGTTTTTTTTTCATTTTTTCAAATTTTTAGCTATTTTTTCTTCCGGATTTTTCCGCTTTTAAAAATTTTTAGCTACTTTTCTCTCTGGATTTTCCGCTTTTAAAAATTTTTAGCTACTTTTTCCTCTGAATTTTTCAATTAAAAAAATTTTTTAGCTACTTTATCCTCCGAATTTTTCAATTTAAACAATTTTTTAGGTACTTTTTCCCCCCGATGTTTCAATTTTTAAAAAAATTTTAGCTACTTTTTCCTCCGGATTTTTCAATTTTTAAAAACTTTTAGCAATTTTTTCTTTAAATTTCTCAATTTTTAAAAAAATATATCTATTTTTTTTCATATGGATTTCATTTTTTTTCAAATTTTTAGCTATTTTTTTCCTCCGGATTTTTCAATATTTTTAATTTTCTTTCTTCTGTATTTTTCATTTTGATAAATTTTTAACTATTCTTTCCTCATAATATTTCCATTTTTACAAATTGTTAGCTACTTTTCCTCCAGATTTTACCATATTTTCCCATTTTCCAATTTTTTTGCTATGTTTTCGTCCGAATTTTCCCATTTTAAACTATTTTTTCCACCGGATTTTTCCATTTTTTATGAATTTTTAACTATTTTTTCCTCCAGATTTCTCCATTTAAAAAAATTTTTAGTTATCTTTTCCCTCTAGATTTTTCAATTTTTACAAATTTTTAGCTATTTTTTCCGTCGGATACTTCATTTTTACAAATTTTGGGCTATTTTTTCCTTTGGATATTTCTATTTTTACATACTTTTATAAATTTTTTTCTATTTTTACATATTTACAGCTTTTTCCTTCCAGATGTATCCATTTTTACAAATTTTATCTATTTTTTTTCTATGAATTTTTTTGAAATATTTATCAAGTTTTATAATTTATTACCTTTTAACAATTAAAAAATTTCTAGTAAAATATGGCTTAAACTTTGAAAATTGTCACAAAACAGAATAAAATCAACGTTTACTTCATGAAAGAAATTCTCATAAAAACTCTGTAAATAGTCAATTCTCTACATCAGAGCACACACTGATGTAGAGAATTGGGGAAAATTTCGATATTCCTCATTTTTCTAATGCATGAAATACATGCAAGACGCGGTTGACTATGCTTCGCGTCCATTAACCAGGGTTGGCAAGTTTTTGACAGTGTGACGGTTTTATCCGGTTTTAACCATGGTTTTAACCGTCATGTCAAAAACCCCTTTTTGACATAGTTTTTGACAACAACTGTCAAAAACCTAAAATTGAGTCCACAAACTGCTTAAAATTATTTTTACAACAACATCCAATTTGCCATTTTTCATAATTTTTGTTAGATAAATGGCTAAACTTTGTGACAGTTTTAGACATTAAAAACTACATACTCTGTATAAAATCAGGTGTCAATCCATAAAAAAGTTAAGGCCTATCTAGAATCCCTTCACAAAAATCGATTTCATAAATCAGGTCCTTTCACAAAATTTCTCTTAATAAAATTGGTCCCTTCACAAAATTCTTCTTAATAAAATTGGCCCCTTCACAAAAATCGATTTCATAAATCAGGGCCCTTCACAAAATTCCTCTTAATAAAATTGGTCCCTTCACAAAATTCCTCTTAATAAAATTGGTCCCTTCACAAATTCCATTCCATAAAAACATACTCTCCATTACTTTGTTAGATTTTAAAATGTATAATTTACAAAGAAAACAAGTTCACAAGAAAGGTAAAACTTTAACAGAAGGACTTAAAGAAGTTATCATTAAATGCTTGATTTGAATTTGAGCAGTTGGATTTCATCTTTCATAACAAAATGTTCACAAATTAAATTTAACAAAAATAATTTTTAGTTTTCACAAAATGAGCCCCAAGAAAAAAAATCTGTGTCGACCCCTGAAAATTCAAAACATGATTTTGGTTTAACAAATTAATTAGAAAATAATTGTAAGCTGTAAATTTATAATAGAAAAATAATTAAAAGTATTGTTACATTAAAAATATAAACTAATAGAACTATTAAATAGTACTTGCAGAGTTTCCCCCAGGCAGTTTCAGAAGGGTGCTGCACCCTGCCTACCCTTTGATTTACAAAAGAGCGCCCTTCTTGCTCCTCAGTAAAAAAAGTGTCTTTTCTCCTTTTTGTATTAAAAAATTTGCTTTCATAGTAAAAAATTACTCAATGTTGCCTTAAAAGCAGTGCCCTGACTTTTAAATATTAAAAGTTGACTTTAAAAACCAAAAGTATGCCTTTAGCAATAAGTGCCCTCAAGAATCCAAAAAGTACCCTTAAGAATAAAAAAATGCCCTTTTCTCACCAGCAGCACCCTGCCCTTTATTAAACATGGGGGAAATTCTGGTACTTGTATAATTTAATGTATAAAATTTCATATAAATAATATACTTATTTTTATATTGTTTTAATGTTTGTCCCCCCAAAAAGGTACTAATGAACAGAGGAATGTTTTTTTCAACCAGGTATTGGAGTACCATAGGTGAGATTTATTCCAACAGAGCAAAAAATGCCGAGACTAGGACTCGAACCTGGGTCTGTTCATTATGACCTAATTACATGGTATACATGAGTTCCGTGTTGTATCACATTCATCATGTAAAAATGCTATGGTTATAGCTTAGATGAATAAAATTAGCGCTGCAGTTCCCAGCCATGTCCAACAAAGAGTGAATTATGACAACCGGTATATCAAGGGATAGCTCAGTAGGAAGAGCGTAGGCACGTGAAGCCAAAGTAGCCAGGTTCGAGTCCTGGTCCCAGCATTTTTCACTCTGTTGGAATAAATCTCAGCTATGATGCTCCAACCTTTGAATTAAAAAAAGGTATTTTATAATGTATAAAAACTTAATTTAACATAAAGAAATAGTTCTAAATAATTAAACTGAAAGTAACATAATAAAATGTGTAAATATTGAAAATAACAAATCATCTTCTATTAAGTTATTGATTTAAAGAACGTTTAATTATATAGATTTCATATTATAATTCCTTTAATTACTCAAAGAGCATTGGTGTTGCAATTGTAGTTTATATTTAATATTTATGAACAAAAACAAACATTTAGAATCATTAAAAGTCTAGGTAACTTATAATCAGTCATTGAATAGTGGCCACTTTAGCTTTACACAAGTTTTTATTTATTTTAAGCATAAATTAGATTGCTAATTATTATTTTTTATAATAAACCGAATACTTAATAGTAATAAAGATATAAAAAGTACTCTGAAAAATGCATTTAATAGTAATTTCAATATTTTTAGCTATTTTTCCTAGCATGGCAATTGACAAATAATTTGAATTATGATATATAATTTTATTACAACTTAATTATGACTAAATAAAAATTTACATGATATATAAATTAATATTTAAGCAGTTTTTAGCTTGATTTAATATAAAATATCAATGATTGCTAAAAAAAAGAATGTGTATAAGGTTTTTGACACTTTTCGACAGTTCTTGACACTTTTCGACAGTTTTTGACACTTTTCGACAGGTTTTTGACATGTCACGTCAAAAACCACTTTTTGACGTCAAAAACCCAACCCTGCCATTAACCGAAAAAAAAACATCATTGGACGCATGAAACTCGCTGTACAGCATTCTCTAGAATGCATGAAATTCATTTAAGCCGCGGTCAGCAACTTGTGTATGTACGCTTCGTGTACATTAACCGAAGAAAAAACATCACTAGACGCATGAAACTCGCTGTGTACCAATCTCTAGAATGTATGAAATTCAATCAAGTCGCGGTCAGTAACTTGTGTATGTACGCTTTGCGTACATTAACCGAAAAAAAACATCACTGGACGCATGAAACTTGCTGTACAGTAATCTCTAGAATGCATGAAATTCAGTCAAGCCGCGGTCAATAACTTGTGTATTTACGCTTCGCGTACATTAACCGAAAAAAACATGACTGGACGCATGAAACTCGCTGTAGAGCAATCTCTAGAATGCATGAAATTCATTCAAGCCGTGGTCAGTAACTTGTGTATGTACACTTCGCGTACATTAACCGAAAAAAAAAAACATCGTTGGACGCATGAAACGCGCTGTATAGTAATCTCTAGAATGCACGAAATTCATTCAAGCCGCAGTCAGTAACTTGTGTATGTACGCTTCGTGTACATTAACTGAAAGAAAACATCACTGGACGCATGAAACTCGCTGTACAGTAATCTCTAGAATGCATGAAATTCAGTCAAGCCGCTGTCAGTAACTTGTGTATGTACGCTTCGCGTACATTAACTGAAAAAAACATCACTGGACGCATGAAACTCGCTGTAGAGCAATCTCTAGAATGCATGAAATTCATTCAAGCCGCGGTCAGTAACTTGTGTATGTGCGCTTCGCGTACATTAACCGAAAAAAACATCGTTGGACGCATGAAACGCGCTGTATAGTAATCTCTAGAATGCACGAAATTCATTCAAGCCGCGGTCAGTAACTTGTGTATGTACGCTTTGGGTACATTAACCAAAAACAAACATCACTGGACGCATGAAACTCGCTGTATAGCAATATCTAGATTGCGTGAAATTCATACAGAGGAAAAAAAGTAAACTAGTAAATAGTTAAATGCGAATGAAAAAATAGGTTAAAATTGAAAAATTCGTATGAAAAAATAGCAAAAAATTTGTATAAAAATGATTGTTTAAAAATAGAAATATCCGGAGGAATAAATAGTTAAAAATTTGTAAAAATACAAAAATCCTGAGGGAAAAATGGCTAAAAATTTGTAAAAATCCGTAGGAAAATATAGCTAAATATTTTTTAAATGGAAACATCCGGAGGAAAAAATAGCTTAAAGTTTGTAAAAATAGAAAAATTAGGAGGGAAAAATGGCTAAAAATTTGTAGAAATAGAAAAATCCGGAGGAAAAAGTAGCTAAATATTTTTTTAAAATAGAAACATTTGGAGGAAAAAATAGCTTAACATTTGTAAAACTGGAAAAATCCGAACGAAAAAATTGCTAAAAGTGTGTAAAAATTTAAATATCTGAATGAAAATATTGGTAAAAGTATGTAAAAATCGAAAAATATGGCCGTAAAATTTACTAAAACTTATATTTTATTTGGTTTTATGAATATTTACAATCTTCCTTTGAAAACCTATCGCTGTCCAATTAATTCAGCCCTTATTCCATGTGCTTCTCTTCTTTGGGCCTAGTAATTTGAGCAAAAACCGGCTTCATACTCCAAGACGTTTTTACGGCATGCTGTATATCTGTAGCTACTTCCGAACTCTATAAATCCATTACGGCATACAAGAAACGAACCAACCCGACCAAACGGTTTATTTACCCATACACCAATCAAATTTCCACATCAACAAATGCGTGTAGCGGCCTCTGAACTCTATGAATCCAACATTACCGCACACAATAAACCAACCAACCAACCCGACCGAGGGATTTAACTTACTCGTAAACCAATCAAATTTCTACATCAAACAACGTAGGTGTGGAAAAAGTGTAAGACACGAACTGGTAGCAAGAAAACCTCATTTATCACCTCGCGAAATCCAACACCGCCAACTTCCTCGCTTATTCGAGGATTCAACCAACTTGTCAATATAAAAGATTTAGACAATATTAAGAGGATTAATAATAAATTTAAGCGGATTTGAAATCTTGAGAATTGGCGAAGTTATGAATTTTTTTCTTCAAAACCCCCCTTCCCCCCCCCCCCCCTTAAGGCAATTTTTAATTGTATCAAAAATCTGTCATACATAAATTTTCGGCCCTTCTCCTAGAAGTAATAATAACTTCAAACGGATTCGATACGTATAATAAATAAGAAATTATGGGGGGTTTTCTGTTTTCACAAAAAGCCCCCCATTTCCCCCCCCCTTGGTTCGATTTTGCCCATTAACGAACTTGACCGAGATTTTATGCCCCTTGATTTTATGTATCAGTTTCGAAAAGATGCGGGAGTTGGAACCGCCTACTTCGAAAAATAACTTGTTTGCAGGCGGAGCCGGCAGGGATTTTTTTTGCTATAACGGTTGGTCCTATGAAAAACTTGTCAATACAAAAGTTTTAGATAATATTAAGAGGATTAATAATAAATTTACGCGGATTTGATATCTTGTGAATTGACGAAGCTATGATTTTTTTTCTTCTAAACCCCCCTTTTTCCCCCCCTTGGGGCCATTTTTAATTATATCAAAAATCTGTCATACATAAATTTTTGGCCCTTTTCCTAGAAGTAATAATAACTTTAAACGGATTCGATACATATAATAAATAAGAAATTATGGGGGGTTTTCTGTTTTCACAAAAAGCCCCCCATTTCCCCCCCCTTTGTTCGATTTTGCCCATTAACGAACTTGACCGAGATTTTATGCCCCTTGATTTTGTGTATCAGTTTGTAAAAGATTAATGCAGAATTTTTCCAGTTATCGTGGTCAGAAAAAAGTGACATAGATAGATATATATATATATATACAGTAGAAAGCCACTAATCCGCAAAGCTTGGTTCCAAGTGTTGTGCGGATTGGAGGCTTTTTGCGGATTACAGGCCATGTCTATTTAATCTTTGTTTACATTTTTTTTAAATTCATATTTTGGGCAAATTTAGATTGCTAATACTAAAAAATAAATAAATTACACATTTTAATATAATAGATAAAGTAATAACTATGTAAAGAATAATTTATTATTTTTTTAATTTCTTAAATATGGCATCTATTGTTGTCTGTTTTAAGACATTTGGTTTATAGGGTTGAATTTTATCTTTAAGTAAGAGTTCAAAAGCAATATATATGTATTTTTTTTATGTGTTTTTCAATTTTATAATTACGATTTAATGAAAAAATAAATAAATTATAAAATATATTGTCTAAGTAAGGATTTTTTATCATTAAAAAAAATCACAAAAGCTCAAATTGTATTTTACAAGTATTGTATGAAGAAATGAATATATAAAATAATATACTAATTAAATATGCTTTCATTTTAAACTATAAAGAAGAATATTATATTAGTCCAGGCATTTGGTAGAAAATAAAGGAAAGTTTTGGTGTAGTTTTTTTTTGGGGTCCCTTTGTTTTTTGGGTTGCTGAACACGAATCCAAGGTTTTCCAACAAAATTTTTTTCGGGAAATATGTTTTTTTTATAAAAAATGTGTAAAAAAACAGACTTTTTTCCGTTTTTTCAAAATAATTCCAAAATTATGCATTTTACGTGAAAGTCGGCAATATATGAATTAAAGAAAATAAAATTTCTTACAATTTATGTATTGAAAGTTTTTTTCTCTGATCAATAGTTTAGCCGTGAGAGTGCCTCAAAAATGGGTGGAAAAAACAAAAAACTGTAAAAAAACGGGAATTACGGTACTGTATGTCAATGTAACATAGAAACTAATCCTTTTACGCAAATGTTAACTATTAATGTTACTAAAGATTATATGTTTGACTATATTTTATGCATTTGAGGTAGAGGAAAAGCGCGGATCCGACACCAGGGGAAGGTGGGAGCAGTGGGGCAGATCCAGCTACTCTCATGAGTCGAAGGGGCTACTCCTCCGGAGAGCTCGTATTCTAAGAGGCGGTAACATTGTAGTCCAGTAGAAATAGCATTTTACCTTACAAAAATTCGGGTAGTTCTGATTTTTGGGTATGTTGTAAAGGTTGACCCTCTAATAAAAAAACCTTCGACCTTCTAGACCTTGTGCGTTTTTCACAATATTGAAAAAACTAATATTTTACGGCACTTTTTTCGATTTTTCTTAAATAACTCAATTTTAGTGCGTTTTAGAGACAAAAGCACTTTCACCATTTTGTAGAGCAGAAAATTCTCTACAACATGCAGTATTCAGGTTTGTAAATTGTCCAAATAGGGGGTAAGATACGGAGCCGAGAAAATAGGGTTAAATTTGGAACAAATGTAAAAATCCACAAATGACGTTAGTTTTTGCTTAATAACCTACTTTTAGTTCGTTTTATTGACAAAAGCACTTTCACCATTTTGTAGAGCATAAAATTCTCTACAACATGCAGTATTCATGTTTGTAAATTGTCCAAATAGGGGGTAAGATACGGAGCCGGGAAATAGGGTTAAATTTGGAAAAAATGTAAAAATCCAAAAATGACGTTAGTTTTTGCTTGATAACCTACTTTTAGTGCGTTTTAGAGACAAAAGCACTTTCACCATTTTGTAGAGCATAAAATTCTCTACAACATGCAGTATTCATGTTTGTAAATTGTCCAAATAGGGGGTAAGATACGGCAAAAACTAACGTCATTTGTGGATTTTTACATTTTTTCCAAATTTAACCCTATTTTCCCGGCTCCGTATCTTACCCCCTATTTGGACAATTTACAAACATGAATACTGCATGTTGTAGAGAATTTTATGCTCTACAAAATGGTGCTTTTTTCTGTAAAATGCACTAAAATTGAGTTATTTAAGATAAATCGAAAAATATTGGTTTTTTCAATATTGTGAAAAACGCACAAGGTGTAGAAGGTCGAAAACTTGGTTTTTTTATTAGCGGGTCAACCTATAATAAATGAAACTACCGACTATCTCATGCTTTAAAAAGTTGATTATGACAATTTTGTGACTAAAATGCACTAAAAGTGGGTTATTATGCAAAAACAACGTCATTTGTGGATTTTACATTTTTTTCCAAATTTAGCCCTATTTTCCCAGCATATCATCTTACCCCCTATTTGGACAATTTACAAACATGAATACTGCATGTTGTAGAGAATTTTATGCTCTACAAAATGGTGAAAGTGCTTTTGTCTCTAAAACGCACTAAAAGTAGGTATGAGCACTCTGGCAGAGGAGCACCTTCGACTCAGAGAGAAGGTGGAACTGCTCCACTGCTCCCACCTTCCCCTGGCGCAGGATCCGTACTTTTCCTCTACCTCAAATGCATAAAATACAGTCAAACATATAATCTTTAGTATCATTAATGGTTACCGTTTGCGTAAAATGGTTAGTTTTTATGTTACATCGACATACACTACTGTAATTCCCATTTTTTTACAGTTTTTTGTTTTTAACACCCTTTTTTGCGGCACTCTCATGGCTAAACCATTGATCAGAGAAAAAAACTTTCATTGCATAAAATATAGGAAATTTTATTTTCTTTAATTCATATATTGCTGACTTTCATGTAAAATGCACAATTTTGGAATTATTTTGAAAAAACGGAAAAAAGTCTGTTTTTTTTACACGTTTTTTGTAAAAAAAAACATATTTCCCGAAAAAAATTTTGTTGGAAAACCTCAGATTCGTGTTCAGCGACCTAAAAAACATAAAGGGACCCCAAAAAAAAAACTACACCAAAACTTTCCTTTATTTGCTCTTTTTTATCCCCTAATGCCTGGACTATATGATATATAATACTAAAGATAAGAAAAATGTTAAAATTGGTGAAAAAAAATTTTAAAATTCAAAATTTTGTCACCATTGAAGCATTTTTCAAGAATTAAATTTCTTTGTTTACATTCATAAATTGATTGCGGATTAGAGGCCTTTGCAGATTACAGGTTTGCGGATTAGCGGCACTCTACTGTATATATAAAGTTTTGAACTGGGGGTGGTTTTGGGTTCTGGGAGTCATGATCGGCGTAGATCTGCAAAAAATTTTCAAAATTTCCAACTTAGGTGAGAATGTAATAGGTAGTATTTCTTACGAAATCTACCTAAAACAGTGCGCTAGACATTCCATTACTAAGAATGCAGCTGACAGCACATAGGGTAGATGTGTCAGTAATGGACCGCCTTCCAGTAGTGGGCCACCTTCAATATTTTTGGTTTATAAAAAAATAATCAATAAAAATTCAGCTTATTTTATTTCATTAATATGCTTTCTTTAAATTCTAGTTTTAAATATAATCATAATATCAATTATCTATTACTTTTTGTGGGGTGTCCATTACTGGAATTTAGGGTGTTTTTATTTATTTCTGTTATTTACAATTAAATTTCAATTTTCATTGGGAAATGTGACTATGAGCATGGTTAAATATTGTTGGTAGATTAATATAATATTAAGAAATGTGGAATATAACAATTATAACTATTAATTAAAAAATAATTTTTAAAGAAATTCCTTAAGGGTGTCAATTAATGGCACATCTACCCTATATTGTGTCAGTGACCAAAATTCAACCACTCCAATGATGTCATCACATTTCACACAAGCAAAGTTAATATGATGAAAATCTCAATAAAATATCTTCATTATTGATAAAACTGTGAATGAAAATTTGGTTTCAACTTGTAGTGACATACTCTGTATTTTTTATGGAATAAGTCGATTGAGATGCTGATTTCCTGTTTAAAAAATGTTTGTGTTGAACACATTATCTCCCCGGAAAGTTTGTTCCAAGATTTTAAAAACTGTTTACCACCCACTGAAAATGATCGCCCACTCCTTACAGTATTCTGTGGTGCCTTGCTAGATGAAAAAGAGCAGGAAAGTTATTTTTGCTGAGTTGCCATCATTTGAATATATTGTATTATTTATTTATTTTGCACTTCAGTCTATTGCTGACAAATAAACACTATAGGACTGTAAAATTTTCCTTCAAAATTTCTCTTCAATTTAAAAATATTTATTTCACAATATAAGAACATTTTATTTATTTATTTTAATTCACAGAAGCTATAAAGTTTTAAGACTATCCTCTTCTTAAGAAATAACAGTACTTTTCGATTAGCCGAGCGCCAGTGAAATATATGTATGTATTATATATATTTCACTGGTGCCCAGCTAACCAAAAAGTACCATAATAATTTAAAGCACAGATATATATATTTTTTTCCCTGTGTGTGTAAAGTTTACTTGTAAAAAGGTCTTGTTCATCAAAATATAATAATGTTAAGTATTGTGTAAAATTGTCTTAAATATTTAACTTTTTAATACCTTTAAACTCTGAAATGTAGGTGTATATTCGGCTAGCCGAATATTCAATCAAAATCGCTGTTCGGTACATTCCTATTTTAGAGTACTAGTGTGTGGTTTGGTGTACCAAAAAGAAAAAAATATATATATAAATATATTTTTGTTAGTAACTCTTTAATGCAGGGTTGTACTCTCTTTAACCATGGAAAAAAAAGCAGGTCCTGATGTTTGGCCAAAAATCATTTCGACTGGGAAAATAAATTAAAATTCATTTTGTTAAATAATAAATTTTGTACAACATTTGAAAGGGTTTGTCAAAATGATACTTAACAATATTTAATTTAACATTTGGAAGTGTTTGCTAATAGTACTATACTTTAATTTTCATTACTTCAAAATTTAACAGCACAAAAATTTCTCAAGATAAGTAAGCATTGAAATATCTTTATTAATTTAATTACCTATCAAATTGTATATAAAAAGTGAAAGAACCTAAATCACATTAAAACAAAAGAACCATTTTAAAATTTTTATTTAGAACTCAAAAAATGATTACAACGCCAAATGATTACAAGTGTTGCTGTATTAAGCTAAAACAATTTCATAAATTATTATGAATAAGATCAAGCTTGAATAATAAAAAAAAAAAAAAAAAAAAAAAAAAGAATACTGGCGAAGAGTTTGCACAACCATTCATAAGGTGTATTATGAAATCTGCAAATTCCAAATCAATATTTTCAGACTCATCATTACTGCTCATCAAATGTTGTAATATATTGCAACAATACTTATGATTATCAGTTACATTTTTTGAAAAATAAGATATGTGAAATATATGTTTTGGCTTGAACTACTTTTACATTACGGGTGCACAACCTGTGGCCCGCGGATCAATTTCGCCGATCGGACGTGAAAAAATCACGAATTTCGGCGATCAGGTGCGTAGAAATTGCAAATTTTGCCCATCGGATGCACAGAAATCGCAAATTTTGCCGATCGAGTGCATATAAATCCCAAATTTTGCCGATCGGGTGCATATAAATCATAAATTTCACCGATCGCCTGCGTAAAAATCGTGAATTTTGCCGATCGGGCCTGTAAAAATCTCGAATTTTGCCAATCAGGTGCATATAAATCGTAAATTTCGTCGATCGTATGCATAAAAATCGCGAATTTTGCCTATCGGGCCCATAAAAATCGCGAATTATGCCGATCAGGTGCGTAGAAATCGCAAATATTGCCAAATTTCGCTCATCGCCTGCGTAAAAATCGTGAATTTTGCCGATCGGGCCTGTAAAAATCTCGAATTTTGCCAATCAGGTGCATATAAATCGTAAATTTCGTCGATCGTATGCATAAAAATAGCGAATTTTGCCTGTCGGGCCCATAAAAATTGCAAATTATGCCGATCAGGTGCGTAGAAATCGCAAATATTGCCAAATTTCGCTCATCGGGTGTGTAAAAATCGTGAATTTTGCCGATCGCCTGCGTAAAAATCATGAATTTTGCCAATCGCCTGCATAAAAATCGTAAATTTTGCCAGGCACGTAAAAATCATGAATTTTGCCAATCCTGTGCATATAAATCGTGAATTTTGCCGATCGGGTGCGTGTAAATTGTAAATTTCGTCAATCGTCTGCGTAAAAATCGCAAATTTTGCCGATTTGCTGCGTAAAAATCACGAATTCAGCCGATCAGGTGCATAAAAATCATGGATTCCGCCGATAGGGTGCATAGAAATTGCGAATTTTGACGATCAGGTGCATAGAAATAATAAATTTTGTCGATCGTATGCATAAAAATCATGAATTTTGCCGATCGGGCCCGTAAAAATCGCGAATTTTGCCAATCAGGTGCATATAAATTGCGAATTCCGCTGATCGAGCGCATAAAAATCATGAATTTCGCCGATCGAGCACGTAAAAATGGCGAATTTTGCCAATCGGGCCCATAAAAATGGTGAATTTCGCCAATCAAATGCGAAAAAAATTGCAAATTTCGCCATTTGGGCGCATAAAAATCACAAATTTTGCCGATCGGGTGTGTATAAATCGCAAATTTCGCCGAACGTGTGTGTAATAATCGTGAATTTCGGCAGTCACTAGGAAAAAACTATGAATATTGTCGATCGCGCATTGAAAAAAAAAAATGCAAATTTTTTCCATCCTTTCCAACTGAATTGGGTTATGCTGACTCAGGAGGTGGTTGAGTATAGGGAGCTAACCCTCTTTTTAAAATTAGCATTTTTATGAACTTTTAGGCCGACCCCCCCCCCCCCTCCCCCCTCCTTGCCCGAAACAAAATTTTGTCCACCCTATGGATGTTGGCTCTCGACAATCCAGTCATTTTTGTAACTGCCCCTCCTCTTATAAAGGTTGTGCACCCCTTTGATATCCACATTTTATGACTGAATATGTTAAGAAGTACAATTTAGAATAATGTATGTTTCTCTTCCTCTCCACCTTCATTCATGAAAGCAGAATTTTTTTTCGGCACTGGCAATCATTAAAGCTAAATTTATTCCTTCAAATAAAGTCAAGGAGTATTTTCACTATTTGAAAATAATCTTAGCTATATCTCTTGTATAAGTACAAACGTAAACTTTTGATATATCATTGCCAACAGAACTGAATACGTTGACTGGAAGGAAGGAACCTAGTGGGCTACATCTACCCTTCCGAAATTTATGTTTTTTTAATCTGATCCCCCCCCGGTCACACCTCCTCGAAACAAAAATTTTCTGATGGTGGCCCCAGTCATTTTTGTAAGTGGTCTTTCGCTTAAAAAGGTTGTGCACCCCTATTTTACATAAAGTAAAAAAGTTCAATCTATATTTAATAATTATCAAAATATTAATTATATGACAAACTCTGTGGTCAGCACACCAGTCTTGGAAAGTAATGCTGATCACAAAAGTTTAATCAAATTTTAAATAAATAAAATATGATTTTTTAAACATTAATCATTGAATCATATTGTATAGAATATTCTTGTTGATTTTTTTACTTTATTTTTTTTTATAAAGAAAAATGTATTAACCTCTATTTTTATTTGTATTTATTTTTGCATTTTATGAAATATTTCTATTTCTATTATGGATGTAACAAATTGTGATTTGGCCGATAGTAAAAGATATATGCATTTTTAATATATTTCTGTTATACATATATTAATTTGAATACATATATATATTTTGCATAATACGTATTAATTTAAAAATAGAAATACAATTAAACACAAATTAAAAGTTTTTAAATATTTTAAGATTGATGTATTTTTGTAAACCCCTTCATGCTAACAATAAAACATGACTTTTACCAAGTCTAAATTACTAATTTCATAATTTTATCTATATGAATATATGTATGCAATTCATATACATTTTATCTTTAATATAAGAACTCGTTACCACTGTTAAAGTTTTTTTAAGTTTATTATTTATTTAGAAGACTTCTTTCATCATAAAATATTAAGACTTTGCATTTTATCTTTTTATACTTAGGTGTATCAAATTGTGTGTAAGTCCAATGACAGATCTAAGGAAAGGGCAATCGCCACTCTCTTGGACAATGATAAAAAGTGTCCAAGTCGACATATCTAAACCAAGTTTAAGGCTTATCTTTTAAATGTTTAAAACAATTACATTTGTCTTTTTTATTCTTCATTGCATGAAAATTTGACTAATACCAGAAAAGTTGTACAAAAATGTTTAATATATAAAAATCTAAAATTATACATAAAATATTTTGTTACAATTTTCCTGGTTATATAATGAACAAAAATTAGAGACTGTGAATGAGCCTGATGGCTAGAAATGACCTTTTAAAAGGGTAATTATCCAGTTTTCAGCTAGCTATCCTTAGCTACTGTATAAATGCTTTATTAAAACATTCCAAAGCATTCTTTATTGGAGTACTTTAGAAATAAAGAAACAAGCAGTTTTATATGTAGTAAAGCTTTTTTCAAATATCTGTTGAAATAATTCTGAGCATAGTATGTGCAGGTCCATAGTGCTCAAAGCATATATAGAGGACAGTAACAATTCTTAGCATTATGTCATAGTTTTCATCCATGAACATAGAAAGAATCATTAAATTTAAGAAAGAAAAGGGATTTTTTTTTCTCTTTTAGAAATACTTTTAAATTCTAAAACATCCTCAAGATTTTCTAACCAAAAATATTAAAGGGATTTTTTTCTTAGTCATTATATTAATGAATGATTGTTATATCGAGCATCTACTATACATGCACTACCGGGTTGTTATTTTTTCAGGGTGATTGTAAATACATCCTTACATGAAAACTTTAAGTTTGTAGTTTAGACGAAAGCTGCCTTCGTGTAAGTGAGGATGGGAAGTTAATATTTCCATTAAAATATAAAAGAAAATTCTTCACTTCTACTATTCAGCAATACTTTTATCATTATCCTTTCTTACTTTGCAAATTAATGAGTCTCTCACAATGCTTACTATCCCCAATGATTCATAATGAATCACTTCCTAAAATACCACTTAGTGAAGATTGATTTTATTTATTTAATATTTTTTTTAGGTTGCTATTGGTCAACAAATATGTAAAAAGTAGAAAATACATATTTAACAAAACTTTTAACAGTTCAACCAGCATATGCACAGCACAAAGTTTTACAACTTACTAAAACATATTGAAAGTACACACAGAAACTGAGACCAACAGTATCAATAATCTTGAATTTTCTGCAATATTTTGTACTAGCTGATCCACCCGGCATTGGCCGGTCCCGTAAAAAAATAATACAAAATGCAAAGTCACTTTATAAAGCACTAATGAAACCGTTCCTCTGGTAACCCCTTCCTCTTTCGGATATTAAATAGAGAGACAGACCCCGAAGCAGAAAAGAAATAAATTCAATACCACCCCCTCAAAAGTCTGGATCATTTGATTCAAAATGGATCAGTTTTTGGTCAAAATTTAAAAAAGTTACTGTCCGATTTTCACAAAATTTGCGTTTTCAGAATCAGCAAAATTTTCTTCGTATATACTGTGAGTTTCGAATCGATACCTCCAATACTTTTCTGAATACTCAAGAATAAGTGAAAATGAGAATATTTTGTAGTCTGGGATTATCAAATCCGTTAACTTTCTTTTGCAATTTCGATAAAAATAGCCGTTTTAGTTCCACTGCCAGGGGCTGCATTCTGTTCTAAACAAATTTCCGACACGTGTCCCCGCTGCCTACAGTACCATATATCAGACATGCTGCACACATGCTGCTAAATCTTTTAGTTCCAGTTTCCACCACCTGCTGGAACATTCTGTTCTAAATAAACCTCTTTTTGAACGAAACTTCAGCACTCGTCCCCACTTCTTATGGCACTGTATAGAAGGTGTGCAATGCACATGAAGAAAATCTCATAGTTCCACTTTCCACTGCCAGGGGTTAGCAAATCTATGTCCTAATTAGTTATCTATATCTTAATTAGCTCATGTTAAGTTGAATGAACAAACTCCTGTTTAAATCGGGCTCATAGAACCGTGAAAATAAATCATCCCCCCTGGAGATTAATACTCATAAATGGTTGTAATCAAGGGCTGAAAAAATAATACCAAAATTTATTTAGTACCTGGGAGACTTCCGAAGAATGTTAGAAAAGATTTCGTTCGAATCAGACCAATATTAAATGCAAAATCTTTTAGTTATATTTTCCACCATTAGGGGACACATTCTGTTCTAAACAGGTTGTAGTGCGTAGCTGCCCGGGTACCCGTCTGGGTTGGGTTTTCCACAACCCTGGTTCTAAGCAAACCTCTTTCCGAACGAAACATCCAGCGCATGTCCCGCTGCTTATGCACCGTATAGAAGGCATGCTGTGCATGCACTGGAAATCTTTTAGTTCTACTTTCCACCACCAGCAGGCACCAAATCTATGTCTTAATTAGTTCATGTTAAGTAGAATGAATCCATTCTCGTTGAAAAGGTCCATAGAACCCGAGAAAATAATTCTCCCCCTGTAGATTAATATTAATAAATGGTAGTAACCAAGGACTGAAAAAATTATACAAAGTTTATTTAGTACTTAGGAGACTTATGAAGAATGTTAGAAAAGATTTTCTTTGAATCAGACCAATTTTAAATGTAAAATCTTTTAGTTCCACTTCCTACCCAGGGTTCATACTCATCAGGGGATTATGGGATTCAGGGGAAAATCAGGGAATAAATTTTGGGTCATAAAAATCAGGGGATAATCCAACAAATTCCCCAAAACTAGGAAAACATAGTAAAATGCTCAGCTACTCTGGGAAATGAGGGCATTCGCTGTTATTCATATACTTTGTGATATCTAAATGAAATCAAACTAAGACATGCCTTCTAATATGAGATACAGATTTGGAAACCAGCCGCTCCTTCTCACAGATTAAATATAACATATATTATATTTAATCTGTTCTCCTTCTAACATCTGGTGACATCTATTCAGACACCGGACACACCTTCTAACATCTTGAGGTCATGAAACTAAATGTGTGTCTCTTTCCTTCAATATATTCTTTGAATTTTGTGGGGGTTTTCTCCATGGTAACTATTCTTCACTCAAATCTGCATTTGACAACAGCTTCACATTTGTTTTAAAATTGATGCACACTGTTATGAATTCTTGTCATTAATATCAGGCAATTGCAGGCCAAACAGATTCAGTGAAGAGCAGGTGAGAATTTTAAATTCTGTTTTTCTTGACTATTCTACAGCCCAAGATTTGTATGAAAAATGTATTCATGGTTCTGCCGATTTGGAATTATCAAATCTGTTACAAATTAGTCTTGAAGACTGTTCAAGAGAAACTTAAGAAAAATAAAGGACATTTTAAAATTGATATTGGCATTTATAGCCTTCAGATCATTCATTCATGATCCTTTTCAAAGAGGTAATAAAATCACAAAGTAGAAATTAAATGTAGTTCTTGAAGCAATTCTTGAAGCAATCAATCAAGTGAAATTCTTGAAGCAATCGCCAAATTTCTAAGGACAGCCATGCAAGGCATGCAGACTTCATCTCTGTTACAGAAATTAATTAACTTTTGTTTTCTGTCCATATTGTTTGTATATGTGATGTATAAACTTTTATTTTTGAGATTACCTTGTTTTTTTTTTATGGAGGGGGGGCAATACTGGTTTAAAATGTTCATTAATTGTTGACGGAAAATTATTCATCCTGGAAAATACATCAGGGGATTTTCTTTAGGAAATTGCGTATGAACCCTGTTCAGTGGTTCTCTCTGAACCATACTCTGTTCTAAATAAAACTCTTTCTGATTGAAAATCCGGCATGTGTCCCCGCTGCTTGCAACACCATATAACAGGCTTGTTGTGCACTCTCCACTTTCTACTGCCAGGGGATGCC
Source organism: Maratus michaelseni (assembly GCA_963931845.1). Taxonomy (NCBI): domain Eukaryota; kingdom Metazoa; phylum Arthropoda; class Arachnida; order Araneae; family Salticidae; genus Maratus; species Maratus michaelseni. The sequence continues at coordinate 172,773,928 of OZ007596.1, read as the reverse complement.
AAATCTGTATCTTAATTAGTTCGTGTTAAGTTGAATGAACTAATTCTCGTTGAAATTGGTCCCATAGAACCCAAGAAAATATCCTCCCCACCCTGGTGATTAATGTTCAGAAATAGTGATAACCAAGGGCAGAAAAAAATATACCAAAGTTTTTCTAGTACCTGTTAGTAAAGGTTTCATTTGAATTGGACTAATTAACCCTCTGACTGTCCAGAAAAAGGGCAAAATTGTAATGTTATTTTCTTTGAATTTTACTTTAAATACTAAAAAAGATAATTATTCAAATTTATATAAAAAAAACTTAATTATATATCTTGAAGGTATTAATCAATGTATTAAAATTGCATTATATCCATAGAATTTTATTAATTTGAATAATACTTGTATTGCAGTGAAACCTGGAGCTTTGTGAACGTATTAAATTAACACGGGCGTGTCAATGTGAGGGTTAAAAAAAAGTTCTGATTTGTGAGCCAGGGGGGGAAGAAGGGAGTTTCGACCAGAGGATTAACGCAATATTTAAATTACGACCAGACACTAACCTCCCTCCTCAAAATTAAATCAATGACCTATAACATTGGAAATTAACGTTAGCTTTTTGAAACAGAAACAAAATGCTTTTTTTTTGTTTTGACATGTGAATGCAGTAAGCTATCGTTGCCAATTTCTGAAATCAAATACATAAATGATGTCACATACATGAAAAAACTCTAAAAATTGCATTAAACAAATAGCGAAAAATTCACAAATTGCTGTTCGAATTGCAATTTTCATCTCCCAATCACAATTGCCCGGTTGATTTCCAGCTGTACCCACAATCCCCTCAGCTAACAATCACAACTGCCCTCCAATGGTGTTTTATTTCCAATAGGCGATTTGTGATGTCATTTGAAACAAAAAACGCTGCAAAACATGAAAAAATGAAATTAATTAAAAAATACAAATCAGGATAATTAATAACCCGGCCTTCTCTTTTAAAATCATGATGTTTTATCTGTAAAGAATTATCAACTCTCTCCAAGCTAAAGAAAAACAAGAACGAAAAATCATGCGTCAAGCATAGATTATGTAACACTTTCCAACGCTTCCAAAATAATTTTACAAATCATACCGTTTAATAAGCTGAGAGATAACATCTAAGTAAACAATTTGAAAAACGCATAGCATATTTAAAAACATAATTTCAGGAATTTCCAACGTATACAATATTCGGAAAAATATCCGAATACTTTTATTTTGCTCTGTATATGATCTATAGATTTGTATATATACTACATAGGATGCTAAATTTTAGTTCAGTTAAGAAACGGTTTAGAATTCTCCTTCTGGAGTTTCTGTCAATAAACGGAAATGTGTTCGCGAACTTTTGTATTTCCCGTATATGATCTACAGAATTTATACACACCACGTAATAAACAAAAAGTGAGTTAAATTTAAAATCGCGTTCAGTAACTTAAAACGCACTTCCAGGAATTATTGTTAACAGACAGTAGAGAATCCTTTTGTGTGTCCCTGTAAATGAACGATGACTGCTATACACACACTATTCTGTAGTAAGCCTCTTGTAATGCACCTTAGTGATATATATAAATTTCAATTCGTTTAAAATAGTGAAACATTATTTAAATAAACCACAGACGATTTTTCTCCAGAGACGTAATGTAACAGAATTCTTTTGACTGTCCCTGTAAATTAACTATAAGTGCTACCCACACCCTATTCCATATTAAGCTTCTTGTAATACACCTTAGTGATATATATCAATTACAATGTGTTTGCAATTGTGTAACATCATTAAAATAAACCGAAAATGATTTTTCCCCATAGGCCGCAATGTAACGGAATTCTTTTGAGTGTCCTTGTAAAAAAACTATAAGTGCTACACACTTCAGTTGAAATAGGGAATGTGCTATAGATAACGACAATAACATATAAAAATTGCAAGGCAATCCGAGCCTATTTACGGGAGTTAGAGCACGGCCAGAGAAACCGAAGTCATAAACACTTTTCAACTAGGTTGGAAAGTGTTAAAAAAATGACTATTCTGAGCATAACTAAAACCGAAATGGAAGCAACCAACGAACCAATTACGCATTCTGGGCAAAATTTCTTAGTGTCAAAAGAAAAAATTCAAAAATCACTGTACGAATTCCACATAAACTTTATTGAAAAGAGGACAAAATTTACTGTATTAGTCTAAAAGATTGGAACCAGATTCCTGTTACTAATGTGGAAAAATCACAGCAAAACATGAAAAAACACTAAATATTGCAAAAAAAAAAAAATAAAAAAATTCCAAATAGTGTTCACTCTAGAAAAAAAAAGGGCAGGGTGCTAGTCACAAAAAGGGCACTATTGAAGCATAAAAAGGGCACTAGTTTCAGCGAAAAAAGGCATTGTTTCATAAAAAAAGTATACATTTTCGGAACCAATATAAGAAACTCATTATTGTTCATCATATACTCATCAATGTTTGTACACACATTTAGTAACATAAATTATAGAAATACATTTTTATTAAATTGATATTTTAAGGTTCTATAGTAAGTAATTAGGTTAACATATGTGGATATAAAATTATTAGCCGCCTCTAAACTATGAATTTTAAGGGGGAAGCAGAAATTTTGAACTTAAGCTGACTGATTTAGTTACCTTACTAAAGATTTAAAAAGAGGACAAAAAAATTTAAATAAAAGAGTTTTAACTTTAAATTTCGTGTGCTTGGAGAGAAGTGGGGGGGGGGAGGCATCAATTTCGGGTGAAGGTGTGGAAAATTACTTGATCGATTATTTGCTATAATAAAGTGACAGAGCAGAAAAAGTAAAAAAAAAAAAAAAAGATTTTTTTCCCCCAGGGTGTTAAGGAGGGGGGGGGGGGGTTACGTCCCTTTGACGAAATTTGCGTTTTATTGTGATATTTTGACGAAATTTGCAGTTTTTTCGAGATTTGTTGATAAAATTTGCAGGTTTTTTTCGCTATTTTTTTGACGAAATTTGCCGTTTTTCGCGATCTGTTGACAAAATTTGACGTTTTTTCGCAATGTTTTTGACGAAATTTGCCGTTTTATCGCGATTCTCTGACAAAAGTCACGTTCTTCCCGCGATCTGTTGACAAAATTTGTCATTTTTCCCGCAATATGTTGACAAAATTTGTCGTTTTTTTGCGATCTTTTGACGAAATTTGCCGTTTTTTCGCGATTCTCTGATGAAAGTCACGTTTTCCCTGCGATTTGTTGACAAAATTTGCCATTTTTTCGCGATCTTTTGACGAAATTTGCCGCTTTTCGCAATGTTTTTGACGAAATTTGCGTTTTATCGCGATCTTTTGATGAAATTTGCAGTTTTTTCGAGATCTGTTGATAAAATTTGACGTTTTTTCTAAATGTTTTTGACGAAATTTGCCGTTTTATCGCGATTCTCTGACAAAAGTCACGTTTTTCCCGCGATTTGTTGACAAAATTTGCCGTTTTTTCGCGATCTTTTGACGAAATTTGCCGCTTTTCGCAATTTTTTTGACGAAGTTTGCCGTTTTATCGCGATTCTCTGACAAAAGTCACGTTTTTCCCGCGATCTGTTGACAAAATTTGTCGTTTTTTCGCGATCTTTTGACGAAATTGACCGTTTTTGGCAATGTTTTTGACGAAACTTGCCGTTTTTCGCGATATTTTGACGAAATTTGCTGTTTTTCGCAATGCTTTTGATGAAATTTGCCGTTTTCTCGCGATCTTTTGACGAAATTTGTCGTTTTTCGCAATGTTTTTGACAAAATTTGCCGTTTTTCGCGATTCTCTGACGAAAGTCACGTTTTTCCCGCGATTTGTTGACAAAATTTACCGTTTTTTCGCGATCTTTTGACGAAACTTGCCGCTTTTCGCAATGTTTTTCACGAAGTTTGCCGTTTTTTCGCGATTTTTTTGGCCACTTTTGACTAGTTTTAAAAAAGGAAGGGCACATTTTGCCGATTTCAAAAAGGGCAGGGTGCATTTTGCCGATTTTAAAAAGGGCAGGGCGCTGCGCCCTTCAAAAAAAGCCTAGCGGGAACACTATCCAAAATTGGGCTTTGAGGTGCAAAACTACATACATAGTGGTACCTTTCCACCAAATTTTGTAGCTCTGTCTGCAGCGGTCTCTTCAGAACACAGTCGACAAACACACTAACTTTCTTTATTATAGTTATAGATTAAATATATTTAATGCTGTTCTTTAAAAAATGATTAAAAAATACTGTTGTACAATGTGAATTTTTCTGACACAAGCATTCAGCCATTTTTATATGCTAGCACATGAAATTTACAGATATAAATATTGGAGTGCTTTTGAATCGGATAGCATTTTTCATCTTTCTTTATGTATTACATCTGGAGCTTTAATCAATTGTTCCCCAATGAAGACCCTTCCCAGGCAGTTGTGTCTATAAAATTGGTTTAAATCTAACCTTGACACCATATTCTTAAAGAATATTAACCTTTATAGAAAGTTCCATTTGATTTCCCAGTATCTGAATCAGAATAAATGAAAATATTGTGCATTTAAGAATGAAAATGGCTGCATGAATGTGTCAGAAAATACCCAATTTGGATTTGAGGAAAGAAAGGAAAAAAAAGATTCATATTCAGCTAATCCTGAATGTATTTGGCCAAATATCCAACAATATTCACATTCAAACAGCTGCTGTTTAGTATTTGGACAACCAAATATTCAGCAAAAGAGCGAAATATTTGTTACATCTCTAATTTCTATTGTAGTTTCAGAGAATATAAGCAGACACTGTTTGCAAAAAGTTTTCCAAATTTGCTCAAAATTTTTAGAAAACAAAACAAGAAAAAGACTATTTATTTATTCATTTTACTTTTAAGACAAAAATGTTCTAATAGTTTTTGGACATTGTAATTTGTGAGTATTGTATATGCATAGTTCTAAAAATATGTATATGTGTATGTAATTCTGGTACGGGTCAATGAATGACAGAGAGGGGGAAAGGCAGGAAAAATTCCTGTGTTTTTTCTCGGAAACTTAATCCCCAGTGCTCAAGTTGGCTCTTTGTGCCTCTGGGTATGGTAAATGTTTTTTATTTATTTATTTATTTTGTTGTTGTTGTTCTATTTGCTGATACTTATTCTGAAAGTATTTCTAAGTACAGGACTCTATGAATCAGGAGACTAGAGAAAAGCATGATAGTATAATTGAGGGTATTTTAAAAAATAATAATAATAAAAAAAATGATTTCTTACAGGTAAATATTTTGTTTTATATTTGTCTACAAAATGTCATTAGCAATAGTTTATACACATTTTTTTTTTTTAATGAAACTAACGTTAGATAATTATAGTTATTGTAATTGACACTCATATTTATTTACTTTAAAATTGCAATTAAAATACTTGTTTTTTGGGGGAGACAAAAAATGAGTGTGATAATGAAGAGCAACTGAACTTTAGTACTTTTTACTGCTGTAGTAACTTTCTCTAAAACATATTTTGTATTATAAAAGTGACTTACGTATTCATTTTATTAATAATTTATTGTGCATCTGGTCTAGTAATTCATTTTTTGGTACTTAAAATAGCGTGAAATCATAATACATTGATATTGAGAAACTTCTTTTTTGTATGACTCAAATTCTAAAAGGGGAAAAAAAGAATTTTTATCATGGTTTGTTTATTAAGTATGAATTGCATAAAATCCATCTGAGAATTTTAAAGAATTATGTATGAAAGCAAGATTGGTATTCAGAATAAGACAATGTGGAAGCAGTGGTAAAGTACGAAAATTTAAAAAAGGGCTCATACTTCATCTTATAAAAACAGATTCACAAAGGATTGGAGGAATTTTCTGTTTTAGACGGGTTTCTGCCTTAGCAAGTATGATATTCCTTTCATTTGAACCATGAAATTTTTATCTTTAAGGATTCCATTATAGACAGATTTTGTTTCACTGGTTTTATATTATAAAATTCTATTTGACTGTTTTCTCTTTACTAAAAGGTAAAATACAATAGACCTGTTAAGGGGACTCTTCACTCATGCAAAAATACCCGTTAGCTGATGTTAAATCCATGGACAGGTTCTTTTCGAATTTCTCGTTTGAATTTTAATAGTTCTGAAAGTAAAAGTGCCTTTATTAGAAAAAATCTGCAACCAAAATCTAAAAAGTAAAAAATAGCCATATTAGAGATCGACCTCAGCTATCCTATGCAAAAAAAAATCATTTAAAAATATTCATACGAGAAATTTGAAAAGAACCTGCTCATAGGTTTAACATTAGTGAGCGGGTGTTTTTGCGTGAGTGAAGAGTCCCCTTAAGAATTTCAAGGCTGTGGAGAAAAATTCTGTTTGAAACAGATTTCTGTCTTTGCAGTTATATTTATAGGTTACCAATTGTTTTTGACAGGATTATGAATTTTTTTTAGTTAAAGCAGGCTACTGATTTTACTTTACAAATAATTGTACATGAACAAAGGGCTTGCGTGAGCCCCAAATAGTATGGAAGTCAGTTCTAAGTGGTAGTTTGTTAAAATGTGATTGTGATACAGAAAGGCAAAAATGAATGTCCAGTTTCAGGCGTATCTGTGAGGTGATAATCTGATTATTACTTTTGTATGCACAAAAGAAAATTCTATTTTGCTAAGCAAATACCTCATTCATTACAGCGAATCTTTTATTCAATACTGTTTGCCATGAACATGTTATAGCTAAAATCCAACATTTGTAGTTGGTTTGAAATTTGTGTCTATGTGAGGGTTTTCAGATTTCCCTTTGATAGTAGCTAAAATTTTCAAAATATTTTCCTTTGAACAAAAAAAAAAAAAAAAAAAAAAAAAAAAGAAAAAAAAAAAAAAAGAATAAAATATAAAAGTATTTTTGTGGTATTCTACCCACAGTATTGCAAGAGTGGCTTCCATGGAGATAGCATAGGAAAAGTAAGATTGGACCTACTTATTTATTTGGGGGATCTTTTTGGGGACATTTTATTTACATTTTAATTTCTTTATGAGGATTATTTTAGAGTTTAAAGGATCCAGGTCTTGTGTCTGAATGCCCTGCTATAAACCAGTCCCTGATCATTTTCTATTTTACAAAATTCAGAAAAGATAACTTTAATTTCAAATATTGGGATAGGATAATTAATTACTTCTTTCCTCAGCTACTCTTGTGATCAAAATCAGGTATTTCCTAAAACAGTAGAACCTCATTTTATGTTCCCAAATATAAATATCTGCAATTTAAGATGAAATAGGAAAATTTGTAAAATTTTCATGGATTTATTCTTGTCTCACAATTTATTTCCTCTAATCATATTTTATTTCTGCGATTATTGCATAGAAGGGCTTCTGCCTTTGAGAAGCTAATTTATCAAGTCTATATCATATCTATCTGATAGTGCAGCATTTTGTTAAAAATTCTTAATTTTATTCTGGATTTGTTGTAATTGAAGCTTAAAATTATTGCTTTTTAAGCAAATTCAAAACATTGTATTATTAAGGTTTGCGCTAGAATGCACGATCATGCAATTAATTCCCACTGTATTTCTAAAAATCCACTCTGAAACATTCCTCTTGCTTTCTTTTCTTGCACAGAGTCTATTTCTTATAAATACATGAAAGTTGCAAAAAAGCCTAATATTTAAAAAAAAAAAAAAAAATCCTGAAAAACTCGGGATATTTTTTCAATTGATTACAAAGTCACAAATTCTGGCAACTAGGTCAAATGCTGCACAGAGGATTCCATTGTTCAATCCTACACCATCTACAAATATTAATGTCAACATTTATGTTTAACTTTAGTTCTTTTTTATTTTTACAGATTTCTTTCACTGTGATAAATGAATGTATATGTTGTAGGCTAATTGAGAAATCTGGCTTTTGCAAAGAGCCAGCTTAATTTGAAATTCATCTGCCTTTTACCAATCAACCTGATATTTTTCAGGCTCACTGCAATGGATCTATGCAGTTTTAGGCTAATTAGAAAATTGTAAAATGTTTCACAAGATTAATTTTAACACAATTATTCTAATTTGTAAATAAATCACATTAGTGCAATTTTCCAGCATCTCTGGTTCGAATCCTGGCCCAGACATTTTCACCCAGCTGGAAAATTCCAACTCGTGTGATCAGATATTTGTCCAAACATTTTATTGAAAATTTGAATTACGTGCCCGAGTGTCTCTTAAGTTTAGTTAATACTTTATTTTTGTTTTAATATGTGGTATATATGTGAAAACACCCCATATGAATAAAATTTGCAGATAGGAAGATTTTAAATGTTTTCCTACGATTACATAGAGAAGATGAATTGCTAAGAAAAAGGCTTTATTGGTAGATTTGATTTATGCACCTGAGTGTCTTAAAATTAGGGAATATTTTATTTTTATTTTAAGAATATATTGTTCAATTGCATCACACAGATGTATCAATAAAATATGCAGATGAGTCAGGTCTTTATTGTTTTTCCCAGCTTTGCATAAAAGATATATATTCCTGAATGAAGATATTTATAAAAATATATAGAAGAAAATAGTTTTTCTTTATATTTCTTTAATAAACCTTTACTATTTTGGGCTTATGGCAGTGAGACTTGATAAGATAGGCCATTTGAGCAAGCAATGGCATATTTTAAAATTAGCCTGTATAGGCTCTTTGCAACAAGCTTGAAAATATTAAGGTTAATTGGAAAATTCTAGATGATATTTCAACTAGCCGGGCTTGTTGAAATAGCTAGAAAAGGCTCTTTACTATAAATCAGACTTCTAAATTAGCCTGCACATATACATCTTTTCTTATATTAATTTAATTTATTTGCATTTTAAAAGATACATTTTGCGTATTACTCCAAAGGACAGAAAGGAACTCCACTCCAATCATAGAAAAATGACAGATATTCCAATTATAGAATGCAAAAGAAAAACGAATTACAAAATGTTTCTAAACTGAAAACATTAAAAATATGCCTCATCTGCACATTTTAATGACATACTAGCTGAACCCGCCCAGCTTTGCTCGAGCCCGTGATAATAACTTTAAACAAAATAAGAATGCGACTCTGGAGGTGGAAGGTGGAACTAAATTCTGTAAGACAATCGAAAACCAAGTTGAATGAACATGAACCAATTCCGTTGAAATGGGACTCACATAACCCTAGAAAAGAATGTGCCGTTAATTTTCAAAAATGGTAGTAGTTTTATCATTAACACAAATTTTATTTTATGGCTGAAATTTCCTCCTCCTACATTAACGCGATCATTAAAAAAATAATTAAATTTTTCTGGTATTTAGAACATAACAAAAAACACTATGCTAAAATAGCTGCCCTTCTGAAGCTTAAGTTCTTATCTATATCTTAATTAGTTATCTTAATTTTTGTTCATTAGTAAAGATTGGCAATTATTTCCTTTCTGTTTCGCAAAGTAAATGGAAGAATAGGGCAAGAAACATATCTTTATAGTTCAGTTTCTAATGAAAGCAGATCCCTGTTTGGCTTTTTGTTGGAATTTTCCACGTGCGCCATCATATTTTTGCAAAAATACTTCAACGAAATAGTCTTTCAAAGAAGAAAAATGGCCCTCAAAAAATGTTTCAAACAGGTGGCACGTCTGTGTGAGACAGTTGTACGAGTTTGTCTGTCTTAGTGACATTATCAGTTTGTCTTGTGCAGGTGGCGCTACCTTAGCACAGTTGTATGCTGGTACCAGCAGAACCTTGCAACTTTATATTAACACTATTTCGTTTGAAATCCTTATCTTTGCATCGCTACTCTGGTTTATTTAATTACTTCTGTGAAGACTCTATAAAACCAACCAACCGAAGGAAAAAAAACGTATTTTTGATAAGAGTTCTTTGTGGATTTTAATTAATGTTTCAGTAAATAATTAAAATATTAAAATTCCAAGTCTTAGGTGCATCAGGAGAGGCCTTGGACTACCTAAATCTGAATTTTCAGTCTTCTAGGTACGCTAGATTTTCCTAGCCATCACCGACAGACACACAGAGCGAAACTTTCCTTTATTAGTATAAATGTGTGGGGAGAAGGATGCAAAATATACCCTTAAAAAAAAATCTTAATTAATAAGGCATAAAATACTTATGTACTTTCGTTAATAATTTTCATTTAACTACCTATCTTCTCTAAGTAATGCTGGGGAAACATTAAAAATCTGTAGATTTTATTCATAGGTCTTTGTGGTATGTTTTCACAAAATATAGAAAAATAAAAATTTTCAATAGAAAATAAAGTAAATACTTAAACACCCAGACACATAAATCAAATCTGCCAATAAGATAGTTTTCTTACACATTTTTTATAATCATTTTAAGTTCCTAATGCAATGTTTTATAATAAAATTTTGCATAAGCATTCAATAACTGGGACTTGTTGGAATAAGTTTGGATGAATCAAAGCTGTCCTATGTGAACTCGGTTCTCCAACTTTCATGAAAATGCAAAGAATTTTTTAAAAAATTTATGACTGAATTTCTCAAAAATGTTTATATAATTAGATATATTTAAAAATTATATTGAAAACTGTATTTAATTTTTCTTCTAATTTTATTTTTTAATGCTAAATTTTAATGATGCTTTCTCAAATTCAGCAGGGCTTAACTAAGTGGCTTTATTTATTTTTTGATTTTGGGCAGTATCTTAGGTATTGGTTGACTTCAAGTTTACAAAACAATCTTAAATAATTTGTGATTAAATAATGCATGTTTAGCTTATATACGATGAATCATGTAATCTTAGTAACAGTTACAGTTTGTTTTGTTTGACTTCTCAAAAGAGGAAATGTGGTAACAAATAGTGATGAATTCAAGGGATGGGTTCTAGACGAATACGGATCCCTCCTAATTAGAGATGGGAATGGATGAAAGAAAAAAAAAAAAAAAACTTTTTTGGGGAAAAAAAAACAGTTTTTTTCCAAAGGGATATTTTCAGTTTTTTCCAAATTGGAAAAATTGAAATTTTATTTATAAATAATATATTAAAAATTTTATAATAGCTACATTCTGATACTTTTCTTTAATTTTTTTTAAATTATTCATGAAAACATTAACATGGAAAATCTGATCTGTAGGCAGGGATCTGTTTAGGAAGAGCTTGAGTCCTTTGAAGGATCCTTCACAATATTTTCACCTTAAAACATATGCCTCTTCACAAAATTCTTTCTGTTAAAAATATGCATTTCAGAAAATTTTTCAATCTCCAAACTTCAATCTCTCTTCACAAATGTAATGATTAAAAAAAAAAAAAAATTGTTGCATAATAGCAGAAATCTCTAGCTGTATGTATGTATGAAGGACCTTCTTAAAAATGACTAAATAAGAACTTAAATAATAATAATTAAGAACGATATATATAGGCACAATAATTTCTAATTCACAAAATTCTGTTAAAATTTTTTACAAGTACAGTAGAAGATCCTTATAATGCAATTCTCTATATAACACACAACTTCTGAGATGTAAACAATGAATTTTGCAGCTAAGAAGCGCCTGCAATCCACATTGTAGAAATATTACTAGTTTTAGAGGACTAAAATTCAAACATTATTTCATCTTTATTTCCCTAATTAAGAGGTTTTTTTTTTTTTTTTTTTTTTTTTTGTGATTATGTTGCTATTATTAAATTAAAATTTTTTTTTTGGAAATAAGTAATATAATGATTTTGTTCAGGCATATTTGGATCATGTTTATAAGGTAATTTAACAATATGTGAAATGATCTACATTATGCAAAAATTTGTAATCTGCACAACTTTCGATCCCAAGGAAAGCAATACAATCTTCTACTGTATATCTGGAGGTACGGCAGTGCCTCCGCCAAGTCGAGAGAGGACAGCCGTAAGCATACTTTTCTGGAAGCAACTCAGGGCACTTTTGACCCCCCCATATCTCCGCGCTGGAGTATCCCAAAAATTTTAAACTTCAATTATGGAGAGTATTTGGCCCACAGGACCAAAATTTAAAATTACAACTTTGTCTTTTCTAGTTCAGGCGATATATGAACTCAACATTCGATTTTTTGTCACTTCTTACTCATTCGTTCACGCGTCATCAAAAAGATTGGGTAGATCCCGTAGCCCCAGAAACTTGACATTTAGAAAAAAGGTAGTGTTTCGGATACAAAGAAAGGAAAAATTATAAAATACAGAAAATTCGAAAAAAAAACATTCGAAAATTCAACAAATTCCATCAAAATTGAAAATTGAAAATAATACGATCTTGTAGTCTTGGAAACTTAAGATTTGGTGTGAAGGTAGTGTTTAACATCCAGAAAAAGAAAACATCAAAAACACCAAAAAAATCGAAAGCAAAATTGAAAAAAATCGAAGAAATTGAAAAAAACCGAAAATTTGAAGACAATCCGATTTTGTTGCTAGAAAATTCAAATTAGGAATAAAGGTAGTATTTAGGATACAGAAAAAGGAAAATAAAAAAAAATCCAGAAAATTCGAAAAAAAAATAAAAAAATTCGAAAAAAATTGAAAAAATGAAAATAATTTGATACGATAACGCTCGTATTTATAAATTAATTTGGATGAAACTAATTGTGTGTATTAAGCTCACCAATGCCTCGACCGAGTTCGTTGGCCAGCTTGGTCCGCCATCTTGTTTCAAGATGGCGGCCACGGAAAATTTTAAAACTAAAATAAATATACAAAAAAGTTAAAAAATCAAGTTTATTTTTTAATTAGGTGTTAGGACTTGATACAAGGATTCCAGAGCATTTTTTGTTTTACCTCTATCTTAAAAATTGGCTGAGATAGAGCAGTTTAAAATTCTAGGGTGGCTGACATTTTGAAACAAAACAGCACATTACAAAAAACCAACGATAAATTTATGGTCAATAATGGTCAAGCAGGTGCAATCCCGAATGAATACTCCGTGTTATTATAACTGTAACTTTGACTTCGAAATTTTGATACGTTGCATTTTCTATTTGTTGATATTTTTTAACTATGATTTACGCTAAGTGAAATGTTGTTGTTGAAGAGGGATTTTCCATGTAAATCCGAAACGTCCAATTTTAATATGTTTTTAATGTTTTATGAAAGTGTATTGTAATGTCTGTAATTTTAATGATTTTAATATAAATTTATAAATTTTAGTGAACACGATTTCTCGCAAATTATTTTCTTTCATTGTTGTAATCATTTTCCCAATCATACGCATAAAACTATATATTCATATCCATTAGCGCCAAATTCTCGCCAAACTTGGCGACGATTGGCGAAATCTTGCCAAATTTGGCGACAAAAATAAGTCTTTATAAATGAAGCCAACTTGGCTATAGCTCAATAATTTGGCGAATTTCTTATTCAAATTCAGTGTAAACGAATCTTTTGTAAACGGTTTCTTTGCATTTTAACCTGCTGTTTTCGAGTAACATTAGCTAAAATTTTAAAACGAAGATATAGGAAAGCTACCTTTTCCTGCCGGGGGACTTTTTTATGAGTTGTCTGATGCAATCTATGTTTTGCATTAAATAAAGTAAAACATTGAAAAACAAATCCCACAGGATGGGGATAGTTTGTTTTAGATAGATTTTAAGATAATTGTCCTATTAGCTAGTACACCTTCCGTTATTGTTTTGTGTTATTTTCCCCGGATTATGCTTTTCTTTTCTTTTGTTTATGAATTTTGTAATAGAAAAGTTCCGCTATAGACTGGCTACGTTATAGACCCTTTTTTTTATAGACAGGTTCATTTTCTTTCACAGGCTTTACTCTATTTAATTTATATATGAAATATTTGTTGTTAAAAGATGTTGGTCGCACAAAAATTTTCACATCTCTCCCTCCCTCCCGACATTACTGGTTGGTTATGGCTTGATAGTCCTCTCTAAATAAAATCATGGTGATTCTAAGATTCTCTTGATTTATCTCTAAATTGAACATAAACGATCCTAAGAAAACGGATCAATGAATTACTATATTGGCATGAGGAAATTTAGTTACAGAAAAATGGAGCATATAGCTAACATTAAGTCTAATAGGAAAACCACAGCCTTGGCAAGATTGTATTAACAAGAAACCATCCAAATAGATTCTTATGAAAGTAATATAATTTTCCCCTCGAATCTATACAAACCATGTATTATAAGAAAAACCGGTACTTCTATATTATCCCGTCGACCACTTTTCATAACAAAAAACATCGCCAAACTGTAAGATTAAAAATGCAGTCCCATTTACTTGATGTCAGAAGCATTACACGTGTTTGTTATGTCATCAAGTGGTTTTTAATTCGACATTTGCGTGTATTTTTCATTATGTTTTACTGATTTATTAGTTATTTCCTTAATTAAAATAACAATTGTGTCCTTAAATTCTTAGATTATATTTATTTATTTATTTTGATACTATAATGGCAAAGTTCTCCCGTTTATTTGGCGTTACAGTTTGGCGATAGCTTTTTGTTATGAAAAGTGGTCGACGGGATAATAGAGAAGTACCGAAAAACCATAGAGTTTGTAACACGTAAAAATACAATGTGTAAACGATAAACATAATTTAATTTATGAAAATTGCGGCTCGATGTACTCCATGGTTACAAATATGGAAATAAACATCCAAGTACAAATAAAAAATAACGTGCGTAGTTTTAATCAGTATGTGAAAAATTAAATGATATCGTTTCAAATAATAACTTCATTAGACCGTGCAATTATATAATCTGGAGGCATGGCAGTGCCTCTGCCAAGTCGAGAGAGGACATCCGTAAGCATACTTTACTGGAAGCAACTCAGGGCACTTTTGACCCCCCCATATCTCCGCGCTGGAGTATTAAAAAAATTTGAAACTTTGTTTTTCTAGAGTATTTGGCACACAGGACCAAAATTTAAAATTACAACTTTCTGTCTTTTCTAGTTCAGACGATATATGAACTCAAACTTTCGATTTTTTGTCACTCACTCACTCGTTCACGCGTCATAAAAAAGATTAGGTAGATCCCGTAGTCCTAGAAACTTGACATTTGGAAAAACGGTAATGTTTAGGATACAAAGAAAGAAAAAATTATAAAATACGGAAAATTCGAAAAAAAAAAAAACATTCGAAAATTCAGCAAATTCCATCAAAATTGAAAATTGAAAATAATACGATCTTGTAGTCTTAGAAACTTAAGATTCGGTGTGAAGGTAGTGTTTAGTATCCAGAAAAAGAAAACATCAAAAAAATCGAAAGCAAAATTGAAAAAATCGAAAAATCGAAAAAAATCGAAAATTTTCAAATAATCCGATTTTGTTACGCTAGAAACTTGGAATTCGGAATAAAGGAAGTATTTAGGATGCAAAATAAGGAAAAATTAAAAATTCCGGAAAATTCGAAAAAAAAATTCAAAAATTCGAAAAATTCGCAAAAAATTAAAAAAATTAAAATAATTTGATTGTTTAGCCTTAGAAGCTTAAAATTCGCATTAAAGATAGTGTTTAGGATTCAGAATAAGTTAAAATAAAAAACGCAATAAAATTCGAAAATAAAATTTAAAAAAATCGAAAAAATCGAAAAATAAGGAAATTTTGAAAATAATTCGATTTTATAGCGCTAGAAACTTGAAATTTGGAATAAAGGTAATATTTAAGATACTAAATAAGGAAAAATTAAAAAATATGGATAATTAAAAAAATACCCATAAATTAGTGCAGACGATATATGAACTCAAAGTTTCGATTTTTTGTCACTCACACACTCACTCCATCTCGCGTCAGCAAAAAGAATGGGTAGATCCCGCAGCCACAGAAACTTAAAATTTGGAATAAAGCTAGTGTTTCGGATACAAAGAAAGAAAAAATTATAAAATCCGGAAAAAAAAACATTCGAAAATTAAAAAAAAATCGAACAAAATTGAAAATTGAAAATAACACGATCTTGTAGTCTTAAAATTTGGTTTGAAGGTAGTGTTTAGAATTCAGAAAAATAAAACGTCAAAAACACAAAAAATTTTTTTAAATAAAATCGAAAAATCGATAAAAATCGAAAAATTTTAAATAATTCAATTTTGTTGCGCTAGAAACTTGGAATTCGGAATAAAGGTAGTATTTAGGATGCAAAATAAGGAAAAATTAAGAAATCCAGAAAATTCGAAAAAAAAAATCAAAAATTCGAAAAATTCGAAAAAATTAAAAAAAAATTAGAATAATTTGATCTTTTAGCCTTAGAAACTTAAAATTCGCGGTAAAGATAGTGTTTAGGATTCAGAATAAGTTAAAATAAAAACGCAATAAAATTGGAAAATAAAATAAAAAAAATCGAAAAATAAGGAAATTTTGAAAATAATTCGATTTCATATAGCGCTAGAAACTTGAAATTTGGAATAAAGGTAATATTTAAGATACTAAATAAGGAAACATTAAAAAATATGGATAATTCAAAAAAAAAAAATCGAAAATTTAAAAAAATAAAATAAATAAATAAAAAATAGAAAGAAAGAAAGAAAAGGAGATAAATTGAAAATAATATGATCTCGTAGTCTTAGAAACTGAAAATTTGCTGTAAAGATAGTGTTTAGGATTCAGAAAAAGAAAAAAATTAAAAACACAACAAAAATTGAAAATAAAATCAAAAAATCGAAAAAAAAAACGAAAATTTTAAAATAATTCGATTTTGTAAAGCTAGAAACTTAAAATTTGGATTAAAGGTAGTATTTAGGATACAAAAAAAGAAATAAATAAAAAATCTGTAAAATTCGAAAAAAAAATTAGAAAAATTGAAAAAAATTCGATTTTGTAGCTTTAGAACTTAAAATTCGGCGAAAACTTATTGTTTAGGATAGAGAAAAAGGAAACATTAAATCACAATAAATTCGAAAATAGAATAAAAAACTCGAAAATAATCGGAAATTTCAAAATAATTCGATTTTGTAGCTCTAGAAACTTGAAATTTGTAATAAAGATACAAAATAAGAAAAAATTAAAAAATCCAGAAAATTATAAAAAAAAAAATTCGAAAAAATAAAAAATTGAAAATAATTTTATCTTGTAGTCTTAGAAACTTAAAACTTGGTGTAAAGGTAGTATTTACTATTCAATAAAAGGAACAATTAAAATATTCGTTAAATTCGAAAATAAAATCGAAAAATCGAAATATCTTTAAGAAATCGAAAATTCGAAAACAATTTGATTTTGTACTGCTAGAAACATTAGTTTTAAGATAATTGTCCTATTAGCTAGTACAACGCCCCTAATTGTTTTATGTTATTTCTCCCGGATTATGGTTTTCTTTTCTTTCGTTTACGAATTTCGTTATAGAAAAGTTTCGCTATATTAGACTGGCTACGATATAGGCGATTTCTTTATAGACAGGTTTGTTTTCTTTCACAGGTTGTACTCTATTTACTTCACATATGAAATATGGATTGTTAAATGATGTTAGCCCCACAAAAATTTTCACAGCTCCCCCTACCCCCCGATATTACTGGCTGGTTATGGCTTGATAGTCCTTTCTAAATAAAATCATGGTGACTCTAAGATTCACTTGATTTATCTCTAAATTGAACCTAAATGATCCTAAGAAGACGGATCAAATAATTACTATATTGGCATGACAATCAGGTAACTTAGAATTAAAATCGAAAAATCAATAAATTTATAAAAAGTCGAAAATTTGAAAATAATTCGATTTTATAGTCCTAGAAGCTTGACATTTGGCAGAAAGGCAGGGTTTAGTACACAAAGTAAGGAAAAATTAAAAAATCCGTAAATAATAAAAAAAAGACTAAAAAAAACGAAAAAAAAACATCGAAAAAAGGAATATAGTTTGATTTATTGGAAATTTTAATTTTGGCTTTCTTTTTATACTAAAAAGTTCTTTTATGTTAAATATCAAGTATCTAGGGCTGCGAGTAATATCTCAGATGGATAGCACCTATCCTGGAAGCAATTGAGAGTACTTTTGACACTCCCCCTCCCATAACTTAGTGCTTGCCTAGGAACCTGAAATCTCTTTTTATCTACAGTACTTTGCAAACGAAACTAAAGCTTCAAATTTTTGATACCTGTAAATAATAGGGACAGAGTGTGGGTTTAGCGAAAATCAGTGGATGATCTCCAAAAAGAACCCAAAATCAAGAAAAGCAGGATTACTTACAAAAAGAAGTGAAATCTCATCAAAAAGTCACCTGTAAAAAAAGCAGCCAAGTCTCGTAACTCATTTACCGTAAAAAGTACTGAGATCGTATAAAGCCAAGTTTAACTATCTTATTAACTCTGAAATTTTCATTCACAAATCACTCCTAGTCTCTACATCTTTAGTTAATTATTATTTTGTGACTTGGCAATTACGCAGCACAGGAAAGTTATTACACCTTACTATGTCATGGGATGGGATAATTTAACTAAAGCAAATTATATACGCACAGGGAAGTTATTACACTTTAATATGTTATAGTATTATTTGATTAAGACTAACTATATACAACACATTCTCGTGCTATGTAATTGCCAAGTTACAAAATAATAATTAACTAAAGATGTAGAGACTAGGAGTGATTTGTGAATGAAAATTTCAGAGTTAATAAGATAGTTAAACTTGGCTTTATACGATCTCAGTACTTTTTACGGTAAATGAGTTACAAGACTTGGCTGCTTTTTTTACAGGTGACTTTTTGATGAGATTGATATGTTCCCGACATATTTTGTCAAGTTTTAATGATGTTAGAAATGATCTATATAACACAAAATTCTATATTATGCAAAACTTTGCATTATAAAGATCTAGAGTATCACAATTTCACAAAAATAGCATTATGTGAAAAAAATCCAAGCAGACCTCTGGTAAGATAATTAAGGTATCTTTCCATTATACCAATATCATTATCACAAAGTGTAATAGTTGGCACAAAATGAAATTCATATTAGGGATGGAACAAATACTTTGTCACTATTCAGTTTTTGGTCCTTTTGCTGAATATCTGCAGCCAAATTTTGCTAGATATCTCGCCCAAATATATTCAGTATAATTTTTTTCTCGTTTTTGCATTTTTTTTCCTTTTATTGAAACTCTACTTTTTGACACTTTCATGAAGTTATCTTCATTCTTAATTGCACAAAATATACAGTTATTCTGATACCACAATTATTATTATATATTTTAATTTACATCTTCCTTTAATCATACTGTTGTTACCAGTTTCTGTGCATGCTCTTAATGCATGTTGAGTAAGTTGTAGAACTTTGTATTGTTGTATATTGTATATGCTGGTACAATTGTCAAAGATTGTTAAACAAATATATATTATTATATCTCTTGCTTTAATTTGATTTGTAACTTAAGACTGAAGGCTGGTTTCAGAACATAGAGATAAATTTGTTGATTACTAGGGACACAAATAAAATTTACTTGACTAAAGGTTATTTCAGGAAATATCTCACTATCAGTTATGAGAGGGAGTAAGTATTATCATTGATTTTGAATGTAAGAAAGGATAAAAGAATGTAGAATATCATTTGGTAGTAAAAATGAAGTACTACATTCTTTATATTTTAATGGAAATAACATAGCATTGTGACTTACAGAAAATCAATTTGATATATCGAAAAATAAAAGGATAAAATGCAATTTCTTAATTTTCTGTGCTAAAATAAATTTTCCAAATTAAAAAGTACATTAATAACGACTAATGAATTTTTATTTTACATAAAATGATTATGAATTTCTTTTCTGTAGATAAAATTATACTACTATAATTTAGATGTAGTAAAATTTGTTTTATTACTAGCAGCATCAAGCTAAATGAAATAATACAAGAAAAATATGAAGCTATTAAAAATTTTAATCACATAAATAATAAAACATCAATTTCTGTTTAATTCTTTATCTATTTTAAAATTTGAAAACTGTATATATAAAAGTTATTTTCTTTTTTGGAAAAAATAGTTGTTATTCGGTCACCGAATATTTGGCCGAACAAAAACTTTTTAATAATTCAAAAGTTCTGAAACAACTTTATTCCAGCTTCCTTATCACAAAACTGCCAAATACAGGGGTCTGTCCAGACTTTTTTCACAGGGTCCTGTTTTTGTGAAATTGTGAACGACTTTTTATATTTGTGAAAAATCTAATAATTTTGTGAATTTGAAATGGTCGTTATATTCAGGTTCTTGTTTATGCATTTTTAAGAAGATATATGGATATAAAATACATATATTTTCTTTATATATGTAAAAGTGACAGGTCAGATTTTACTTTTAAATGATTAATTTGTGAAATGTTTGGTTTGAAGATGGAAAAATTTTGTGAAAAACCTATTTTTAAGACAGAATTTTGTGAAGGGTCCTTTTTTGAAATGAAAAATTTTGTGTAGAGTCCTTTAAAAGGACCCAATTTTTTCCTACACAGATCCCTGAAATAGTAAATAAAAGTAAGTTATAATTATAACTTAATAACAAATATCTTCAATTTCAAAAAGCAAATTATGATGTTTTGCAAGGTTACATTTAAATAATAACAAAATAAATTATTCACATTCAAAAAATAGTAAACCACAATCTTTGGCACGGTTTGCAATAAAAATCCTTTGTATGGTTAGGGTTGAAATATATTGCACATTAGTATATATTTTGGCACTGTGTTGGCAAAACGGAAAAGTATCATAATTAAATGAAACTTCTCTTGTTAAAAACGGAAATTAATGTGCAAAATTATTTTAATAATATATCAATTAATAAACATGGTAAGGTTGGAATTTTAATATAAAATTTGAAACATGCATTTATTTTTATTGGCATAGCTATAATTTTTCACTATTATTTAAAAAAATTCTTTTTTAATAATATGCAGTTGAAATTATTTACCCTTTTCTTTCTTTTCCTTACATATAGATTCTTAGAGTTGTCTAACTAATATAAATATTTTGCAAAGAAAATGTAAGCAAAAAAAGCTAAGCTGTGAAAAATTTAGTTGAACTCAATTTTTAAACACATGCAAAAATCCATCTATTTTAAAACTCGTTTAAAAAAATACCACTTTCATATTAAGAATCTAAAACTTAAACTAAATCATAGTTTGGGAAATTTATACCAAAACTAAATACACAGGAAATTATAATTGTAAGGGGAAAAAATTAAATATTGTAAAATAAAACCAATTTTCAAACAATGGAATGTTTGAAAATAATATTTATAATAATGCCAGAACTATTATAATTTGTTTCTTTAAACTAGCATCATTTATATATTTAAAAACAATACTATATAGATGGAATGTGTAATACAGTTTAAATTGTCTTTCAAACTGTAGTAATGCTGGTTAATTTTAATATGAAATAATTGTAAAGTAAATACACTGCTAAACTGATATAACATTTTAAAAATATATAAAAATTCATTAAAACATATCTACATGTTTCAACTTTCTTCTGAGGTCATCTTCAGGATAATAGCCAAACGTAATAATGTCTCACAGACTGAACTGTCGTTGGGAATTACAAGAACCAAATGCTCGACCAATTACCTTCAACTTAATGAAACAGTATACTGGACAGCCAATGTCATCTATTAATTTAAACAAGAATTAAATGAACTACTGAGAAATTAATCCGCAAAAAAACAATTAACCATGAAAACTCAAAAGAACCAAACTATTAAAAAACCAACCACACCCTACTCTTAAACTGAAGAAAAAACCCATTACTCAAATCCTCAACAAATCTAACCAAATCCTTAAAATACTATACAATAAATTATCATTGCACACCACACTCCCTCCCTTTAAAAAATTTCAATGGATTCCCTAATTGAGGGGGTTAGAATGACAGTGGAGTAAGTCAAAAATTTGAAAAATCTAGATAACCATATTTTCTCTGAAAGTATTTTAATTTCTATTCAGTGTAACAGTCAAATAACACATAGTTCACTTAGGGAGTCGCTAGAGGGAAAAACAAGTTGGATCACTTAATGCAACGGCAATACGACAAATTTCACAAAATCCTTCATTTCTCAAATTACTAAATATTGATTGCACTGTCATTCTAACCTCCTCAATTATGCTTTTTTGCACAACAATTTTAGCATTTTCAAAATCTACTCTGCACCCTTCGTTATTTAAATAAAAAAGAAAGAGCAGTGGAATGCTTCTGATTTTTTATGTCATTTCTATGTTCATTTAGACGTTTTTCGAATTTCCTCTTAGTCATCCCAATGTAGCACTTCATATAACCACTGTCCAAATATATAGGAATTTCATAAATTACTGCTCAATGACCAGAAAGTGTTAAATCCAAATGGACTTCAAGTCTTTCCAAGAAATTTGGGGGGCACAAGCTAATGAATATCAAATTTAATAAAGTAATTTTTAAGCCTTTCACACAAAACTTGGATATAATTGGAACTTCTTAAACCTATGAACAATTCAATTACATCCAGGTTATTGGGATGGACAATAGGATATTTGAACTTATTAATAATTTTATTAATAAGATATAAATAAAATTATTATAACAATTTTATTATGTATATATTTATAATGTAAATTAAATTAATCCATTCTTAAAATTGCCCTTTCTCGCTGTTTGATTAACCAATGATAGTTTCTCCTTCTAAACTTCTAATATGCCAAAAATAAAATAAAAATTTAAATGCACTTATATTTATAAAAAAAGAAAGACCATATAAAATATTTAAATGTGGGGATACATAAAAAGTATGAATAATTGTAATTGAAAAGTCTTAAATGTGTTTATATAAAAAGTAAATAGTTCTTTTAAATATCTATTGTAGCAGTTTTCTTACAGTAACTTCTATTTATGGCATATTTTTTATTTACATAATGTGTGTTGAGAATCAAGCAGATTTTTCATTTTTATTACCATGCAGTGTTTTTTAATAAAGTTGCTACTGAAGATCATAAAATGTTTGGGACCATAAGCAAACTGTTGAACGTACTTTGCCAGTAATAGGGCACTGCCCATCAGGTGCCCCATTTGGAGAGGCTAAGGAGGGGACAGTTGCCTCCCCCTCCAAAGGAATTTGGTATTTCAGAATGACAGACACCACATGTCAGAGGCGAAAAAAAATGTCACAAACTGTATTTATTATACATATTTAATTAGCATTAGATTAGTATTAAATGAACCCTCTAAGCACAGATATTAATAATTGCTAAAGCCTTGCTTTTCCAATATTCTCAAAGTGCTACTTAGTGGCCCTAACCTTTTATTAGCTGTTTTTCTTCAATTCAGCAAAATCTAATAAAATTAGTCTAACCTTCGATTGGAGTGGATATGTGCAGACAAAACTCTGAAAACCCATGACTGTTATTTGGGAAGCAGATTTAAGGTGAAATTTCAAGAATTTTTGTGTTGAATTATGAAGATAAAAAATGAATGGAAAACTGATTTACATAAATATAGTTTATTACACAAATTAAAACTTTTTGCAAAACAATATAAAATTTTTTATATAAAACATCTTACTTTTAACCAAACTGTTATATAATACAAATACTTAAAAAAAAAAACCAATCATGTACAATCGGCAAAAATAAAAAAAGACCCCATTTTAATCACTAAATTGCCCCAAATAGCCATTTGGTTGGAAATTATGCCTTCTTTCGATTTATGTTAAAAAAATAAGCTTAGGGGGCTGTCTTCAAGTAAAAATTGTACCAAACTCAGAAATTTTCAGTACAAACATTTAATTTTGACATTGTGTTTGGATTTTTTTTAGTAAATTTTAAGTTCAGATACCAAATGGGAAATCATTCGATGAAGTAGTTTAGGAATTGCTGCAATTTAAATTTTGAGCTCCTAATGTTAAATTCATTTTAATAGTTGTTGGTAGTTTTTTTTAAGCATAATTTAAAAATTACTTTGCAGAATGAGCAGTAATTTTGGATTTGTAATTTTGAAGCTTCTAGAAATCAACTTCTGTTAAAAAAATTCATAGTTACAAAATATTTCTATAATATTAATTTCAAAATACAAATATTCTGAAATTAATTTTAAAAAAATGAAATGTAACCTATAAAAATTTTAAAATCTAGAAGATGGTGCAAATCAGCTTGAATGATGAATGTGAATCCAAAGTTACGAGCTCTTTCCTACAAGTAGTTTTTGAGTTATGCTTAAAAAAATTAATTGTATTGTAGCTTGTTTTGCAACTATTAAAAATGAATTAACATTAGGAATTCAAAACTTTAAATCACCATGATTTCTAAACTACTACACCTAATAACTTCCCATTTGATATCCTAAGGTAAAATTTACCAGAAAATCCAAATATGATGAAACAGCACTGACAAACTGGCAATAAATCACAAATAAATTTTTGCAAAAATAAGGTGTTCGCATTGAAAACTTTAGAATTTGATGCAATTTCTGTATGAAGACAACCACTAAGCTTAATTTTTTTAGCATAAACTGGAAAAAGATAATTTCCAATCGAATGGTTATTTTTTTCCCCCCCTTTTTCTTTCTGGAACAATTTGATGATTAAAATGTAAGAAGGTCTGTTTTTTTTATTATTTTTTTTTTGGCTGATTGTATATTTATAGTAGTACATCAACTTCATTAGTATTTCCATAAACATTGATTATTTTTTGCTTGTAAAGTTTTTTAATATTGTAATACTGGGATCCACAACCTTTTACAGCATAAAATAATTTAAATAAAATAGAAGTGAGTTGAATGCAATTTTTTTATAAAAATAATTGCTACTTTGAGCGATTGAAAATGACTCCTCCCAGTCCAAGTGAATCTTGAGTGGCAGGTATCTCATTTAACCTTGCTTGCCTTTCGAAACTGATGAATTCGGGTGATATCCACATGAACAAGTATTGTTGCAGGGTGAAGACTCTGACCTGATGCATCTTCCAGATGAATATAGCGGTATCCTATATTGATTAAATGGATGGTAAAAAAAAGCATGATAAAATTACATATGTAAAGTAAAAAATATTACAGCAGAACCTCGATCCATCAATCTTGCATTCGTCATTTTAATTTAATGGTCCCATGGTTTATCAATGAAATTCTATGTTGATCTGAATTCAGCATTTTCCCATATCCATCTTTCTTTCAAATGTCTCTGCGAGAAACGATGGATTGAGGTTCTACCTTACTACATATTTCAAATAGATAGTATTTCATTTAATTTTAGAGAAATGTATTTTGGTTATATCTGATGTTTCCTACTTAATTGAATCCAATGCAAGTACAGTAACATATTTATAAAGTAATATTTGTAAATTTGTCATGCAAATTTTAAGTAGAGGTTTGATTATTATGTACAGATTAGTTATTAGGGTTCTGTACTTAAAAAGAAAAAATGGAACCCTTATAGTCTTGCTTTCAAAATCTCTATTATGGAAAATCCCGTAATAAATTGACATAGAATTATAAATTAATGATTTTTAGGTGCGTTCGTAATTATATAAATATGTAGCACCTGTTGTCGTTGCTTGGTCCGTCCATCCGTCCACATATAACAACGCAAAAACTACCCAACCGAATGGTTTGGAATTTAAGATACATTATCTTTGCAGAATTTTGTCAAGATATTTCAAATTTTATGAAAATCGAATCAAAACTTTAGAAGATATTAATAAAAATATTTATTAAGAAATTTGAAATTTTTTTAAAAAAATCAATGCTTTCTTGTTATAGGAGCTTCCGAAGTTTAATCGTCAAGCGACCGAGATACTTATTTTATTACAGAAATTAATCTGCAGACGATATAATTCATTTCACAGAATTAAAAATCATCAAGATCTGAATATTTATATAGCTAGCTATGGTACGAACACACCTCATTTGTCACGTTTGACGTACAATTTCCAACTTGTTGGATTTTTTTCTTTTACATGTGCTAAAAGATCTTTTGTGTCTTCAGAGAGTGGACAAAATGCATTTTGGGGGCCCCTGAAAATGTGGGCCTGGGGCACATACCCCATGTGCTCCCTGTGATAATCAGGTTCTGAACTCATTTTCTTGATGTAAAGCTGGGAAAATATTAAAAATCTGCCTCATCTGCAGATTTTATCAAAACTTTTTTTTTTTTTTTTTTTTTTTTTTTTTTTTTAAATAATTATTTTTATTCAGCATCACATTTTCTCTATGTATGAGAAAACATTAAAAATCTGCCTCATTTACAGATTTTTATCACTACTTCTACACAGTGTATTTGTGAAAAATACACCTTTAAAATAAAAATTAAGTATTCACTAACCTTACTCACCACTTAGTCACATTTATGAAATCTGTCAATAGACAGTTTTCTTATAAGCAATTTAAGTTCTTGCTCTTATTTTTTATACTAAAATTATGCATAAACATCCACTACCTTGGACTTTTTGCAATAATCCTGGTGGTTATTTTCTAATTAACCTAAAACTGCATAGGCTGTTTGCAATAAGCCTAAAAAATATAAAGTTGATTGAGAAACAAAAAGGAATTTTTCAATTAGCCTAAAGGTGCATAGATCCTTTGCAATAAGCCTGAAAAATATCAAGTTGATTGAAAAAAGTCAGACGATTCTCCAATTGGCCTGTTTCTTTGCAAAGAGTCGGATTTCTCAATTAGTCTACAACATATATACAGATCTGTAGATGGATGCTCAAAATAATTAGAAATCTGGTTTTCAAATGTGTTTTGCATTTTTAAAGTTGTTTACTTAGATATCTTCTTTCGCCTTTTTAAACATTGAAGTTTCATTGCAATATTCTAGAAGTGTTGTAAAGTGTTTCATAATCTATGTTTCATACCCGTATGTCTACACACATTTTTTAAAAAATCTGGCTAGTATAAAACAATTAGTATTTCAGTCTTCATCTATGAATGCTGTAGTATTTTAAATCACCCTACCTATTAGTCTGCAATAACTCATATTTGGATTTCTTTTTTAAAATGGCAGAATAAAGGAAAATAAAGCAATTTTCTTTGAAAAAAAAATATATAAACAGAAAGTGATGGAAGAAGGCAGTGAAATAATTTAATATAGGTATCATTTTAAAAGAAAAAGAAATTTTTTTTTAAGCTCTCTGAGGTCCCAACATGTGCCCAGACAGGAAAGAATTGAACCTTGAAGATTATCAAGTATTTCATGAAGCTATATATACTTGGATTAAAGTTATATTTAAAAAAATCTGACTGTTTCAAGACATGTATTACAAGTTAAAACCACAAAATTTTCAGAGGCCATGAAAATAGCAGAATTTCAAGTAAGTTCTGGTTGACTATTTCATTTCAGTGAAAGGTACAGCATAATATGGAAACAAATTTCTGGAGAAAAAACAGTGCAAGTGTCTCAGCAGCACATGAATGGAGAAAAAAAAATACTACAGAAATATCCACCAGACAATATCGTCAATGACAATGAAACATTTAAAAATATACCAGCTTCTACTGAATCGCACCATAGCAATGAAATGTGAAAATTGTAAAAAGGAAAAAAATCTAAAGCATGACTTTTGACTTCATATTGTTATAATGCCATCGGTACAGAAAGGCTAAAATCCTTAGTCATTGGGAAATCTGCAAAAACACATTGCTTTAAAAATGAGCAAAATCGTCCATGTGATTATCACCGTGTGACTAAGAACCTCTCTTTTAAGTTGCTTAAGAGTTTTAAATGAGTAAAATGAAAAAAAAAATTATCACAGATGATGCACATTTATTTACAGTAAATTTATTTAGTATAATAGAGTCAAGCTCAGTTATAATGAGCTCAGATGAAACAAGGAATTTGTGAGCAAATGGTTGGTGCAATCTAGAAATACATTACCGTAAAATCCCGATTGCAAGCCCCCATTTTTTAAAACCAAAAAGGGTTGAATGTGGAAGGGGGGCTTATAATCGGGATTTAAAAAAAAATCATTTAAAAACCTATTTTATATCATTAATTTAGAAGTAAAAAGAGGTGAGAATCTTCTTTATTTTGGCAGATTTTCACTCAAAAATATATAAAATCCCCCCCCCACCCCCCCCACCCCCAAAAATGAAAATCTTTAAAAAAAAATTTATAATATTTTTTTTAGTTGTTATTTTATTGTAACAATAAATATTAATCATACAAATCCCCCTCAAAATTGCTGCTTCCCCCCTTTGCCCCCCCTCTAGTACCAAAACCCCATAGTTTAACCTTTATAACTCTAATTTTAAATTTATTTTCAGACTTATTTAATACTCTAAATTAGCAATAAATAAACCTAATCTACCACCTAAATCAACCCCTCTTCCTAAAATCTCTGCTTTTCTTCCCCAGTCTCATCTCATGAAGACCCTTCACTAGCAAATGCATCTCATTAAATTTTAAATCTTTAAAATTCTTAATTTTTTTCTGCTCTATTTATTATTTTTTATAACAATATTTAAATAACAATTTAAATTATTCCCCTCCTCTACCCTAAAAAGTCCTCTTTATTTTCTTTGCCTCCCCCCCCCCCCCAAGTACATAATAAAGAGTTTTAAAAATTTTAAACTTTGTATGCTGAGGGGGGGAGAGGAAACATAAATTTTGGATGGAGGGTCATTGTAATTTGGAGGACTGATTTGTTACTTATTGTTGTTATATTACTATCGAGCAGTAAGAAGGCCAGAAAAATTTAAGATTCTCAAGATTTTGAACTTTTTATGTTGGGGAGGGCAGAGAAGGGAATCTGACATTTCATGTGTGTGTGTGTGGGGGGGGGGGGGGGTATTTCATTAACAAAATATAAAAGCAAAAGTTGAAATCTGCCAAAATTTTTGAATTTTTAAAATTAATTTTTTGTGCAAAAAAATAAATAAATAAAGGGGGGGTCTTATATTTGGGAATGGAAAAGATAATCAAAATTGCTTAAAAGTGGGAGGGGGACTTACTTTCGGGATTTTACGGTAGTTATTTAACTTGGTTATTATGAATAAACCTTGGATCTTTGATATGACAAGCAAAAAATCAGCAGACTCACAAAGAAGACCCATTTTTCACCTCCTTTCTTCTTAAAAAAAAGAAAAAAAAAAGCCTTTTTGTAGTGCATCCACACCATCCTGAAAATCATGATAATGAATGTGAAATAATAGCATCTCCTCCAATATATACAGTTTGGATTCCTTCACGAAACTTTAAACTTTCCTAGAAACAAAATGGACAAGTGATTATATTTTCTGTATAATGAGCTAAACCAGATGATAAATATGAGTATGAAACGAAAAAGATTTTTAAAAAAGTTTATATAAAAAAGTAGCCTTTCTATTATCAATTTGCAAATAAAAAATAAATGAATAGCAAGATTCTTTTTCCTTCTTTCATTATTTTTCTTTTAATGCATTTACTTAAACGTGTAAAATATTACAGTGATAAAACAAACAATTACATTATTAATTTAATACTTTTTTTTAATTAAAGGACTAAATTTACCTTTACAAAAGTGATTATTCGGCTGTTTTTACCAATTTAATTAAACTATCACATATTATCTTAAATCTAATGAAAATAAATGAATAGATATTGAACTATCTCATTGTGAGAACTGGATTATAATAAATAAAATAACTGGTCCTTTCATCCTCGTTATAGCAGAGTTTGACTGTGTAGAATTTCTGCCTCTTAACTGTACTCCCATTTTGAAGCCACTAGATCAAGGCAAAATAAAAGATGTCAAAGTCTACCAACTAATAGAAAAGTTTTACATACTAAAAAATGAAATTTCTGGATACGCAAAGGTGGAGGTGAGATAGACAATTGACATGATATGGGCTGCCTGTCAAAATGCACCGTCTAGCATCTACCACAGTTAAAACTGCTGAAGTAAATCTGGCCTTCTACATTTAGCAAATGAAGCAAAAAAGAAAAAAAAAAACTACAGAAGATTCTACTTATTGCATTGCATTATCTGCTGATCTCTAGACCGAAGCTATAGAATATATTCAACTTATATCATCTACTAAGGGTTTTGTTGAATGTGATGAAAGACTTGCCACATGGCCCTGGCCAAACTACAAATGACACTGTCAAAAACTTAAGAATGGGAAGCAGGAAACGTGAAAATGATGACTGTCCATCAAGTACTGCAGATTGTGTTGTATGATCAAAAGAGGCTTTATCAAACATGAAACTAATAAAAAAAAAAAAAAAAAAAAAAAAAAATTCCTGTTAGCTTGGCTTACAGGCACAGATAGATTTCAAAGTTAAGTACTAATTTCACCAACAAAAAATAAAAACTAAATCAAGATTTAGAGATAACCCCAGTTTAACAATATCTGGCTGCTTTTGATGAGTTTTTTTTCCCTCCATTATACTCCAATTATTTTGTAAGTAATTATAAAAATTCTCCCATGTTCATTCAATTATTTAGTCTTGTTAATTGGTAAAGGTATGGAATTAAAAAAATTGGACCATAAACTAAATTTATCTTTAATCTACGTTTGTTGGTGGGATAGCTTCTAAGTATCAATTCTACCATCCCTAAGGCAGGCACAATTAAGGACCAGGAAATTCATGACAGTGCATTCCATGTCTTTGCCGCAGACTGTGGGGTGCCTGCTTATTGGGAAATGAAGAAGAAGGAACTTTTTGCCATGATGCAGCAGTTGGGACCGCCCACTTCGAAATCTACCCGTGCCTGTTGGCGGAGGAGCAGGTTTTTTTTTTTTTTTTTTTTTTTTTTTTTGCTGTAAGAGTTTGTCTTCTCAAAAACTTGACAATATAAAAGTTGTAGATAATCTTGTGAATTGACAAAGTTATGAATTTTTTTTTTCCATAAACCCCTACTTTTTTCACCCTTTGAAGCCATTTTTAATTATATCAAAAATCTGTCATACATAAATTTTTGGCCTTTTTGCTGGGAGTAATAACTTTAAACTGATTCGATAAGTACCATAATTAAGAAGTTATGGGCTTTTACTGTTTTCACAAAAACCCTCCCCACTTAAATTCACCATATGGGAATTTTACATTAACAAATTTTCCAGTACAACGAATTTAATTGGTAGTCTCCAGAAATTCATTGTAATGAGATTTTACTGTATACACTATTAATTTTTTGTGCCCTAGATTCTTTTAAACTCAGGATCTTAGTGGCATAAAACTAACTAAACAAAAAATTGATAAGACAAAAAAAATTATTATTTTCAACATCATGAATTTTTTGGATTTTGTTTTCTAAAATAATAAATGAAGATTCATTCTTTGAAAAGGAGTGAAAAAAGCTTCAAATAATTCTCACCTTCACTAATTGAAGAAAAGGGCAAGGCAAACTGCCCAATAAGAACATTGCTAGTGACATTCACTGTTTTGACTCTAAAATGAAATATGTCAAGCTCAGGGGCTTTCAGCTCAAATTTTAGTGTTTCATTCCACCGGGGATTGAAGCCTAGGGGAAAAAAATAAAATAAAAATAAATTAATTAATTATCAAACATGTCCTGATATTTAATTTCAAAATCATATCATTTTTACAGAAAAGAAAATGGCTCATCTCATCTGTGATATTTTGATACCAAACTAGAAATACTTAGTACTTGCATTTAAATTCAATATTATCTCAGTTTTAAATAAAGAATTTTTGTATTTAGTATTTCATTAAATACAAATACTGTAGAATACGACATGTTGTTCATGTAGAGAAATAATAAAACTTCTGAAGTTAAAAATTTATTGTATATCAATCAATATAACCTTACTGAAGCAAAGTAGCTAATTTTCACTTAATATAAAATTGTTTATACTTGGTACTTGGTACAAGTTATAAGTGTTTTAAAATTATTACTCGATTATGAAATATTGATTATCTTAGAATGATGCTGTGGAGGTTGCACCTGGTGGGAGCTTAGAATAAAGATGCATCTATTTATCTTTAAAATGATGATTTCAGTATCATGTGATGGGGAAATGTTACATAATTCTTTTTACGTGATTCCAATATTTTAATTCAATATGATCAAAATGCAGAACACTGTTTGTGTAGCAAAGAATCACAACATTTTGGTTCACATTTTTTGACATCTCTTATTTTTAGCATTTTAAAAAAATTCTAAAAATAAGAGATTACTACAAAATTTTTGCAAAATGATGTTTTTACTCTTTAACATGATTACTTAACGAGATATTAGAAAATAAAATAATGCTCCAATATGTAATATTTTTGTTTATATCACAAGGTCATGTTGGAGTGTTGAAGTAGCTAAACACACATAAACGGTGTTTGTATTTCGAGGCAATTTGTCATGCTTATGCTGCTAGACCCTTTCATTGTTTACCGATCATCGACTCAGGGCAATTTGCTGAGACAGTTCCAATTTTTGTATGACAATTCCTCTAATGGGATGAGTTTATGATTGTCAGCCACTGACCGCTGGTCTATCAACTTTTGCTATTAGGATTTAGTAAGGTAATAAAGATTCTATTTGTAGGGTGTTTAAATGCATAATTGCATATCATCCATATGTCATTGTAGAATCCTACACAACAAATGTGTTGACAGCCTTACAAAACATTCTTCCTCAGTCAACCTGCTTTATCTCTTTCTTCTGTGCCTGTAACCTTATTGAAAAGAAAATCAACAGGTCAATCAGGGATCATCATTTATTAAATGCCGTAAGGAAAGCCTACAAGGAACTTTTATCCCATTCTGTTCCACTGACCTCCTAACACATTTTTACAGTGAATTTTAGAACAATGACTGAACATGACTTTTTAAGAAGCCACTTGCATCATATTAGTATGAATTCTTCTCCTGACTTCCATATCTATTCTGTTAGGGGCTATATCGATTTTAATTATTTTTTACATAGTTCTGCACTTTTTGACAATTAATTAGCATTCTATGTTTTCTTTTGCTTTTAAATATAAACCAAGAAATGGATAAGAATAAGGTAGTAGATCTAATCAGGTCTTGGATGCATAAATTTGAAATCCTGCTGGACAATGGACCACAAAATATTATAGTATTTCCTCCAAATGTCTACAAAATATTATGAAATAATGATATCTAAGTGGTGGAGAAATTTCTTAACTTACCATTATTATTTATCCATTTAGTCTTTTTTTTCTGGGCATCGAGTGCATGACCCCATACTTTGACTGACACATAAGGATCTATAACTTCCCCTTCTTCGGCACGATTTGGTTTTGGTAAGAAATGACCACTAATGATCTGAAATTAAAATAAACCCCATTTAGGTATTTTTATAATCCACAATTATTGCATAACATGACTGGAAAAAAATAAAATGCTTGAATAGGTCATTATTATTTTAATAAAATAAATAAACAAACAATAGAGTCAGAGAATATAATGCAACTAATTGCAAGAGTTGAATAAAATCTTTTACATACCATTCATCTAAATAAGACCACAAAAAACTTTTGACTATCAAATAAACAAAAGTATCATTTGACAAAATTAAAATTTCCTCAATTACTTAATTTTAACAAATGTCAAGAATATATTTTTTTTCTCCAACTAAATTCAAGAAACAGAATTAAAGATTATAAAATATCAACAGTTTATTCCTCAATACGAAAATCTTAAGAGAAATAAAAAATGTATAATTTGTTTATAAAATATGGTATATAGATTTCAGATCCAAATAGTATGCTTGTAACCAGATGATTTCAAACAAGCTAGCAGTTGTGAACCAGCACAATTGCTAGTATTGTTTTTGAACTGTCTGAAAACCATCATTATCAATAAAATAGTTGGAACATATTAAATATATTTAGGACCGAAAAACTATCCATTAAAATCATGTGAGACCTTTCAAATAGTAGTTATAAGATGTAGCGTCAATCTTATGTTTTTAATTGTAATCAGCAATTACAAGTATTAATGTTGAATCAATTACTGCAAACCAAATCAGATTTAATAAGCTATCAAAACTCATGACTAAAGAGTATGTACAGTTGGACCAAAAAAGAGAACACCTCACACATTTTAATTACAAAATTGTCCTCCCCCCCACACACAAAAAAATAAAAATAAAATAAATAAAATAATCTTTTGACTGGAAATTATGTCTTCTTTCAATTTATATTTTACAATAAAGCTTAGGGGTTGTCTTTATACTGAAATTTACCAAACTCTGAAATTTTCAGTACGAACATGTAATTTTGAGATCATATTTGACTTTTTTGGTAAATTTTACTTCATGATACCAAATGGGAAGTCATTCAGTCAATTAGTTTATGAATTATGAACGTTTAAAGTTTGGAACTTGTAATGAAATTCCTTGTAATCACTGCACAATGCAGATAGTTTTTAAAGCATACTTCAAGAACTACTTAACAGAATGAGTTGTAATTTTGGATACCCATATTTGAAGCTTCTAGAAATCTATTTCTGTTAAAAAATTAGATTACAATTAACAATTTTTTCAAAATTTAATTAAAAAAAATTTATGAATTGTAACTTATAAATTTTTAACAGAAATATTTTCTAGAAGCGTCAAACATGCAAATCTAACATTACAGCTCATCCCATAAAATAGTTCTTGAGTTATGCTACAAAATACCCACATTGCAATCTGTTTTGCAATGATTACAAATGAATTTAATTTAACATTAGGAGTTCCAAACTTTAAACTTTCACAATTCCTAAACTACCTGACTGAATGACTTCCAGTTTGGTATCCTAAGATAAAATTTACCAAAAAGCCAAATATGATGTTAAAATTATGTGTTCATATTGAAAACTTTGTTTGGCACAGTTACAGTATGAAGACACACTAAGTTTAATTTTGTAATATAAATTGAAATAAAAAAGAAAAGTGTGTAGGTAAACTGATGGCACTGGGCTCACAGGCTATTCACACTAATTGTATATTGTACTCGTATTTCAAAGAATAATGCCCCCTGAAAAATAAAGAAATCGACAATTAAGGCAGAGGGAGTAGCCCCTCACCCCGCCCGCTTTATACTTAACCAATGAACCCCCCAAATTAATCAGGGAAGCGCCTTATCAGAATGAACCTATATACAAAATTTGAAGCAAATCGGATATTTCTATCAAGAGTTATTGTGTTACGTACATACAGAACCTATGAGCACATTAACTCTCAGGCTTTGATAGCCTGTGAGCTAAAAAGATATAATTTCTAGTAAATTGACTATTTTTGTTTTTTTCCTGTGACAGTTTAGAGATTAAATGTACTTTTCTTTCTTTGGTCAATTTACATACAGTAAATATTCTATTAGTAAATTAAAACTTACTTTTAGTGTTAAATGTGTAACTTGTCCAGGAACAGGAACATCAAGAGGATCATATTCTGCCAAAATAAATAAATAATAAAAAATATATATATAATCCAATTAGTTTAAAAAAACTGAAAATAAAACTAAGTTTTTATAACAATTTTCCATAATAAAACTTATGTAGCATAACAAGTAGATAAAAAATAAATAAAATGCCAAATACTTATTTCCATCCTAACTATTGATTTTCCATCAAATAATTACTGAATTGTTTTAAACTATTTTTTTTTCTTGCTGAGCTAGAGGTGAATCTTATTAAGGTTTGCATTTTTTTTACCTCCTCCCACTAAATCCTGATAATCTTTTTCATGCTTTCACAAACTTATTTTTAGTCTGTTTTGTTTGCAAATTTCAGATATTAACCTTCTGGTGCCTAAGAATCAAACAGTGTTTTCCATTTCTCTACAAATGCAGTTTATTTTACGATATAGCCAATTGCTATCTATTGACCCACCATAGTCATATCCTGAAAATCAGTTAAATCT
The DNA here is from genome assembly GCA_963931845.1 of Maratus michaelseni. Lineage (NCBI taxonomy): Eukaryota > Metazoa > Arthropoda > Arachnida > Araneae > Salticidae > Maratus > Maratus michaelseni. The sequence continues at coordinate 172,738,297 of OZ007596.1, read as the reverse complement.
CACAGCATTTTTTTCTCAAAGATTTGTTACTTTTATAGGAAAATAGTAAACTCTACCTGATTCCTTAGAATCTGAATGCAAGTCAGCATCATCTACAAGTTTTGTGCCTTTATTGATAAAATTATTTAGTGAATGTCTCAGAGGGAGTGGTGAGTTAGATTCAAAATGAAATTTTGGTATGATTTGATGGGAGTAAATAAGGTTAAAAAAATGCTCAGAACTTGCTCTTATGTTACTTTGATAAGTTTTCATTGGAGTGTAACAAAGTAAAAAATGTGACTTTTCTTAGTCCCAGCCCCTCTCCCTTCCCCTGCCACTCACACACATCTGTTTTCAAATCTTTCATTGTCTTTGCTCAGAATTTTTGAATTTTTTTAATATAATAATAATTGTGTCAATTATAGTCAATTTTGTAATATGCCAATCCATAAATGTATGAAATTTTCAAATATTTCCATTCAGGAACCAAATGAACAAACTGTCCCCACTCCTCCTTCTCCTCCTCATGGTACTTTTTATAATTATTATAGTTTATTGCTAACTCTTGTCAATTTTTATGTCTTAAAAATTAATTTAAAACATCATTTCTGATAGTATTTTCAGAAAGGCAGATTTTATTTTTTCCCATTTTGCTATAAAAATAAAATAATTGATTCTAATAAAACCTGAATGAGATGATTTGAAAATTGTTTACATATAGAGATTAAAAGGATTTAATGATTGTTGAATTTGCTATGAGAACAATCTTTAAAAAGATGAATATTCTCGAATACAATGTAACACACGAAAAATAAAATTTGCCCAACCAATGCAAATAAACAGATTTTTTAAGAACTAAGAATAGTTTTGGGCCTTTATCTTAATTATCTATTTTCAAGTAATTTAGACTGTTCAGCTAATTTTGAAATTAAACAAAAAAGAAAAAAATTTTTTTTCCCAAAAATTGAAAAAAAAAAAAAATGTTAAATCTATTATTAATTTATAAAAGCACAGAAAATAATTTTGTAAAAACTCTGAATTTAAATAACATAACTTCATGATTTGACATTGATTCACATATTAGCTCAGGCCAATATAATTCTTCGGCTTAAGCCCCAAAAGATGAGTCCAAATTACCTACTAATGAGCATACATAATGACACAATATGAAATTTATAACAAGAACAAAAAAAATCATGCATCAAGCATAGATTATGTAACACTTTCCAACACTTCCAGAATACTTAAACAAAACTTTACCGATTAATAAGCTGAAAGTTGATGTCTAAGTAAACAATTTGGAAAATGCATAACAAATTTGAAAACCCAATTTCAGCAATTACCATCAATAGTCAAAAAAATATCCAAATACTTTTGTTCAGCCCTGTATATGATCTATAAATTTGTATATATACTGCAAAGTATGTTTAAATTCAGTTCAGTTAAGGAACTTATAGCACAGTTAAAAATTCTTATTCAGCAATTTCTGTCAATAAACCAAACTGTATTCAATATCTTTTGTGCTGCCCTGTATATGATCTATAGCATTTATACACACTGAAGGAATATGTAAAAAATTAGTTAAATATAAAAACGTGTACCACAACTGAAAACACACTTCCAGAAATTAATTTTCATAGACAGTACTGTAACCGAATTCTTTTGTGTGTCCCTGTAAATGAACGATGAACGCTATGTCTACCATATTCTATAGTAAGCCTCTTGAAGTACACCTCAGTGATATATATCACTTTCAATATGTTTAAAGTAGTGTAACATCATTAAAATGCACTGCAAATGATTTTTTCCCATAGAACATGTAATGAAAAAAAATAGAAAAAAAAGATAACGATAGGAAGGTTGGATTTAAGGTTTTTACTGACATAGAAATTTACAGAGAATTTTGAATATTATAAACATTAATTTTAAATTTTGTATTTTCCTAAAATAGATGAACAATAATTTAGCCAATGATCGAAAGTGGAAGGAAATAAAAATAAAAACAATGCGTTGTGAAAAGAAAGAAATTTAGAATAAAATAAAAATCAAATAATGAATTCTTCATGATAAAATGTACCATAACAATTCTTACCTGAACTGAGAAATACTGCAACACTGAAATATTAAAATGTCAACCTTTTTATAGTGCCACAAGAGATTACATTTAGAGATTACATATAAAATCTTTAAATTGTCAAATTAAAACAAATTGAACTTTTACTGTACTTTCATCATTAAATTGAAATTTCACATTATTGAATATGAGTTAACTATTGGAAGCTATATTGAATTTGAGATTATGATATTTACTATTTTAAGTTAAAGGCACTCTGTTCTATGGAAAATACGTTATAAATATCAGATATATAATAAATTTTAAAAACACAAAAGAAAGAGACATAGGTTGAACAACACATTTTTATTCTTATATAAATATTCATTTGAAAATATATAAATATGTTCATTATTTGGTATGTGCACAACCGTACAAACATTATTAAATTATTTATTGCAATTCTTTTATCATATCAATGCCAAAATTAAATATAAATATTACAAACATTACAATCTTTCTTATCAGCTAGAAGTGAAAACCTATTACATTTTACATTTTCTGTGAATGAAATTACTTTATGAATACTTAGACGGATTAATGAGCTATGAATAATGTCTCTCAAAGAGTAAAACAATAATCAGTTGGAATATGCATTTTTAATCACTGTACCATCTGAAGGCAATAGAGTTCGTTTATCGAACTGATGAATCGGTATTGATCTTTTCATTATGATTGAAATTAAATTATGTGCTGGAAAATCACGAAAAGTCACATTCTCATAACATCATTGGTGAGTAGAGTCTTAAATTATCCTCATCTTATGAATCAACAACAGAGCGAGGTTTGTACACGATTCAAGAAGATTACTCTCCTGATATACTTCAGAGAAAAAATTCATATTACCGTCTCTCAGAGCATTTTGTAGGTTTCAAAAAGGGGCTGAGATGATTCAGTTAGCCTCCGGCAGACTTGTATAAAACAAAAAACTTTCTGCGCACATAAATATTGAGTCAAAAACTTTCTGCAAATTAATTTAATGTTTAATAAAATTACGTGTTATATTATTTGGATGATATAAACTAAAAACAGTAGTTTAAAATAATTACCATTTAAAATTAATTAATATTAATTAAAGAATTATTATTTTGGTTAAAAATAATAATAAAACTAAAAATCCATGATAGGAAGAGCTGAATTCTTATCAATAAAATTTTTTAATGCATTTAGAAACAACCCAATCCTTAATATTTTGACCTTTTCGCAAGCGTCTGTAATGTCACAACAATGTTTTGCATCTTTAAAATTTTGAATTGTGCGCAAACAGTAAATAAATCGTACATAAATTGGGGAATATTTTTAATTTTTTTGCCCAGTGACAGAACTATCTTCAAGTGTCTGCAACGCTAATAATGTTTTCAAAAATAGTCTGCAATACGCAATATATCATACAAAATTCGCGTTTTTTCCGCGATCCTCCGACGAAATTTGCCGTTTTTTCGAGATACTTCGACAAAATTTGCCGTTTTTACGAGGTCATTCGACGAAATTTACCATTTTTTCGAGATCCTTCGATGAAATTTACCGTTTTTTCGAGATACTTCGACGAAATTTGCCGTTTTTTCGAGATACTTCGACAAATTTTGCCGTTTTTTCGAGATCATTCGACGAAATTTATCATTTTTTCGAGATCCTTCGATGAAATTTACCGTTTTTTCGAGATACTTCGACGAAATTTGCCGTTTTTTCGATGCCTTCGACGAAATTTACCGTTTTTTCGAGATCCTTCGACGAAATTTGCCGTTTTTTCACAATCTGTCGGCAGAATTCTCCGTTTTTTCGTGATCCGACGACGAAATTTACCGTTTCTTCGACGAAATTGACCGTTTTTTCGCGATCCTTCGACGAAATTTGCCGTTTCTTCGACGAAATTGACCTTTCTTCGTGATCCTTCGACGAAATTTGACGTTTTTTCAGGATCATTCGACGAAATTTACCATTTTATCGAGTTCCTTCGACGAAATTTACCGTTTTTTTCGAGATCCTTCGACGAAATTTACCGTTTTTTCGAGATCCTTCAACGAAATTTTACCGTTTTTTCGAGATCCTTCAACGAAATTTACCGTTTTTTGGCAATCCTTCGACGAAATTTGCTGTTTTTTCGCGATCTGTCGGCAGAATTCTCCGTTTTCCGCGATCCGACGACGAAATTGACCGTTTTTTCGTGATCCTTCGACGAAATTAACAGTCTTTTCCACGATCCTTTGACAAAGTTGGCGTTTTCTCCGTAGCCCTTCGGTAAAATAAGCATTTTTCAGCGATCTTTCAACGAAACTAAACTTTTTTTACGGCCTTTTGACGAAATTCACATTTTTTCACGGCTTTTTGACTAAATTTGCGTTTTTTTTTTCGCGATCTGTCAACGAAATTAGCCATTTTTTACGATCTTTAAATAAATTTCGCGTTTTTTCTGCGATTCTTCGACGAAATTCGCCGTTTTTTTTTCGCGATCCTTCCACGAAGTTTGCCGTTTTTTCGCGTAATTTACACACTATAGCACTGAATGTTTTCTGTCTGCAGGTGCCCTAAAAAGTCTGCGACGCCCGTCGCAGCGTCGCGTACATTCTGCCACGTGGTTTTTTGGTATTTAAAAAAAAAAAAATTTTTTTTTTTTTTTCTAAAAATATTTTCTGCAAAGTTCCGAATTTTGCAGAAAATTTTCCGCGCACGTCGTGCGCGCGTGCGTCTATATTATACAACTCTGGCCTCCGGTAAGAATCGTTGATTAAAGTATCATACAATCTCCAACAGAGTGTCATCGTTGAATCCATCAACTGAACAGCATCTTTGAGTGTACATAACTCATATTTCTTCTTATTAAAATTTTAAGTTAAATGCTTTAAAGTGTTAATTAAAAAAAAAAGAAAGACTGAAATAATTTCCGATAGGACTCTACTGCTGAACCTGTTTAGTCCAACAGTAGGCCTATTACGGAAACAGTAGCTTTTGAGGAGCGCAGAGTGCGGACTTGTTACCACACCCACATCCAGAAGCGAAGAGAGATCAGACGCTATCGGAGATGCATTGAAGTCCCCCGTTTCGTGCCGAAACTATAATAGCCAATCAGAGACCTCCACGCTTCTACGGCGTTCAAAAACTCCGGAGCTGATAATGCCACAGGAAAAATGCTTAAAGATTAAACATAACGACCCGCAACGCAAGTTTGCGATCGCTAAAGCTAGTGCGTCGATGGAAAAAAGTTAATATACGATTGGCAACCGCTGATTGAATTTAAATGGCGATTGCTTACAAATTAAGAGAATACAGAAATTAACGTTATGGTTGCCGATCAAATGAAAATAAATTTAGAAAATGGGAATTAATTAAAAATGGGAAATAAATCATTTAAATTTAAAAATAAATAAATTAATCTAGCATATATAAATTTTAATAATTAAAAAAAGCAGATGTTATATTCGTGTCATAACAGAACATAATGTAACAGAATTCTTTTGAGTGTCTCTGTAAATGAACTATAAATGTAACACACTTCATTTTCAATACCAAACATTCCATAGTAAACCTCAATAACATATATCAATTGCATGGCAATCCTGTTCTGCTGAAGCAAATAACAGTTTAAAATGAAATAAGAGAAAGATAAATAACTTACTTTGATTACAGATAAGATATTCAGGTTTGAGTACATAACCACACTTTCCATTTTGACCAAACTTTGCCTGGTTTATATACATAGAAGTATCTCGTGTCTGATAGTTGAGGGCTACTACATATATAAGAATAATAATACAAATGAGCATAGAAGTTAAAATATCGACTATTATACAAGAAATAGTTTTCAAAAATCAAGAACTGACAAACATAATTTCACAGAATACAGTAAACTCTGTTTAGAGTGGAATCGATCAGGACAAAGAAATTTTTTTTATCATAGACAGCATTCCACCTTAGACAGAGTTTACTGTATTTTTTGTATACTAGGGGGCTCAGCCCCCTACTCGCTAACGCTCGCCAACCCCCCCCCCCCCACCGTGAATTACGAAGCAATTCACATTGAGACCGCTACGCGGTCCTAGCTCGCTTCGCTCGCCCCTTTTTATTTTTGCAGTAATTCTAGCCGGATTAAGTACTACCATAAATCATTTGAACATATGAAACTGACAATTTTTTTTTAATGTAAAAAAGTAATTGAAAACTCCGTTGAAAACACAACTAAAAATGCATTTAGTTGGAGCTACTAATGGGCATATAAATCATTTAAATACTATGAATAAAGAATCTTGGAAACATAATTTGTTTAAAACTTATTGCACCTATAATATTGTACAGCACGGCTTATTCATTAAAAAAAATCATTGCGTAATAGGAAGATAATTTATCATCAATGATTGTTTATATTTCGTTCGACATTTTACTATTCTAATTGATTATAGATTTCTGCAACAGATGGCAGCAGGTGCAACCTAGACAGTTGATATTTTTTACTATCTCCGATTTTTCATGTGAGTGAAATTCATAAATAAATTCTAAATAAGAGTTGAGAATTCATTTGAAATTAACAATATTACTCATAATTAAAATGAGGAATCATCTCAGACGCTTTGGATTATGTACATGTTATTTTATTTTTAATATTTGCTAGCTTGATTTTCACTGCTCTAACACTGACCGCCATATTGGAGGCGGAGCTAATCTATCTAACACAATCTAGTCTTTTCATTGGTCTGAGCTCTGGAAACTACGGTTGTTGCCAACAATAAGCAGAAATTCAGCCCTATTTCCATGCCACGTAAGACAAATATATATATAGATTTACTGTATTGAAAATCGCTCTGCTGGACTTTAAAATCATTCCGCATTAGACATATTTCCATCTTATACAGAGAGCCCAGCTTAGACAGAGTGCACTGGACTTAAAAAGATATATATAACTGATTTTTATTTCATTTAAGAAACTTATTTTACAACAATACTTTTATTAAATGCTCAATGGATAAGTTAAATTAACTCATGAAAAAATTGTAAAACTTCACTGAAAGAGAAAACTTATAGAAAATGCTATATATAATTGTCTGAGCGATGCAAAGACTAATACATGATGCAATATTATTTGGGGCCTTACATATACTACAACAAATATTAAAACATTTTGTCTAGCATAACTCAAAAAATATTTGACAGATTTCGTTCTAATTTTTGCAGGAGATAGCTATGTGTAGGGCTATACAAATTTGGTATAATCTGGTAGGCTGCAAAAAATTCTAGTCACCAGTAAAAAATATTTACCCTCCCCCCTCCCCTGTCATTGATTTTCAAAAAGCACAAACTTTTTTTATGAATTAATCGAGAAAAAATAATTACAAGCATAGTTTAGAATTATTAGTTACATAGTTTAGAATAGTAAATAATTTAGGAAGATAATATAAACTAAGTTTTCTAATGAAACTTATCAAAATTATATATCTCTGAAGAACAAAAAAAATTGTAGCATAATTCTTTTGCGTGTCCCTGTAAACGAGATATAAATGCTACAGACTTCATTTTCGGTACCAAACATTCTATAGTAAACATACATAACATATAAGAATTCCATGGCAATCCGAGTATATTTACGAGAATTAAAGTACAGACAGACAGACAAACCAAATTCATAAACACTTTGCAACTATATTAGAAAGTAATATTGTAAAGGCTGAATTAAGCGGCATGCTCGGAAAATGCTGATGGCCTAATGCTTCAAATGTCTGGATAGTTGAGTGCTACAAAATCTATATATGATGAGGAGTCATAGATGAAATAATGAAGCAGGAAAACAATTTTTTGTCTATTTTCCTGTCGAAGTCAGTCAAATAATTCTGATATTATTTAAAAATTTGCATTTGATGAACTTATTTTTGCCAAAAAGTCAAAAATATTTTTTGTTTGAATATGGTTTCTAAGTTTATTTCTCAATATTGTGGGGAAAGAGAAAATGCCATTTGTGCTCATTTCAATCAATTAAAAAAAAGTGTCTGATCAAATAACTTAGTCGCCAGATAAAATAACTTGGTCACCACTGGTGACTGCATTTGTCAATCCCTGGCTATGAGGGTGATATATTACCAAGAATAAATTTCAAACCACTTGGAAATTAGATAAAAAAGTAAATAAAAATGTTCAATTAAATATTTTAACTAATTGCTTTATAACGCATAAAGTTATGCGTGGATGTCATTTTCATGAGTGGAAGATTTTTCTACTCAATCAGATGAGCACATGAACAAAAAAATTATGCATGCACTAATATTAGAATACAATAAAACCCATTTCAATTTTATTCAAATGCAATCTCATTTTTTGAAAATGCTAAATTCAAATGTAAATATTTGCCAAAAAAAAAAAAAATAATTAAATAAACAGGTTACAACAATGAAATTAAATTTATGTTAACCCACGCTTGCTAAAATACACAATTGGCTGCAGACCTGATTATGGAAGTCCCCCCCCCCCTTATAACTTGAACTATTAACAAGTTTCCATGAGGTTTAACTTTTATATGTAATTATATTTGGTACTTTTATGTTAGCCAGACGCAGATAATAAATCACTAAATATTGTGCCCATTGCCATCATTCATATTCCATTCATTTCATAGCAGACTCGATTACAGAACTTTTCCCCCATAACTTGAACTAGTAACAAGTATCTATTAGGAATAATTTTTATATGTAATTATTTTTGACAGTTTTCTGTTATTTGGGTACATGTGATAGCTCTCCAAATATTGTTCCCATTGCCATCATCTGTATTGCATTCTTTTCAATTAAAATATATACCTTTCATGCATTTTATTTAAAATACATAACTTTCATTTCAAATGCATACACATTTCAAATGCATATATTAAAAATATATGCCTTTGACTTATTAAATCAAAATAAATTAATAAGAAACAATAACATAAACCAAAACATTTTATTTCAACATTATATCATTGTTTCTAATTTACACACATGAAAAATAAAAGTTACTATTAATGAAAAAATAAAATAAAAATAAAAATAAATGCTTTGCCGAGATTTGCGACTGTTTAACATAAAAGAACCTTATTTTTTTTCAGTTTCATTAATCTAGAGGTTTTATGGAATGATAATTTTTTTCAGTTGTCATTGGTGGATTGTTTATGTACTTTAATAGTAACTTATTCGGGGAAAGTTCTGTAATCAGGACCACAGCTAATTGGTGTATTTTAACCCGTCAGCACATGCGCCCCTTTCCGTTACGTTACTACATGCACAGAATAAATTTTACCCCAATGGGTTTTCTTGTGTCAATTTGATTATAAGCAAAAATTTATATTTTGAAATAAACTGTAAATCAATAAAGAACATAATTTAACTTAAAATAAGAGGTTTTTTTTATATTTAAAGCAAAAAAACAAAAACAAAATCTAGCACTAAGATTTTTTTCTGCATATCATTACATACAAAGCTTTTACAATCCAAATTCAGCCATAAAAATACAAAAAAATATAAAACTGATATATAGAAACTGTATGTGCAAGAGTTGTTAACGTTTAAAAGAAAAATTATATTATTATTTGCACACTATATTTTTTACATAAACATTTGCATTAACATTTTCCTATCATTATGGGTTACGTGTGGGGTAAATTTCTTCCCACGTGACATTCTTATAACAAAAGAATGGAAAATTTCACAACCGGAGGTAAATTCTTTTTGGCCACATCTTGATATCTTTCAGCTTGAAAGGTACTATAAAGCTCAGAATGATCACGAACGATTTTCGCACATTTTAAGTAATAGTTGTGAGCTGGGGTAGATTTTATCCCAGTGCGTGTGCTGACGGGTTAATAAAGCACAGTTTGATGAAAAGTTAAATATATTGTGGTAATCTATTAATGGAACCCACAGTCATTTTTGACTGCATTTTTACCAGCATCACTCATGTTTGATGCCAACCTTGATTGTGCACCCAATTATGGAACACTAGCCACTTATCTATTTAAAGTCCAATTTTTGTACTTTTCTGTCAATTGAGTATCAATTCATATAGTATGGTGACATTATCTTGACAATACTTGGTGATATTATCTTGACAATATAAAACTGTTGTTAAGCTGGATTTTCAATGCATTTAACGATTAAAAATAATAGTTTTTCAATAATTCATTAAATAATTCATAAGATAATTTTTTAAATAAACTTCATAAAGTTTACATTTTTAGAAAGAACTTTAAAAATAAATTAATTTTTGAGTGAAGAGTTACCTTCTAAAATGTATACATTAAGAGTTATCGGCATTTAAAATTCCATTCCTAATATAAACAAAAATTTTGAAAAGGAATTGAATTAAATGTGATTTTTATATTTAAAAAAAAAACAAACAAAAAAAAACATGGTAAACGATTTAAACAAAACATAGCCCTTCGCGAGCAGTGAATCTAATCAGAAAATATATTTGACGTCATTTGCCAATGAATTGATGAAATATGGTTTTAGCGTTTTTTTAAACTCTTCTGAGCCAGCATTTATGTTTTAAAAATCACAACCATATCAAATTTCAATTTCCTAGCCCTAAAACTTCCAAATAAATAGAAGTACGAAATTTACAAAGGGGTATCAGTAGTAAAAAATGTTCTAAAATTACTATTACTATAATACCGTTGGACATAGAAACCTGAAATTTGGCATAGTGGTTACTTTTAAGATGCAACTTGTTCCAAAGAACTGTTTATTTATTTTATTTCTTTAATTGAAATAAAAAATAGTGAAACGAGCGGAAACCTTTTTGAAAACGTTCTAAATTATGATTTGAATGGAATTGTTAATGCAAGGACTTGAAATTTGACATGATTGTTACTTCATTTGTTGATTTGAGTTTAATGAATGTACTACTGTATTCAAATTTATTTTTAATCAGTTTGTGTGATTTTTCAGAGAAACAGACCGAACATTCTTGTGGAACTGACTGTACAAGGCGTAAATGCTCGTACAGAAAAGTTGCTAAAAATTTCGAAATTTAAATAGATGAAAGTGTAAAAAAGTTCTAAAATTGCGATTTCTGAAATACCATTCAGGAAAGATGCCTAAATTTTGGCATGGTGGTTACTTTAGAGATGTGAATTCTCGCTAAGAACTGTTTATATAAAAAAAATCAAAATTTAAATATGTGAAACATTCGGAAAACATTCTAAAAACCTTCTACATTACTATTTTAATGGGATTGTTTAGTGCATGAACTTGAAATTTGACACGATTGTTACCTTTGGTAAATACCCGCAGTGATCATTTTCTAATAAATTTGAAATTTAAAAGAGTGAAGGAGCAAAAAACTTTATAAAATTCAAATTTCTGTGATGCCGTTAGGGATAGAAACTTTAATTTTGGCATGGTGGTTACATTTAAGATTTAAATACTCCCTAAGAACAGTTTCTAAAAATGGAGAAATTTCAAATTTCAAAACGAGAGAAAAACATTCTATGAACAGTCTAAATTAAGATTTATTTGGAATTGTTAGTGCTAGAAACTTGAAATTTGACAGGCTAGTTACTTCTAAGGCGTAAAAGTTCGTACAGAACAGTTTCTAAAAAATTCGAAATTCAAACGGATGCAAGTGTAAAAAAGTTCTAAAATTGCAATTATGCAATACCATTTGGAATGACATTGGCCTGAAAAGAATACATGGTTTCTAAAAAGAAATTTAATTTAAACTAGTCGGATGTTCCAATCCCAAAACTTTCTTCTATCTCATATATGATAATACTTCAAAATTTGCATTGCCAATAAAATCAATATTTCTCGTAATTCTGTTGTAAGTCAGCTGCTTGCGAATCGTTGGATTACCTGGAGCACCCTTCGTTGCACGAGCATCCGATGTACAACACAACTACGATAAGTCCTTCTGGCCCGTACCGGCAGGAAAATATAGCTGCCCTGTTCCTTAGTTATTTTATTTTAGCTAATTTTACTATAAAACACGAAGCTAAAATGCTTGGAACCCGATTACTGAAGATACATTCCCAGTTCTCATCAATATTGAATTTGAATGAGACTGTCGCCAAATTAGTCAGATATTGCCAAGTTGACTTCATTTGTGGCAACTTATTTTTGTCGCCAAATTTGGTGATATTTTGCCAAGTGTCACCAATCTTGGCAAGAATTTGACGCTGGAGAATATAAATATATAGTGTTAAGCATATAACAGTTGGAACGATGATTACAACAATGAAAGAAAATTTGCCAGAATCCATGTTCACTAAAACTTATAAATTAAACCTTTTTATGGAGGAATCCTGCTGCCTTGTTTCAAAATGGCAGCCACCCTAAAATTTCAAACTCCTATATCTCAGCCATTTTTTAAGATAGAGGCAAAACAAAAATTGCTCCGGAAAACTTGGTTCAAGACCGAACATTTAACGAAAAAAACTTTTAGGATTTCTAATTTTCTTGTACATCTTTTTGAATTTGAAATCTTTAAATGGCTATCACAGCACCCCCTTCCCTCGGAATATCCCCAAATTCAAGTGGGACCTGCTGGCCATAGCCAAAACCTATAAATGAAATTTGGACATACGGACAGACAGACATTTTGTAAAGACATGTTTCTCGGAATCTCTGTCACCTAAAACGTGTAAATCCGTTGAAAACCAGAAGTAAAAAAAAAATTTCGATTACATTCTTCTATTATAGATAGAAAAAAGTAAAAAAAGTGAAGAAAGCGGAAAACGTTCTAAAAATGTTTTAATGAGATTGTTACGGTTTCATAAATTGAAATTTGACATGCTTATTATTTTTAAGACGTAAATGCTTGCAGAGAACATTTTCTAAAACAATGGAAATTTAAAAAGGTGCAGGAGTAAAAAACTTTATTAAATCCAAATTTCTGTGATATCGTTAGAAACTTGAATTTTGGCATGGTAGTTACTTTTACGATTTAAATACTAACTAAGAATTGTTTCTAATAAAGGGGAAATTTAAAAGTTCGAAACGACAGAAAAGAGCTCTATGAACATTCTAAATTATGATTTATTTGGAATTGTTAATGCTAGGAACTTGAAATTTCACATGCTTGTTAAGGCATAAAAGTACGCACAGAACAGTTTCTCAAATATTCGAAATTTAAACGGATGCGAGAGTAAAAAGGAGGTTATCATCGAACATTACCACTAACAGACCAACAATATTTTATTTTGACTCTAGCCGTTTTTTACTAAATTTTTATCCTTCATAAAAATTAAATAATGTATAAATTGAGAAAGACTGATAATTTCAGAAACATTGCTTTAAAATAATTAATTACTGTAAGAAATGAATACGTAAACAAAATGTATACATATTGTGTTTGCTACCTGCTTACAAAGGTTCTACGAGAACTCATTTTAGTTCGAGTGAGTAGATTATTTAAATTATATATAATCGATTTTAAAAAAAGAAATGATATCTACAAAAAAGAACTTTTCAAAAGTAAAAAAAAAGAAGCCAAGCTTGAAAAAAACGAAAGTTGTGGCTAAAAAATGGTGTGATATCAAATTTCTAAGCTTTTATTATGGTACTTATTTAACTTTTTTCCATTAAATAAGTTATCATATATGTATGTCAAGTGCCTACGTATATCTTAATAGAAATCGTTTTCTCCTGTACTAAATACATCCTAACGTGTTTCTGAAAATTCAATTTTTTTTTCAAATTACGCATGATGGGCTTGGCGGACATCTTTCCATACTTCTAAGCACCCAAATTTCTAAAGTAAAAGCGTAATATGTTTCCAATGTTTGCAATGTAATATGTTTATAACAATGTTGAACTTCTGATTTTAACTACGGACAGGTGAATTGAGGAAGACTGATACTTTGAGAAATTGATATTTACTACTTTGAAATGATTAATTACTCGGAAAAATAAACCATAAGATGAATCCTTAAGATAAGTCATCATTATCTTAAGACATAAATTTCAAAGCATACAAGTCTGTAAATGAAAACCTTAAAATATTTGCTTAGGTTACAATTTCGAACTTCGGATTTTAACTACCGATTTGGGTGATTAGAAATTTGTGCATAATATGGAAAATGGCCAGTATAAAACAGTATAATATAAGTTATATATTTCCGTGAAAATGTTTTCCCGAAAACCCACAGGGGACTGTCAACAAATTGAAAAAGGACGAATATCTTTTGGATAACCCTGTAAAAACTAATGTAGCAAAAGCATTCAAACTCGAGGTTATTTATAAGTTGCTTATTTTAATATACTGTGTTCATTTTTATGAGGATAGCATGTATACTAGTAGAGAAATTATGCTTTTTATAAAAACAGTCCCAAATTTCGATTAGTTTTTTGCTTATAGAGCAACTTTTGTGAAAGTCTCAAAATCATAGCTTGAAAATTCTGTAAATTATCGTCGATAGAATAAGCTCGAAATCCGTTGTTCCCAAAAGAAAGCAAAAATATGAGGGGTTGTATCCAAATATAGTAGTACGTGCAATATTGTGTATGCTATCTTGGCACTAATCAACAGATATTTGATACAACCCCTCATCTTTTTGCTTCTTTTTGGGAACAACAGATTTCGAGCTTATTCTATCGACGATAATTTACAGAATTTTCAAGCTATAATTTTGAGACTTTCACAAAAGTTGCTCTATATACATAGCTAATACATTATGCATATTATATTTTGATTGCATTCGCGCATGCGCAGTGAAACATCTTTTAGTAAACCTACTCATATTTCATCCAATTTTTATTATTTTTTAATTCTGATTGCAAAGTATTAAGTACAATGTTGTTTGTCATATTTTTTGAAAATAACTTTTTTTTATATTAAAAACTTAGCAAATTATAAGCAAAAAACTAATCGAAATTTGGGACTGTTTTTATAAAAACCTTAATTTCTCTACGAGTATACATGCTATCCTCATAAAAATGAACACAGTATATTAAAATAAGCAACTTATTAATAATCTCGAGTTTGAACACTTTTGCTACATTAGTTTTTACAGGGTTATCCAAAAGATATTCGTCCTTTTTCAATTTGTTGACAGTCCCCTATGGGCTTTCGGGAAAACATCTTCATGGAAATATATAACTTATACTATACTGTTTACACACCTGCAGTTTCAGGTTAATTCCTCATGTATTTTTCTAGATATTGCTCTTTTCAGCATTTTTCATGAACGTTCGTATTATTTTGTCCACCCCCTGTATATCAAAATATCGGATATTTTTGATATTTTGCAAAATACCATTATATTTACAAACCTTGTATACAGTACATAAGATTGGAACTTGAAACTCAGTTTTCTTAACTAACATACTTTTTTTTTTTTAGTAAAGCCAATTTCGTTATGTGCATCATTTGTTACATGAGGAAAATCCATCTGATATTCAATTTCATTCACAATTTTGCTGTCTTCAGAATATCCTATTTGCAGCCAAAACATACATGACAATAAAACAAAGCATCACCACCATATTAGGATGCTAATGTGAGAAAAATTTTTAATCAGAAATTTCTGTACAAGGAGATTAAACAAGATATCTTTTGGCTTCCAAAATCTCCGATATGATACATCAACACTTCTTTTTTTTTTTTTTTAATTTGGGATTTGTCAAATGTGCAAAATGTTAAGGAACTAAAATCACACAAAACAGCTGCAATTGCATGTGTTACAAAAGCCATTTTGGAATGTATGTGGCATAAAACTGAATATTGGTTAGATATTCTTTGTGAAAAGTGCACATATTGGAATTTATTGACCCGCCCCCCCCCCCCTCACAAAAAACAGCTAACAAATCTGTTAATTTTGAGTTCTTATTGTATGTTTTTATTTTTATATTAATTTCAAAAGTGTGTCAAGGATTTTTGAGAACCAACCCTATATTTTGATTGCTTTAGTAGGCAACAGGAACAATAGGAACTACTGCAATAAGAACTAGTTTGCAAT
Organism: Maratus michaelseni; assembly: GCA_963931845.1. Taxonomy (NCBI): domain Eukaryota; kingdom Metazoa; phylum Arthropoda; class Arachnida; order Araneae; family Salticidae; genus Maratus; species Maratus michaelseni. The sequence goes on along the minus strand of OZ007596.1, from coordinate 172,722,296 downwards.
TTATTATTTCACATACTACACAACACAAAGCTAGTTCTAGATACTGTGCCGCTGCTTTAATGCCTTATTTTAATGCTGCATTACAAAATGAGCAACATCTACCACTACCATAAAAATATCACTCAGAGGCCTTGTTGCTGGAGTTCTTTGATAAAATAGAAAGTTACAGAAAGTTTTTTTTATGTCTTTTATTATATAATACAGAACTAACTTTTTTATTTTTTAAGGACTTTTGTACATAAGTTGTTAAAGTTAAATATTTTGCTAACTGCATAAATAAATAAAACGATCATTGAATTTGATAAATATGTTTTTCAGAGATTTTATGATCAATTATAAGTTTTGAATGTCACGTTTCGAATCACAATGAATCTAAAAGCTAGTTAGAACTTTAAAACACAGCAACATAAAAAAAACCACCCCCTATCCTTTTTTTAAGTTTGAAAATGCTTAATTTGATATCATTAATATTAACTTATGGTCCTAAAAATACTAAAAACGCTAAGAATTTAGAATCTATGCTACAATGAAAAAATACCATTGTTTTTCATTTATTTTAATAGTTTTAATGCAGCATTTTCCATAGAGTCATTTTATTGAAAAAGATCGACCTGTATTTTAAGATTATTGTGCTAGTATTTTATTTTGTTTCTATTTAAAGATATACTTTTATATATATTCTAGTTAATTTTTTTTAATATTATGCTCTACACTTTCAATATGATGAAATAAAACATATGCTCTTTTGCTTTATTTTATTGATGCACCCAGCATTACCCAGGACCAAGATAACACCCCTGTGTAAAAATAAATCTGGGATAAAATCTGTGTTAAATTCAAACATTTTTCTCTGGGAACAATTTAGTTGTAGGGGCTCCACTGCCTTCAGCAGCATACATTCTCTTTTTATAGCCATCGCCAGCAAACACACAGACAAACATATTTCTTTTATTAATATAGAGAACAAAATAAATATCCTGACAATATATACTCCATGCTTTTTTGTAAAGTGACAAATTAAAAGTGAAGTTTTTCAGAAGTAAAACAGGTTTTCAAACATGAAAACAAATTATTATTTTTTATATTAAATTGATTGAGAAATTATATTTTAACATTTTTACTTTCTTTTATCTTTACAAAAAGAAAGTATTGAATTCATGAAAATTTTTGACTTCCGGTTTTCGACAGATTTATTTGTTTTAGAAGGTCTTGAACACGATTTTTGACTGTTTTTAGAAAATGTCTGTCTGTGAGTCTGTGACTCTGTCTGTATGTGACAAAAATTTTGTGGACGCTCTATCTCAAGAACTAACGCACAAAATTTAATAAAACTTTATATTCAGTTAGTACCTAATATAAATTGGTGCTGATTAGTTTTGGGTGAAAATCGCCCAACAGATGGCACTGCTATGCTGCATTTTTTGCGATTTTCGTAATAGATCTATCTCAAGAACTAATGCACTCATTTTCATCAAACTTTAGATTCAGTTAGACCTTGATATAAATAGATGCTGATTACGTTTTGGTGTAGATATTCCAACAGGTCGTGCTGCTATACCACTTTTTTCATGATTTTTACGATAGCTATATCTCCAGAACAAATGTACGAAATTTCATAAAACTTTATATTCTGTTAGACCGTGACATAAATAGATGCTGTTTACGTTTTGGTGTAAATATCCCAAAAGGTGGTGCTGCTATGCTACTTTTTTCGCGATTTCGCAATAGCTCTATCTCAAGAGCTAATGCACGGAATTTCATCAAACTTCAGATTCAGTTAGACCTTGGCATAAATAAATGCTGATTACGCTTTGGTGTAGATATCCCAACAGGTGGTGCTGCTATACCACTTTTTTCATTATTAACACAATAACTATATCTCAAGAACTAATGCACGGATTTTCATCAAACTTCAGATTCAGTTAGACATTGACATAAGTTGTTGTTGATTAGGTTTTGGTCTAAATCCCCCAACAGGTGGCGCTGCTATGCTGCATTTTGCAGGATTTACACGATTTTAGCAATAATCATATCTCAAGAACTAATGCATGGAATATAATCAAACTTTAGATTCAGTTAGATCTTGATATAAATTGGTGCTGATTCTTTTTAGTGTATGCGAAACCTGAGATAGAAGAAAGTTTTGGAATTGACACATCCGACTAGTTTACATCTAGAGTCAAAAATAGCTTATTTACTTTAATATGAGCCATGTTACATATTATTAACTGAAGATTTGTTGACAGTAGGATTGTCATTTTTAAAGATATTTAAATGTGCTTTTAACAACAGATTGGAAAGAATGTTTGCGAATCAGTCAAAAATAATGTTTTTTGATGGGTGTCACTTTACAAATAAGAACAATATACATACATATCTATATATTTAAAACGCTAAGCGATTTCTTTCGACAATCCGTTAGAACAAACTACTGCATCAAATTACACCATTCTTTTTTTAAATGAAAGATATTAGGACACAGATTTGTTATCGTGCATTCGTTTGTTCGAAAATTTAATTAATTAACCGTAATTTTCAATTAAACTTTTACGTCTGCTAATGACGTCATAATCCGATAACGCCTACTGTTCCGAAGCACAGAGTTTATTTTCTAAACTCTGTGGTTGAATAAAAGAGAAATAATAAATATTAAAAGCACGCGGTTTTAAGGCCGAATTTGTTAATTTGCAAGTTAAATTTCGGTAAAAATACTTATCCACGTGTTTTATAAGCGAATAAAAATTCATATTTATTGTGACGTCACGGGAATATTGTCCATTGGGTTTATTTTATCCTTATGCATTATAACTTTGTTGATGCCATTTTTTCATTACAATTAAATACAAAATATATTTATATTTGTGTGCATGGTGTTTAAGCATTAATGTAAGGTATATGAAGTACGTGTGAAAAGTTTGCGCCGGTGAAAATGACGTTATGCTTAGCTTGAAGTGCATTTTAACATTGATAAAACTAAAGAGAAAAATGTGTATGATTGTGTTAACATGACATAATTTTACTGATTTTTGCATTCATAATTATAAAGATTAAAATTGGAGCCATCATTGATTTCTTCATCTTGATTGCATACCTTGATTACATGTTACCGATTGCTTTTTTTTTTTTAAATTATAGGATAGAAGATTTCCTTTTTTAATAAAAAAAATCACAAAAGTAAAGGATTTCAGGAAATTTAAAGTTATTAAAAATAGTGTTATAGAAGAAAAAAATCTTGAAATATTTATTGTATTTTTAGCTAGAATAAACAATGTAAGATGTAAGACTAATATTTCATAGGAATTATTTTGGTAGATTTATTATAAGTTCATTTAACAGTTCCTTATTAGCGCAAAGTCCTATTTCTTTCACTGTGAATTTCTCTTTCGATGTCAAAAAATGTTTTTCCACTTTTGGACGCCAGCCAAAATACAGTGGCAATTTTTAGAAATGTACAACAGTTGTGACAACAAAGGCGCTATCGCTTTAGCTTTCATCGCGCTTACATCACTTCGAAATACTACAAATTTCTATTTTTTACTACATTTTACAATTTCAATTCTTACATCATCAATTAGAAAAAAAATTAGCTTTCGATTGAAATTTATTTGAAAACTGCCGATTAATTTAACGACTTTTTAAATAATTTTCAAGCATGAAAAGTTTTTCAATTTTATCTTATCAATGACCACCAGTTTACTTCAATAATGTAAAATAGCCCCTGGGAAAGTTGCCACAATTGAAAATAGATTTCCCTAACCATCATAAAAAGTGAATAATAATTTTTAAAAAAAAGTGATAAATCATAAGATCAGATTATCCATAAGATCGAACATTTGGCGCTAAACAAAAATCCGTCAGGAAAAAGACTATTTTTAGTTTATGTTGAACATAAAATTGATATGTTGAATTCGTTGATGAATATGTTCCATCAGATATCAGGATATGCTAGGAATTGCATTTTTTTTATTTTTTTACATTTCCAACTGTATAAGAGGAAAAATATCCCTGACTGTGATGGAAAAGGGATAATCATCCTGATTATTTCAAGGAACCGAAGAAACCATACAAATAAATTACACTTGAAAACATTAAAAATCTCCCTCATCTGCAGATAGATTTATTACTGTAAAAAACTTCTTAATCTTTGCATAAAAATTGATTAGCTTAAAACAATGGATGCATTTTAGAAGATATGGATTTGAAACGAACAATGATTAAAGAGGACATTTTTAAACTTTTAATTTAAACATTTTTAAAATTTTAACGTCGAATTTTGACAGTGCTTTTGGGCAGATGCAATGCACATGCGCATAGGAGCTCATTCGGTTGCATTATCACAGGGGGGGGGGGGGGAATGTGTGCTTTATTTACTATGTTCTGTTATTTACTGAATATGATATGAACGTAGGAATATACTATTTGTATATACTTCATAGGTCCATGAATTTTTTTTCTTGCTGTGGGGAATATGGTGGTAATGTCAAACTGATTTGCATTACACAGTTATTTACGGATTGTTTGTTTGGAGTTTGCATCGGAAATAGTACTGTATTTGACTGGGGGGAAAAATTAAATAAAATATTTGAAAGACTGTTTTATACGCGCCCCTTCATAAATAATAAAGAAGCTTATTTTACTGATATTGTTATAGTATTTTTTTGCATCAAGTTTTGACGGGTTCCATCTAGTTATGTACTAAAGAAGATAGTAATAAAAAAAAATTCTGTTTGTTACAATTTAACAGTTAAAAGAAATGTATGAGTTTGACTTAACTTGAACTCTGCTTTTAAAATCTTTCTGATAAAGCTGAATTTTAGTTTGATATGCTTTTTAAATTTTTCAAGAATTCTAGCGATGACAGATTTCTCTTTTTGATGGTTTCAAGCAAAAAAGCATTTTCTATAGCTTTTACTTATTTATTCTAATAATTAAAATTCATTCTTTAAAAATAATCAAAAGTTAATCTTTATATATATATTTTTTCAGTTATATTTAAAGATCTCTTGCAGCAAATGAGTGTACACAAGTAGAAAAACACTACTCTACACATACATCTCCTCCAGCAATTTTCTTTCTACTATCCAGCTAATTCTGTGAAGAACACTGTTAGGATATTTTTTTTTATACCATTATGCTTTGAAGAGTTTATCTGTTCTTACAAAATTATTATTTGGCTAGTTGAGAAATAATCCAATGTGTTGTAAAGGATTTTTTTCAATTCACATTGCATTAGATCTTTCAATTTGAAATGATAAAAAAAATATAATTTATTTTACATTTAGAAAAGGTTTATGCCAAAGTTATAACAGAAAATAGTATATTTGGTAAACTAATAAAAGTCTACAATTCAACAAATAAATGTATAATCTACAATAAAAAATGTGTATTTATTCACCAAACCTAAAGTTTAAACAAAACAAAAATAAATAATAATAAAACAAAATTGAGATACTGTGTTTTATTTTTAAACCTCGTAAAAAAAAAAAAAAAAAAAAAAATTAAATTAAATTAAATTAAATGTTTTTGCAAATTATATTATTTTGACACAATTACAGAAAAATATTCAAGTTAAATAGGTTTTCTTTTAAAAATGATTTCATTTTCAACTGTGATTCACCAAACCTATTCCACTTTTAGGACCCTTGAAAACAGTTTAAACATCTCTATTCAAATTTAAAACATTATTTCTTTTAAATTTTAATGATAAATTGGCATCGATTAAATATAGTAATTCTCATTATTTTCATTCTCCTTTTTTTAACAACAATTAAATAACACATGCCTTACCTAACTGACAACCCATATTCCAGTAGGGTATAGGATCATAATTGCTTGAATCAGTCCGAGTACCTTTTGGATAGATTCGAGAAATATGTCTTTGATTATAAGCCACAAAACTGGATCCATGCTCTTGTCCAAGATTCAGGGCAACAGTTTCTTGAAACGAAGCCATTTCATAAAATTTCCCTGTAACAAGAAAAAGTAAAAACTAAATCTTGTATTGTTTATTTTACTTTTTAATAAAGATTCCCAGTTTTACTTACATGATTGACTACATTCATCAAATGAATGAAACCTTCTTGGAGAGATATAATTGACTAGATCAGATAACTCTTCAGCTATACCATGATACTTGTGCTGAAATTAAAATCAAAATAATGATTTAAGCAGAAATGTAATAAGTACAGTAAGAAAAAATTATTTTACCTGTATTTGAAGACATGAGTGCGCCAGAAGGTGGGGGTAGGGGGGGGGGAAGGAGATAGAGAAGGGCCATTGCCACTTCAATGGATTTTAAGCTAATAAAATCAATTTTTAGTTGTTTTATTTTACATTCATGCAATTAAAATTTATATAAATGGGGATTGATGGAAAGAGGGGTGTCAGAAGGACAGAATGATCCTGTTGGAAAAAAGGAAAAAATGTTTCAACTCTTCATTTTAAGAAAAGCCAGTTGAAGTCTATTAAGAAGTAACATTAAAGTAAAAATGGACACCCCCAAGAGGGTAATCAATAGATTTTCAGAATTTTTTTTTGTTTTTTTCGATTTCTTATAGTGCAAACGAACTTCGTACCAAATTTGAAGTCTGTAGGTGCAGTAGATATGAGATCTTTTTGATGAATGAGTGAATCAGTGATAAAATTATCGATTATCAGACATTTTCAAATATCATTATCTCGGAAACTAATTATACGTTATTCATAAAATTTTGGATTCTGGATAATTAAGGGGGCCTTACTACACATTTAAAATTACAAGTACGTAGGTCAAATAGATTTTCAGTAGTAGTGTCAAAATTTGGCGAAAACAGTTCGAAATGGTTTGTGTAATATCACACTAGTATGTCAGACGAACTTGGCTGACACACTGCCGTTTGTCTAGATTTGTTGTCTATTTCATCAATGGCATATTTTTAGTTTTTCATATAAGATACTACTGAATTCTTAACCAGGTAGCAGTTTTTGCTTTCTATATTTGAAAAGATGAAGTAATAATAATAAAAAAAAATTACATTAATTTATATTTATTTAGTAATTATTTTGTCTTTACATAACAAAGTCAGACATTATTTTATCTTTATCATTAAAATCTTGCATATATTAAATATAAAGCACTATAATAAATATTTTTTGAGCAAAATTATACAGTAAAACCTCCATAACGGACACTCCCGAATAGCGGACACCTCTATTTAGCGGACATTTTTGTGATCCCCAAAACCTGTATATTTGTACATTTTTAACTCTCAATAGCGGACACCTCCAAATAACGGACAAATTCTGTGCTCCCGAGGTGTCCGTTATTCAGAGGTTTTACTGTATTTGTTTACACATTTGAAAAAAAAAATCTATTGCCTTCCATATAAGAATAGGTTTATTTTATAATAAGTTAAAATTAAAAACATTTAATAACTTCTAAAATATTCCCCACAATTATCCACGTTAGAATTCTGATTCTACTGTGTTAATTTATACTGTATAAATTTATAGAACTGACTGATAGTATTTGTCCTTAAAAGGGTCCAGTTGTAATAAACTTGTTTTCAAGGATACATATGTTTTCATTGGTTCCTATAAGCTGAGGCCAGGTGCAGTGCAGTGCACTCGCACTCCACCACCCTTATGGTTCAAGTCACAGATGGACAAAGTCAAATCAAGTGAATGAAGAAGGATTATTTACAGGAGCTTACTTACTGCTTAAGGAATACTTATAGTGGGTCACAAGCCCTGTTAAATTTCTATCGAATGTGAAAATAACACAATGTTTAATTTAATTAAACAGAAAAAATGGTACTTTTCGGTTAGCCGGGTGCCAGTAATATATATACATGTATATATATACACACACATATATACCCATATCTACATATACATATATATATACATGCACATATTGAATAATCGATCTTATTATATATACATATTGGTATGTATGTATATATACATATATATGTGTATACATATGTATTTTAAAAAGTACCTATATCACTGGCACCCGGCTAACTGAAAAGTACCAAAAAAATATTAGAATTTGAAAACTGGTGGAGGACAAGGCATTCCAGAGTTGGGAGAGAACCAGAAGCTAAATATAACCTCACTAGCAGTGCACAATGACTATCTAAACGTATTCAGTTAATCATTTCATCACTTCATTGATGAGACCAATGTAGGCGAAGGTAGAAGGTGGGAATGGCATGAGAGTGTGGTAACAAGAGGCTTAGAAACAATTCTTAGGACAACTGAAGTTCCTAAAAACTTAAAAAATCAAACGATCCTTAACTATAACTCTAAAGCCATATATAAGAATGAAAATACAGCAAAGCCCCGGTTATCCGAAAAGCATGGGACCAAAGGATTTTCGGTTAACCGGGATTCCATAGGAGTTTTTGGATAATCGGGAGGCTTCCTATATTTATTCTACCAGACAGCACTATTCACCCCTCTGACTCCCACACAGTCAGGTAACGCGTTCGTGCCTGTAGATGCATCTAGAACTCATATAATAGCCTTATAGGAGCCTTAGATGCAGTAACAGCAAGAGTCCATATTCTATGCGATTTTCCCCTCCCTGTTTACGCATGTTTTAATTTCCTCCAAACTTTATTTACGACAAGTAATACTTTAACCTTTTGATTACAAGGTTGGGACATATGTCGTCCCAGAGACTATTTCTTTATTCTATTCTCACCATTTTTTCAATACCTGCCATACACTTATACCAAGTTAATTTCAAGAGAAATCTACCACAAAGATGTTCTTTTGTAAATTGTGGTACAAGTGAATATAAAAATAGTCGCCAGTCCAAGCCCGTAATCAAAAGGTTAAAGCGCAAATGGGTTTTTATAAGCATGAAGATCTCAATGTGTTAAAAAGAGTTGATATTGGCACTTCAATATATTGAAGTGCAAGAAGATGCAACAACAGCATCAGATGTGTTGTTTAAAAGGTAGCGTGATAAGGCAGCATTGAAGCAATGCAAAGTTGAAAAACAAAACACAATTTATTTTGTAAAGAAATGAAGTGTTGTATGTGTCTATGCAATAAAATGCCTGCATTTACGCAATGTCCATATAAGTAAGTTGATTCTTTAATTATTCCATAAACAACATGCTTGAATGAAAATAAAAATTTTCTTAAAAGTTTTATGGTGTTTTGGTTAAGCCTATTTTCGGATAATTGGGGTTCTACTGTATAGTTGGAATAGTCTAGATTTAGTTTTACTGTGGGTGAAAAATATCACCTGGAGAATAGGAAGGCTAATTCCCTTCCATCTCACCATTCCCATCACCTACACTTCTCATCAGTAGACAACCGCATTGTTAGTTCTGGGCTTGAAAAGAGCCACCAGCCTGCTGAGATAGGCACATGGAGGTGTTCACAGATCGACAATATGAGAGAAAGGGAGCTTAGAGTTGGAAATTCAGCACTATTCATGCCCCAGGTGGCCGATTGTGCAAAGAGGTTCTCGACAGCCTATTGGGATAAGGTGGTGATGTAGATAGTAGGAGGGGCTTATAGTAAGAGAACAGTAAGAATAAAGGGCCTTCATTTTCAAAGGTGCCTTGGAAAAATAGGGAAATAAGGAAGAACAGAAAGAATCACTTATACAAATACAATTAATTAGATAGACAAAGGAGATTGATAGATAAGCACTGAATTTTGTCTTCTGATAGCATCAAACTTTTTTTTCTTTTTCCCAGTGTTTTGATTGCTTTAATACAATTTAAGATCTATTTATACTTCAAGTTTGATTCGTTTTCATTTGAAGATTATTTAAATGTATTACACAAGTCTAGAAATATAGGTTTATATAGAAAATTTTAATCCATTTCAGTTATATCAATTCAATTTTTTTTTTTCGATGTGAAACATTTATAACACTACCTTAGTCTTTCCATTATAATTGAAATACATGCTAAATAAACCCATGTTGCATAATCACATAAGATCACTAATTATAATTAAAATATAGAAAAAATGCTTAAGTGATACAAAGAGGAACACAAAAGGCTTATAAAAACATTTTAATGATCGGCATATGTTTCAGCGCTCATATACGACACGCCATTTTGAAGATATATAACGATAAACAAAAGTATTCTAGCAAATTTTTGAAAATAAACTTGAAAACATAAATCACGAGATCATATATGTAAAAAGGCAGGTGTTTGAAATAGTCAACTGTAAATGTGAAAATTAATATTTCTTTATTGCTCTTTTAAAACTGAAAAGTACCTCGCGCCAAATTTTAGGTAATTCAAATGAGGCGAATTCATTGCAAATGTTCACGTTACGCATATAGATTTCTATTGATTCATGGATAATAGATGGGAAATAAAGCCTTGATGGATAAATTATTTTACTATTTTTAAAATCAATTTTTAAAGTCTCGGTTCTATGTAGTCTTGCCAGTGCTGTAGTTCTTCTGTCATACTTGATATCTGCCATATGCTCTTTTAATCTTGTTTTAAACTTTCTAATGGCCATTCCTATATAATATTGTAATGTTCCATCTGCTCTGGTGAACAGGATTTCATAAACACTTAATAGTTGATATGGCTCTATTGGGTCTATTTTCTTAACTACACTTTTTAATTTTATGGATGGTTATGCGATAAGACATATACTAAATTTGCTAAGTTTATATTTCAATATTTCAAAGAACCCAGGGAAATATTGTAAAGTAGGTAACTTTGAATTTTGTTTATAAACATAGTTATAATATTAATTAAATATATATAATTTTGTTTATGAAATCCCGTTCACCAGAGCAGATGAAACATTACAATATTATATGGGAATGACCACTAGAAAGTTTAAAACAAAATTAAAAGAGCATATGGCAGATATCAAATATGGCAGAAGAACTACAGCACTGGCAAGACTACATAGAACCGATACTTTAAAAATAGTAAAATAATTTATCCATTAAGACTTTATTTTCCATCTATTATCCGTGAATCAATAGAAATGTATATGCGTAACATGAACATTTGCAATGAATCCACCTCATTTTAATTACCTAAAATTTGGCATGAGGTACTTTTCAGTTTTAAAAAAGCAATAAGGAAATATTAATTTTCACGTTTGCAGTTGGCTATTTCAAGCACCTGCCTTTTTACATATATGATCTTGTGATTTATGTTTTCAAGTTTATTTTAAAAAATTTGCGAGAAAATTTTTGTTTATTGTTATATATCTTGAAAATAGCGCCGTATATGAGCACTGAAACATATGTCGATCATTAAAAGGTTTTTTTATAAGCCTTTGTGTTCCTCTTTGTATCACTTAAGCATTTTATCTATATTTTAAACTCATGTTAACAATTACACACACACACACACATTTAAACAATCATCAAATAAAAATAATGCTTATCTATTCATCTTCTTTTAAACTACAACTATACGTTAGTAAAATGATACTTTTTGTACTGTGATTTTTAATTTTTCAAAGTACTTTCAAAGCTACTCTGATATGCAAAAGGAAAATGTTAGGAAAATCGACCACAAAATTTTAAAAACAAAACTTAGATAAAGAAAGCCAGTAATTTAGAGAACTGTGCAATCACTGCAGATGACAAGGATTTACAGGGAAAAGTATTTTGAAATAGAACAAAATCTTTCAATCATGGAAAAATGAATTTTGGCTTGATTTATGAATAAGTTTTGAAGTAAACTTAAGATAGTGAAACATAAGAATTTAAATTTTATTATATGTACATTGATAAAAATACAATTTATAATAACTAAATTTGTTAACACCATAACAATAATTTTTACTAGTAAATATCAATATAAACACAGAAATAGCAGTTCAGTGCAAATGATTAATTGTAACATGATGTTAAGCTATAATGGCTAGGGTATTGCAAAAGCTATCTTTTCACAGTTGCCAGTTTTATTTTTCTTTTATTTTTTACAAATCGAACCCAGGAAATGTATATTACAAAATTGCATTTTTTTCTATGTGACACTTATTTTATTTCATTTATTATGTAAAATTTATGGTTTAAAATCTGGTTTCTAGTTGGAAAAAAACAGGAAGGTTGGTAACTATATCATATTTTGCTGTTTATTTAATTCATAGAAAAATTAGATTTAGATTAGCAGGTTTTAATACTAACTGGAGCTGCCATAGGAATATCGGGTACATCTAGATATTCCCCACCTTCCTCAAAGGGCACAGGAGCTGCTACTGGAGCAGCTGCCAGAGCTGCTGTTAAAGCTGCTTCCTTTTCCTCTTCATCTTCTAAAAGCTCATCCTCTTCTACATATCCTGGAGACATCATAAGCTCACTAGTTGCTTGAGGACTACGCAGTTTTTTGGCCTAAAAATATACCAACATGAAAATATTAAAAAAATTTCTATTCCAATTCAAACATTGCAAAATTATGCATACTTCAGTTTTTATGAATAGTAAAACCACTTCTAGTAGTTCATAATAAAAATAACAATATCAATAAAATAATAGTAGATGTTCATGCAACATAATAATATAATCATAAATAAAACTGTACGGGGGAAAATTGCAATGGTTTCTGACATAGCCAATAAGATCTATTTGTTCAACTGACATCATAGATCTAAAGATTTACTAACTTAAATTCATCAAAAAGGTTGAATTAATTGCTTTTAAACAAACTTTGTACACAGGTGGATTATAACCAAGATAAGGACATGGGTCATTTTTATGTCATTTAAGTGTGTAGATTTTCAACAATTTTTAAAATTTTATTATTTGAATGCATAATAATTGACATCTTAATTATAATATAAAGTGTTTTTTTAATATCCTGTAGCCACAGAAAGTGAGTAAAAAAAAAAAAAAAAAAAAAAACAGATGTTGGCAGCTATGATGCTGTCAGTTATATTCATTGTTCCATAACATATATGTTAGAAATGAACAGTTATGTACTATTTTTGGAAAAAGGAACAGGTTTGCCTCTTTGGATGTGCAATTCTTTGTTCCTTTCCTTAATTTTGCTGTGCAAGATTGGTAATATAATACACAAGAGATGCTTGTACATGTATAGTTAATGAACTAGTAAAGAGTATATGGTTAGAGCATGTAGTTTGAATGAGATGAGAGTTTTGGTTCTACTGAAATTTATCAGTTATTGTAAAAACACATTTTTAAAGATATTAGTCTGAAATGTGGGTATTATCTAGATCAAGGGTTGACAAAATTTTTTGGCTGCAGGTCACAATCAACCAAAATGTGTATATTAAGAAGACGTTTTGGGTTAGTGGTATTTTCATTTTAAAACAGTCTTTTTTAGTGAATAAAAAGAAAAAATTTATTGGGAAAATAATCACAATAATGCCTTTTTAAACTTTAAAGATAAAAATAAAAATAATTATAAAAAGAAACATAGAGGAATAAACTTTACTCTTCTCTTTGTTATCAATGGCTCACCTAATGCTAAATTTGTGACGTCAATTCAGCCAAGTCTGGCTTATAGTTAATCATCTTAAGACGAATACAAACACCTGAATTTTTGGAGTTAAGCTGCTCCTGCAGTGGCGCAGCCAAGGGGGTGGGAGGTAACCCCCCCCCCCCCTCTGAGCTAAAAAAATTACTATAATTGCCGCTTATATGAATCAAAACTACTAAAGTTAAAATTAAGTTTTTTGGCCTTTCCGCCTTGGCAGAATCCACCGCTTTCTTAAATCAAATTCTATTCAACAATGTGATCCAATTAAACGGCGAAAATTCTACTTAAAACTGTGAAAGCGCATATTACACGCATAGGTTATGTCAAAACTTGATTTTTGGACTGCGTCACTTTGTCGAGACGTCTTATAGTAAAAGATGGTTCATATACTCTCACACAGACGCTTTGAGTTATATAGTATACAGTGGTCTGTTTCTTAATTGCATTTCTGTCTTTAACACGTTCGAAACAATAACAGATCATCGAATTCCAGAGAAAAAAAAACACACACTTTGTAAGTCTCTCTCAGTTTCAAGCAGCTTTTTTTGCATTTTTTGCTCTCAGTTATATCTAAGACCAAGCTATGTGCGTACCAAGGAAAAAAATCTTTGCAAATGGAAGAATTTTAAAAAAGTACTTTGAAGTTAGAAAAAGCTATTTTTTATTGTGATTGAACAGATTTTTGCAATCAGTGTTTCTTTCGAATGATTTGTTTCGTAGGGGGTCTGTACACAAATTTAAAGACTATATTTCATTTGTTGCTTTGTTGGTAATGTAGCAACGACATCTCGCTTATGATGGAGATTCATATATTTATCGTTAAAATTTTATAAATTAGTTGTGGTTCCTCTTTTAGCTATTTTTAATTCTATCGCACTTCTGTGAAAAGAAAATCTCTTTCCTTTCTATTTAAAATTCAATAATTCTTAAACTCTTTTATCGCAGCTTGAAGTGATCCTTTTTCAATTAATGTACATGTCTAAATTCTTTCTTTTGTATGTGCTTGCGGTTTTCATATGAGAAATGAAATCATTTTCAGTTTGGCATCTGTGTGCCTTCCTTAATGCATACATTTTGGATCACAGAATAAGTAAAGAAAGATAAAATGCAACGTCTATTTCTCGATACATCTGCATGCTAAAATTCCTGCAGATGTTAAGTTCGGACAGTTAGTTTTCCGTTTGTTATAAAGATGCTGATATGGTAATCTGGATTGGCAGTTTGCGTCAAAAAAAATTAGAATGTGTTTCTCCCTAATGAATTTCCTTCTGTACCCTATGGGTCGACATGAATAAATTTGTGGCATCTCAAAAAAAGGCATTCGATTTTGAGTTTTCATGATGTGAAGATATAGACGTTCTGAGTGCTGGGGGACTGCCTCATTTTTTCAATTATCTTTCTTCAAATAAAATATTTGTTTTCATGGAATCCTCAAGTCTCCGATATGTTTCTTCACGGGATGAGAGCTTTCGAGTTCTTGCTTATAGCGTATATGTATGAGCTCTGGTACTCTTTTTTCCTAGAATTTAAGCCCTGCCTGTGAGTATGGATTTTGAAAAAACAAGGCGTTAAATGTGCGTTAAATGCATTTTTTTAGAAAAATATTATCTATAATTACACACAATTTTACGCTAACCATGCATTAATTTAAATTGATCAGCAATATATTAATTATGCGTTGATTAACACTTATTACATTTTAACGAATGCTATCTGCATGTCATTAAAATTATACTAGCTGACCCGTCCGGCAGTGTCTGGGCTCATGATAATTACCTCAAATTTGTATGATTATATATCTTATATCAATTTTATATTTTTAAATGAAATTTTTACTAAAAAATATTGATTATTAGACAGAAAAGCATTTTTAAAAGACACCTTCTTGTTTGGTTGGGGTTTTTTTTTTGTTTGTGTCTTTTCCTCGTAAGGGTTTCTCATTTCATAGTTAAAAAAAAATAACCCCAGTTGTCTGAATTCTATAAATTTTTCATCAGTTATAAACAGGTCTTGACAAATGCAGTCGCCAGGTCGCCACTGGTGACCTAGTTTTTCTATCTAGCCACCAAGTTATTTAACCTGATTTTTTTAATTATTATTATAATTTTTTGTACAAAAATTGACCTAAGAAATGACCATAAATATCATTTTTTCTCATTTTTGGCATTTTTAATTAGGTAAAAATAAGTTTAACAAATGCAAATTTTAAATTAATAAAAAATAATTATTTGACTAACTTCGACACGAAAATAGGCAGAAATTGTTTTCCTGCTTCACTGTTTCATCCATGCCCCCCTCATCAGATATAGATTTTGCAGCACTCACTTGTCCAGACATTTGAAACCTTCAGAAATCAGCATTTCCTGAACATACCGGTTAATGCAGCCTTTACATTTTTTTTCATTGATAAATAATTTTGGTAAATTTCATTAGAAAACTTTGTTTATACCATCTTTTTAAATGATGTAACTGTTCTAAACTATGTAACTAATAATCCTACAATAGGCTTATTATTTTTCTCAATTAATTGATAAAAAACTTTTGTGCTTTTGAAAATTAGTGACTTCGGAGGGGAGCAGGTTATATTTTTTTACTGGTAACTAGAATTTTTTACTGGCTACCATATTTTATCAAATTTGTAAAGCCATGGTTATAAATATAATGGTTTTACAGACCGTGGAAAAATATTGATATCTAGCTTTAAAAGAAATGCTTTCTTGTCGCGTTTTTTTTTTTTTTTTCCGACGTGTCCTTTAAAATAACAACACAAAAAAGTTACTGTCTGAACTGTCTGAAATTTTATTCGATTGTAAATATAACTGTATCCAACCCCTCTTTAAAATTCCGTGAAAAAAGTCTAAGTCTTTGACTAAAGTCGAAGAGAACAGAGTCACAGAGTCACGTCAAAATAGACTAAGTCCCGTTTAATACTGAAAACATGAGCTGACGCCGAGCAAACCCACGCCAAAATACCCAACTTTCTTTTTGCATTGTCACCGACAAATTCTCAGATTTTTTAAAATACTTTTATTCATCAGAGCGTTTCCAAATTTTTGTAGGCGCTGTAATTTTGATCTTCCAAGATGCTTTTAATGGATTGTGTCGAAATACAGACGTTTAGTTACTTTTAACATAGAAAAAAGATCGGCTTCGAAAGGCCCGATATGACGTGAGGTTCTAAATAAATCGTAATTTAGAATGCTTTCAGCTGTTTCACACCTTTAAATCTCCCATTTATAATAAATTCTTTATGCCAAGCATTTCTATCTTAAAAGTAATCTCTATACTAAATTTCAAGTTTCTAACACTAACAGTTTCAACTAAATCATAATTTAGAACACCTTTAGAAAGTTTTCAGCTCATTTCATCCTTTTAAATTTTTAAATGTTTTTAAAAATGTTATAAGGAAGCATTTACTACATAAAAGTAATCATCATGCCAAATTCTAAGTTTTCATACCAATTGTGTCACACAAATCGCAGTTTTAGGATACTTCTTACTCTTGCATTCTTTTAAATTTCGAATTTAAAAAATAAATTCTGGGGAGCATTTACGTCTTTTAAGTAACATGCATATAAAATTTCAAGACTCTAGCCCTAAAAGTTCTAAATGACTTGTTACATTTGGCAAAAAGCAAGGTAAGTAAGTCTATTGAACATTTTGTTAAAATTGCTTCATTATTATTAAAGTTAGGAATAAGAATTTGTGATTCTCTTGTAATGAAACCTTGTGTATTTTTGATTGAACAAATGGATTCCAACTCTGTTATTTTGTATGTAAAAATTATTTGCTGTACTGTGCTCTTCCATCTTTAAGTTTTCCCCTCATCATTTTTAAACACTTTATAAATCTAACCTAGTTTTGTGTTATTTCATGGGTGCATTTTATAGTTTGTAACACTAATATTGTAAACACTGTTTAAATGAATCATAACCAACATAATTGCGGAGAAAAGCATTATTATGATTTCATTCATTTAAAAGACTGATTCCATTAACCGACGATTCATATAACCGGCGACCATCTTTATTATAAACTCAACCCCCCCTCCCCTAGAACTGAATTCTGGCTGCACCACTGTGCTCCTGTTCTTACTTAAAATAAATTTCATGTGTAAAAATATTTGCTTACATTTATAAGTTGAATCAAATGGGAACAAAATGGTAAAGCCAATTTTTTTCAGAGATGAAAACTTCGTAGGAAGTGATGCCCAACACGTTGATGTCGTGGAAAGATCATAATCTTCTGATTTTTACAAATCTTTCTGCAATGTCTTGGATTTATCTGGTCATAACGCTGAACTTTTAAAATCAATCATTTCTAAACTAAAATTGTCAACTTTAAAATATTGTAAATACTGCAAATCTAAAACATTTTCCTCTATTTTGTCGGTTTTATTATAGAAGTAAACATTTCACTGAGCTTCTTAAAAATTTGAAATAGACTTCAAAGGATAATTATTTCACATTTTAACTATAATTGTGTCACTATTCTTGCATTACTGAAGAAGGGCTACAACTGAGAGTGAAATGAGAGAAC
The DNA here is from genome assembly GCA_963931845.1 of Maratus michaelseni. NCBI lineage: Eukaryota > Metazoa > Arthropoda > Arachnida > Araneae > Salticidae > Maratus > Maratus michaelseni. The sequence continues at coordinate 172,704,318 of OZ007596.1, read as the reverse complement.
TAAGGCTCCTAACTGCTAAAGAGGAGACTAATCAACAAATTATAGACTTTTGATTGGAGAAAAGGCGAAAGCACGGTGAATGTGTTTGCAGCACCTTTGTTCGTCCAATTGTTGCATTCATTATGCACGTTCGTTACTGCAACATTGTGATCAAACAAAAATGTTATTGTTATTTATTTTCAGTTTATTTTTTTATGTATTCTTCAAGCATTCATTTCATATTTATGTTTTACAATTACTTTTTATATATTATACTTTTTCTTTTTGGAACACAAGTGGATCACTTGAAATTATGAAAAGGTCACTCGGTGATCCAAGGGTCATAGGTTGCCAACCACTGATCTATACTTAAGGTAAAGGCCAACTAAAAGAGTAAGTAATTTGTGGGCACCACCTTTTGCTGAACTACAAGCTACTTGCAGGATTAACCGCAAAGGAGCGAAATAGCAGATAATACTTAAAAGTGGTTGGTTTTTTGGTACTAGGTTATGAGCCATTTACCTGAAAGAATAACTTTTGTGGCAGATCTTTTAGGAATATAATTCAGAATGTGCAAGACTATATTCAATATGAGTTGAATTCAAGAAAAAACATAAGTATGCAATAAGAAAAAGGGCATTTGAACATGTAATAAATGGGATGCAGTAAGCTTGACTTTGTTCTTGATATGAAAGATAAATAAATAAAAGAAATTTAAAGTTTACTTACAGTAGGCACCAGAAAACAAAGTAGTTCGACGAACAGATGGCTTATTCACATAATAAATATCTACAGAAATTTTGAGGAACATGACTTTGCTCCACAAATTGAAATTTGAAACACTGGTACCGATTTATTATACATGCAAGTCATGTTTTGCTTGACTTAGGCATCCCTTTGTTAATTTACTTTTAATTTTACTTCTAATTTCTTCATGACCATAGTTTTTTACACTTAAAAATATTATTACACATTGATTTCTGGGTAACTAATCAACTCTTTATGATGTTTTGTTAATTTTATTATGCTTCACTAGCTCAAAAATTGAAAGATGGCAAAGAACTTTAGCAACTTGATAGCAATCATAAAAAATAGTGATAAAAATCCCCCTATAAGTACCAAAATATGGCATATTTAAAAAAAAATCCTACCATAGCTTAATTGACACATTACCAAATAAAATAAAATCTGTCTAGACACTCCAAACATTCATATGCATTGGCTACATTCAAGAAAATGAAAAATAATTATCATCAACCTAACCAGGTTTTACTGCCTTTTCTGATTATTTGGCTATAACGTTTCATAAAATAATTATAATTGATCAAACTGTATTGCATGACATTCTTGAGTAAATTTTATTTCCAGTGGCATATAGCTTTTATGGTATTACTCAGAAATATTGGGTGTTATGAGCCATCAAACTTCAAAAAAGCATTTTCTCCAAAAGGTTTCTACAATTCTGGCTACTACTGTATTTATGAAGAACCTTATTAAAAATATCTAAATAAGAACCTAAATATAACGATAATTTCTAATTCACAAAATTTTAATTATATTTTTTATGACAATTTTATATGATTTTTTTAATAAGGTAAAATTTTTTATACAAAATGTTCACAAAAACAGAAACACATGAAAAAAAAAAAAAAAAAAAATGAAAGCAGACCCATGCAATTTCTTTTGTTAAAATGAAAATTCATCTGCAAAATTATTTCAATAATATACCAGAAATTGAATGTAAAATTTGAAACATGCATATTGGCATAGCTGTGATTTTTCATGTAATCGGATAATAATCGGCAGAAATATTTAACTATTATTAGAAACAAGTTATTTTTTAATATCGTACAATTGAAATTATTTAGTCTTTTCAAGCTTTTTTTCTCTTCTCTTCCTTTTCCTTAAATATATTTTAAGACTTGTCTAACTGTTTTTTTTTCTTTTAATATAAATGCATACAAATAAACTTTGAAAAGAAAATGTAAATTTTCTGATAAAAATTATTTTTAACTAAATATTTCGAAGTTTTAAAAAAGCCACCTGTTTTATAAATTTCATTAAAAGAAATATACATACATACACACACACATATATATATATATATATATATATTACTTTCATATTAAGAATCTAAAACTTAAACTAGAACCAAAACATAGGGTTGGTTTAGGTTTAGACTGGAAAGCTATACCAAAACTAAATACACAATAAATAAAAATTGTAATAGTATGAAAAAAGAAAAATTGTAATATTGTAAATTATTATCAATTTTTAAGCAGTAGAAGATATAAAAATGATAATACTTAAAATGTCAAAACTACAATAATTTGTTTCTTTAAAATGGTGTCATTTAATATACAAAGCAATACTATGTAAAAGGGATTTAAATTTGCTTTCAAACTGCAGTGATATTGGTTGAAATTCATAATTTTTTTTTGTTATTTTTTTAATTATCTCTACTGGGAATTAAACAAATGCAACTGAAAAATCATTTCAACAGAGACATGATATATTACAAACAATGGTGTTAAATTAAGCAAGAAAAGCTACTGTGAAAATTCTGAGACTGAAAGGCTAACTTATAAAAGCTGACTTTTTTTTTTCTTTTTTGTAATATATTCATGTAAAGTGAAAAAAAAAAATTCTTTAGTATGCAGAAATTAAAAAAAAATGTTTATTATTTTATATTTTTTAAGAAAATGTAACTTATTTTTGAGAAACATTTATAAGAAATCAATTTTTCCAAAATTTCCAATTTTTCCAGAATTTTTTTTTTTTCCACCATTTCAAAATTTCTGGAAATTTCACATCTTTAGTTACAGCTTGGACAGATAGACGGCCAGACAAACCAAAATTCATAAGCACTTTTCACCTATGTTGAAGAGTGTTAAAAAACAAATATTTTATTTTTTCCAAAAATTCTGAGTTATAATTTTTAAATATATCTAGTGATTACTATCTGATTATCCCTTTAAAACCCAAGAAAGTTTTCAATTAATCAATATTTAACCAAAACAAAACTTTTCATAACATAGAAATATGCACAGAAGTGGTATTGAACAGCAAAATTTTAAACTTTGTAGTTACAAGACTCTGTCATAATTGTTACTAGTAGATATTAAGACATTTTAAACATATCAAGTGATAAAATAGGCAACGCTATAGACCACTGTGATGGCTGGGGACTTACGGGCTATGACAAAGCACATAGAACAGTAAAAATGAATGAATTTGTCAAATCATACCAAGTTATATTAAGTTATTTACCTTACCCTTTTCACTAATTTGTATTACTGATAAAATTTTGCATATTAATTTTTATTTTTATTGAGAGACATAGTATTTAATTAATTACCTTATTTTCTTATGAGACACTGAATGTTTTCATGAAAATGAAAAAAATATGAAGGAAAAAACACAAAAATGTATATTATAAAAATTTAAATAAAATATTTCAAAAATAAAATTTAAAATTTTCTCAATTTTAAATATTTCTGTCCCCCCCCTCCCCTCCCCCAAGCATTCCCATCTCTAGCTACGACCAAAACTCAGCAATTTATGAGACATTGAGAGCTTTCAATCACTAAACATTGACAGATGATTTTTTTTAGTTTCGGGAAGCTCCAAAATTTCATAAAATTCAAAACATCATAAATTGAACAGTTTTAGACCAGCCATAGAAGCCATAGAAGAATGGAATTTTTACAGTTTTACTCATCAGAGCATGGAGAAAATTTTTCTAAATATAACTTATAAGACCCAGAGATGTATAAAAAATTTAAAAGTTTAACTTCTCTTAAAAATTAATAACAGGACTATTTCATCAACATGATCATAAATCCTACCCTATTTTGAGCAGTTTTACAATTTACATTGCCTATGTATCTCCAATAAATAAAAAAATTAAAGCACATTTTTATCTTTTTAAGACACCCTGTATTATATAACGAGATTTTTTGTGTGGGGGCATACATTTAATAGTAACCTAGAGCCAAATTAGAGAATATTAGAACAGAAATCACATGAAAATTACTGAAGATGAAAATACACTTAAATTATAGGAAAATCAAGTAAGAAATTATCAGAATAAATTACTATGAATAAAACTAAAGGAAAACAATGCAATTCAGAAGAAAATGAAAAGGTAAGGTAAACAACGAGGAAATGAAGGCCTAGGATACTGATAAATTTTTGCCTTGGTTTTCACAAAACAAACTTGGTTACAATGATGAATATAATTTTGCATTTGCACTAAACCACAATTCCTAAAATAAGCCAACTGACTGTGCAACTGATTACGGAACTTTGCTCAATTAAAACATTTTAAAGAAACATTCAAGTATTCAAAACATCTTCAATTCGCATCTTCTATAGAGTTATGCTTATCAGTTTTAAATGACTTATAAAAATTTTAAGCATAAAATCAACAGTTTGCTGACTTTATAATGAATATTACAGAATTGTGCCTGAAATTCTTTAAAAATGCAAATTAATATTTCAAGAAGATTTTTTATGTATGCCTATGGAAAATTAACATTGAATATTCAATTTCCAGTCACCAGCAGCCGTTATGTGATGTTATATTTCGCTGTTGTTGGTGTATAATAAAAAGTTAACAGAACCAAAAGTGTGACAGACATTTTCGGAGTGACATCATGATGTTACTCCACAGCCAATACTGAATGTATGTGTAAAACATGGAAATCGGTGAAATAAATTTCATTATGACATATGCTTAAGTAAGGTAATAATAATAGTTTAATTAGTTCAGCATTGCAGGCCTAACTGTAGGTAGGCAGCTAGTGATAATAATAAAATTAGTGCTTAAAGATTCTAGTAGTAAACTAGTCGGATATGCCAATCCCATAACTTTCTTCTATCTCACACAGGTTTTGCATATACTAAAAAGAATCAGCATCAATTTATATCAAGGTCTAACTAAATCTAAAGTTTTATTAAATTCTGTGCATTAGTTATTGAGACAGGACTATTGCTTCGTGTAAATCCTACAAAATATAGCATAGCAGCACCACCTGTTGGGAGATTTGGACCAAAACCTAATCCACAACAACTTATGTCAGTGTCAAACTGAATCTGAAGTTTGATGAAAATCCGTGTATTAGTTCTTGAGATATAGCCATCGTAAAAATGATGAAAAAAGTGGTATAGCAGCGCCACCTGTTGGGATATCTACACCAAAATGTAATCAGAGTATATTTATGTCAAGGTCTAACTGAATCTGCAGTTTGATGAAAATAAGTGCATTAGTTCTTGAGATAGCGCTATTGCGGAAATCGCGAAAAATACAGCATAGCAGCGCCACCTATTGGGCGATTTTTACGAAAAACTAATCAGCAGCAATTTATATCAGGATCTAACAGAATTTAAAGTTTTATTAAATTTCGTGCATTAGTACTGGAAATAGAGCACCCACAAAATTTTTGTCACATAGAGACAGACATTTTTAAAAACAGTCAAATCGTGTTCAGGACCTTCTAAAACGTATAAATCCATTGAAAACCAGAAGTAAAAAATTTTCATGAATCCAATACTTTCTTCTTGTAAAGATAGAAGAAAGTAAGAAAAAAGTTAACTTTCTAAGATGCCATTTATAAAATCCTAGAATGTTATACAACATATGACAATATGATCCAAATTTTATCAAAAGTTAACTCTTTCTAAGTGATGTTATATATTGTATATTATAACGTTTGACATGCCTTTTGATCATTGTGACTTTTGATACAATGCTATTTTGCTATTTAAAAACATAAATATGGCAGTGGATGACTATTATATTGAGAGTCTAGGTTCAAACTGTATGTAAGGTTAAGTGTTGAAGTTTTATTATTTCACAAAAAGGGACATACATTATTAATAGCCTAAATGCCAGTTGTTGTTGTTTTTTTTAACAAGCTGCATAGCTTAAATGAAAAATGAAAGGAAAATTAGCAATTTTTTTCTATCTATAGAGGGTATTTTATAAAGCTGCATGATTTGAAAATAAAAATAATAATCTATCTGTGTTTTATAGGATATTTTTATTTCAATTAAATTGGAATATCTTTACAATACATACATTTGATTCATTAAATAATCAAGTAATTGCAAATTAAACGTACCTTTATGAGTATCTTTCTTGCTAAATTCTCAGGAGATGGATACTGTGTTTCTTCTGTTCCAACTGGCTCTTTATACAGATAGTCTGGAATAGAAATGTTATACACATTCTAATACTTCACCACTATATTATTATTTATGTTCAAATATTTATATTATAGATATAAACTATTTCAAATTTGATTAAATGATCAAAATTATCTAAAACTTTCTTTTTAAAACCAGTAATTGTTTTTATGACAATTCTCAGATAACACTGGTTGGCACCAAAATCCTCTCTATAAAAATAATGGTTGGTTTGTATAGATTTCGTGCTACTAAATCAAAATATGGCAATGAAATTATTGCATCACGTACCATTTTTTAGGTAGGAGGGCTTGCTTTTAAATTTAAGGTATTTTATGTCTTGCAATATAAATAGAAATTGTGTAAATAATAAAATCAGAATATATTGATCAGTGTATAATGATGCATAAATTACCTATAAATAAATGTATAAAAACCATCACGAGTTATAGCGGGATAAGGAATGAAACTATATTAGTGGATAACAAATAGTAAATTCGGACACGAAAGAGGAGGGAGGGGGGGGGGGTGGAGGGGAAGACATCAAAAGAAAAACCAATGATAAAAATGTGAACAAACTAGATTTTCATGCTATATTAACAATTTGTTATCTAAGACAGTGAAAATACTTTTTTCACGATTTCAATTTTATCTAGCATTACAAATTAATATCATAATCCTTCACTATTTGTTATTATAAAACTGTTTCTCAGAAAAATGGTATGTGATGGGGCAATTATGTCATATTTAGATTTATGGATATTACTTATGTACAGTTTACATATTTGTTGTGGAGGGAGGATTTTTTTGCTGACCAGTATAATTAATTCTTTTATTTTAGTGACAGGAAGAAAAACGTTTTAATAATAATATAATTTTTAATTAGTCTTTATCTACCAACATACATTTTCTAATTGGAAAAAATTGTTACTTATTATTTATTTATCTTGTTAAAATAAAAGGATTGAAAATATTTTATCTATAAGATAGTGTATAGATACAGTAAATCTTTATATTTTAAGTTCTCTTCCACATCCATGTATAGATGAGGTGAAAATATTCTACCAGTTAATTACAATGTTTTTAAAGAAAATGTATCAAAGAACGTTAATTACACAATACACAATTTATACAATCACTAGTGTTTTCTACCATAATTTCTTTGCATTCCCTTGTTCAAACTGGTGTCTTAATTGCATTTCATCATTATAAAACCATTTAATACATCTTTCAGAAACCAAGTGCAAAATGTCATTTTTATGTGATTCAGGGATGAAAATCTATGTTCACACCGAGCTGGGTTGATTAGATTACAAAAAATTAACTATGAGTCAGATATAATATACAGAAAACCATCTGCATCTTTTTTCTTGGTAATTATTTTAGAAAATAATAATTCTTAGGAAATTCTTTTGCCTAGGTCACTGACAGACTTTAAATTTTACTACCCCTCTCCTGCAAATATTAGTGGAATTTTGAAGTTGGGAAAAAGGAAAATTTCAGCAAGTATCTAAATGCAGAGAAAATCTTTGGTTTCAGTGCTTCCAGGTGGTATTTTGATAGAGCTCATAAATGGATTTAAGTCACATGACACAGTGGCTGGTACAGTTAACATATTACACCCCCCCCTCCTCTTTTTTAAGGGAATTTCCACTTTTAATCAATAGGGTTGAAATGTTTGCCTCAAATTTGCAAAAACAAACCAATAACAGCAACAGCTATAATAATAGAAAATTCCTCACCTCCTAAAATGTTTGTAAAATGTTGAGCCATTTTCACTTGCTGAGGAAGACTGCAATGATTCTCTATGGATAAAATTACAGGGAATCTGAAAAAATTAAAAATTTATCAAACTGTGATTTTAATGAAATAGAGAATTCAGCATCTTTAAAACATTAAAAAACTTAAAACATCTTTAAAACATTTTCCAAAGATGTGTTAGAAAATTCACTTTTTAATATCCAAAAAGCCTTAAATTATAAAATAATTTTTTATTTTAAATATATTACTAAGGTGGATTTCTCAACTCTTAATCATAATATAATTCTCTAACTGTAAACATCACTAAAAAAAAAAAAAGAAAAAAAAAAAAGATTTTTTTTTTAAAAATAAGCTTTTTTGTCAATCATGTGACATCATGATGTTACTTGTTGTTTATTAATAATAAAATTTTCATGAACAAACATGATTTCTATAAGCAGTATCTGTATACATATATGTACAATACGGAATAAATGAATGCCTATAACTTCAGTTCTAATAATTGGGTAAAAAAAATAAAAAGAAAGAAAAGTACCATTTTAATTCACACAGCATTCTTTATAATTGTATGAGGTTTATGTTGTGTGTCATAAAGTGTCATCTTAATATTAAACCTGAACCTGATTTTTTAACACCCAATTAAGAGCAATGCAACAACTTTATTAGATATTTAAGTTTTTGCATGTCAAAAAACAAACAAAAAAAAAACACATGGAAATACAAATTTTTGGCAATCTTAAATATTTAAACAAGGTATAAAATAACCAATGAACAAATTAATGTTAAAGAAAAATGTCCAATATTTATACATAACTCATATAATTTTATGTATTTCACTACTTTTTGTCATTTGAGATACTTAGAAAAAAGACAAAATATAATGCACATACATTTTTAGATTAAACAATTTTTGATATATTAACCCCTCATAACGCACATACATTTTAGATTAAACAATCCTAATAATATTATAAATGTGATTGTGTGTGTGAAAACAGAGGATTTAATGGCCCTGTATCTTTGCATATAGATGGATTATAACACAGAAATGAACACAGGCTAGATGTTATTTATTATTTTCATATAATTTTCTTAAAAATTCAAAAATTCATTATTTCATAGAGAATCAATGAATATTTTTCCTGTAAAATTTAATTAAACATTTTACGTTGCTAAGCATTATCGTTGCCAATAAATACAAAGCCTGGAATAATATTTTCCCCAACAATTAATTTTCAATATAACGATTTCCACGTGAAAAATGAAAATTAAAAAATTGAAAAGAAGATGAATTGCCGTAATATTTGAAATGAAAATAAGGAGTGTTTGTTATTATACACGAAGTATAAATGCCAGTTACGCTGAGAAGTGGTTTTCAAGCAAAAATTGCACTATAATTAGAAGAAAAAATGAACAATAATTATATTATTAAGAAAACATTTCTGGACCATGGAACTATGAAAATGATCCTCTTCGGCTTCGACAAATATGACGTCATATTGAAAATAAAACATGCATTTTCATATATTCATAATAATACAAGGAGCATGAAAATTAGTATATAATGAAAGTAGATGGATAATGACATCCTATTTAAAGTGAAAAACTGAAATATTTTTTATTGCTACTAATTAATAAGTTTGAATGTCCGTTAAATACAGATGTCGGTTTTCTGCCAAAATTCACTTTATGATTGCCAGGAAAAGAAAATTAACAAGAATTCTATCATTAAAAAGAGATTTCTCTGGGAACAAAAGGACGTCATAGTTTAAATTAAACGGGAATTTTCAAATATATTTTTAAAGCAGCGTGAATCAATCTTATACATTAATAATACAAGGATTAGTAAATATAGAAAGTAGATGAGATTCAAGCCATATTTAAAATGAAAAATTGAAATATCTGTTTAACTATATTGAATATTAAGTACTGATTATTAATGTTATACATGAAAATATCAGTTACATACAGATGAGAGTTTTCTGCCAAAATACCCATCATAATTATTAGGAAAAGAAAAATGTACACGAATCTATTTTATTAAAATCTGATCATCTGTTTGTATTTTGCAACTACTACTACTAGATTATTGAACGCAACGCGATTTAGTTAACAACCGGTTATCATTGATCCGAGGATGGCATATAAACTCTCAGAATTTAAAATTTGGAATTAAATTCCAGTATATTATTATTATTATTATTTTGTAAATGTTAATGAAATTTTTCTAAAAACGGAAACTAAATTACAGGGTTTGTATGCTTTTACCACAATTTTTATAAATTTTTTCACCTTATTTAAATGGAAAAAATTATTACAAATACTGCAATTAAACGTGGTGTCTACAATGTCTGCTATTTAAATATTAAATAGAAAAATTCTGTTAAAAAATTGTGGTAAAAGCATACAAACCCTGAATTACTCCATTTTTCTTATTAAAACTGAAAAAAGAATTTATTTTCAGTTCAAATAGATGGTGCAAACAAAATCTTGATAACAGTAAAATTTTTAAAAGATAAAAACATATTTCCACATATTCAAACTTTATGAATCAAGTTATTCTGCAGAACAAAAATTGTCCGTCAACATATTGTCATTTAGAAATCAAGATTTGTTTCAGCTATCGATTAAACCAAGGAGACAAATTTAAGATCCTTGCATTTAGGTGTACAAATTATTGCTCCCTATTCACAAGAATTGAATTTAAAGGGAAAGCATATACTATTTCTAATTAATTATTTTTGAAAGATGGCTGTTAAAACGTTTCACAAAGTCGTTAAAAGTAAAATGGTTTTTCAGGTAAAATTGACATTCGATTTTACCCAATTCGTCGATTTCCATGATTTTATTTGGCCTTCCTTTTTCCATTGGTTGCAGTTTCATTTTCAAGATTATTTGGCACAAAATTTAACTTCTTTAAAACTGAGTTATTTCAAGGCCCCTATAACAAAGAAATACCGTATTGCCTTCTATGAAATGTGATATAGGCTTAGTTAATTATTTACATTTTTAATTATTGGGAGTAAAATATTTTGCTTAATTAATGCATTTACTCTTCTTTCCATGTTACATGAACGAAGTCACAGGTAACAGCTAGTTTTTGATATATTAACCCCTCATGTATATGTGATGTATAGGGTGGAAACAATCCTCAATTTTACATACCAGTATTTTTGGACAACAATTTTTACTTTATTTAATCACAAAACTTCTGGAATTAAACTGAACAAAGATTTCTATTTAGAATTACTGGTGTTCAAAGTAAATTATGTATAGGATGCTCATCACAAAGGGGTTAGTTATTAATTAATGCTGCTGTCAAATCCAAAAGAGCTATTTTCTGACACATTTCTGAATTCATTTTTGTTAAAAAATGCATGAAATTGACAAGTGTTCTTATTCAGAAACTATATAATTGAAAGACGTTTTCTATTTTATGGTATAGGCAGTAGATCCTTCAGAAAATACTGTCAAAGTCGGAATTTTGAACTGAATTCCTGATGCAGCAGCCCGAGAAAGGAGAAAAACTTGCCATGTGACAAGAATCACTTATAACTCTATTAAGTAACTTATTTATCAAAATGAAAAATGCTATTTGATTCCAAATCGCTTCAATAATCATTCCTGCCAATTTTATGCTTTTACGTTTAAAAATGAGTCAGAAAAAGTGTCAGAAAGTTTCACGTTGTTGAGCAGGGAATTTGAGAACCACTTTTATTATTATTAAAAGTTCATAAACAAAAACATTTTTTTGGTCATCATTAGAATCTGCATGGCTGAAAATCCCCCTAAATAAACTTTTGTTCACAACTAGCCCTTAGTTGTTAAGTTATCAAAAAAACATTTAAAATCAGCTACTCTGAGAGACATATTTTAGCTTGAAATTGAAAATCTCTTTTCTGCTATTTTTTGTATGCTAAACACCGCACCTCAACAATATATTTATGAATTTCTTGATCTTGTTAATAAATAACTGTTATATCTTTATTTTAAAAAGTTAATTTCAGTGTTACTCAATCTTCAAAATTAACACCCCTTGAACACATTTCAACTCATATTTAGTGTCTTTTTCAAGATAAAGCAATGGAAATGAATATATAGGGTAAATGCAGCATGACAAATTGAATGAAAGAAATAAAAATACATGTTTGTTGAGATTTTCAAAATTTGTATAAAAATAAATATGTATTCACCCTCTTTCAAGGAAATTTACCATATTTTTCAGTGTATAAGATGCGTCCCCCCAATTTTTTTTTTTTTTTTAGGAAGAAACATGAAATGAAAAGAATGACAGTACCTAATTTAAAAATAAAAATATTTAAAGCAGAGCATTGTAATTAAATGCATTAATGCATTAATAATATCTTATGAACTTACATTTAAAAATAGTTTAATGTTAGAAGTTCAGTAACCGGGCTGTGGAGTCTGTTAAAAAATAACCGACTCAGACTCTGGGAATTTTACAGAGACAAACTCCGACTCCGAAATGACTAATGTACTAGTGTTGCCTGTTGGGCAGATTTTTTTTATGAAAATTATTTGATTGCTACCAATTGTTTTGAAATAGTAATATTCACTTTATTTAATTTGTCATTAAACAGGGGAAATATTACTGTTTTTGAAAAGTGGTAGCAATCAAGCAATCTGAAAATATACAATATTCCAAAAATATAAAATTAACTTTATATTGGATCCTGTAGACCCGAAAAATAAAAGCAGAAATTTTAATTTGGTTACCATGGCTTAAAAAAAAAAGCTAAAGTTTTACATTTTTTGCATTATTAAATAAACAATTTCAAGTGCTACAGACAAAAAATCCAAATATCAAAATCGAAAGAAGCAGGAAAAAAAAGAAAGAAAAAAAACCCTGGAAATTTTACTGTTTTGGTTCCCTGCAGAGCTGCCAACCTTAGCAAAAGAAAAAACAGGAGATTCTTCGCAGTTTAAAGGGAGAAAAAGGGAGATTTTTTCTAAAGTGAATTTACATAAGAATAAAAAGTTATTTTATAATTCATTTAGAATAGATTAATGATTGACTCAATAACTTAAATATAATCATTAATATATATATATATATATATAAATTTTAAAAATAACACTTACTTTCATATATTATAAATTACACAAAAAAAACTTAAGATATCAACAAATGAAACAAACTTTTTCCAAATAAAAATAAAATATTTATTAGAACTTAATTTATGATATTCTAGCATTTAACTTTTGAAGAAATTGCAGATTTTGCTCCGTTTAAAAATTCTACATCAAATTTTGGCCATAGCAATGGCCTGAGAAATTGTTCTTAACAATTAAACTCTCTAAATTATCATCGGAAATGGATGACCGGAATTCAGATCTATTTTTTCTTACTAAGCTAAATATACGCTCACACTCAGCATTGCTCTGAGGAATAGACAAAATTCCACGCATTGCATCAGAAATTTTTTTATATGGCTGCTCCAGGGGTGATTCTGGGTAAAAAAAAAAATTAAAAAAAATAATAAAAAAAATAAATCTGAAATTCACAGCAAATTTTCTGATAGGTTACAGAAGGGGGAGGGAGGAGGAGGCATGGGAATCCACTTCTGGTGGCACTAACTATGAATTTTTCCTGCGGCCCTTTGATGCTTTTTCACGATCCTTTGACGAAATTTGCTGGGGTTTTTTTCGCGATCCTTTAACGAAATTTGCGTTTCTTTCGCAATTTTTTGATTCTTTTTTTTGTGATTTTTTGACGAAATTTGTGTTTTTTCTGCGATCTTTTGACAAAATTTGTGTTTTTTCCGTGATCTTTTGGAGAAATTTGTGTTTTTTTGGCGATCTTTTGACAAAAGCTGCGGGTTTTATTGTGATCTTTTGACATAATTTATGCTTTTCATGATTTTTTGATGAAATTTGCCGTTTTTTCCGGGATCCTTTGACAAAATTCGCATTTTTTAGTGATCCTATTGCAAAATTTACGTTCATTCCGGGATCATTTGACAAAATTTGCGTTTTTTAGCGATCCTATGGTGAACTTCTGACGAGATCCTGTGACGCCATATGTTGAGTTTGGAAATTTTCTTTTTTTCAGAAGTACGTATCTAGGAATTTTAAAGTACGAGTGAAAAACGGGAGAAAATCATACTTAAACGTAAAAACGGGAGATCAGACTAAAAAACGGAAGTCTCCCGCGAAAAACGAGAGAGTTGGCAGCTCTGTCCCTGCACACTTTGAAAAGTAAAAGCAAAAATGTTACAATTTTGAAGTTATTTTGGGTCTGGAGGACACGACAAATTCTGCAGATTCGAAAGAAAAAGTGAAAATTTTACATTTATATGAATTATTAATTTTACAACTTCAGCTTTATTTCGGGTCCTGCAGACCCAAAAATTCCGAATATTAAAACCGAAAAGTGAAAGATATCGGAAATTTCACTATTTCATCGTTATTTCAGGTACTGTGAACTCAGGAGAAAAAGTTTGAAGAAAAAACTGTGTAAGCATGCTAATGTCAGAAAGATTAAGTGACAAAGCTAAAGGTACATAGACCAAGTGACATAGCTGAAGGTAATCAAATCATGTACACAAGGGGGCATAATTTATGTGTATACACACTAGCGATATGGCTTATGATATGTGGGTATAGCTTTGGCAGAAGGTTCTATAGCAATCATGGGTGCAAGAAGTTCATGCAAGCTAAGGCTGAAAACTTTTCTGAGTATAAGGAATAACCAAATGAAATGGACTAGAAGATTTTTATGTCTTGCATTATGGCTAAAAAGTGATCTCTTACAATAAAAGATAGAGATTTAAAGTTCTTGATAGTAAAATTGCTATTATTCAAGTATATAAAATAGAATTTACTATTAATCAAAAACCTCTCCAAAAATCTCTCTTGCACCCATACCCATGAGAGCAATGATTCCCAACCTGGGCTATGCACACTGCTGGGGGTAAGCAGTGAACTGGTTGGGAGTAGAGTCCTGCACAGGTCGGGTTGTACCCGAACCAAACCCGCAAATTCAATTTGAAGTCAACCCGCAACTTTATCCAAACCTGACAAAAAAAAATTTCCTCGACCCGCAATACCACAACCTGACCTGAACCTGCAATGAAAAGACAATAAATTATGTTTTAATGCTATTATGAAAAGTAATGTACAATTATATCTCGTCTAATACCAATTTTATATTTTATATAGAAAAATGGACAAATTTATATTTTTTAATATTCAAATACAGTGAAACCTCGGAATAGCGGACACTTTGAGATCGTTGAATAGAGGTAGCGACTACAAACTACTTTTCAAAAGTAGTCACTATTTCACTACTTTTAGATTTTGTCGAAAGACTCAATGTACACTCGAAATTGAGGACACGGAATTAGAATTCTACAAGGGTCGGGTTTTGTATCTGACCAGAACTTGAAAATTCTGCTTAAAGTCAACTCAAAACCAACCCGAACTCCAAAATATTTATACCCGAATTTGACCCGAAACCGAAGGAAGATAATATTAATCCATATTTCAATACAATTATGAAAAAGTAGTCCACAATTATATCTCTAATATGAATTTTATCTTTTTGTATAAAAATGAATTAATGGCAACTTTCAATGACAGCACTGTAATTGGAAAAAATATTTTTAATTTACTCTGAAATTTATGCCCAAAAACCAAATTTCAAGTAACATGGACTGAAAGTTTTAGAATCTCTTGTATCTAATTTCCATATCTGCATGATAAAAAATCAGAAATTAATATTCGGAAAAAAAAAAAAAAATTATAACCTATAAATATTTTAGAAGTTGATTACTAGAATCTTCTAAACTTCTTTACAAAATTTCAGCATATTCTGCCAAATAATTTTTGAGTTATACTTAAAAAAAGCTGAACTACAGTTTGAGAGATCATAATTTATCAAAAAAGTGACTAATCTCAGAAAACTAATTTGAAAATATTCCTTTTAATGTTTATAAGCTTTAGATATTCAGTGCGAGCTGCAATCCAGTAATTATTATTAATAATAAAAATGCTATCTCACCTCTATGTGCAGCTTCATGTTGAAAGCAGGTGATTTTGAAACTGACATTTTTTTATTAAATGAGTAAAGTTTACAAGTTACGGTGTAATTACCAAAGACTTGCTGTTGTTCGATAACTTTAAAGTACTCATTATATGCTGACCAGGCAGTTCAATTTTATTTTTCTCTTTCATAATTTTAATTGCAAAAGAAGATACAAGGTATTAAAACATTAGATACAATAATGCGTTAGCAGATAAAGGTTAACCGCTAGAAAATTAATTTTTTTCGTGAGTAATATCACTTTGGTTTGTTTTATGAGCAAGAGTCAATGGAAAAATCTATGACACTGCAGCTGACATTCACAAATTGTTGCACAGAACACATTTTGTAAAAAAAAAAAAAGAAAAAAAAAAGAGAGTTATAATCAACTGATTAGAAGAATGACATTTTTTCCTCCTTTCCAAGTAGCGTTAAAAGTAGCGTAAAAAATCTCTTTTTGGGAGTGTCCATTATGGAGGTGTTATTGTATACATATTTTTAACCAGTAAAAATGTTGTGGACATTCTTTTGAAAAAGCGGGTCAACCCGAGCCCGACCCACCAGAGTCAAAACCCAACCTGGAACAATGAAAGTCAATCCGACCCGCAACAAAAAAGTAGAAGTCAACCCGACTCGCAACAAAAAAGTAGAAGTCAACCCGAACCTCAACAAAAAATATAGCGTCAACCTGACCTGAACCGTGGGTTGGGTCGGTTATGGGTAAAAGTGGGAAACCTGACCCAATGCAGGACTCTAGTTGGGAGTACTTGAAATAATTATTGGTAATAAAATGGCAGAAAACAAAAAAATAAAAAGTTAAATTGAAAAGACAAACTTCTAGTACTCTAAACTTTGTTTTGTGTACTACTGCAATAAAATGTTTGTTGCTTTTTCTTTACACAGAAAATAAGAACACTGTTGAAAAAACATTCTTGCCTTACAGTTAGATTAAGAATAAATATCTCAATAAGCTTGATGCAACTACAGATTTTAATCTGTGTTCATTTGAACCGGATTTTGACCCCTTACCAGTATCGCTTGAACATAGTTTGAGCAACAGTACATTTCTCAAGCAAGCAATATTTGTGATTACTCAAATGCAATTTTGTGCATTATTTGATTCTCTTATCTGAAAGTCGAGCTGAAATCATTTCATTGACTTTCAATTTACAAACATCCAGAAAGCATAAGAATATGTACAAAAGTGAAAAAAAAAAGGTATATGTACTAACTGTGATGCCACAAAAGCATATTGCTTGATTGCTTCTAAGACATCTCGAAAGAAAATACGACTTGTTAATGTATAACCATGAAATATGATGGGTTCATCATCAGGACCATCCCAGGTGTCCACTGGAAAATACTCAATAGAATTAACTTTCAGAAATTTTCAGTAATTAAAATGAACACATTGTTGGCCAACAATAATGCCAATATAGCACTATTTTTAAATTCAGAATACTACCAGAATTTCCCAACAATAATTTTTGCTTTAATTAATGACAGACATTCCATGATTAAAGCAAAGATTACTACCCAAAAATTCTGATAGATAAAAAAAAAAAAAAAAAAGTGTGTTAAATTAGTGATGAGTACTTGTCACTGGCCAACAAAGTGTTAAAATATGTGCATTTTTTAAATTTATGAATTTAAATTTTTTCAGCTTTGACATAATATTATCTAAATTATTTATATATTACTATCTAATTTTTTTCATATATTACTATCTAAATTTCTTCATATATCAGTATACATATATATTTTTTACTTTAGAAAATACATCTTTTTTAATTAATCATATAAGCTAAATTACATACACACAGAGATTATTCTTTAAGAAACTGGCAACATTTAAATTTTATTGTATATCTAATTAAATAAACTTACAATGTGGTAAGTTTTCTGATGACTATTAAAAAAGTCCATTCTGTTATGTATTTATATAATTTTTTTCCAATAAAAAAACTTTTTTTTTTTTTTATTAAAGATGTGTACCACAAATAAAAAATAACATAGTACAATATTTTTTATTGTATAATTTACTCAAACATTCTTGCTAACCATAAAATGTGTTAAAATACGATATTAATATACTTAATAATTTATTGTTGAGAAAAAACTGAAAATTTTCTGGATGACCCGCACACTAAACAAGAATAAGAATAAAATATTTACAAATACAAAAAGAAAACTAATATAAGTGAAGAATCTTTCACTTGATTCAGTCATCTTGCTTCATACTTTCTTGGTGATATTACAAAATATATATTAAAGACAATTTATTCATAGTGATATGTAATATTCTGATAAGATAAAGAGGAAGAGAGTGCATACCTTCTTTTAATTTGGAATAAATAATTTTATCAAAAAGATACTAGTATCAATTGGCATATGAAACACTATTAAGAAGCTATTTGAGAAGAATAAATTTTATTCTCGTAGGAAGGAAAATTTTGCGTCAACCCTATGGGGAAATTTTAACAAAGGTTTACTCATTACAGTTGAAGCACTTTATAACGAATTACGATATAACGAAAAGCACGATATAACGAAATGCTCATAATCATTTAGTTGGTCTCTATGTTAAAGAATAATGAATTCGAAACGATATAACGAAATATTTATAACGAAAAGCACGATACAACGAAAGGAATTTGAGCATTAAAAGTGAAATAAAAACGATGTAGCGAATTGTTCACTTTTTTTTCTTTTACTTAACGCGGGAAATAGAATTTTATTTCTTAAATACCAGTTTTTTTCCATGACATAACATTTAATCTTTTTCTCTACGGTCATTCACATATTTTCAATGCTTCCAAGAGAGATTTGGGGGAGGGGCAGTGTTTTAAGACAGACAGACAAAGGGGCGACAGATTAGCTGAACTGAATGATGTTTTCTTTTTTATCTGATGACTGATTTCATTGACATTTGCTTTTCCTGTAAATTTATCACGTGTTAATTTTTAAAACTCCTTGTACGCTCGTAAGAGAGTATGTCTGGTAAGAGAAAATATTTGAGTTTAGAAGAGAAAGTCGAAATTATATGTTAAAAAAATTATTTAATTAACGTTAAGTTAATTATGTTAAAAATGTGATACAGCGAAAAATTTGGAATTCCAAGTAGCACTCTCAGCACAATGTCGAAAAATCGAGAAAAATTCTTAAAAATTTCGAAAAGAGTGCAGTTTCTTCATCGTTTAAACGCTACGCACAGCGAAATATGCAGATGTGGAGGAAGTATATTATTGTTATTGTTATGGTTTAAAGATGCAAGATCGCCATGTACGCTAATGGCGCATGTTACGTGTAAAATCCGTCGTGGATGCAAAGTCCTCCAAGTTCCCTGTGAATTATACCTCTGGAAGTGCCTAGTCAGGTGAAGGTCTCGTCACCTGATCAAGGCTCTAAATTACGAGATCGATTCCTTTATCTTTTTTTAATTTTTGCATTTTTTTAAATCTGTTAATTCAACAATGTTAACCCTTTCCGGCACAGTGGTCCCACTCCGGCCACACCCAATTTTAATTCCAAACTTGCATTTGGCACCAAGAATATTTTAATAGCATTTTGTTTCTATAATGAAAGCTTAAAATAACTTACTAAGAAAGCTAATAACTAATTTTAAGAAAGCTTAAAATTTCTACATTTTCTAAAAAAGTCGTGTGTAAATTCCGGTGTCAGTCAGCAATTTCTCATTTTACGAACAGACTTTGTCTGTGCCGGAAAGGGTTAAATAAAAACCATGAACCGGCAAACAAAGAAAACTTTGGCAGAGCACTGCAGCGATGCCTACAAGACTTTTGTCAGGTGGATCACAGCCATGCTGTGATCAGACGAATATCGCCCCGCGTCCAGGTACTAAATCGTCACGTTAGGCACTCATGCCCGGTAGTAGGGACCTGGCCTGGTTAGCGGTATAAAAAATAAATAAAAAAGAAGATGCAAGATCCAAAAACATACCTATTAGTGGAAGTATTTTGCAAGAAAAAGCATATGTGTTTGCCGAAACACTTTGATATAAAGAAATTCATGTTAGTAATGGTTGTTGAGTAAATTAAAAAATATATATGAAATTGTGTGTAAAAAATTATGTGAGGAAGCAGCCTCTGTTTCAGAAGAAACAGTGGAAGAATGGAAGAACGAAAACTCAAAAATATTTGAGGATTATAATCGAAAAGATAATATTTAACATGGATGAAACTGGATTGCTTTTCTGTTTATGCCTAACTTAAAAAAAAAGAACTTGCCACGATGGGAAAAAGAGTAAAGGTCGACTTTCATTAGAATTATGCTGCAATGCCGTCGGATCGGAAAGGCAAAAACTTATTGTAATTGGAAAGCAAAGAATCCATGCTGTCCCAAAAAAGTAAAATAAACTTTGCCTGTAACGTACAGGCATAACCACAAAGCGTGAATGATGAAATGTCTTTTCGAAGAATGGATTTTAGATTTTTGACAAAGAGATGCAAAAAGCCAAAAAGAAGTTCTACTTAATTTTAGACAAGGTCTCTTCGCATGTACTTTCTGTTCGTCGTAAATGTATAACATTACCTTTTTTTGCAACGTAATGTAAAACCGCCCTTTAAGAAAATATAATTATCTTGAAATTCCTTTTTAAATCAACATTTTTCTTCTTTTCACTGATTGTAGTAAAAGTGACGATTCCTAAGAAGGTTTAATTTAATATGAATACATAAGTCCTAACTTTTTTTTATTAAACAAAAGCAATTTTAAGAGATATCTTTATGTAAAAAAACACCCTTTTTATTATCCGGACTTCTGCATACTCAGATTACATTCAGACCACATTAGTCCGGATAATTGGAGTTCTTACTCTATAACGAAATAATTCGTTATAACGTTTTAACGAAAGCACGTTACAACGAGCAAATCTTTGGTGCACTTTCGATTTCGTTATAAGGTGCTTTGACTGTACTTAATATATTTTTTGAATTTGGTGTACTTCATCATAAAGTAAACATTTCATATAATTTAAAACAGCTTTGAAAAATTAGCAAATAAGTTCTAAAAATATTAAAATGTTGTATTGTCATTGGAAACATATCTGTGAACATATTTTTTAAATTCTAGCATATGAGAAAGTTACAAACAAGTGGGTAAGTGTGATCGAAGATCGCACAAAGGGTTTTGTTTTATATTCCTTTCAAAACACTTTATCCTTTCTTTAATAAATCCAAATAAATTTCATTTTCAAAAAAAAAAAAAAAAATGTTTTTATAAAGTAAAAATTTACCAGTCTATTTTTCTTGTTTTTTCGAATATCTGAACCAGCCTGTTTGTGGGCGAAGCCCGCTATTATACTCTATTATAATAATGTCTGTCATGTAGACTAAATGCGATATTTAAAAAAAAAAAAAATCAATTTCTTAACTAAACGTGTTGTATAGAGTTAACCTTCATAGTAGTTAGAACCTTCAAAATGTTAAAATATGCCAATATTTCCATAATCGGGTTTTTATCATGATTCAATACGTTCCTCAAACTCATATATTTACTATTCTCTATTACTCATATTGATACTCTATTTGTATTATTCTCAAACATTTGAAAAATCCGTTAAATTATTTAATTCCTTTCACATTCAAATATGTTTATGTAAATTTATGTTATATTCAAGAAATAAAATTCCCTTCATCGTGATGTAAATTAATATGAGACTTAAGATCTCGAATATGGTACTTAATCATCTGTACTTACATAAAAGCTTTAGATTTCAAATAACTGATCGAAGTTTATTTATTTATTGATCTATCAATAAAAGTCATTCTTTATTTAAGCATTCCCTGAATTTTGATTAAAAATATTTTTAAGCACCCAACCAATAAAAATTAACTGAAATTTTAAAACAAATTGTAGAAATTCCTAGATGTATATGACAAAAATAAATAAATAAATAAAAATTAAAAAATACAGATAACACCGCCCCCCCCCCCCCCCCCGCCACACACAAAAAATTACAAATAAATTTCTAAATATCTAGATAAGGTTACTTATAATTTGTGTATGTAAGCATTAAAAGTATTTTATAACTTTTTCTATTTACACACAGTCTTTGAAAAAAATGTCATTAGCATACATAGTTTAGTATTATATATGCAGCATATGTGAATATCTTTGTATCAGATTGAATTATAACAATTGAAAAAAGCATGGGCTCATTTGTTCTGCAGCATTAATAATATTAGCTAATCCTTATTATTAATGTTCGTATACGTCTGTGTGTCTGTCTGTCTGTCTGTACCCGGATAAACTCTGCAAGCGTAGCGAGTAGCAAAGCGCTTTTGGTGTCAAAAAATTCAGAAAAATCCGGGCCTTCAGGAATTGCAGTTTCGAAAAAATCGGCCCATAATTAAGGGAGTTATTAATGAACAAAACTGTTTTAATTACTCAAAACTAAACATTTTTTCTGCGACAAAGAAATAAATTCATTCCTGACTAGATTCAGACCTCGAGGCGAGGCTAGCGAATAGAGCGACGACCAATCTGCTTCTGTCTTTTTCGGGGCCTTTTGGCGAGGCTAGCAGGAAATCCAGTAAACATCACGCGATTTTTATAGACTAGGGGTATTCAGGGGGCCGCCCCATCACAGAATCTGAGGGGCACAGATCTT
Source organism: Maratus michaelseni (assembly GCA_963931845.1). Lineage (NCBI taxonomy): Eukaryota > Metazoa > Arthropoda > Arachnida > Araneae > Salticidae > Maratus > Maratus michaelseni. The sequence continues at coordinate 172,681,714 of OZ007596.1, read as the reverse complement.
CCGTGCTCGCGCATTTCGACGTAAAAATATATCAGCTTTCAGAGAATCTAAAAATTATTCTGATATCTTCATTACGAGCTTAGATATTAATTATTACGAGCTGAGACATTATTTAATTATTGATATTTCAACTATGCCCCGACAAAAATAATAAATTAGAAGCAGATTCTCTGGTAAGATGTTCAAGCTGAGTGTGGGCGAGATATTATGATTTTAATTTAACATTTTTTTTTATTCGTCCCTAGCGTTTGATTGTGTTTATGTATAGAAATTACCAGTATTTTCGAATAGAAAATTCAGAGGTTTTTTTTTTTTTTTTTCAGTTCTAAGTTTTTCAAGTAGTCTTTGAACAAGTACTCCGGTAGTCTAATAGTCTAATTCAGTTGTTTGAGGAAAAGTAGTGTCATCTTTTTCTTTTAGAGTGGCAAATAGATATTATGACAGAGAAAAGCGGGCTTCACCCGTTATCGAATTTTTTTTTTCAGTTTTAAGTTTTTCTACAGGTCTTTGAACTAGAACTCAGGTAGTCTAAATCAGTCGTTTGAGGAAAAGCAGTATCATCGCTCCCCCCCCCCCCTTCAGGTTTTTTCTCTCTTAAGTATGGTCCGTTTCTATAGCTAAGAAACTATGTTACGGATTTCCACCAAACTGATTCCAAACATCATAATCATTATTATTAATGTTCGTAAACGTCTGTGTGTGTATCTGTACCCGGATAAACTCTGCGAGCGTAGAGAGTAGCGAAGCGCTTTTTGTGTCAAAAAATTCAGAAAAATCCGGGCCTTCAGGAATTGCAGTTTCGAAAAAATCGGCCCTTAATTAAGGGAGTTATTAACAAACAAAGCTGTTTTAATTGCTTCAAAAGAAACCTATGTGAAAAGTCCTCCGCGCATGCCCAGAAGAGCTTAATCCTCATCTTCCGCAAAAAGAAGAAAGAAAGATCGCTTCTGCCGGTTTCGTTTCACGACTGTCTAAACTCGCCGACGGCGAACCGACAGAAATACGAAAAAACCGTCAACATATTCTCAAAGAACGTACTTTTACGTCTCTAACGATCCTGTCGGTTCGAAAAAATTTCGATATTAACCCTTTCAAAAAAATTATCAAAAAGCGTCGTATTCGTGTTTTTGATTTTCTCCCTTCGTCCGAGCCTCGCATCCGCCGGACTAAGGAAGATTCGGATAAACGGATTTCACCAAATGAAAGATCGGTCTCTGTCCTCTCCAATAACACCTTCCATTAAAAAAAAAAAGTCAGTTAACCCTTCGAAAACGTATATTTTCCGTACACCGTTTCGCGATTTCGGCAATTTCGACTATTTTGAAAAATTTGCTGCGGCAGTTCCAAACGAGTCAGGGAAAACTAAAAATACCAGACGAGATCTACATTCTTTATCCTTTCGAAATCTTTGATCGTTTTTGAAAAATACAAATATTAACCCTTCGAAAAAAATTCGCGCGCAGACTCACTTTTGCAAATTCCGATTCTCTGCGATTTTTAAAATCGCGCATCGGCTCTCTGAAAGAACAAAAAATCAAACAAACACACCCAAGTACATTTCCCTCCTTTCGAGATCACTGTAAAACCTTTAGTTTTAAAAAATATTTCAGTTAACCCTTTCGAAATCGTTTTTTTCCCGTAAGTCTCTTTCGGTTTTTCAGCGATTTCTGCAATTTTTAAAAATTCAATTCTGGGCTTCTAAACAAGATACGAAAAAATAAAAATACCGAGCCTAATCTACGTTCTCTTTCCTTTTAAAATCAGGTATCAGTTTCGAAAAATTCGTTTTTTAACCCTTCTAAAAAAATGGTTTCCGAAACTCACTTGCGTGAATTTTCGTTTTTCGGCCCATGTTTAAAAATCCGCATCGGCTCGGAAAATGTGAATAGAGACAAATAAAATACACCAGATCATAGCCACTTTCTTATTCTTCGAAACATATATTTCAGTTAAAAAAAATATGTACATTAACCCTTTAGAAACCGGTCGTTCCCGTACCTCACTTTCACGATTTCCTCTAATTTGCCAATGTAACCCCCCCCCCCCGCCGCAGGACTCTTTTATCAAAGTACACAAATTCCGAGAGAAGAAGCTAAAAGTGCATACATTCATCTATAGAAAGATGCCTTCGACTTTAAAAAATTCGATTATTATCAATTAAAAAAAAAACTCTTTTGTGAAACCCGTTTCTAGAAATGAGCGTTTTTCGGCGCAAGCACAGTTTAATCAAACTGTAATAAGTGACTTTGCTTTCGCCGTAATTATCTTATTTATTAACGATTTTAAATCAAAAATCGTTGTTCATTTTGCGTACAGAATTGAATGGGCTTTCCGAATATATGATTTATTTTGAGAAATAATTACATTTTCATAGTTAAAATTCTATTCTACTAGGATATTTGTATTCTGAAACAGCCAATTGCACTGCAAATACTTGCTATACAATACCTGACTAACTTACTATACAATATTTCTCTTCGATGAATCAGAGATTATACGATATGTAAAGAGTCAACTTCATGTTCGATCGCAGTCAAATCAACTAGAGAGTCAACACAGGAACATTTATTTTTAAAAGTTTTAATATTTTTTAAATAATTGTCATTTTTGCATAGGGGAAAAAAAAAAAGCTAAGGAATTTGCTATTTCTTTTGAAAATATCTCCCTTCGTATGGGTCTCATCACGACGGGGTATAGCTCATTCGACTCGACACCAATAGAGCTTAGTAGAGATTATCTACTTTAGTTCCGCATTTCACCACTAGGGGTGCTTTCCGAACTCTGTTTCTATGGGCCGGATCACGACAGGGTATGGCTTATTCGACTCGACATCGATAGCTTTAACGGTTTCAGTGCCCGAGGTTCGTATAGAACAGATTGCGCCCCTGGCGGCTGAAGGTGTAATTAAAGGATTTTTCAGCCAACTAGGGTTCTATGGGTCACATCACGACGCGGTTTGGCTCAATCGACTCGACATCGATAGAGGATACTAGAGATTATCGACTTTAGTTCCGCATTTCACCCCTAGGGGCGCTTTCCGAACTCTGTTTCTATGGACCGGATCACGACAGGGTATGGCTTATTTGACTCGACATCAATAGCTTTAACGGTTTCAGTGCCCGAGGTTCGTATAGAACAGATTGCGCCACCTGGTGGTGGAAGGTGTAATTAAAGCATTTTTCAGCCAACTCGGGTTCTATGGGTCACATCACGACGCGGTTTGGCTCAATCGACTCGACATCGATAGAGGATACTAGACCTTATCGGTTTTAGTTCGCTTTTCACCACCAGGGGGCGTTTTCTTATCTATGTTTCTGTGGCCCGGATAACGACGGGGTATGGCCCACCGATGTAAATTAGGGGCCCGCTGGCGGGCGAAGCCAGCTAGTGTAACTTTTAATGCTATATTTTCAGAGAAATAATAAAAATTTGTTTTTAAACATTTTTTACGAGATAATCAGAAACTAAATCATACAAATCAAGGGTATATTTAATATTAAAGCTTCATACTTACATTCAAGACATCTACATCCTTTCTTCAGAGCTTGAATATAACCTTCAATGCTGCTGTCACCAATAAGCTGCCCCTGTAAAAGATATCTAAAACAAAGAAATACATACTTTTAATTGCAAAGCATGCATTATGTATGTAATGTGTTAATATGCAAAATAATAATAATAATAAGCACTGCTACAATCTACATTATTAAAAAGAAATAATTTTTGAAAATTAAGATTTGAATAAAATGTAAGTAAAACTGAACTTATTGTTGTGTTATATATACCCAATGAATGTTGATAAAAAATATAATTTGGCTGCAGTGGCTAAGTAATTATCCATGTATTCCTATCTCGAGAATTTGGGTCTGAGACTTGATCATCCTTACATAAATGATAATTGTACAGAATAAATCACTGAGCTCTATATATAACAGGAGTTCAGAATCAGCAGTCAAAAGCATGAAAGGCAAATGAAGCTTGCAAGGCAAAAGTAAAAAATAGCCCACGTTGTCAATGTCAGATATTAGAATTCTCATTTACTATTATCCTAATTTATGCTTTTATAATTAAGCTAAGCTTATCTAATTCATAAATAATTCACTAATCATGTAAGGGAATGCGATAGACAGCATGTTTTGCCATGAATGCGAGCTAAAATTATCGTCACTGTATCCTTTCGCGCTGACCACTGGAAATCATGTTGGGCATTAAGAAGACAGATCTCCTGTTATATTTGGAGCTCAGTGGAATAAACAGACCAACTACAAGATTCGATTTTTGTAATGTGAATGGAAATGTATAAATTTTTCAGATTCTAAGGAATCAAAAAACATTTTTTAGTTTCTTATTAAGAAAATATGAAGAAAGAGTGAATGCAAATCAAAAAAGGAAAAGAAAAACGAGTGGAAGAAGGCACTATGTCACATTTTATCTCAAAAATTGTTTTATTTTATAAATGAAAGTGTTATAAGGAAATCCATCACATGATAAAGCTCTAATTATTCTTGATAAGAGACATTTTTTTACTATTTAATAATTAAATGTTAATAAGTTTTTACTGAAACAGTTTAGTACCACTTGCATTAACACTTTAAACATGCTACTAAGAAAAAAAAAAACTTTAAAAAAATTATAACAAAAAGAAATTAACTTAAATTTTTCAAAATTTAATTTCTGTTGCATAATGCATTCTGCATGTGTCTTCAGTTGTAAAACTGTTAATGAAGTACAATTTGTTTTTAAAAAATGGGATAGTTAATTCATTGAACCAATTTCAACCATTGCAAAATGGTAGATATGTAGCAATTGATTCAAATTTGTTATTTCCTAAACATTTCTTGAACTAACAAATTTATAAAACTATAATTCTGAAACTTCACTTCAATATTTTCATTTTTATATATATATATACTGTTATTATTTTTTGTTCACTTATACAGCTTTGCTACTCTAAAAACTTTAGATGTTTTTCTTCTTGAGTCAAACCTTCATCAAAAAGTATTTTGTAACAACTCTAGCTTTTATCTGAATTGGGTTGTCTCTGAAACCAGAAAATTCAGTATGATCATGTTTCTATAAAAAGAGACAATGTCCTAAGTTAAGCCACACATTCACCAGCGTGGATTTGGAAATGGAATTTCAGGATTCTGCTAACAAATAAATGCAATCTTTGATGCTAAACATCTTTTTGTATTCCTCTCCTCAAGTTTTAAAGAAGGCTCAGAAGTAAGAATCTTCTTCAATTTGGTTTTGCAGTAGCATTTAGGGCTTTGAATGATACCCTGGTCCATCAGTTAAATTAAGGAGGTTATATTAAGAATAAGAGGTAGAAAATGTGCAACCACATTGTCAGAATTTGGTAAGTCTGCTAACTGAACACCTGCACATCGAACTACTCATTTGCACGTGATGTCATCACAGATTTCATGGAAACAGCTCATTTTATACTGTGGTTTTGCAAAATCATGGGAAACGGATTTCAATGTTCACTGGAGAGACTGTTCGGATTTTAGAGCCTTGCAGATTTTGGGTCTGCTGTAAAACTTTATTCTATATGGCATCTTTTGTGAAATAGAAGAAGCGATGAATAAAATTTTCTTATATTCTGAAACAAATATTTCAAAATCAAAGAGAAAATTTAAAGGAATTAAAAGGAAAATTTTACAGCCATATAATGTTTATTTGTCAGAAAAAGACTAAAAAAAATAAATAATAATAATACAATTTATTCAAATGGTAGTAATTCAGCAAGAATAATTTTGTTGCTCGTTTTGATTTAGCAAGGAAGTTTTAAAATGAGACAGACAGCAGTGTGTCTGGAGTGGGTGATCATTTTCAGAAGTTGTAAACATACAGGTTGTTCTTAAAATCTTCTAACAAACTTTCAGGGGAGAAAATGTGATCAAGACAAACATTTTTTGTACAGGAAACCAACATCTCAATCCACTTATTCTATCAAAAATACAATACATTCAATCAAAAATACAGGGTGTTTCGTTACAAACTGAAATAGAGTTTTCGTTCACAACTTTAACAAATAATGAAGATATTTGAGCAAGATTGTCATCATATTAATTTTGCTTCTATGAAATGTGATGACATGATTGGAAATGACTAACTTTTTGCCAGTGACACATATATGTCAGCTGCATTCTGAATAATGGAATGTCTACCTCAGTATTGTTAAGATGTGAATGGTAGCAATTTCCAGCACTTCTTGTCATGGCATCCTATTTCACAGAAATCAAAGTAAGTTTAATGAAGATATTGTAACAATACTTTCACCAATGTTAAAGTGACAAACGAAATTTGAAGTTTGGTCTGGAGTGAGATACACTGTATTTTTGACTGAAAGCATCTCTGGACAAAAATTATCTGTCTTGATGTCTATTTGTTATCAACCCTGGAAGTTTGTTCCATTTTGTTTACAACTTTGCAAAAAAGCAAGGAACAGATTGTTTACCAGACATACTCAGGAGCTTGCATTTGTACATCATTAATTCCTATGAAGGTTGTGATTAATGGGCAATTTTTTCAAGTGTCACTTTTCAAACAGTAAATAAATGTAAAAACATTCTCTTTTATTTAAATATGATTCTATTTCTTAATTATTCTGCATATCTTTATTAACTGACAGTTAAAAGCAGAAGTTGTGTAAGGTTTTAAAAAAAATATTTTTTTAAAGTTTCTTTTTTTTTTAAATAAGAATATTTGCCAGACTGAATATTTTGATAGTTGGGCTAACTGAATATTCAGTAGTATGGCTGAATACCGAAATGATGACGAACATTCAGTCCATCCGTACATCTACTCTACTAACATATATCGCAGTCAAGTGAATACCCTACAATCCCTTCATACAATACATGTACTGTTAAAATTCTTGTTTAACAGGTATATTGTAGTCAAGGTAATAGCTATCTCCCATCCCCCCTCCCCCTCAAAAAAAGTTCAATTTAATTTTAAGAAAATAATCACAAATTTTAAAATTAGTATTTCAAGACTATAGATAGATATTCCAAAGAACTCCTGTGCACAATCCCGTAGTTATGCATTCAGTGGTTTTCACACAATTGGCACACAACCATATAAAGAGTCTATCATTATAAATTAGTTACTTTGTACAATTTTACGATGATTTATTTTATTTTATTTTTACCTCTTAAACACTGAAATTCTTGCAACATCACACTTATATAAATAATTACAATGTACTCACTTCTTTATTATTACAGTTATTTAAATATTATCAAAACAATCATAGTAAATAAAAATGTTTTTTTAATGTATTTTTAACACTTTTCAATATAGTGGAAAAGTGTTTATGAATTCGGTTTGTCTGTCTGTCTGTGCTCTATCTATTGTAAATATACTTGGATTGCCATAAAATTTTTAAATATTATTGATGTTTACTATAGAATGTTCAGTATTGAAAATGAAGTGTGTAGCATTTAAAGTTTGTTTACAGGGACACACAACAGAATACTTTAAGATTATAGTCTATGGAGAAAAATCATTTGCAATGCATTTTATTGATGTTACAATATTTTAAACATAAAGAGATTGATATGATTTACTGAGATGGACTACAACATGTTTTCTAGAGAGTATAGAATAAGTCACATGCATAGTTCATTTACAGGGACGCACAGGAAGTGCATTTTCCAGCTGACATGCTTTTTAAAACCTTCTTTAAACACAAAATTAGATATTTTGAGTGTATTAAGTGGTATTTATAAATTCTATAGATCACATGCAGGGCTACACAAAAAAATTCACACACATAACCAGACATGGACAGCAAATGATGAAAATGGATTGCTAAAAAGTAACATATATATATTTTTTTAATTGCTTATTTAAATAGTTCATTTCATTCTATGAAAAAATTAAATTTCTTAATAATATTCTGTTAGTGTTGGAAAGTGTTTCATAATCTATGCCTGATGCATGATTTTTTGTTATTTGTTCTAAATTTTCTCTTTGAAGAACACCAAAGATTATCTATTTATATTAAAGCATAATAATCATTCAAAATATTGGAACAGTCTTTCTAGTTAAAGGAAATCAATCTGAATCAACCAGAACAAAATTAATAGAAACATAATTTAAAGGCCAAGAAAGTTCATTATTGGGAAAATGTAAAAAAGTCATAAATCAAACACTCAATAAATTATTGCACAAAGTAAGATAGTTAATTTTTGTTAAGGAAAGTATTTTAGCAATTAAAATGTGTCGGACTTTTAAATATTATGTTAAAAAATTGTAAGCATAACAAGCATATAACATATTGGCAAATGATCTTAACATCAGAAATCAATAAAATGATTTTGGTAGTAAGATGTACTAACATACATACATATATTTAAATCTTGGTTTTTGTGCGTATCTTTTTCTGTATTTGTGATTACTTTTCTTAAATTTTGTATCAAATATAACTTAAATAAATGAATCATACACACTCTAACACTACAATCAATCATATATAAATGAAATACTGATGTTTAGTCACTTACGTGTTATGTGAAGATGCAATAAAATAATGGCAAAGCGGCTGAGTCATATCCTGGTAGATGAGACGATGCTTTTTATTAAAAATATCATGATCTGATGACATCAACAATGCTTGAAAGCCTTGAGTAGAGAGAGAGAGAGAGAAACAGAAATGAAGAATATATTAAAATAAAAACATATAAAAAAGTAATCAATAAAAAAATTTAAATTTAAAGCAATTCATACTTTATTTCTCACCCCCCCTCCCCTCACACACATACGATACACTCTTCTTACCTTGTAATGATAAATATCCATTTATTCTGTTTTCCTCAGGTTCATATTCTTCTATTAATGTTTCACAGTCTTCTAATGTGGTTGACATCTACAATGAAGTTCAAAATTAACACTTTTACTACGTGTTCATAAGGTGTAATATACACTTTAATTAAAACACAAAATATAACATAAAAAGCACAAATGTGTCTATCTGTAGTAAATGTATCCTTTTAATGTATACATTTACACACACATATGCCAAATTGTCACCAAAATTGACAATACTTGATGAAATATTACTAAATCTGGCACCAAATTGAAGGTAAACTTTACACTAAATTGCCAGTTTGATGAAATTTCCATTAAAACCCATTATAATACTAATCCCTCTTATAATGAGAAATATGTCTGTGAATAATACTTAACAATAAACATTTGCTACAGTAATGTAAAGCAACATTTGTAATCCTAATAATATTGTAAACTAGCTGACTCGCCTGGCGTTGCCCGGGCCCGTGATAATAAATTAAAAAAAAAAAAAAAACCTCAAGTTTTCGATATTAAGTCAAATGACCAAAAGCCTGTTAAATCGAGCCCATAGAACCCAAGAAAAGAATGAGCCTCCAGGCGGTGGAATGTGCCCCCTGTAAATTTAACGAATTTTCTTTAACGTAATGTGATATTTAATTTCTGGATGAAATACCCCCTCCCTCTCTAAACTTAACCACTTATTTTTAACAGTAACACGATTTTTAATTTACGGCTTTAGTGAGTAAATGTAAGTTGATTCCAAAAAAGAAGATTAATATTTCAAAAAAGGTGATAGTTGGGGGGTCTAAGGAAATGTGTAGTAGTTTATAAAGTAGCTGGAGTACCCTAGAACTATGTTAATGAAAATTGCAAGAGAATCGAATCATTTTTAAAGAAGCTGCACAAAGAGCCTCAAGAAGGAGATTAATATTCAAAATTGGTGGCAGCTGAAGTCCGAGAAATTTTTTTATCGTGCAGATAGTAGCTTGAAGTCCTAAGAAGATGTTAAAAAAAAAAGCTAGTGAATCAGACAATTTTTAAGAGAGCTATAATAGGGGGGCCAAAAGGGGCCAACGGATAGTTTTGAGCAGGACTCTAAGAGGAAAACATCTTAAAAGGTCCTAGTACTTAGCACTTCAGATCTTTAATTAGTTAAAATTAAGCATAGGGTACAAATTAATCATTAGAACAACATTTTAAAGAAATGCTTAAAAAGGGGCTTTAGGGCCAAAATAAAAATATGAGGGTGGTGGCCCAGGGAGAGAAGTCCAAGACTCAACTTTAAAGTTATGCATTGAGATGGTGATACAATTAGGAGAGGGGGTGGAAAATGCATGGTACACAAAAAGTTCAAGGGCCCTGGACAGGGGGCCAGGATCCTAACTGGAATATAGAAATGGGGAGATAATTAAATAGAGAAAATGTCCCAAAAACGAAGAAGATCGGATTAAAAGGAGGCAAGTTATTAACATTTTAGGGAACAAAAACTTCAAGGGGCCCTGTACGGGGCCCAAGGGGGCAAGCATCTTAACTGGAATGTAGTAATGGAGGAATAACCGGAATGTAGTAATGGAGGAATAACTAAATGGAAAAAGAAGCCCCTTGTTAGAAAAAAAAGCTAGTGAATCCGACAATTTTAAAGGAAGCTATAGTTAGGGGGCCCAAAAGGGGCCGCTGATAGTTTTGAGCAGAACCCTGAGATGAATGGTGCTAACTGGAATGACCCAAAAGGGGCCAGCTGATAGTTTTCAGCAGGGCCTTAAGATGAAAGGTCCTAATTGGTAAGTAGTAATGGGCGAATAACTAAATGGAGAAAAGGCCTCAAATACTAAGAAAATCGGATTAAAAGGAGCAAGTTATTAACAGTTTAGGGAAAAAAAACTGCAACAGGCCCCAGGGGCCAGGGTCTTAACTGGAACGTAGAAATGGGGGAAAAGCTAAATGGAGAAATGCCCCCCAAAACGAAGAGGATTGGATAAAAATTGGACAAGTTATTAACAATTTAGGGCAAAAATCTTAAAGGATCCCCAGGGGGGCGGGTCTCAAAAAATTAAAAATCCGAGCCTCAGGTGCATCAGGACCTGCCTTGGACTACCCGTACCCAAAGTTTCAGACTTCTACGTGCGGTAGATTTCGCTAGCCATCGCATGCAGACACACTCACACACAGACAAACAACTTTCTTTTATTAGTATAGATGTTAAAGTGTATGTGAATGTTTGGCTAAAGTCAGCATCAAAACAAATGATTTAATGAACTTTGTATCTTTGCATATAGGTAGATTATAACCCAGAAAAGGTTTTAGGCTATTTTTTATTTACTTTATTTAAATATATATTTTAGGAATTCAAGATTTCATTATTTTCATAGAGAATCAATACATTTTTCCTATAAAATTTAGACGTTTTTCTTTATAGTTGCCAAATCTACAAAATACAGAATAATAATTTCAGCAATTAATTTTCAATTTAAACATTTAAAAATGAATAATGAAAATGAAATAAAAAAATTTCAAGAATTAAAAAGCAGGTAAATATGATGTCATACTGAAAAAAAAAATTAAATATATTTTACCGATACATGAAGCATGAATATCAGCTACATACAGAAGAGGTTTTCTGTCAAAAATGACATCATGATTAACAGGAAATGAAAATGATCAAGAATTATACTATTAACAAGTGGGTAAGTGTGATCGAAGATCGCACAAAGGGTTTCGTTTAACATTCCTATCAAAACACTTTATTCTTTAATTAATAAATCCAAATAAATTTCATTTTCAAAAAAAAAAAAAAAAAAAAAAAAAAAAAAAAAAAAAAAAAAATCATGTTTTTTTTTTTATAAAATAAAAATTTATTGGTCTATTTTTTGAAATATCTGAACTGGCCCGATAGCGGGCGAAACCCTCTTTGATGTTTCCTGTACAAATAAGGATTTTGCTAAAATAAAAAAATTATAAGCCAAATTCGAAAATTTTTAGAAAATCTGAAATCCCATCCCATTTTAAGCAAGGATGGATAATTTTCATATACAAAAATCCAATATTTAAAAAAAATTTATATAGCCTATAAAAATTCCAGTCCTTTTCAAATATCTCATTTTATCAATCTCTTTCTGCAGAAAGCGACACTATGCCTGATTGAGAATTGACATACTAAAAAAAAAATTCTTTTTAAGCGATCCAATTAATTTTTTTTAAAATCATATCTCAGGATCTAATAATCCCAGCATTATGAAAATTATATTTCTGGATTCATCGTTAAAAATACGTGTAGACGTATAATTTTCAAATCAATAAATACAATATTTCAAAAAAATTTAATAGAGCTGTAATTCTTCTACTATAGGTATCTACTATAAAGAAATGTAGTTTTGATTCATTCTTTTCTTGGCAGACAATTGTCTCTTTCCCGCATCTGCGTCTTTCATGAGATAAAAATTGATCTCTCTTTTTGACTTAAAATAAAAAATTTTCAATTGATATCTCAGGTTTCACTGGTGCAAATTTTTCGAAATTTGAATTTTTGAAATCGCAATTTATTTCTACCTTTGTATCGCGAGTTTCGCTTGGATTGGGCTATTTTTTTTATCTGTTTGAAAAGGGGGTCGAAAAGGCGATAATTGCGGTTTTGTCACTTCCTGGATCTTTCCGTAACCCTAACTGTGGCAACCCTTCCCCCTCTTCTGGAGTTTCAGAATGAATTTTCTTTGCGGTTTGATTAAATTCTATGTTTTAGTTGAATATTTTCCATTAATGAGTGGGTTTTTAATTAATATCTTGCGTTAATGAAGACATTTTCAAATTTTTATGATTTCCAGTGTGACAGTAGGTATTCAGCTCTAAGTACACAAAATTTCAAGTCTCTCAAGAACAGGCTCTGTGAGCAGTCAAGAACAGACTCTGTGACGGACAGACAAAAAGACAGAGAAGTGAGACAAATAGGATTTCGTGAGATGAACTAAAAAAAAGATTTCACTTGGAAAAAAAGTGATGTCCTATTTAAAATAAAACAGACATTTTAAATTTTTTTTAATAATACAATACACATGAATATGAATAAGTACAGAAAGCAAGTGAATATGATGTCATATTTGAAATGAAAAATTGAAATAATTACATACACAATCAGTATCAGTTACATACACAAAAGAGTTATGTAAAAAATAATGTCATAATTAACAGCAAAAGAAAATGATCAAGAATTATATAGTAGATGCTTTATTTAATGAATTTCTATTTAGCAAATTTATTTCTGTAACTTTGAAAAAATTACGTGTAAAATAACTTCTATATAATGAAGCAAAACCTCTATTTAATGAAGCCACACAACGACTATTCAAAAGGGATTTTATTTGGGAATCGTGTTTTACTTTTCCCCCTTCTGCATTCCTAATTCTTGAGCAGCTCATTCACTACATCACTTTGCTGTCATATTCTACGAAAGTCCCCCACTATTTAGAGTAAAGTTCTTTGTTTGCTTAAATTGCTTTTGCTATTGGTCTTTGCTACCAAACGAGGCACGTTAAGGAAGCAATTTCCAGAACAGTGGAAAGGCAATATTGTGGAATTTTGGTTGTCAGTATAATGGCACCGGCTCTTAACTTTAGCTTACAATCCATTTCAAGATTTTAAAAAGAGAAAGTGTCTAAGAGAAGGTGTCTTAGCATTAAAGAGAAAGTGAAGGTGCTTGAAGATGTTGATAGCGAAATCAAGGGAAAAAAAGTGAGGTTAAAATTTAGTATTCCTGCAATCAGTTTATCAACAATTATGAAAAATCATGAATCAATTTTACAACAAAGTTAAGAACTAGTCGACTGTAACACTGATAGAAAATGGTTTAAATCGTGCTTGTACAAAGATGGGAATATTTTGAAGAAGATTTTATTGGTACACGAAAAAATGTGCCTCTATCTGGACCAATAATAATTAAGGAAGAAGCTGTTGAATATGCAAAATCTTTAGGCCTTGTTGAATTCAACGCAAACAATGACTGGATGGATAAATTTTAAAAAACATCACAGAATAAAGGATAAAATAAAGTTTTACAAAAAAAATATTAACCGACTTAAAAAAAAAGCACTAAAAAGTATTAAATAATTCTTTAAAATTCTCTAATGACAAAATGTTATCCATTAACCACAAATCCGATATCATGTGTCGGAATAAAAATGATAAATTTAATATGTACAGTTCAATACCCACCAAACATGGATTTTCGAGAGAATATATTTTACAAGAGATGAATATACAGACTTATGATTTAGTTTATACGAATATATACATATGAAAAACAATCAATTACTTTTTGAAGTCGGTGCCAAACAACCCCAATCAATAAATTAGTAGATACTAGGTACAATATATTCACAATTCTTACTAAACTTAAGGTAGTTTGGCACCGACTTCAAAAAGTAATTGATTGTTTTTCATATGTATATATTCGTAAACTAAATCATAAGTCTGTATATTCATCTCTTGTAAAATATATTCTCTCGAAAATCCATGTTTGGTGGGTATTGAACTGTACATATTAAATTTATCATTTTTATTCCGACACATGATATCGGATTTGTGGTTAATGGATAACATTTTGTCATTAGAGAATTTTAAAGAATTATTTAATACTTTTTAGTGCTTTTTTTTTAAGTCGGTTAATATTTTTTTTGTAAAAAATTATTTTATTTCCTACTTTTTAGTTATTAATACAGTAATACACAATTATCTTGATTTCAACATCTGCTGAATAAATAAGTACTTTGTAATAGAAATTATAATTTACCAAAATTGTTCATTAAATAAATACTTTTTAATAAAATCTTTGACAGAATCAAATTCTTGTCAATCTGGACGACAACTGGAGAAATATCGCCAATTTTGGCGATCAAAATATGTTGCCATAAATTAAGCCAACGTGGTTATAGTTGACTAATTTGACGAAATTCTCATTCAGATTGACGAGAATTGGGAATGAATCTTCTGTAATCGGGTTCCACGCATTTTTTAATTTTGAAATTTTTTTAACAACAAAATTGTTCTAGTCATCAGAATTTGATGAAATTAATGGGACCACCAGGGTGTCTTGCACTTTTAAACAAAAAAAATATATACATCAAAATCGGTGCACATTTACGAAAGTTATGCGTGAGCGGGACTAAAACATACATACATGCATACATAGGGTCAAATTATTAACATCCTCCTTTACTCACCTTCTTCGATCTAAATAGAAGAAAGTATTGTGATCAAAATTTTTTCAACTTCCAGTTTTCGACGGATTTATATGTTTTAGGAGTCAAAGATTCCAAAAAACATGTTTTTACAAAATATCTGTCTGTCCGTTTGTGCCCCCTTTGTATCATTGAAAAGTGTATCAAGTTATGAAGCAACCTAGAATTGAACGAAATTTCATTTAAAGGTTTTTGGCTGTGACCAGCAGGTCCCACTTGAATTTACGGATATTCTGCCGAAAGCGGGCGCTGTGATAGCGATTTTTATTCCATTTAAATTATTGTATCATCGAAAAGTGTATTAGGTTATCCACAGTACTGAACCAAATTTTTTGTATGTGTTTTTTACTATGGCCTGCAGGTCCCAGTAGAATTTGGGGATATTCGGCAAGAAGGAGGCGCTATGATAGATACTTAAAGATTTCAAATTCAAAAAGATGTACAGTTGAGTCGTTAAAAATATTAGAAATCCTAAAGGTTTTTTTCAATTGAATGTTCAGCCTTGATCCAAGGATACCGGTACAATTTTTGTTTTGCTCTACCTTAAAAAGTGGCTGAGATATAGCATTTTGAAATTTTAGAGTGACTGACATTTTTGAACAAGACAGCAGGATTCCTCCATAAACGGTGTTTATTTATGAGTTTTAGTGAACATGCTATCGCGCAAGTTTTATTTCATTGTTGTACCATCATTCTAACTCTTACATTCTTAACACTATATATTCATGTTCACCAGCATTAAAATTTCTCCAAGCTAGGCAATATTTGGCGAAATATCAACAAATTTGGCGACAAAAACAAGTTGCTATAAATGAAGCCAACTTGGCTATAGCTGACGGAATTCTGATTCAAATTCAATATTGACGAGAACTGCGACTGAATCTTCTTTAATCGGGTTCCATCCATTTTTATAGCTTGGTGTTTTGCAGTAAAATTAGCTAAAATATTAAAACTGAGGAATAGATAGGCTATCTTTTCCTGCCGGTATAGACCAGAAGTACTTTTCGTAGTTTAGTATATCAGCTACAAATAAATTAATCTCTCGTGTAAATATGTTTTTAAATTGAAACTGTTTGGAAGTAATGTTATTTGAGCATTTTAAATATGATGTAAGTTTCCCCATTTAATGTTTAAAACGTGTAATAATTTAATTATTTCTCTTTTTTTAATATTCACGTGCAAGTATATTTTTTATAACGTATTTTTCTACATTTACTGCTTTTAACACGTGATCTTTAATTATTGTTTTAAAGTTTTACTAGATGGAACCCGTCAAAACTTGACGAAAAAAAAAACTATAGCAATATCAGCAAAATAAGCTACTTTATTATTTAAGAAAGGGTGCGTATGAAACAGTCTTTCAAATATTTTATTTAAAAAGTTTTCCCCCCAGTCAAATACAGTACTATTTCCGATGCAAACTACAACCAAACAATTCGTAAACAACTGTGTAATGCAAATTAGTTTGACATTAACGTCATAGTCCCCTCGGCAAGAAAAAAAAGAGCTGATTAGTAAGTAAAGCACACATCCCCCCCCTGTAATTATGCCACCGAATGAGCTCCTATGCGTATGTGCATTGCATCTACCCAAAAGCACTGTCAAAATTCGACGTTAAAATTTTAAAAATGTTTAAATTAAAAGTTTTAAATTGTCCTCTTTAATCATTGTTCGTTTCAAATTTATATCTTCTAAAACACATCCATTGTTTTAAGCTATTCAATTTTTATGTAAAAATGAAGAATTTTTTTACAGTAGTAAATCAATCTGCAGATGAGGGAGATTTTTAATGTTTTCAAGTGTAATTTATTTGTTTGGTTTCTTCGGTTCCTTGGCATAATCAGGATGATTATCCCTTTTCTATCACAGTCGGGGATATTTTCCCTCTTATACAGTTGGCAAATGGATCTTTAAAAATTAAAAAAAAAAACATTCCTAGCATATTCTGATATCTGATGGAACATATACATCAACGAATTCAACATCTCAATTTTATGTTCAACATAAACTGACGCGATGAAAGCTAAAGCGATAGCGCCATTTATTGTCACAACCGTAGTACATTTCTAAAAATTGCCACTGTATTTTGGCTGGCGTTAAAAAGTAGAAAACCATTTTTTGACATCGAAAGAGAAATTCACAGTGAAAGAAATAGGACTTTGCGCTAATAAAGAACTGTTAAATGAACTTATAATAAACCTACCAAAATAATCCCTATGAAATATTAGTCTTACATTGTTTATTCTAGCTAAAAATACAATCATTATTTCAAGTTTTTTTCTACCATAACACTATTTTTAATAATTTTAAATTTCCTTAAATCCTTTACTTTTGTGAATTTTTTATTATAAAAGGAAATCTTCTAACCTATAATTTAAAAAAAAAGTAATTGGTAACATGTAATCAAGGTATGCAATCAATAGATGAAGCAATCAATGACGGCTCCAATTCTAATCTTTATAATTAAGAGTGGAAAAATCAGTTAAAATTACGGTATGTTGACACAATTATATACATTTTAGTTTTATAGTTTTATCAATGTTAAAATGCATTTCAAGCTAAGCATAACGTCATTTTCACCGGCGCAAACTTTTCACACGTACTTTACATACGTTACTTTAATGCTTAAACACCATGTATACAAATAAATATATATTTTGTATTTAATTGTAATGAAAAAATGGCATCAACAAAGTTATAATGCATAACGATAAAATAAACCCAATGGACAATATTCCCGTGACGTCATAATAAATATGAATTTTTATTCGCTTATAAAACACACGGATAAATATTCTTACCGAAATTTAACTTGCAAAATTAAAAAATTCGGCCTAAAAGCCACGTGCTTTTATATTTATTATTTCTCTTTCATCCTCGTAACCACAGAGCTCAGAGAATAATCTCTATGCAACGCAACAATGGGCGTTATCCGATTATGACGTCATAAGCAGCAGTAAAAGTTTAATTGAAAAATACGGCTAATTAATTAAATTTTCGAACAAACGAATGCACGATAACAAATCTGTGCCCAAATATCTTGCATTTAAAAAAAGAATGATGTAATTTGATGCAGTAGTTTGTTCTCACGAATTGTCGAAAGAAAATGCTTAGCGTTTTAAATATATAGATTTCTGTTTTTGATAGTCACGTGTAAATACGTTTTTTAATTAAAAGGGAATATTATTATGTGCGCTATTTTACAAATTGGCAACAATTCAAATAATGGACTTTTTGAAATATAAATTAAATTATCTAAATAATAGAAATTTGAATAAAATAATTGGTTTTAATGATAAGATTTTGACGAAATTGAAATGGGACCACCTTGGACCCTTACTCTTTCAAACAAAATAAAAATTATCAAAATCGATGCACATTTACGAGAGTTATGCGTGAACAACATAATACATACATACGGGTCGAATTGATAACCTCCTGCTTTTTTTAAGTCGGTTAAAAAGATAATATGCAGAGAAAATGCAAATGTGAGCAATGAAGATTGTTATCAGTGGAACAAGGTGTCTTGAAAAAAAATCTTGGAAGATTATACCCTTGATAACAATTTTAATGTGGATGAAATCACATTGTTTTTAAGCACCTTCCCACTAAAACACTAACTTTTAAACACAAAAAATGTTTAGGTGAAAAACACAGTAATTTAAGAATTACAGTTATGGTGACATCTAATATACAGGTAAAGAGAAACTGAAACTTCTAGATGTTGGAAAAAGCAAGAAACCCAGATATTTTAAAGGTAAGGTCAAATATGAGTTTCATAAAAATTCTTAGATGACTGCTCATATTTTCGAAAAGTGGATTCTCAACTTAAATAAATGTAGGGCTAAAGAACATCGTAAAATTGCCATGTTTATTGATCTAGCTCATCCTAAAAGCATTGAAAACTTTAAAAAAATTAATTTGTTTACTTTCCACCTAATATGACATCTAAATTGCAGTCAATGGACCAAGGTTTTATAAAGAATCTCAAAAGTGGCAATTGCAGAAGAATATTTAAGAAAATACTAAATGCTATTAATAACAAATTAACCAATAATCAACATTGTAAATTTGTGAGACTGTATTTCTGAATTGAGCAAATCATGGTATAATATGAATGAAACAACAATAAAAAAAAATGTTTTTTTAAAGCTGAATTCAATAGCACTCCTTCAGCCGAAGATTGTGAAGAGGAATGCGAATTGCTGCTTTCTGAATTAAAGGAAAAATGGGGAAAACTCAAAGAATATGGAACAATTTGTAAAGATGTAAAACTTAAAGATTATCTAGAAATCGAGAATGACATATGTATCACTAAACATCTAAATGTTGCTGAAATTTTAGAGCGTGCGAAAAAATCATAAGGTAGACGAAGTTGATGACAAGGAAAATGAAGATGAGGAAAGTAAATATCTTCTTAAACGATAAACCTTCAAACAATGACATGATCAAAGCATTTAAAAAAGACATGGATTTCAATTTTTAAAAATATGCACCAGATGTATTCAGTTCCGTACAAAGATGCGAGTTATTTTTTGAAAAATACGTAAGTGCTTCGAAAGTCCAGTAGAGAATAACAGACTAATTTTGAGCATAAAAACATTTTCTTCTCTAATTGGACACGAACACCATTTCTGATGATTTCTTCTACTCATCATTATGCAATTTTTTATGTTTATTTTAATAATTTAAATATTGTTTAATACATATTGGACGATTAATCAGCAAATAGTCATTAAATGGGTATGTTGATTTTAATTCAATAAATCAAGATGAAACAAATTATTTGAACGAATATCTATTTTAAATAACTAACCTCTATTTTACAAAGTTCTATCAAAGTTCCTCTATTTTACAAGGTTCTATCTTACAAAGTTCAAAGTTTTCCTCTATTTAAGAAAGTTTTGGTCAAGATTTAGCGACTTTGTTAACTAGAGGTTCTACTGCATAATTAAAAAAGAGATTTCACTGGGGAAAAAGTGACGTCATATTTGAATTAAACAATTATACTAGGACTTCCCTCAAAGGGATTAGTCTGAGTGATATTGCTGAGAACATAGGGTTAACAATTACAATATAAAGAAAAAGAGCAAATTAAATGATAGAATTACAAAATATCATATATAAATTCATATACACTGTTAAAAAAATAGAAAAGAAGTACTGTTCATCAGATGTGTTGTCATAATTTTTTTTTAACATGGGGCAAAGAATCTCATTTTCTTAAGCGCGTATTGCGCAAAACTTGAAAAAAAAAAAAAAAAAAAAAAAAAAAAGGCCGGATATTTTAAAACGCCAAGCTTTTTAAAGTTACGTAATTGGATTTGCAGCCAATAGATTATTCTATCAAGCCTGGCTTAACGCAAATTTAATTTCATTGTTGCACCTTTTTTTGTGTGTGAATTAAAAAATTTTCTTCCTTGATTATATATCTATTATTTGTATAACTGTTTATAGAAATTCTTACACTTCAAACCACATTGACAGCATGCTTTGCTACAAACCAGATTGCAAAACTATAGTCTAAATTACTATTAAAGTATACAAAAAATCTTTCGATGACTTCTGTAAAATAACTTTTACATTAAATCTCCATATCGGCAAAATTGAAAAATTATATGTATTTCAAAGTTAAGCTTAACAGATACTTCTTGATTATTCTCTAAGGAGGCTCTGCCCCCTGCGCCTTTACTGCGCCAATCCGCAGACTTTTCTTTTTCCTGTCTGTCTGTCTCTCCACAATCTGTGTTTCCCTATCCGTTCTTCTGTCCGTCTCTCTAACTGATTGTCTATCTCCCTACATGTTTCGCTACCCGCCAATCTATTTCTCTAACCGTCTGTCTATCCATCTAACTACTTGTATGTCTAGCCGTGTCTCTATCCACTTCGCTACACATTTGTCTATCTGTCTCTCTACCCGTCTGGCTATACGCCTCTCTACCCATCTTCATACCCATCTCCGTACCCATCTACTGTCTCTCTACTCGTCTGTATACCCGTCTCACTATCCGTCTGTTTTTGTACCCGACTCGCAACCAATCTCATTACCCGTCAGTCAACTTGTCTCTGTACTCATCTCTCTACTCGTCTCTTTATCTACCACGCTACGCGTATCGGAACCTTTCTCGCTACATTCCTGTCTACCGGTGTCGCTACTCGTCTCGTGACCCATCTCACTACCCCTCTGTCAACCCTCTTTTTACCTATCTCTCTAGCCGTCTGTCTATTCGTTTCGCTACCCGTCAGCCTACCTATTAGAGATGCAACGATTATTCGGCCCATTCGGCCACATGCCGAATATTCGGCTTCGGCCGAATATCAAGTCCATTATTCGGCCAAGGCCGAATAATAGATGAAATGTAATGTAAATGTGTGGAAAAATGTGAAAAATGTAATGGATGAAATGTAAATGTAAGAAATGTTTTTATATTTGCACAGAAATTTTTTTTTCATCATGCATAGTAAAAATTTCATTTGAATTTAACTAACACTCCCCCCCCCCCTTAACTTTCATACCCTAAATGGGTTTTACTTACCCCTTTTTGTATAAGAGGGTAATATCATGTTAAAACTTTTATGCTATATCAATAAGTACAAATAGTATCTGTAATAAGCTAAGGTAATCTGTTAAATTTAATCTATTCAAAATTGTCCTAATAGAGCCATACAAGCAAATTTTAAATTTTTAAAGCATAATGGGAAGTTTAATATTTATCCCTTGTTACATAAAAAAAAATTGTTTTCAATGATATTTTAATTATACCCATAAAGAACATAAATATGTATGATAGATTAGATATAGATGTATTGCATGTATAACATAGATATTTAAGTCGTATATGCTGCAATATTTAGGGGTTTTTTTTTTGGGGGGGGGGGGGGGGAGCAAAATACGCTTAAAAGTTAAATATAATTTAAGTGATTTTTTAAAAGTGTGTTACTAATATTAAATAATGAAAGAAATGTAAATATACTAAATTCTTTTAATTATTATATATGTATGTTTTACATAATATTTTCAAGAACATCATTGTAATGTCTAAATTTATATTTACCTTAAAAAACAAAGTTAAAATGTTTTTAATAAATGTAGATTACAATGCAGAAATAATAATTCAGCATTTGCAGGTTATAGTCTATTTCTTTTTTTTTTTTTTTTTCATAAATGATACCTGTTTCTGAAAATAATCGCTCACTATATATGGTACATCCTGGTGCAGAAAGGTATTTTTTGGCTAATTATGAAAGGTTTGGAAAGTTTTCTGAATTTTTCGCCAACTACTCCAAAGGACACTGTTGTCTTTCTAGAAGTGACTGGGAAAGAAAATTACTAATTTCTTTTACTTCTTCACATTGAGGGGAATTTTCTATAGCAGCTTCACTCTGTGACTGGCTTGCAATTTCATTAAAGCATGCACACAAAGAATTTGAAATTTGAGTTTGAGAAACTGGAATGGTTATGTTGGAAATATTTTGTTCAGATTCTGTTACTGGTTTTATACTAGCCTTTCTTAGTCTTACTATGGTAATTAATTTGGACTTTACATCTACATCCTTTGCTTCATCTTTGTTGAAAAATAACACTTTAAATCTGGGGTCCAAAACAATTGTAATGAAATAGTGTTCCTTGTCTTGAATCGATCCAAAATGCTTCTCCAAATTTTGTAGAACGGTGTCTTTCATGGTGCCTACAGCAAAAAAAATCTCCAGATTTAGATAAATATAATTTTAATATTATAACTATCGGGATAGGGATAACTTCAGAAATTAATGATCTTGATGAGGCAATTTGTTTTGATATTACTTCAAATGGTTTTAATAGATTGAGCAATTTTTCTAAAATAGTCCACCGGTTCGTTGTCAGATTATTTATTTCTACAAATTTAGCTGTATGTAGAGAAAGTGCATTTTTTTTGTTCCAGTAATCTCTCTAGCATATAATAGGAACTAATCCAGTGTGTTGCCACACTTTGAACTAATTTCTTCTTAGGAATTTTCAACTCATTAATGTGTATATAAGTTAATCTTGAACATGCTAATGGCGAATTATTAAAATGTGTAACAATTTTTTTACCTCAATTTTTGTTCTTGCCAAGTATGTGCATTTTATTTGGTTTTCACTGTTTAATTTATATTTTCTTTCATCTCAAACTTAAAATTTATATTGTCTAAACTTTTAAAATGTAACAGCAAAAACATACATATCTGTTAAAATGTAACATTACAGTACCTAAGATACTACATATTCATTATTTTGATATTTATATCTATTTTGCTTCTCCTTACAGATATTTCCTTCCTCTGAATCTGAAAACATTAATTATGCACTTCTCAATAGTGCTGTCTACTGACATAGCAAAAATAAAAAAATAAAAAAAATAAATACATGGCTCTTTTGATAATTGTGAGCTTTATAAAGTCTACACTGATTTCTTTTCACCATTTTAGAGGATATTCCTTTCTATCAGTGATTTACATACATACATAATATCTATTAAAATGTAACTAGACAGTAACCAATGAGGAACTTTTGCTAAGAATTTTTTTTTTTTTTTTTTTTTAGACAGAGTTGACGGCGAATTATATTACTAAGGCAATTTTTAGGCCGAACATAGCCGAATATTTTTTCAGAATAAAATAATGCTTTAAAAAATTAAAAATTTGCATATAAATAATTTTTAAAAAGAAATTTAATACATTTTAATTGTGAAATATACAAGAATTGTGCATATAGTGCATACTATATTTTGTTTTTAGACAAAAATGAGTTCATTATTCGGCGGCCGAATAAGCCGAATATTTGGCTATAACTTGGCTGAATAATCGGTATTCGGTTATTCGGCCAAACCATTATTCGTTGCATCACTACTACCTATGTCGCTACTCGTCTCCCTACCC
Organism: Maratus michaelseni; assembly: GCA_963931845.1. NCBI lineage: Eukaryota > Metazoa > Arthropoda > Arachnida > Araneae > Salticidae > Maratus > Maratus michaelseni. The sequence goes on along the minus strand of OZ007596.1, from coordinate 172,657,787 downwards.
GTCTGTCTATTCGTTTATTTACTCGTCTTTCTACCTCTCGCCACCTCTTCCAAATATTTAAACAATTCATTTAATATACAGAAGTCGTTTATCAGTTATTAAATGCAAGCCGAAGTAATTTATCGAATAAGTGTAATCAGATGCAATTTTTTTTAAATACATACATAAACCTGAATAATAATTCATCAGTTTTGTGGTCATAGTTGTTTATATCATTTGACAGTAAATCTCAACTTCTTAAACCTGAATTGTCTCAAGCTTTCAAAAAAAACCACCAGGTCTGTATAACTGCAAAGTACCCGGAGGGCTATATTAGCTACATGTTATTAAGTTAAGTGAAAGTTTCGTTATCGCGTTTGCAGCCAATTGCTTATGTCAGAAAGCGTGGCTTAACGCCATTTTAAATTCATTACTGTAACTTTCTTTTCTTTTTTTTTCGGGGGGGCGGGGGGGAGGGTTTCAAATATACACATTTAAATTAAAACTTTTGCCTCCATGCCATTAGTGTTGTTTGTATTATTAACTAATACCTTGTAGACCGAGCTTCATTTGAAACAAATGTAAAAGACTTCTTTTACAGTTTTTTTAGGGGAAACTTTCGCAATTGGGCCCAAAGCCAATCGGAGCATTTAATATCATTATTGTAACTCTTATAGAGCTAAAACAATATTGTTGCTAGCTTTACTCTTGTTTGAGACCAGCCTTGCCTGTGTATCTGAATGGGGAAAAGTTTCGTATCCTATGTCGGTTGGCGAAAAAAAATTTAAATAGTGCCAAAAGGTAGTTTTAGCATCTTACAAAATTTTGAAAGAGAGCGGTAAAACATGTTTTTCAAATATTTACAAACATACGTTTATTAAAGCATGTTTTTGCACCCTCTTAAAAATTTAAGCACAATGCTAAAATAAAATTTTATCGCCATATTCGATATTTTAATAAGTAATGAAAATTCATAAACAAACTTATTTAACAAACCTAAGAGGCATTTTTGTGATAAATAATTGTTATTGTCAGGGGGGTAAATTGTAAACAATTAATAAACGGCTATTAAATAATAAATAGCATTTAAAATCTAAAAATGGAGAAGTGGTCCATATAAAAATGCAAAACATAACATTATACGCTTGATATATGTAAATCTTTTTTTATTTTTCAATATTTCCGAAGGCACAGATAAAAAGGTAAAAATCTCTTTTCCAAATGCCAAATAGAAAATATACAAAATAGAATGCCAAATATACAAAATAGAAAAATATCTGCAAAAATATATATTTACATAATACTACATCTGCAAAAAAATAAGATTTAGAAAAAGTAAGCCAAATCCTGCAGATCCCAACAATCGCATCGAAAAACTTATCACCAAAAAAGAACTCGCCAAATCTTACGGCACAGGAGATGGATTTTTCCCTCTAAATGCAGAATATTAGTTTTTTTTCCCTTGTACGATGGGTGATTATAATATAATTGTTTCATTTCACATACTACATATCGTTTGATATATTGGTACTTTTATGTTATCCTGACGCAGTTGATAATTCGCCAAATATTGTTCCTATAACATTTTCATATTGAATTCATTTCATTTAAATATAAACCTTTCACTCATTTAATTTAAAATACATGACTTTCATTACTCCCTTTTAAAATGCTAAAAAGAGAAAAAAAAGAAATAATGCCATAAATCGAAACCTTTTATTTAAACACCAAAGATTTTTTTTTTTTTTTTTTTTATTTACACACGCGAAATAAAAATAGCTGCTATTGCTGAGATTTGCGCCAAATCTCTAATACCAAGTCTACCAAGTTACTGCGGGGTTTTTCTTTCAAACAGAAAAAATCCAGATTCATTTTCGATTTCTACTAAATTGAAATATATTTTATTGTGCTGAATATTAGTGCGTGCATATTTTTTTGCTCCATGTACTCCATGAACTTTTCAATTCCGATTGTCTACGAAAATCTCCCGCCGGTAAAAATGACGTACGCACAAAATTTTCGTGACGTATATACTTTAATTGTGCTTTTTTATCAATTTTTTTAATATAATTTCCAAACAGTTTGACATTTATTCTTGGTAATAAATAGACGTCGTTGTCACCTTTATAGGTACTTGCTGTAAAAATTTGAACGAAATCCGTTAAATATTTTTTGAGTTATGCTCAGGCCCTTATTACCGAATAGGCACGAGAAGCACGTGCTTCCCCTAGAAAATTTTAAAGGGGCCCAAAACTGACAGAACAGGGGGCCCTTTTTATTGACTTAATTCCATTCCAAAAATTTATCTAATTTATTTTCAAATTGATATTTTAAAGTGTTTCATAAAAATACCTTTCATAACAAATTATTTTTTCATATAATAGCCAGCTTTCAACCACATGATCACAATTCTCCAATTTGTCCAACCAATCAAAGTCGCAGGCAGTATTATTGTCCAACCAATCAATATCGAGAAAATCCAGTGGGCAAGCAAAATGCCCACCAGGTTGTTAAGTTGGTTGCTAGGGTATGACGTCAGTTGAAATGACTTATTGGCTTCTCAGGAAAAGTAAAAAGTCACTTAAATTGTTCCTACGATCCTACGAATTTTCTTGCATGCTTTATGAAACAGCTTATCAATTTTGTTACAGTGAATTGACCTTGCGATTTGCGAGTAGAGTTTCATAAAGCAGCAATGAAATCTCTCAACTTTTAGACCTGTAAAATATTATTTGTGTTCGACGCCGCTTGCTCACGTCTCAACGTGCTGAGTTTAACATAATTCGCATTGCACATAAATCCAATATTGATTCCAGAGAATCATATGCACGTTTTCGTTTTTCTAATTCACTAATAAGTGAATCACATATTACGTAGTGAGTCTGATATAGAAAAACTTCTCTTTCTGAAAGTCTAACATCCTTGCCTGAAGTTTCATCCCGCATTCTACTCTTTGGAACTTTTTTTGATCGCGTTACTTTATAAATCCTTGTACCAAATAAACTCTCAGCTTCCTTTTCCCATTCATCAAAACGATTTCGCACATGCTGAACAAACTTAATCAAGGAATTGTACAATGGTACAATGACAGACATCTTATAATTTTCTGACTGGAGGCTTTTACCAGCGCTATTCATTCTTTGCAGAATGCTATTCCAAATAACTTATCAATGCAAACTCAAAGTTTGACACTTTGGAATGTAGGCGTTTAGCCTCATGCCTAGTTGCAGCTGTTTCATTTTCACAGCTTGAAATGTCATTCAAAACTTTCAAAATATTAATGTATTTTTTCTTCAAAGCTTTCACTGCATCAGCATTAGCAGACCATCTGGTTCCTGATAAGTACTTTAGTGTCAAATTACCTACATCAAAAAATTCCTCTTCAGTCAATAACTCCCATCTGTGTGTTGATGCAGAAAAAAAATTGTACAAACATTGCACAACTCCAAAAAATGATACTGCTGAATGACAACATTCTGCAGCACTTGTGCCAATAAGATTTAGAGAATGTGCTCAACATGGAACATAATGAATTAAAGGATAATCATTTTTCAATCTTGCCTGAAGGCCTGAGTATTTACCAAACATATTACTGGCATTATCAAACGACTGACCTCGGCAATATTTCCGCTCAATATTCAAACTTTCAAGAAAATTTATAATAACTTCTTGCAAGTGTTGTGAACCATGGCTATCGATTGGAATAAATTTTAAGAAGCGCTCGACGGGCTCACTTTCATTTACATAACGCAACACTATAGCAAGCTGATCAATATGGCTTATATCTGGTGTGGAATCTACAATAGGCCCAAAATATTTCGCCTTTTTTATTTGTAACACTATTTCTTATAGCACTCTGTCTGACATGATATCAATAAATTCTGTCACAACTGTTGATGATAAATAGTTTACATTCCCTTTACCCTTATTACCATAAGAATGAATATGATCTGATAAAAATGAGTCGAATGAGGCTAATAATTCTAATATACCCAAGAAATTGCCATTATGTACAGAGTCAAATGTTTCATCATCTCCAAAACAAGCCAGCCCACGCTGAGATATATATTTTATGACGGCAACAACTCTCAATAAAATTTTCCGCTAGTACTCGCATTCATTTTGGAATTGCTCTACAAGATTGTTGTCAATTCGATTAGTAGAATTTGATCGTGATGAGAAAGAAAACATGCATCTTCGATGAAAATCTGAGTTTTCATGCGATTGGGAGCCTCTTTACAATATTTCTCCAGTCTGAAAATCCATCTTTACACAAAGCTTGATCATTTGAGCCACCATACAATTTGCATACATAGCAAAATACTGCTTTTGCACTGGGAGAATAGATCAACCATTCCCTGTTTACTATTTCTCCATTTTTTTTGCATCTGAAAAAATTGTTTTTTGAGCCTGTTCGCTCAATTTTTCCAATTACTTTTTTTGAGTTGCCCAGATAATCTATGTTTTGCTCAAGTTTAGTATTATTAAAATGTTCCCGAAAAGAGTTAGTTATGGGGGGGGGGGGGGCACAAAGCAGGACCGCTATAATTTACACAATTTTGGTCAAGAACTGTTTCCAATGTAATTTCAACTTCTGTTTTACTTTCCTTTCCAGGTGGAATTGAAAGGAAATCTTTAGAATTTGAATCATAATCTTTTTGGCTGAAGGTTAAGAGCTGAAGGTCTTCAGAATTTGGATAAACATTTTCTTGTGCTAAAGTTGATTCATTTTCACATTCAGATTGGGTTTTTTTAAGTTCCTCTTCTTCAGAAATAAAAGGCTGATCTTCCAAATTTGGATAAATATTTTCTTGCGCCAAAATTGATTCATTTTCACATTCAGATTTCTTTTTTTGAAGTTCCTTTTCTTCAGGAACAGAAGCCAAGACTTTAAAATATGAATTATCCTCATTATTTTGAATTTCATCTTCAGAAACTGGAAAAGATGAAAGATCTTTTTCATCCTCGGACTCTAATTCAATTTCTTCTTCTTTTGCAGGTGTAGGTGTTTTTGCACCTGGTAAATCGTCTTCACCATCTTCTGCTCTTAAAACAAATCTGTTCATTGCTAAGCTTAATCGCTTATTACAAGCAAGTCTTTCAGCTTTCCTTTTTCGTTTATTGCTTCCTGACGGTACTTGAGGCTTAGTTTTAGCTATGCTGAATAATTAATTAAATAAATATAAGAAGAATCTGCAAAATTTTAACTATAAAGCAATAAATAAAATATGCATGCACGATGCACCGTATTATATCAGAGATAAGTGTTAAAGAACATGCTAAAAAATTTCAAGAAATTTACTCTGAAGACATTGAAGAAGAATTTCCAGATGAATTTTTTCAATTTAACGAATTCATTACAAAAGAAATACGACCCACTGAAAAATTAAAAGTAATTAAAACTTTAAACATTGAACAGACTTTCCCCAATGTTGAGACAGCACTAAGAATAATGCACTCCATTCCCATATCAAACTGTTCAAGTGAACGATCATTTTCTGTTCTAAAATGAATAAAAAATCGTATGAGATTATCACTCTCTGAAAATAAATTAAGTGGTTTATCCCTACTCGCAATAGAAAGTGATATTACAGAAAAATTAGACTTTGATGACATAATAGATGAATTTGCTAAACGTAAATCAAGAAAGAAGCCCATGTAAATTAGAATATAAAATATATTTTTGATAGGTAAAATTACTATATAAACTGCTGATTATTTTCAAATACATGTCTAAATTATATAATCAAATATTATAATAGGCAGCATATTTTTAACTATTACAATATTTGCATTTAATTTTTAAACTGATTTAATTATTACATTTTTATTAAAAAATTCAGTACTTTTATGTTAGCCGGGGGCCAATGACATATATATATATGTGTATGTATATATATATATATATATATATATATATATATATATATTGGCGCTCGGCTGACATAAAACTACCAAAAATTCTTTAACTGAAACATCATGAACATTTATTTAAAGTAAAACTTAATTTTTTAGCTTCGAGTAGCAGATTCAACAATTAAAGAAGTAAATATTTAAAATTTAAAGATTACAATGTATCAAAAAATACTTTATTATTAAACAGTGAAAATTTAAGTTTCTTTTTTCCTTTAATATTTCTTATTGTTTCATAATATTTTATTTAATTTCTTAAATTTATTTTAAAAAACTAATAACTTAGTTTTTAACTGTTTAGTTTTGATCTAATGGCATGAATAATTCTTGCTAGAACTTATTTTTTCAAAACTGCTCATTGCAGTGATTCAAAAAGATTTGGCTAAGATGCTTTACACTCACGCAGGAAAAAAAATTAATCGGTTAAAAAAAGGAAAAAAGTCGCCAAATTTAGGGGATTTTTTTCCTTTAATGGCAACTTAGCCATTGTATTAAGTTATTTGTTTGGTGCGGTCTTGAAAATCGCGCCAACCAAAAAGTCGCCAAACTTATGTTTACATGTTTGCGTGAGTGTAAAGCATGAGTTCCAAAGATTTTGCTTAAATGTATAAGACAAAACTTTATCATTTATTTCATTAATGTATGAGGAATGATTTATTTATTTATTTTTTATTAAAAAAAACATGTCAGTGACCATCCTCTTATTCAAAGTGAAAATATTTATAATTATTCACACTTCACTAATTATTCACTAGCTTTCCAAATATTCTATGTATTTTTAAGTGTGAATTTTCTATTTTATTGAATAATTTCATGAACATAGCTAATAACTATAAGTAGTTATTTTGAATGTTTCTGTATCAGATTGTGGATATTTATTGTATCTTATTTCTATCTCAGAGATGTATTAAATTTCTCTATAAATTAGTTATAAAAAATTTCTGCAATTATTGAATTCCACCACTTAATTTTTTTAAGTTCATTTAAAAATTTGGAAAAATGTGAAATGCAGTGAAAGAAACCTGCAGAAATTTGTCTTAAATCTCATTTTTTCTTAAATGTTTACTACAATAAATAGATCCATGCTGTTGTATGAAATTTTTTGTCTCTTCACAAAAATCCACTTTATTAAAAAAAATGTGTTTCTGAGGTTAATATGAAAGGAAAAGAAAACAAATAACGAAGACTAGAATTAATTGTGTATGTTGTTAAGTTTCCAATATAATGTATGTTTAATGTACAAAATTAGCTTTATAATATGTTTTTGTTCTAAAAAAATAGCGAAATGAATTATATCCCTCCCTTTCTACTGTTCCTTGTACAAGTAGAAAAAAAAATGTGATAGTCATCTGGTAAAATTTCTAGTTGCTGGTGAAATACATTTGTGCCACCCCCTTTCCCTACACATACAAAATATTTAATCATACATAAAAAATAAAAATAAATAAAAACATTGATTAAGGAAGAATAATTACTATTATAGTAATGATATATCATTAATTGCTTTAACACTTCCACTCGGTAAGTGAATTAATTAAAAAAAGTAATATAAACACATTTCGCCAGTTGATATATTTTAGCCAAGTGATTGCATTTGTCGAATTCTTGTTCTACAAAAATATCCTACGTGTTTCGGTTCTGATGTTTCCTATGATGTGCATGTGTTAAAATGCTAATTGGTTGCCTAATTTTGACTAAAAATAATGTGATCAGAATCTTGATAATTATTTAAATTCATTTTGTGCGAAAAAAAGACGGGAATACAAGTAAAAAGTAAATTATTATTTTAGATTATTTTACATATTGAATATGAATATTATTGATTTTGGCTGGTATGCACAACATAAAATATTAATAATTTAAACTATTGCTAAAATTGAAAGAAGCATTTTAAAATATTGATATTTTATGTTGTGCATGCATGCTGAATTCAACCTTTTTATCCAACTTACATTATTCTGCTAATACTATGCAAAATCATTTGTGCATATTTTTCTTGATTGTATCCATTTTTTGTGTATAGGAGAACATAAAAAAAGCTGTTTAATGAAATGGTACTTTTCGATTAGCCAAGCGCCAGTGAAATATATATATATATATATATGTATTTTTTTTTCACTGGTGCCAGGCTAGCCGAATATATGGGAACTCAACTGAGCCACTCTTTGTAGCATTGGTGGGTTTGCGGGTATGTCGAATTTAGAAAACGCTTCTAGAATGAAATGGGGGGCAGGGGGGGGGGTCCTGAAATGACACTGTGCTTCCCATAGCTTCAGAGGTTAATCGGGCCCTGGTTATGCTTGACGAAAGGTTTTAATATCCATCGTAGCTATATATGGAGCAAAGTAACACTGCACTGCGTATGAGTCTTCGTTGCACTCAGACAATTAACATATTTGAATTAACGGTTTTATTTAATGGGTATATTAAAATATATTTTAATAATACAAAGAATGTTATCAATAAAGTACATAAACGTTTTACTGACAAAAATAACATTATGATAAGCAGATAATGTTGATTTTAATCAAATTTTGAAAAATTTAAATTTTTATAATTATTTAAAATATTTAATTTTCTTTTCAACATTATTATTTCATACCTTTGATACAAATTCGCTTTCTTTTCTTTCCTGTTGCCACATTTTTAGATCAAATTGAAATTTTGATTACTGTTAATTAAATTTCAGCTTTTTAACACTTTCCAACCTAGTTGAAAAGTGTTTATGGTTTGTCTGGCTGTCTGCCGTATGGCCGTGCTCTAACTCCCGTAAATATGCTCGGATTGCTCTGCAATTTTTATATGTTATTGTCGTTATCTATAGCATGTTCCCTATTTCAACGGAAGTGTGTAGCACTTACAGTTTTTTTTACAGGGACACTCAAAAGAATTCCGTTACATTGCGGTCTATGGGGAAAAATCATTTGCGGTTTATTTAAATGATGTTTCACTATTTTAAACGCATTGAAATTTATATATATCACGAAGGTGCATTAGAAGAAGCTTAATATGGAATAGGGTGTGCATAGCACTTATAGTTACTTTACAGGGACAGTCAAAAGAATTCCGTTACATTACGTCTATGGAGAAAAATCGTCTGTGGTTTATTTAAATAATGTTTCACTATTTTAAACGCATTGAAATTTATATATATCACTAAGGTGCATTACAAGAGGCTTACTACAGAATATTGCGTGTATAGCAGTTATCGTTCATTTACAGGGACACACAAAAGAATTCTCTACTGTCTGTTAACAATAATTTCTGGAAGTGCGTTTTAAGTTACTGAACGCGATTTTAATTTTTACTCGCTTTTTGTCTATTACGTGGTGTGTATAAATTCTGTAGATCCTATACAAGGAAGCACAAAAATTTGCGAACACATTTCCGTTTATTGACAGAAACTCCAGACGAAGAATTTTAAACTGTGCTACGCATTTCCTAACTGAACTAAAATTTAGCATCCTATGTAGTATATATACAAATCTATAGATCCTATACAGGGCTGAATAAAAGTATTCGGATATTTTTCTGAATATTGTATATGTTGGAAATTCCTGAAGTTATGTTTTTAAATATGTAATGCATTTTCCAAATTGTATACTTAGATGTTATCTTTTAGCTTATTAAACGGTATGATTTGTAAAATTATTTTGGAAGCGTTGGAAAGTGTTACATAATCTATGCTTGATGCATGATTTTTCATTCTTGTTAATACAGTGGAACTTCCCTTTAACGAAGTCCCTATTTAACGAAGTTTTCTACTTAACGAAATTTTCTGCAGAACTTTGACTTTGAACACCATTAACATGTAAATTAATCTCCACATTACGAAAAATATATTCTATATAACGAAGTTTTTTCCACTTTTGTACGTGTACAGAATTCAAATTAAGCGATTGCTGTTCGAAGGATATGCAAATTTATTTCAGCGGATTCGATTGCATGAAAATGAACACATTTAAATAATTTCCATTCTGCTTGATGCTCAATGAAACAATTTTTTTTCACACTAAGAAAAACACTTGTTATCATTATTCTCTCACTCCCAGACTCCAGCGCTGACAGTTGGGGGAAGTCAAAATCCCCTTTTTACCTTCAATGATATAGAAGATGAGGTGTCGCAATGGCGTCAGATGCATTGAAACAAAAATATCTATTAGAGTCAGACAGGTACCGTTCTGACCTTCCATTGCTGATAGACAACTGCTTTGTACATCCAAAAGAACGTTCTTCAAAATACAAATCGAAGAATATCAAAGTAATTTTTGTTCCTGCCAATACAGCTAAACTTCAATCATTAGTCTAAGGAATAATAAAAAATCTTGAAGTACATTATCGGAAAAGACAGAAAGAAGCCGATGTAGTGAAAACATTAGTTTGAGATTCTGTGTCGCAGAGCTGATGAAAGCTTGGGAATGTGACGTGATTTCATCGACCGTACACAACTGCCGTAAAAGACGGCTTCATTATTAAAAGTGAATCAAATGCTTCTGAATCCAATACCTGTTTGTCATATCTCAAGAAAAAATTTCATGAATTTAAGTTAATTTCTATTTAACGAATTTTCTTCATAACGAAGTTTTTAAGTGTAATGATGAGACTTCGTTAAATGGAAGTTCCACTGTATATGGTTTTGGCATTATTTACATGAATTTTCAATTCTGCTCCATTTTTTTTAAAAATCATAACTATATTTATTTAGACTTAGGATTATTATTTTTTTAAATACTGCCATAAAAGCCAAATTTTTAAATGTTTCCCTGTTTGGAATAAATACTAAATAGAAATGGATATTTGTACATGATTTATGAAGTGAAAGAATTTTTTTTTATATAAACAAGAATTAGTCTATACTAAAACCTTTCCATAGTAAAAGTGTTGTCATATTGTAATTCATGTGCTGATTTTCATTCAGAAAAATAAGCATTTTACTGCAATTACACAAAGCGACATAATTTCCACCAACTTTATCATTCGCAAGTTCTACACAAGTTTATTGTTCTTTTATCTCTCAATCTTCCATATTTCTGATTTCACTAAAACTTAATATATATAGTAAGTTGATGTAAAAATTGTGAGATTTTAATTGGAGACTAGGGTTTGCCTGTGACATCGTTCACGTGAAATTCAAAGAAGCCGATGTCAATAATTAAACAAGAAATTGTCAAATCTGAAAAGTATTGTAAACGAAATTGAACACATATATACAATTGAGGGATTCAGACGGTTCACACCGGTTCAGTAAAACCTTTACTTGAAATTTGTTGAGTTCGGCGAGCCAGTTGTTAAAATGGCACAGGTAATGTAGAAATCACAAATTTACATTCCTTAAAATATCCATTCGCTCAATATCGTATCCTCTAACACATTGACATTTTCTCATTTTTGTTCATCTTTGTGTTACGTCTTGGATTCCGACAAGATAAATGCACTGGATTTCTGTAGAGAATCTTTATAAAAGGATAGTGACATACACACAAAGAGATTGTTCAGATTTTAATTTTCTTTTAATTAAATAAGCATTTATAATTTTGTTATATTAAAATATGCATTTTATATTATTAATAACAGCGGAAATTTTTTTACCATTACTATACAAATGTATGTATGTTTTAAAAAGATTCTTATTAGTGGTCCGCATATTAAAAATATAAATTTAGTTATCTGTGAGGTTCGAAAAGCTTCTGACAGGGACAGTTTTCTCTGTTTAGATCAACATTTCGTAACAATGTTCTTTCAATTTGGGAAATGTTTCCTAATCTATGTGTGAAGCATAATTTTTCTTTATCGTTTATAAGCTTGAAAAAATAATTAGGGTAGCAGAGCTCTCAAACAGTCTCCTTTTCTACTTAAAGTCTGTTTTTTATAGTCAAGTCTTTTTTTATGTGTTTTGGTCAATTTTCCGTAACGAAAAAAAATTCAAAGAATTTAATTTAAAAAATTCTTTTTTTTCTTCTATTTTTTAAAATGGCAAAATTGTGATGCATGCTTCTTTAATGTGTAAATCAAAACTGAAAACTACTAAAAAAAAAATCTTAGTTTCTATGGTGCTACGAAAATATGGCTGATATTATCATTTTTAACGAAAAACACAATTTTTTCCACCTGCCGCTTGTCTGCATGCGCAGCCTACTTTTCAACTTGCACATAGATAATGCGCGTGTTTCACACCAGGGTCTCGGAAATCTGATACGATGGCTAAATGCAAAATATCTTATAAAAACGGCGAAAAACGACCATTTTTATGATTAACTTTTACAGCATGTTGTAAAATGATCGTTTTCACCATTAATTTTTACAGCACGTTGGAAAACAGATATCTGGAAACAAATTTTGCCTTTTTTTTCAAGTTCACGGGACTCAAAATAACGCAGAAATTATTTAATTGTCATTTTTTTTCTGCACTCCCAGATAGTTTTGGATCAGTGGGACCCAAAGAAACTCCAAAGATTGTAAAATTATGCTTTGTGTGTGCACGTGACGTGTCTCGAAATAGTAAAATTTTCATCCCCCCCCTTCCTTTTATTTAAATTTTTCCGGCATGCTTAACACTAAGTAACGCAAAAAATGTAAAATTTTGAGGTTATCTCTCGAGTATCTAGGACCTGAAATAACACAGAAATTGTAAATTTGCACCCCCCCCCCCCCAACCCACAGGACACAATGTAACGCAGAAATAGTAAAAATTCATTCTCTCCTCCCTTCTTTTCTCTTAGATTTTTCTGGCCTGCGCAACCTAAATTAATGTTGAAATTGTGAAATTTTTGCTCTTTTTTTCTCAGAGTCTGTACAGTCTGAAAATAAAGCAGCCATTATTGAATGGTCCCCTCTTTTTTTTTGTGTGTGTGTGTGTGTACACTGAACGAGAAATAACGTGAAAAAGTAAAATTTCAGCATTTTTTCCACTTTTCCCTCGGATTTTTTCTATTTATATATAATATATATTATATTACTTCCATCTTCTCGGATTTATTTCTTTCCTACATTTCTTCCTTGCAACATAAAGTAATGCCAAAATCGAAAAATTTTTGCCCTTTTTCAAGAGTCCACGGAACTCAAAATAAAGCCGAAATTGTAAAATTTCTACACTTATTTTCTTTGTGTAACTGGGACCACAGTTAATAACACAAAAATAGTAAAATTTTGCCTTTTTTTTTAAAATCAGTGAGATTTGAAATAATAAAATTTCCTCGTTTTATTTTTCCTTGGATTTTTTGGGTCTGCAGGACTTAACAATGAAAATGTGAAATTTTTTGTTAGTTACTCCTGAGCTTGCCAGACCCAATATAAGACCGAAATTATAAAATTTTTGTGGGGTTTTCTTCTACTAGACCTGAAATAGTGTCAAAATAATAAAATGTCACTTCCTTTGCATCCTAAAATAACACCGAATTTGTAAAATTTTGGCATTTCTTTTTCCTCTGATTTATCAGGTCTGAAAGATGACCAATTAGCATGTTTTCAGAGTAATGTTTAAAAATTTGCTTGTATAATTAGGAAAACTGGGTAAAGCATTTTTAGAAAAATGATCACTTTTTAATCCCTTTTTTAAATGTAAATGGTGCCCCTAAGTCCTTTTTCATGTAAAAAGGTTCTCCTTTTGGGGGATTAAAATGTGTTGGGAGCCAGGGTAGCAAAACGGTTGTTAAATTATTTGAATCCCACCACTGCATATATATATATATATATATATATATATATATATGAAGAAATGAAAACCATACTTACTTTTTGTTCTTGATTTAAGAAGACCTGCAATTCTTCAGCACTCCATATATCAGACTGACTTACTGAATACCTAAGAAAAAATAATCATTGAATTCATCTAAATTGAATAGTATGGAAATTTATTCAGTTAAACATTATCTTCTAAAAATAACTTACAATTATTTTAATTTTTTAATTATTTTCTTTCTTGCATAGAAAATAAAAGGCAGCCAGTGTTTATCTATTTATCTGTCTATCTATCTTTCTCCCCATCTCTCTCTCTACATCTATCTTTCTCTCCCTCTCCATCTCTCTCTCTCTCTCATCTATCTACCTTTCTCTCCCCTCCACTCTCTCTTTCTCTCTCTCTATATATTAATTCTGAAACTAAACACGGTGATTTTTAAAAGACTGAACAAACTTTAAAAGGTGATATAGCGATTTGAATCAGTAAGATAGCAAATGTTGTGTAAATGAATCATGTTAACATAGTTGCAGATTCTAATACACAGAAAAAGTAATATTATGATTTAATTCATTAAAATGAGTGATTCTAATATGCAGCGGCTATTGGACTAGCTATCAATAACTCTCTCTCCCCCAACTCCTAGAGCCGAGGGCTGCATCACTGCAATTTACAAAATATTCTTTTTTCTTATTCTAAATATCTTATAAAAATTATCTTCAATCTTTGATTTTCTTTTCTTATTAACCTCCTTATCATATCTTCTGTGCCTGTTTACATATTCTGGAATATGGAAAAATGTGAAGTCAGCACTGCATGATGAATTCACCACTGTTGATAAACACTAATTAAGTCACACTGAAGATTTCATTGTTGATGATGATTATGTGCTGCAAAGTGGAACAAGCAAAATTTACCATGAAATTTACATGCAGTACATAAACAACGTGAAAAACAATTTCATGCTGGTAGAAACACAGTTGATGACCCACCAGGTAGTACGAAAAAGAGTGAACAGTTATGCAGGTACAGGTACCAGAATATTACACCACAATTTCAGATTTCAGCAAGAACTTAGCAACCAAGAGCAGTTTTTTGTGTAAGACTCAAAATGAGAAGCAGTTGATGATCATGTTGTCTATTATACCTCAAAACAATAGTGTCACAGTGAAACAGTCTTCTGGAGATTCATATGTGCTGATTGTTTAAGACAGATGTAGAAAAATCTCAGCAATTACTGCCAATTATTGTTACTCAAGACATGCCTGGTAAAACACAACATATGGCATGTAAAGAGGAGAATGTATTCTTCTACCTCATTATATGGTCGTCAGAAAGGCATGAAAAGATAAATTCTTATCGCACATGCATTTAGCGGATGTGACACAACCCGTGCCATGCATGGATAAAATAAAAGCTACTTATGAAGTTGAGAGCTAGTGGCAGTGCCTTGAAGCAATGTGTTGAAACTTTCAATAGAACACGTGCCATGGCTGATGAGGTGAAGAAAGCAGATGAAACCCTGTTCCTTCATCTCTATGAAACTAAGGCAGAAAAAGTCACTCTCAATGCACTTTGGTTACACTTAGTTAAAGAAATGTTTGAAAAAGAATGTGCCCAAGTTGGAATCCCGTCCCCCTACTTCTACTAGCGCTGCCCAACATTCTTTTAGGGTCTACCATCAAATGAAACAGTGGCTTGGAATTAAATTGAAACCCAAACCATGGGGATGGGTACATCTAGACGGCAACTTACATCCTGTTCAGACTACCTTCACCAGCTTTTGATAAAATAATCAAGCTGGTATCTTGTTCCTGCAAAGGTGATTGTTTGTCAGCACAGTGAGTTTGCAAGTAAAGCTGAATAATCTGTTCTGTATTGTGCAAAATTTCTGAGAGAGTAGCCTGCTGCAATACACTGCTTGAAAAAGAAGTTACGGTTTCAATTGAAGTTGATTTTAATAACTTTGATGACCTTGAAGATGCAGATGACCCTGTTTTGACAATTGCTATTTTGAAGACATTTAATAAGTTTAGGAATTTATGATAATTCAATATGATATACAGAATTTGTTTTAAATATAAAATAAGTGGAATAAAGTTGTGCTCTCTCATAAAGTGTAATTTTTGAGTTTTATTTATAAAATCTGTCGTAACTTTGTAACAAGTTATCGTATCAACTTGTGAATGATGTCATTCAATTCAACATTTAAAAAATACATAGAAAATAATACCTCACTTGACCTAGTTTCAGAAAGTTGAAGTTTTCAAAATTGCTCCCCTATATTTATAGAATAATGATATGCCATAAAATGTAAGAAAATTGGAATTTGTATATCAAGTGAATTCAAATGGAATTGGAAATGAAAAATTGATATAATATGCCATAAAAATAAGAAAATTGAATTTAGATATCAAGTGAATTAAAATGGAATTGGAAATGAAAAAAGACACGTGTGAAGCTTAATCCTCAGCCTGGTAGAGCTTCACATGTGTCTAAAAAATAATGCAATATTTCATAAAATATACTGGCAAATATGCTAAGATCAGTATATTACTACCAGGTATATTGCATTATTACCAGAAAACAATTGGAAATAAGAAACTTTTAGAGTGTAGATGAAAAAACGTACTCACAATAATTATCTATCATGGTGCAAATAATGCTTCGGCCACATTGAGCTAATAACATGACATATCTAAAAACCGTGATAAGATAGTCAAGTTGAGACAACATATTTGAAATAAAACCCAAAAAATTACATGACAATACAAATTGGTTTGAAACACACTAGAAATATTTAAAAAAATCAAAAACACATTTAATAGACAGTACCTTTCTGTAGGTCGGGCAATGCTGGCCAGGCTTGCTAGTTTAAAATACTTTGATTTGCTAATTCTCACTCTCGAAAAAATAATGTTTAATATATTACATATTTCAACTGTAAACTTGTATACCTACTGTTTCATGAGTTTTTCCATGTCTGGGCTATGAGTAAGGCTGTGATAAAAATGAATGAATTCATCAGGCTCAAGGGCTTCTTCCCCATCTATCTTTACTTTACGAAAATTAGATTCCTAGAAATAAAATAAAAATAAATAAAATATAATAATAACAAGAAAGAAAAATCATGCACCAAGCATAGATTATGAAACCCTTTCCAACACTAACAGAATACTTTAACAAACCATTACTGTTTAATAAGGTAAATAAGGCATCTAAGTAAACATTTCAGAAAAACATAACACATTTGAAAACCAGATTTTAGCAATTATTGTCCACAGCTGGAAAAGTACTCCAATTACTTTCTACAACCCTGTATATAATTTATATAATATTTGTATACACTTTATAGTATGCTACAATTTAAGTTTAGTAATAAAACGCATAACACAGTTGGAAATTCATCTTTAGCAGTTTCTACCAATAGAAGGAAACATACTTGAATTATTTTGTACAGCCCTATATATTACCTTAAGCTTTTTATACACACCACACATTAATTTGTACTTTAATTCAGGCAAATACATGCTGAAATCACACTTCCAGAAATTATCATACATAGGCAGCCATGTATCCAGTTCTTTGCATGGCCCTGTATACCATTTTATTTATACTCTACAAACCTTTATTGGTATACTAAATACATTTCAAATTCAAAATGCATAACTTGATAAAAAAAAAAAACATTTTAATCAATTTACACTGATGCACCGTAATGCTTACGAATGTGTAGCCCTGTATATGATCTGTAGCATTTATACATACCTCATAAAATTCAAAAATTTAGTTAAACGCATACCTTACTAAAATCCACTTCCAATTATGGCTTATAAATTATACTTCGGACACAGCACTGTACCTAAAATATTTTGTGTGTCCCTGTAAATGAACGATAAATGCTATGCACATAACAAGTATCTTTCAGTAAACCTCAATAATGCATATCAATTTCATTATATTTGAAATGGCATAACATAATTAAAATATGCTGCAAACAGTTTTTCCCCCGTAGACCATTATGTAAAATAATACTTTTGTGCGGCTCTGTAAATGAAAGAGAAAAGCTTTACACTCCATATTCAACAGAAAGCATGTCTTAGTGCATCTCAGAAATTGATATCAATTCCATTATGTTCGTAATAGTGTTACATGATTAAAATGCACCGCAAACGATTTTCCACATTAAACCATAATGTAATGGAATTCTTTTCAGTTTTTCTGTAAACTAATTATAAGTGCTAGACATACCATGTTTGATAATAAGCATCTTGAAGTGTATTTCAGTGATGTATACCAATTTCAATATATTTGAAACAATGTCACATCATTAAAGTGCACTGTAAATGATTTTTCCTTGTATACCATAATGTAACAGCATTCTTTTGAGTGACTCTGTAAAAAAAAGTATAAGTGCTACACACTTCATTTTCAATACCGAACATGCTATAGTAAACCTCAATAACATATATCAATTGCTTGACTATCCGGATATATTTACGCGAGTTACAGCACGGTCAGACAGACAGACGGCAGACAAACCGAATTTTTTAAACACTTTTCAACTATGTTGGATAGTGTTAAAAAAAGAGAAATAATTAACAGTAATCGAAATTACAGAATGAAGAAATGAAAATAATATCAATCAATATGTTTATATTTTCTACTAGTAATCATTCTTTCTAGAAGGTAAATGCAATAAAAACTCAATTCTCAGATATAGTAAAAATTCTATATTTCTTGAAAAAGTAGTTTTTCCTATACACTTTATTTGTATCAATTATTTTCTAGTTTAATTATTATTTATCACATCATTAGAAAAAATTTCATTCCAAAATATGCACCAAAAGGAGAGGAAGATAAGCTGGTACAAATTTCCAGAACATTTAACATAGATTTGAATAACAAAATTCTATACACAAAATTTGGCACACACAATATATGTATTACTTTTAAAATATATTCTCTTGGAATCTTGAAAAACAAACTGTAAATTCCACTCCACAAAGCTCTAGAATTATTTTCAAATAAATATAAAAGTCGTTTTTAAAAAGCACTTTCATAAGCAATTAATATTGATCTTAAAAATCACATCTATTTACATGGGTTTCAATTCTATAAAGCCCCACCAGTGGCTGAGAGGTTCTGCTCTCGAAGCTGGTAGACGGGAGGTGCTGGGTTCGATCCTAATCGCACCCGTCGGCCTAATCGTTTGGAGTTTTCGTGGTTTTCTTTGAGCCGTGGATTTATCCATGCGTAAATACGGGTTAGGTTCCCTTAGAAAGACCCCCACGAAGGGCACTCCCCCCGGGCCTATATCCCACGTGTAGATAATTAACCGTCAATAATCAACCCAACCCAACCCAATTCTGTAAAATTCACCACAGTTATTTATGCCTGGTAAAAAGTATAAACTAGAAAATTTATTATTATAAAATAAGTCAAATAAGTTAGTCAAATAATTTAAAAAAATATATTTGTTCAGTTTTTCAAAAATATGATAACAGGGGAAAAATGCATTTTTATATTACTGAAAATGTTACATTATTGTAACGAATATGACTGAGTCACATGATCGGGGCTTTACAAATTTTATAAAATCTAGTAGCCAGGTATAAATTCTAGCCGCCAGTAAAAATTTCTGGATGTTGTCGCGTCCAGAAAAAGTCTTTTATTTTTAAAGGAAAGAAACTGCAGTCCTGAGACAACAATCGTTTATAACTCAAAATGCAATTTGTTTATATATATATATATATATATATATATATATATATAAAAAGTTTAATTACAAATTACTTCAATATTTATAGCTGCAAGTAGCATGCTTTATGTTTAAAAATTAGTCAAAAAATTTCACATTTTTGAATGGGGAAAAATATCTTTTTGCAGTTTTAACAGATTAATTAATGGTTATTACTTTCAATTTGGTTAATTCCACAGAAATGGGGGCATTTTTTTTACTTCCAACCTCAATAAAAAAAACTATTTTGTAGCTTAATAAACATTTATAAAAAAAAAAATGTCAAATTTTTATCCTTTACCATTGCTGTTTTATAAAAAATAGTTCCAAAATTACAATGTTAACCAATGAGCTGAATTTTAAATCTTAAATTTGCAAATTTTATTCTGGAATCTGGAGTTTGAACAATTATGTCCAATAACTCAAACTATTACTTTTGATTTTATGTTAAAAACTACCATTAAAAGTTCCTTTTATATTTTCTGATTTACTTATGCAGAGTTAAGCCCTTTTAAAAAAGGGTAGAATGCTGCTGGTGGCAAAAGGACACTTTTTAGATTCTTAAATGCACTTTTTTTAAAGGCACTCTTGATTTCTAAAGGCACTTTTAATATTTAAAAGCCAGAGCACTCTTTCAAGTCATGACAATGAGTTTACAAATTATAAGGGTACCAAATTTCGACCAGTTAGTGGATGGGGAGAGCTAGAAAGGTGCTATTTTTTAAACCAAAGAGCAGGCAGGGTAATGCTCACTACTAAAATTACTTGGGACAAAAGTTTGCTTACGCAAGGGTAAGTATTTAAAAATACATTTTATTTAATTTAGATATTTTAACCCCATACCCAAGAAAGTGAAACCCAAAATAATCCAAAAATAGTTTTTTTTTCTTCCTTTCCGTCAGATTTTTAGGGTTTGAGTAACCTAAAGTCGAAATTGTATAATTTCGGCCTTCTTTCCTGAGTTGTGGTATCTGCAAAGTTGTAAAATTTTGCACTCCCCCTCCCTCCAAGTCCCCTTGATTTAAAAAAATGCCGAAATATTTGCATTTTCTTTCTTTTTCTCAGGTTTTCAAAACCTGAAATAATGCAGAAATTGTAAAATTTTCGCCTAAATCCAAAAATAGTTTTTTTTTCTTCCTTTCCGTCAGATTTTTAGGGTTTGAGTAACCT
The DNA here is from genome assembly GCA_963931845.1 of Maratus michaelseni. Lineage (NCBI taxonomy): Eukaryota > Metazoa > Arthropoda > Arachnida > Araneae > Salticidae > Maratus > Maratus michaelseni. The sequence continues at coordinate 172,637,310 of OZ007596.1, read as the reverse complement.
AAAGTCGAAATTGTATAATTTCGGCCTTCTTTCCTGAGTTGTGGTATCTGCAAAGTAGTAAAATTTTGCACCCCCCCTCCCTCCAAGTCCCCTTGATTTAAAAAAATGCCGAAATATTTGCATTTTCTTTCTTTTTCTCAGGTTTTCAAAACCTGAAATAATGCAGAAATTGTAAAATTTTCGCCTAAATCCAAAAATAGTTTTTTTTTCTTCCTTTCCGTCAGATTTTTAGGGTTTGAGTAACCTAAAGTCGAAATTGTATAATTTCGGCCTTCTTTCCTGAGTTGTGGTATCTGCAAAGTAGTAAAATTTTGCACCCCCCCTCCCTCCAAGTCCCCTTGATTTAAAAAAATGCCGAAATATTTGCATTTTCTTTCTTTTTCTCAGGTTTTCAAAACCTGAAATAATGCAGAAATTGTAAAATTTTCGCCTTCCCCCCCCCCCCCCCCCCGAGTCTGCGTAATCTGAAATAATGCGAAAATGGTAGTCTTCGTTTTTTCTTCTTTCTTTCCCTTGCATTTCTTGGGTCTATGCGACCTACAGTAACGCTGAAAATCTAAATTTGTTGCCTTTTTTTTTCTCAAGGCCTTAGGACCCGAAATAATGCTGAAGTAGTAAAATTTTGCCTTTGATCTGATTTGCTTCAAATTTGGTAGGTTTATTCTGATAAGGCGTTTCCCCGATTAGTTTTGGAGGTTCATTGGTTAAGTATAAAGGGGGAAAACGAGGGGGGTGGTAATAAGAGTATAACATACAATTAGTGTAAATAGCCTGTGAGCTCAATGCCTGAGCACTTTTTTTTTCTTTTTTTTTTCAGTCTGAAAATCCACCCAAGTAGTAAAATTTTGCTTTTTTTTTTTTTTTTTTGCTCGAGATTATAGGACACTAAATAATGTCAAAAAAAGTAAAATTTTGCCCTTTTCCTTCCTTTACCTTGGATTTTTCGGGTCTGAGGGTTGGTTGGTTAGTTGATTTATGATGGCCAATTATCTGCTTGAAGAATATAGGCCCTAGGGTGGAGTGCCCTCCGTGGGGGTCTTTCTAAAGGATTCTAACCCGTATTTATGGCAAGGTTCGAAGAAAATCACGGTAAACTTCAAATGGTTATGTCGACAAGCGCGGCAAGGGTTTGAACGCATCACCTCCCGTCTACCAGCTTTGAGAGCAGAGCCTCTCAGCCACTGGTGGAGGCTTGGGTCTGAGGGACCTAAAAGTAATGCTCAAATAATTAAAATTCTGCCTTTTTTTTTAAAAAAAAAAAAGAAGAAGAAGAGTCTGTGGGACTTGAAATAATCAGGGTTCATACCGAGTTGGGAAGAAAAAATCCAAGGAGTACCGAAAAAATCCAAGGAGTCCAAAAAATGTTAAGGATTTGCCATTTTTTGTTGTTGTTGTTGTTGCTTTTATGTGCTGCATCGTTAGGTGGTATGCACACTCCAATTTTTAATGCCCAATTTGGAGACAAAAAATTTTTTTACTCTATTAGAATATAATTGTTAGTGCTGGAATTGCACAGTATTCACAAAATATTTCTCACTGATGTGATTTCGTAAGTTTAAATACAAAATAGACAATCAACTTTTTTATGCAGCGACCAATGGTCATATAAACAGAGATTAGTCAAACCCCAAACACTTATTATGTATATCACATACATGATACATCTTAAAGAAAATTTTATAAGGTAAAAAAAAAAAAAAAGCTAAACGCAACATACAAGAAAAAATATGTTTTGAATTTATACTTTTAGAACAGCTGTAATCGATTTCTTTGAAGGTGAAACTTTGTCGAAATTCACGTGTTTTTTGCAATCTTCTGGGGGAAATTGGCATTTTTTTTCACGACCTTCTGGGAGAAATTCATGTTTTTTCGCAATCTCGATCGTTTGACGAAACTGATGTTTTTTTCGCGATCTTTTGATGGAAACTGCGTGTTTTACGTGATCCTTTGACGAAATTCGGGTGCTTTTCGTGATCATTAGAGGAAATTTGTGTGTTTTTTGCGATCTTTCGAGGAAATTCGCGTGTTTTTTGCGATCTTTTGAGGAAATTCGCATGTGTTTTGCGATCTTTTTAAGAAATGTGCATTTTTTCGCGATTTTCTGGGGGAAATTTACGTTTTTTTTCGCGATTTTCTGGGGGGAAATTCGAGTTTTTTTTCTTGATTTTCTGGGGGAAATTCGTGGTTTTTTTGCGATCTTCTGGGGGAAAATTCGCGGGGTTTTTTTGCGATCTTCTGGGGGAAAATTCGCATTTTTGCACGATCTTTTAAGGGAATTCGCGTTTTATTTCTATCGTTTGACGAAATTGACGTTTTTTTTGCGATCTTTTGAGGAAATCCGCATTTTTCTCGATCTTTTAACAAAAGTCACGTTTTTTTGTGATCCTTTGAGAAAATTCGCATTTTTTCGCTGTCTTTTAAGAAATTCACGATCTTTTGAAGAAATTCGAGTTTTTCCGCGATCTGTTGGAGAAATTAGAGTTTTTTCACGATCCTTTGACAAAATTTACTAATTTTTTCCACGATCAATTGATGAAATTTGACGGTATTTTTTGGTATATATTTGCGAAAAACGTGATTTTTCTGAGATTCTTGGCTAAATGCCAAACAACGATAAAATTAAAGTAAAGTACAGTGTTAAAAAGCGGAGTTTAAGGACCTAATAATTGAAAAACAGACCTAGTGGGAGCCCTGCTATAAGATTATCATAACCAATCAATGCTGTGCTTCAGATAAATGACGTGCATAAAGGATTTACCGTGCGTTTTACAATCACAGTTTTTTTCCCCTCGGCAGCAATATCGCTTGCGTCCGAAGCCGCAATACAATTTAAGGAGTTTCTAAGGAGTGGTTTGCTTATCTAAGTAGTTCTAAGTACTACTTGGGAATGTTTTCATTTCTAAGGAGTTTCCAAGGAGTCTAAGGAGTCTGTGCGAACCCTGAATAATGCATTTCAAAAGACAGATTTCTGTTCTGTGGATAGAAAACACACCTATCCTATCTCCAATTGATGTAGGTCAGAGGATTTGACAATTATATAGCGATCTGTCCCTGCATAAGGCTTGCTACATGTAAACTGTTTATCACTAATATTTGGTGAATTTTTTGCCCTTTTTCAAATTACATTTCAGTTTTGATTTTCAAGTTTTTGATTTGATTATTCCACTACAAATAACGATCTTATAAACTCAGAAGGATCAATAAAAAACCCGGAAATCTAGGATACACCCAAAATACAATCACCCCTGAATTTCACCAATGACTAGACTATTTTTACACCTGGATCATTTACTGAATTTACTACTGTTCTTCTTTAATTTTCAGCTGTAGATCTGCTATTGTGCTAAACTTATTAAAAAGTTTCCAATAAAATTTATCAATCTGTAATAATTAATGGCATCAAATAATAAATACTTACATTAAAGAGTTTTCTAGCTTCTTTTCGCCTCATAGATATGTTTAGTCTATTAAGTAAATCCAAGCATTCTTCAAATGTAAGACTTCCATTCCCATTTGTATCTGCTTTTCTAAATTGTTCCTTTAACCAGCTAAAAAAGATATCACATTTTAGCATGAAATCAAAAATATAAACAACAAAGAAAACATTTTAAAAATGCATACACCACTAGGCAAACATTATTTCCATCGGATATTCAAAATTTTTTTTTGCTTTATAAGAAGGTTTATTATTTAGTTTAGTGGTTTTACAGCTTTGTGAGTAGTGTTGAAAACAACAATATTGCACTATTAGTTCCTTTTCACAATTTTGAAACAAATGCTGTGATTTTGTTGGAAATCTTTTAATTCTATTCAAACACGAAGTAATTTTTTAGATTTTTATTTTTTATTATATATATTATATATTTATTTATTTTTTTTGGTGGGGAGGAGGCATATTTTAAAGCCTAGACCTCAAGGCTACAACCGCAAGTACACCCTCTTCCTCTCATTGGGTCTGTCGATAAATGATGCCAAGTTCAAAAGATTATAATCAGCTAAATGATTATACTACTTGAAATAGAAAAGAAGCTGGCCACAAGAAAAAAAAAAAAAAAAAAAAAAGAAGTCTATGATAAATAAAAAAAAATGTAATAACACTGTAAAAAAGAAATAATTTTATTTTTTATTGTGACATGACTTTTCTGTCTATTTATTTATATCTCACTACTTATGGCCAACTGTTAAGTGGTATTTCATATTTCAATTGACAACCCATTATACTGAGTGGGCAGATTTTTTAATCATGCCAGAAATATAGTTTTGAAAGAGACAAGAATAATATGTTTAATTACCATATAATTTATGCTTTAGTAATATATTATTTTATTATTTAGTGATATAGTAAAATGGTAGAAAACAGAAATGTATCAAATGTTAACAGTGTTAAATATTATAATTGCATATTTTGGTGTTAGCAACACAAGATTTTATTGTTCCAGAAATTTTTATTTTTATCTTTTTAACACTTTCCAACCTAGTTGAAAAGTGTTTATGATTTCGGTTTGTCTGCCGTCTGTCCGTGCTCTAACTCCCGTGAATATGCTCGGATTGCCCTGCAATTTTTATATGTTATTGTTGTTATCTATAGCATGTTCCCTATTTCAACTGAAGTGTGTAGCACTTATAGCTTTTTTACAGGGACACTCAAAAGAATTCCGTTACATTACGGTCTATGGGGAAAAATCATTTGAGGTTTATTATAATGATGTTACACAATTTCAAACACATTGTAATGGATATATATCACTAAGGTGCATTACAAGAAGCTTAATATGGACTAGGGTGTGCATAGCACTTATAATTACTTTACAGGGACAGTCAAAAGAATTCCGTTACATTACCGTAAAATACCGTTAATCCGCCCCCCTAAACGCGACGGAAAATCGTAAAATAATCAGGGAGGGGCGCTTACATGGTATTAAAATTGTAGTATATGATATTTATAGGTGGTGATGTGTGTGGGGGAGATGCTAATGGCCGATCGTTGCGAAGTGTGCATTATTTTGGCAAAAGAAAAACATTTTGAAAAATATATATATATATATATAAAAAATAGAAAAATATTGTAAGTTCATGATTAATGGCGATTATAGAAAATTCTGGATTTCAGAAGCTTTGAAACTGGAATGCATTTAGATAAATAATAACACTAATATCTGTCATAAGATAACTAACAACACAAATATCTGTCATTAATATAGTAACAGAAAAATAAAAGGAACTTAATAATTTAAAATAATTAAAAAACACTGAGAAATTGCAGTTGAAAATGTCCTGAAATACTTCCTAGAATTAGTAACATTTTATATGGTGTCGCCATCTGTTGTAAATTAGGGAGATTAAATAATCGTTTTTTTTTAAATCATGATTTCTTATCTATAAATGCTAAATAAATAATACAAATCACAAAAATTGAGACCATAAAGGACAAATTGGTAGTGTTGCCAGATTTTTAAAATGAAAAACATTGCTACCACAAAAATAGACAAAACACGCTACAAATTCGACTGTGGCACCATCTACTGACTAATCAATCGATACATTTTTTGTGTTTGGATTTCATAATAATGTTAAATATGGCTATAAATTCTTTGATAAAATAAATAGATTCTTTTTTAATCAAAATATTTCATACACAGCTTCAAATACACATTGTTTAACTTATTTCATGAGAAACTTTCACTATAAATTTTTTTATTAACTTCATATTGCTATGGAGATAAATTTACAGTAAAACTAATGTTTGGTTATGCCGCTGTATGTTACTTTTGTGATATATCAAAGGATCGTCATGCCTTTCTGATCCGTCATGAAAAAAACACTTGTGAGATAAAATTTTTGGCATTGATCTTGACGTGCACGGCAAAATTTCTTTTGGGGGAGGGTGCTTTCTCGGGATTTTTTGAATTTTCCAATTTATTTACAAAGTGGAAGGGGTGCGCTTAATCGGGAAGGGCGGATTAACGGGATTTTACGGTACGTCTATGGAGAAAAATCATTTGCAGTTTAATTAAATAATGTTTCACTCTTTTAAACGCACTGAAATTTATATATATATCACTAAGGTGCATTACAAGAAACTTACTACAGAATATTGTGTGTATAGCAGTAATCGTTCATTTACAGGGACACACAAAAGAATTCTCTTCTGTCTGTTAACAATAATTCCTGAAAGTACGTTTTAAGTTGTTGAACACGATTTGAAATTAATCAAGAAATAAATTTTAAAATGATAACTTAGAAAACGTTAGTCCACTTTACCTGGTTAATATAAGTATTTTATTATTGAATGAGAATCGACGCCTAACAAGGAAAAAGACTATCTAATTTAACAGTGAGCCTGATCTCAGAGAAATTTCGAAACAACATGAAAGAATCAAAACTGAAGAAGTCTATTACATTTAAAACTAATGAAAAGTCTCGTTTAAACTGCAACAAAAGGTGACCATATTGCTAAATATCATAGAAATAGGAAGATTACTAGCAATACTAGAGAAGAGCATTGTTTTACATGTAACAGCACAGATCATTTGGCATCTTCTTGTAAAGAAATTTTAAATTCAGATAAAGATAAACAATTTTGCAAAATATGTAAAAAAAAAAAAAAAATAACCATAAAAATACAGATTTTTTTTTTTTTTTTTTTTTTTTTTAATAAAGGAAATATGGCTAGTGTTTTAATAAACATATATCTTTTCTGAATATGACTGAAAAAGAAAATGCAAACCTATCAGAATAGTTAGTCTATTTGGAATTGTCTTCTCATATGGTTAATAATGATAAACTTTTAACACAAAGTAAACATTTTTCAACAAAAATGAGTCTTACAAAAAAGGATCATTACACAAACAGTGATAAAATACGCAAGGTAGAAAATAACAAATGTGTGGAAGGCATAAATAAATAGACTTATTTCTACCGGCTCACATAATTTCTGACAATCGTTCGAAATGAAGTACATTTTAATAGAATTCAGTCTTTATTAAGGTAATTTTTAAAAAATGACAAACTATTGACAATGCAAAGTTAAATATCATATATATATATATATATATATATAGAACTATAATGCAAAATGACTATAAGATTCCTGCATCAGACTGCTATGTTACTAGGGAAGATTATCTTAAAGTAAGCAACCTTTCTTCATCATGTTCTTGCTGTTGATGCTTGCAGCAAGCAATGAGTTGACTGAGACCCTTCACCCAGGCATCTCTGGCATGGACATTTGGTGCAATAAGATCCACAACCGAATGAGCTGGGCCAATAATGAGAGAAAAACAATTTTCTTCTTTTAATTTTGATCTTAGCTGAGGATGTAGAGTAGCCTGAAATAAGAGATCAATAAATTAGAGGATTCACATTTTTAAACACAAGTTAAATACACAAATGTAAAAAAAAAGTAAAAATTTATAATGCAAAAATGTAACAAAGTTAAATACAGAGAGAGGAAAATGACAATTAACATTAATTTATGAAAGATTGTAAATCTAATGGGAAATACATGTTTACTGAATTCTACAACTTTTATTAGTTCTGATTGTCTTTATTATCATTACTAACTGACCTACCCCATGTTGCCTAGACTATATACCTAAAATCTATATACCTAGAATATATACCTAACTATATACCTAATATACCTAAAATCAGTGTGGATGATTTTATATTTTTAAATAATTAATCCAAATTAACTAAGAGTTTGGGGCTTCACTGCCCTTGGCAGTGTACACCGTGCATGCCATGCATGTTCTGCTCTGTTTTTATTTTTTATTTTTAAATGAAAATCTTTATAAACAGATCTAATGTTGGGGGCTCTACAGCCTTCAGCAGCATACACTCTCAAATTGTATGATTTTATATTTTAAAACAAGAATCTATTCAAATGAACATAGAGTTAATGACCTCACTGTCCTTGGCAACATGCACTCAGCATGCTATGCACACTCCAGTCAGTTTTTGCAAATAACTTCAAATTTGTATAATTTTATATTTTTTTTAATGAAAATATATCCAAACAAATTAAGGGGCCTTGCTAGGGTGATTGACCATTTAATTTCTGACTTTTAGATATTTTAAACTTTCAATTCTGTCCAAAAAATTCCTCAGGAAACCTAAATAATATAAAATACCTCCCCCCCCCCCCCTCTTTTAAAATGCGAAATAATATCTCCTAGTATTACAAATGTAGAAGTTTCCCTGCAGAAATGAAAACTCCTCCAAAAATGTTTTAAAGCACAATTAAAACAGGAAACAATATCTTAAAAGGAGAGAAAAAAACTCTGATGAATTCCTGAAATGACTTCCAGAATAGAAAAATACCCAAAATAATTTTTTTTTTTTTTTTTTTTTAATGGAAAGCAGATGCAGAATTCGGGATTTCCGCAGATCTGCAGAAAAAATCAAAAAGATGAAATTGGCATTGAGAATTTTTTTTTCTTATAAATGGTAAATATTAATTCTTTTAACAGAAAACACCATTACAAACCGGAAAGTACCCAGAATAAGTGGGATGGGGCGGGTTCATATTTCGATCTGAAAAGCAGATGTGACAGTTTCAAAATGTGAAAAAAATGTAACATTGTAATATAATATTTACAATGTTCATTATGATTTTTAATTAATATCTCGACTAATTATCAAAGAATGAAAAATCTGAGCAGAAAAAGAATTTATTTTGATCCAACGATGTAACAATAAAAATTTGAGAAAAAATAAAACAAAACAAAAAAACCATTTAACCTTGTAATAAATGATTTTTGAAATATAATGAATGATTTTTTACTTCCATTTACTGCAGATGATAATCCAAACACATATAATTATAAAATAAATATTGTTGAGTAAATAATATGATCCCATAATTAAAAGTCCTTTCTCATACATCTCTCAGCTATAAATCTCTGAAAAACTGGAAACTAAACATTCTCAAGAAAAACATTGGTAAACAACCCAGTACGAGACACTTGTATGACACATATATAAGCTCTGCGATGATCTTGGCGAAATCATAACTGCAATCTTGGCGTAATTGTAATTGTGGGGGGCCACTATAACTCAAAAGTACCGAAGTGTTTAGGTCTTGTAATGTACTATTCAAAATTCATTAACAAAACCTCTACAATTCTCAGACCATTGAATAAACTTTTACAGAAAGCTATTCCATTTAAATGAACTAACTGCTAGGATAAAAAAAAGCTAAATTATATAGAATTGCTAGTGATAATGTTTTTAATTCTCTATGCATCTTAATTGCCTGTTATTTTAGCAACTGATGCCAGTCTATTTGGGTTGTCTGGAATACTTTAACACAGAATGGTTGATGGAAGTAAAATGCCAATAACATTTGCATCAAGATCCCTCACAGCTGCAGGAAGGAATTAGAGCCAGTTAAACAGAGAAGCTACAGCTGTTTATTGGACTTGTAGAAAAATTTATGACTACATATTTGGTAGAAATTTTACATTGATAGTAGACAACAAACCAATTATAACAATCTTATATCCAGAAAAAAAGCTCCCTATATTATCAGCTAGAAGGATGAGTCGTTACGTACATTTTTTTAAAATCAAATTTTGATTTTGAAATCAAATATCGCAAGTCAACTGAACATGTCAATGTAGATTATTTATCTAGAAATCTCATACCTATTAATGATCAAGAAATATGAACCATTGAGCATTGATGACTAATATCTTTTTCAAAAAAATGTAACATGTCATATCTCTACAGACTGTGGCAGCTACTATTTATAAAACAAGAAACAGCTCTTGGTGAAGAAATTTCACATCTTAAAGAAAACATATTGAATAGAAATGTTTGGGATACAGAGTTACTCTTACAAGAAGAAATTTTCTTTAGATCCCAGTGAGTGATTATTCTTAAAAAACTTCAACTTGCCATTCTCTAGAAACTTCATTCTACACATGCAGGAATTGTAAAAATGAAAGCTCTTGCTAGAAATTATTGCTATTGGAGGAATATTGATTCAGATATTGAGAATTTGATCAAGAGTTGCAAAGAATGCTGTGATGTTAAGAAAAATCCACAAAAGGCTCCTATACACAAATGGGATATGCCTACAAAAAATTGGTAGCAAGTTCATATAGATTATGCCAGATCACTAATGGGAAACTTTTTCCTATTGGTGATTGATGCTAAATCTAAGTGGCCTGAAATTTATGCAATGAAGAAACCTCTAGATACATCAACTATTCATAATCTTAGAGATATATTTAGTTGACATGGACTGCTTGAAATTTTGGTGAGCAGTAATGCATCTATTTTTAAATTATAACAATTTACAGATTTTGCTATCAACATGGGATTTGTCAATTTATAGTTCTTGGTCATCCACTAAACAAACAGTCAAGCAGAGAGGTGCTGTCAAACTTTAAAAACAAAATTGAAGTGCATACGATTTCAGTCAGACATTCTCCAGAAAATACAGAGCCATTTTCCTGCAGGAAAACACCTGCCGAATTAATGTTGGGGAGAAATCGTAGAATGAAATTAGATATCCTTAAACCTGAAATGAAAGGTACTTTTAAAAATAAAGCTCCTCAGCCATACTTCAATAAGTCTTTTCGAGTAGGTTCTTGAGTACAATGTAGAAATTACACAAACTATTTTACGGAAGTATGGAACTGTTGTTGAACGTCTTGGACAAGTCCAATACTTAATTGAATTGGACAATGATTATGTCATAAAAGGCATTATAATCAACTTTGTGCATTTAAAGTTCCAACTCAAAATCCACTTAGCCAGACAGGTCCTCTTGTTTCTCGAAAATGATCATTCGTAACATTCATTATTGATGTGCTACAAACAAAAAAATTCCCATAAGACTTGAAACGTGTGTACCAACTCATAATGAAAAAAATTTAATTAATCCTTTAATCCTGGTGCAGAGCAAGTTAATTGTAGAACAAGTGATCCAGATATCAAACCTAATTCCAGTCTGAAAACAACTTCAGCCACCTGCAGATTCCACTTAACCACAACTATCAAATGCAGGATTGTGATGTTTGACCTGTGTATGGAAACCTGTATGGAGACTGAATCTTTGGTGCATATCAACAGTGAACAAATTTATTTCCAGCATATACATTTGTGCATTACTCAGCCTTTTATTATACTTCAGATTCTGTAAGTTCCTTCAAGTGCATGTCTCTTCCATTAGTGGGGGAGAATTTTTGTAGCTTATTTGCATTTGGGAACAAAATTAGATGCTCTAGTTGCATTCCGGATTTTGGCAACAGTCAAGTGGATTTGATGGATTTTAATAAAGTATTTTTTTTACTATGTCTTCTCATTAATTTTAAAAACCACAAATGCATAATAATAACTACAGATATATAAATAAAAGTTCATCTACAGTAAAGCGTCGATTATCAGAACTCTAATTAACTGAACTTTCAATTGTCCGAACAGCCTTTTTTGCTCAAAATTTTTTTTAAACCAGACTTCTAATTATCCAAAACACCTTATATTTCTCTAATTTTTTCCTCTTCAGATCTAGGATGCGAAATCAAATCCCCGATTAGTGTATCGTTGGGAGCAGTAGCAAGAGAATAAAAGGCTTGGGGAAAGGGGGTGAAATCAAAATCAAAGCACAGAATTCCTGTTTATATTAACTCCCCTTCGCAGTGAACCTTTCATACTAGCGCTTCAATTCCAAGCTGAGAGGAGGGGTGTTTATTCTTTTCTCTACCTGCAATCAAAGTGGACTGATCCACTCCATAGAGATTGAGCTTTCATTGAAAGACAGGTTTCTTGGAAGAGTTGATTTTGCACTCGCGGTCTGTTGCAGTCTGGTTGCAACATTTTCATTTAGAACTAAGGTGAAAATATGATGTCTGGCAAGCGAAAAATAATTGTTCTTTCATTAGGAGAAAAAGTAAAGATATTGAAGAGGCTTAAAAATGGCAAATTTAAAACAAATTTAAACAAAATTAGCAGTGGAGTACAGTGTAGGAAAGTCTACGATATCAGAAATTAAAAAGAATGAAGATTCCATTATAAATTTTTAACGGCACTTGAAAGTGAGCAAGGAAACTTAGAACGCAAATCTATGAAAAGATCTTCCAATGATAAGTTGATAAAGCTCTGTACATGTGGTTTTTACAAAAACGCTCGGTACTTACATATTATCCGTGCCAGTTTTAAGCCAACTGCGCCAGACATGGAGCCAGTATTATTAATTATAGTAACCCTTATATATTTTTTTCTTGCTACATGGTACATGCCTGGGAATAATCTATAATATTATTCTTTCTTATTTACTATGCTATTTACCATTTATTAATTTTATTAAAATAATGTTATTTACTATTTTTAACAATGTTATAAATTTAATAAACATATATTGCATTTTACTTATTTTATATTAATTACCATTTTTAACAATGTTATTTGATAATGTTAAATTATTGCGTTTGAAAACATGATTGGCAACGATAAATAAGATTGGTACTTGGCAACCATTTTTGGCGATCAATCTCCTGGCATGGATAATACGTAAGTACCAAACGCTCATCTGGTCAACCAATTTCTGAATCACTATTATGTTAGAAGAAGGCACTATATTTCAATGAAAAACTGAATGGAGAAAATACTACATTTCAAGCAAGTTCTGGGCGGCTTCGAAATTTTAAGTTACGCCATGAGAAATCAGATTACATGGTGAAAATTATCAGCATCTACGGTGGTTGCTACGAATTTCATAAAAGAATTTACAGAATTTATTGAATCAAAAAAATACACTGGTGTGCAAAACTTAAGCAACAAACACAAAATGCTAATTTCTGAACACGTGAGTACTCAAAAGGAAATTCTATAAAGAGCAAGTGTAGAAAAGAGGTACTACCCTAACAGCACGGCCAGTCGATGTGAAGTCCCCTTGACGTCACACATGGTTAGAAGTGTCACAATCGCTACGGTGAATCAAAATATGAGATATTTCACTGTCTCATTATTACTCTCAAATGATTGTTAACACTGAAAAGTCACTGTGACTGTCGCTTTGTGATGGGTCACCAGGTGACATTACAATGAAGTCACCTCGTGATTCTCAAGTCACTGTCAGTTGAAGACTGAACTTTGAAGTCATTGTGAGCATTGCATTGTGATGAGTCGCCAAATAATGTCACAATGAAGTCGCATGGTGACTTTCCGGTGATCGACACTCTATTGTGAAGTCATCATTGCACTGTTCAGTGGAGTGACCAAATGAGATGAATGAAAGATATCACATTTCTGAACATTGTAGTGACTATGACAATTGTGACCATTTGTGATGTCAAGAAGACTTCACATCATCGACTGTCTGTGCTGTTAGTGTAGTACCTATTTTCTACACTTGCTGTTTATAGAATTTCCTTTTGAGTACTTACGTGTTCAGAAATTAGCATTTTGTGTTTGTTGCTTAAGTTTTGCACACTAGTGTACAAAGAATTCATTTACAATGTAGATGAGACTGGTCTTTTTTGGAGATCTCTACCACGAAAAGCATTAGCATTTGGACTCTGAAAAAGGCTTTTGGGACTAAATTAAGTAAGGAAAGAATAATGATTCTCCTGTGTGCAAATGCAACAGGAAACCATCGAATGTTTCATGTTTGAAAATCAAAGAAGCCTCGATGCTTCAGAAAATAGAACACTGCCAGTTATTTACACTTCTCATAAAAAGGCTTGGGATGAATACAGAAATTTTCATTGATTGGTACGATAACACTTTCATTCCTAAAGTTAAAGAGAATCAAGAAAATTTGAAGAAAACAGGCAGAGTGCTAGACAATGAACCTTCACATCTGTGTGAAGACAACCTTGAACGTGAAAATGGGAAGTTTCGGGTAAAGTTCTTGCCACCTAATGTTACATCTCTAATACAACCCATGGATCAAAGTGCGATAGAGACATTCAAACGAATTTATAGAAAGCAAATCGCAGGGTTGTTTGATTTAAATCAGCTTGATTTAAATCGCGATTTAAATCATGATTTAAATCAAATGATTTTTTTAAAAAAATCTTTGATTTAAATCAGTTTTTTTAACATTCATATTTACTGGCTGAATAAGGATCAAATTCCTCATTCATATTAAAATAAAAGTTAAAATCATTCATTTCAGATTAAAAATTACCTTTCAATAACATTAAATAAAACTTTTATAGATTAAAAATACTATTATATTATGAAAGTAAATGCAACACTGCATTAAAAATATTATCTATCTGTAGTACATTCTCCAAAACTACTGATAAATACTTACTAATTTTTAAAGTTTTTTTTTCTTAGTCACATCCATTTTTTGAAAGCAAGATGCTGAAGCTAAAGTTAAATCTATTTAATATAATAGTATTTTCAGTGGAGAGTCACTTTCTCTAAAGCAAATTATACATAATTCACAAGTTTGTTTTACATTTACCTGCAAATTACAATATCCCATATGTTGATGTATTGATCATATAATGTGATCAATACATGAACTAATTATAACATAAATATTTGGACTGTTTGTCTAACATAGAATTAATTCCAGTTTCATGTTTCTTCTATAATTGAAAATACTTTAATCGCTGTAACTAACTGATCCCTTTCCCCTTTCTTTTCCTAAAATTCATTGCTTATTGCAATGGAAATAAATAAGAAATGTTATTGTACTAAGCTAAGCACTAAGCAGTCATTCGTATTGTCAAGTAAGCAAGATTGTTTTCTAAAATTGACCATGGCTGAGTAGGGGGGGGGGGGGCAATAACACTGATAATTGATAGCTTCACACTTTTAGTTATAGGATTACCTTGCATTAGAATAGTATAGTGTGAATTTGACTAATGATGAAAAAAAGAAAGCCTTACTTTTTGCTAAAGACAAATACAGTTCACATTTTATATCCGTGATAATGAAATTTCATAATCCTTTAATTTTCATGATCCTTTTTCTGAATTTTTATTTGATGAAGACATCGTAACAAAGATTTCTCCCTTAGACTGGTGGAAAACACTTTGATTCAGAAATTTGTGTATCAGATGGTGAGGGAAGTGTAAAGAAAGCCATAGAGCAACTGTTTACAGCAACAGCTACTTCTTGCTCCGTGGAACAGATTTTTTTAACATATGGTTTAGTTCAATCTAAACTTAGAAATAAATTAGGAAATGATAAAGCAGCCAAATTGGTGTTCTTATACAAAACCTTAAATGCATAAATAGTTAAAAATGTTAATATAATTACATATATGTAAATAATTACAAAATAAAAACCAGATTTTGTAAGAGATTGAATTGTAATCTAATATTAAACTATAATTTTATATTAATGATTTAAACAATTATCTGTTTATAGATATTCACCAATGTTAAACTGTTTCTATTTAATATTTTGTCATAACTTAAAAATTATAGAATTGTTCTTGCATGATGCATAATAAATATATACCCATATGCATTTAGCATTCTTTGTTGTATTTATTATACGTTGTTATATAAAATATGTGTTATTTGGAGTAATACATGAAAGAAAATTTTAATAACTTTTAAATTAAATAGAAATTTATACATATAACACACATATTTATATGTATAACAATTTAATATTAGAATGTTTTAAATTTTAAATGAATCATCTAAATTTGTTTGCAACAATTTTACATTTAAATTATTTTGAATTCTTATCTAGAAATTGTAATGAAATTAATAGAAATATGTAAATCTATACAGAAAATATAAATAAATATCTGCAGAGTACACAAATAATATTATACTATAAAAATATTTAAAAAAATCAAAAAAATCCGATTTAAATAAAAAAAATCTGATTTAAATCAAAAAAATCCGATTTTTTTGATTTTTTAAAAAAAATCACGATTTTTAACAACCCTGAGCAAATGTTAAGAAAGCTCCTTTTATCAAAAGAAACAGAAGAGCCTGATTCCCAAGATGCCATAAAAATTGATTTGAAAGATTGTTGCATGATGGCTGCTGATTCCTTGAATCTAGTAAAATCCTCAACATTAAAAAAGGCTTGGAATAAAATTTTAAATAAAGAAAAAACTGATAGTGGATCAGAAGACTAAGAATGTAAAACAATAAAGGAGAAGGGAAGATTTCTAAGCTATGAAGAAAATGAAATTAACGAGTGGTTAAATACTGACATACATGACCATGGATATAAGATTTTAAATGATGATGAGATTGTGGATGAGATTCAAGATGAAAAAGAAATTGAAGAAAATGAAAATGACCCAGGTCCATCACATAACAAAGCCTTTGAATGTTTGGAAACAACTATGAAATGACTCGAACAGCATAAAAACTCTGATCCTATTCAACTAACATATTTAAGAAGAATTCGAGATATGTCAGCATTGAAAAGAATCTCTTCTTTGAAGCAAGCAACAATCAAAAGCTTTTTTGCGTAAATTATAATCCTTGAAGAATTGGAAAATATAAAAATTAAAAAATTTTCCATTATAGAAAATGATAAAAAGTGAAAAAAAAAATTTTTAATGATAAAAAAGTAAAAAAAAAAATTAAAGACAAAAATAAATAAACAATTTTTAAACACGCCAGCACTAACTGGTGCTGCCAGTCCTAAGCCTGTATAAAGTGTGAAGGTTTTAGTATAGTCAGGAACATCCCTTAAATTGTCTATCCATTTATTCGAACTTTTGCTAATCCGAACTAGGGTCGGTCCCAACTTGTTCAAATAATCGACACTCTACTGTAGTTTGTTTTTATAGTTGTTTAACATTTGGCAACAAATCTCACTTTTTAGAGTCTGAATTGGACAAAGCTTAAAAAAAAAACATCAAGGTGCCTATAGTGGAAAAGTACCCTTTTTTGAGTCAAACATTTAAATTTGTCATAAGTTGTTTTCCTTCCTCTCTCTTTCTCAAAATTATAAATAGAACAAGCAATTCTTATTACAGGGAAGAGTTATGTATACTGTGATGCCCCAAAGCAGAATATACTTAAAAGTGCTACGTACATTGTAGAACAATGGCCTTCTCTGTAGAAAATTTCAAATTTTCATGTTCAGCGAAATTCATCATTTAGTTGTCGAAAAAATGTGCGAAATTTGTCAGTCAATCGTCGGTAAAAATCATAGTGGTAATAAAATGAAAAATGTATAAGATTTCTCAATAATACAAGGAGTATGAGTATGTGTATGTACACAAAGCCGATTAATATCACGTCATTAGAGAATTAATAAGAAAATCTGACGTCATATTGGAAGTTTAACGGATTTTTCAAGTGTTTGAGAATAATACAAAGCGCGTATCAATATGAGTAATAGAGACTAGTAAATATATGAGTTTGAGAAACATATTGAATCATGATAAAAATCCGATTATGGAAATATTCGCATATTTTAATATTTTAAAGGTGTACAACATGTTTAATTTTGAAACTATTTTTTTAAATATCGCATTTAGTCTGCATGACAGATATTATTATGACAGAATATAATAGCGGGAAATATTAAACGAAACCCTTTGAGCCAGTGTTGAATTCAGGGGGTGGCCCGGGGGGGAATGTCCCCCCGGAGCATGGAAATGTCCCCCCCGGAAGATTTGAGATTTTATGCTTTCAATGGGGAAAAAGTGGAATTTCCCCCCCGGAACTCTATTATGTCCCCCCGGAGCTACAGAAATCCCTCCCGGAGAAAAGTGTCTGAATTCAACACTGCTTTGAGCGATCTTCGATCACACCTACCCACTTGTTTAAAATATTCCCGCACAGCGGGGATATTTTTAAATCCCTGTTGTGTTCTAGAGTCAACACCATATTTATTATTTACTTGAAGATAATCATATAAAAACTTTTAAATTGCATGGTGCAATGGAGTGCCCTCAACAAATCTTACTCATAACTTGTTGAATAACATGTATTCAGTAATGAAAGAAGAGCGCATAAGCCTCCACCTGGACATAAATCAGTTAGAAAACTTCTAAAAGCTGGAGGTATAACTAACTAAGCATGGACAAAATTTCCGAAGACATTTTCTCCAGAAAAGTGATATTTCAAAATATATCACTTCTAAAGTTATTGACAGAACTGTAAATTCTTTGTTAATGCCATGGTTTTACAAATAAATCTTACCCCTAAATAATATTTCTTTTGTGTGTGTGTGTGTGTACTTTACAAAAAAATCTTTTGCATTTCTATAAAAGATGAAATTGCACCCCTGCATATAACATTTATCTATATTTTCTTTCATGCAGAACATTTTTGATCAGCTGAAGGTTTGTTGCAGAACATTACAAAATATTCTGATTTGGGGCTGTGATGGGAAAAATCCAAAATGGTGCCAAAAGGCAGTTTAGCATTTTACCAAATTATTCAAGGTGTGTAAAACCAGGTTTTTTAAATATTTATAAACACACGTTTATTAAGAAATTAAGCCTTATTTCTGTGCCATCTCAGAAAAATAAGCACAATGCTAAAACAAAATTTTATCACCATTTTTGATATTTTAACAAGTAATAAAAATATACACAAACAAACATATTTAACAAATCTAAGAGGCCTTTTTGTGATAAATAATTATTATTGTCAGGAGGGCAAATTGTAAACAATTAATAAATGAACGGAAAATCATCCTGAAAATAACTTGTGGGAATCTCAGGAAATATATATAGGGTAGATGTGCCAGTAATGGACACCCTTAAGGAATTTCTTTAAAAATTATTTTTTAATTAATAGTTATTATTGCTATATTCCACATTTTTTAATATTATATTAATCTACCAACAATATTTAACCATGCTCATAGTTACATTTCCCAATGTGAATCGAAATTTAACTGTAAATAACAGAAATAAATCAAAACACCCTAAATTCCAGTAATGGACACCCCACAAAAAGTAATAGATAAATTGATATTATGATTGTATTTAAAACTAGAATTTAAAGAAAGCATACTAATGAAATAAAAAAAGCTGAATTTTTATTGATTATTTTTTTATAAACCAAAAACATTGAAGGTGGCCCATTACTGAAAGGCGGTCCATTACTGGCACATCTACCCTATATCATATAAATAGCATTTAAAATCGTTTCGAAAGTGAAAGTATCCTCAATTAAAAAAACTGCAACCAAAATCTAAAAAGTAAAAAGGTCCTGAATAGAGATCGACCTCAGCTATCCAATGCAAAAAAAAAAAAAAAAAAAAAAAAAAAGAGAAAAAAAATCATTTAAAAATATTATAATGCGAACGAGATATTATAAAGTAACTGTCCCATAGGATTAACATTAGCGAGCGGTTGTTTTCGCGTGAGTGAAGGAGCCTCTTAACTTGGAGTATATATGTAAAGATGGAGTTTTGTAATCGATTTTAGTTTACTTTTGTGGAACCACTGGAATTTTGTGTAAAGAACCCTTTTTGTGAAATGGAACTTTGTGAAGTGATCTCTTTTATTAAATGGAATTTTATGAAGCAGCTTATTTTTGCCCGGATCAACTCTTGATAAGTGCACATCTTTCGAAAAATCTCAGTTCATATTGCATTTACAAAAACCATTTTCATGCTTTGAATACAAAACCCGAATTAAACAAATAGTTCTTTGAGAAATAATGCGCACATAAATTTCAAGAACCATCATAACCTTGTAAAAATAAAATGCTTTGTAAACATTTTTATATGTAATAAAAAATCCGTATACTAACACTGCTTCATCTCAAAGCAGTTTCCTCTTCTCCAAGTCAAATTTGAATATAAAATTATATTCATTAATCTGAGTCTTTGAATCTGTTTAAAATTAGTTTTAAAGTAAAACCAATGTTTGTGTTTACAAAAAAATAACAACAAAAACAAATTTTACTTGCGTCTCATTGGTTGAGATTTTATACTCTCGATAGATGAGCCCATGAGCCCCAAGTTTATTAAAATGGTTTATAGAGGACGCTAGGCGCTGTCGGAAAAACTAAAAAATCATTTGAAAGTTTTAGAAATTTAAAATCCGATAATTTTTAGCTTCTCATATAATCTTAATGCATGACTCATTAATGTCACATGAAAAGGTGAAATTATCAAGCGCGAATTCGCCATCTGGTGGAGAAGATGTATAACTTCTCGCTTCCGGAAATCTCGTCGAAGCTCATTCTATTACATGTATTTTTAATTTGTTCATAATGATTATTTTTTTCCCAATTTCAGATTCCATGTGATATTGGTGTTCTTCGTTTATATGACAAGGTAAAAATTATCCGAATTTGAATATCTAACACTTTTAAACGCGTTTACAATAAATAATGATTTTAACAGCACTTTAGCATTAGTTAAAAGCATAGCTGCCAACTTTTACGCTTTTTTGCTACCACTAAAAATTAATAGAAAGCTTTGTATTATTGAATAACATGATTTCGGCAATTTACAAAGTAAAAATTTACTGTAAAATTTTAGTGGTAGGAAAAAAGCGTAAAAGTTGGCAGCTATGGTTAAAAGGAACAATTTTCCTTGTCCAACACTAGTGTCTCGCGGTAGACATAATGTGTGACCATACTGCCTTCAGATCACAGATTTGCCTACTTATAGTTTTGTTACTAAACGGTTATGTGGTTGGTGGTTAGAGCGATGCATTTGAGTCTAGATAGCATGAGTTTGAGGTCCCACGTCTTCTTTTTATGACCAACTTTTCTTCTAGATCTTTAATTTAAAATGTTTTATCGGTTAAAATGTTCTATTTCAGTTTTATTTTCAACTTTTTTATTTAAAAATATTTTATCGGTTGCTTTATATTTTTCATGATAAATGGAATATTTTTAATAAGAGTAAATTTTGATGTTAATGGCAATTAAGGATTTATTTTTTAAATAAAATACTTACTTAAAAATTCTATTTCCAATTTTTTTGTCTTCTTTTTTTATTTTAAATGTTATGCACGGAATAGTTTACTAATTTTGATATCAATAACAATTAGATTTATTTTTATTGATAAAATAAAATACTTTTTTAAATACGATAAAATGTGCTTAAAATTTTACATTCAAGTGCCTTTTAATATTTAAAGTTTCATTTCAGTGCAATATTATCAAATACTTCTTTAAGAAAAACATATTTAAAGATGTAAAAGAGCAGGAATCTAAGTATGGTCACTTGATGTCTGCAGTCAGACACCTGTAGTACCGACAGCTGCGATTAGCGCCTTCTTTAGGATTTTTTAAGTCCCTTTTGCTCGACAGATGGCGTATTAAAATGCTAGAATCTTGATTAATTTTACCGGATTTTTAGGAAGCTTTAGGAACACTAGGACATTACTAGAATCAAAATTGGCAATTCAAGTGCTTGAATACGCCATCTGGTGGAGAAAAGATGTAAGTTCTCGCTTCAGGAAAATCCCATGTAAGCACATCGCATTACATGTATTTTGAACTTGGTTCATAACGATTATTTTTTGGCACTTTAAAAATCTAAAATGTTCAAACGAGTTCATAATAAACATAATGATTTCAATAGCACTTTACCATTAGTTAAAGGTGTTGGGAGACTTTTCGTTATGATCCTTAATTATTCTATTACGTGTATTAGCAAATAAAACTGAAATAAAGATGTCAGTCTTTTTAACTTATCAGATTTATTTTCATAGAACAAACTTTTTTTAAGTTCCAAACAAAAACTAACAAGAACGAAAAATCATGCGTCAAGCATAGATTATGTAACATTTTCCAACGCTTCCAAAATAATTTTACAAATCATTACCGTTTAATAAGCTGAAAGATAACATCTAATTTGGAAAACGCATAACATATTTAAAAACGTAATTTCAGGAATTTCCAACATATACAATATTCAGAAAATTATCCGAATACTTTTAGTCTTCCCTGTATATGATCTATAGATTTGTATATGTAGAGAATTCTTTTGTGTGTCTCTGTAAATGAACGATGACTGCTATACACACAATATTTTGTAGTAAGCCTTTTGAAATGCAACTTAGTGATACATATAAATTTCAATGCGTTTAAAATAGTGAAACATTATTTAATTAAACCGCAGACGATTTTTCTCCATAGACGTAACGTAATGGAATTCTTTTGACTGTCCCTATAAAGTAACAATAAGTGCTATGCACACCCTATTCCATATTAAGCTTCTTGTAATGCACCTTAGTGATATATATCAATTAAAATGTATTTGAAATTGTGTAACATCATTCAAATAAACCGCAAATGATTTTTCCCCATAGACCGTAGTGTAACGGAATTCTTTTGAGTGTCCCTGTAAAAAAACTATAAGTGCTACACACTTCAGTTGAAATAGGGAACATGCTATAGATAACGACAATAACATATAAAAATTGCTGGGCAATCCGAGCATATTTACGGGAGTTAGAGCACGGACAGACAGCCAGACGGCAGACGGCCAGACAAACCGAAGTCATATAAACACTTTTCAACTAGGTTGGAAAGTGTTAAAAACTTTTGAGTGTTGCCAAATTTGAAAAGCAAAATTACATAAAATTGTGAATTAGATAAATATAATACAACGAGTTAAACATAATATGATGTACGTATAAAGATTATAAATTATGCCGCTACAGTACTCTCTCCTCCCAGTAACAAAGTTACGGTACAATCTATATACAGAGAGAAGTAAATAAAAAAACTAATCTTGAAATCGCACAGGAAGTTTGATCGTTCGTCCCGTACGTGACTGTTTTTCAGGAAGTTTTTGGACTTGAGGAGGTAAATCCTTTTTAGGTTTTGCAGGTTGTTTTGTTTGTGTTGGGTTTTTTTTGTAGGAAGGTCTGGTGTTTGCAAGACATACGCCGGCTTTAATCTATCAATAGACACAGTGACAATTTTGTCTTTGATTTTGAGAGTGAAATGTGTTTCATTTCTGTCGATGACTTGAGGGATCTTCGTATGGGGATTCCAGTTGCGTTTTAACTCTGTCCTTGCGAATAAATACATGCGACGTGGTTCAACGCCCCCTAGAGATATCTCTAGGGGGGCGTTGCGTGGTTTTTAAATCATTTGGAACAAATATTTTTTGAACATATTTTTTTGACAAAGCTCTTGGTCCAACTTCTTCCAATACTTGTTGAAGTTGTTTTGCAAGAGTATCAGATGTTGTTTAAGTTGTACTTTCGTGGAAAAATTCTCCAGGTAATCGTATGTTTTATACATAGACCATCTGGGCAATGGTGTATTTCGAATCTTCCTGCATGGCAGTGCGTAGACCAAGCAGAACAGTTGGCAGTGTTTCACTCCAGGCCAGGCTATTGTGTGCCATTAGTGCGGTCTTTAAAGATCTGTGAAGCCGTTCGACTTTTCCATTGGCTTAGGGGTGATAGGCAGTCGTGGGCTGCAATTTTATTCCACACATTTTTGACAGGGCGTTGAACAACTCTGATCTAAACTGTGTACCACGATCCGTGACGAGTCGGCATGGGGTTCCAAATCTAGAAATCCAATTACCATAAAATGCTTTGGCAACTGTTTCGGCATTCGGCTGAAATGTTGTTCAGCGGAATTACTTCCACCAAGCTAGTATACCGGTCAATGCCGGTCAGACATGGTGGTAAAAGTCCTATCAGGTCAATAAGGAAGCCACTGAACCTTTCCGATGGCGGTTGAAATTCACCGAAACTTGATTTGGTGTGCCGATTAATTTTGCACTTTTGGCAGGCCATGCAAGAACGGGTCCATAGCTGTACATCTTTTCGGATACTTGAGCAAATGAATTTGGATGTCAGGAGTTTCACAGATGATTTAATTCCAGGATGGGATACTCCATGCATTTGATGAAAAATTTTCATGGGATGGGATTCAGGAATGTATGGTCTAATATTAGTTGTTGAGGTTTCACACCACAAAGACTTTCCAGAAGGTAGCGGTTGAAGTTCAGGGAAGTTGTGGTTGCCTTTAAAGTTTGAAATTCTTCATCTTGATCTTGTTCAGCTGCTATGTTATCATAATCGATTAAAGAAATTTCTTCCACTCTGGATAGGGTATCTTCTATGATGTTGTCTTTACCTTTAACGTGTCTGGCGGGTCCCTTTCCGTGGTCCCGACCCGACTCCTTCGGTGGAGGAGGTGACCGGGAGCGGAACAGTGCGCGAGCGCTCCATGGTTTCCGCTCGTTGCGAGACGGGGACAGGAGACGACCGGTCTGGGTTCCTCATCGTGGTCCGCCAGTGGAAGGGATTTCCGAAAGCCGGGAGACGCCTATGATACTAGCCTGGCAAGCTAGGTGAGCCCTGGGTCTCCTCCCTCGTAAGCGCAGGTTCTCTGCGGCGCGAGGATAGGCCATTGATCGGAGCCTTCTCCGTAGGTGGTGGAAAGAAATCCCGCACGACCAATCCCAGTGGGTTTGAGATACTGGGGAAAGGTCGGAGCAAATGCCAGCCGGATCTCTCCAAAACTTGACTAAGGAATTGACGGAGGCGGATCGAGCTCTGAAGAGCACGATCAGTGGTGGCTCTGTAGTGCGCTGGGCGTCGGGAGATACGGCATGCAGCAACTATCTGCGACGTTCCAGCGGCAGAGATGAAACAGTCGTCCCAGACGACCCCACCGAATCCTCTGCAGCTAGAGCAGTTGTGAGTCGACCTCAACCCTGCAGGAAACGCCCGAGGGACGTTCTCAGAGGGACGTTCACTATCCAAAGGTAACCCGTCAGGTTACCGGGGACGAGACCGTACTCTCTGAGTGGGGATTCCCCAACGTGACATGCAGATTACGAGGAAGCGAGCCGGAGGCTGCCGACTAACGCGGCATCGATCAGCCAAAACTCGAGAGCGTCGAGACCTTGGTCCGAAACCCAGTCCGAGCACGACTCTCGTGCAGCCAGGAGTTTCCACATCTGGCGGGCGGATTAGTGGCACGTCTACTAAGTTTCTTTTTACTAATCTCGATCGGGCCCGTCTCTTTGGCGCGCTCAGAGGGAGTTTTTCACGTCCTCTGGAGTCCGATAGTGGTTCTTTAGGATTCTTCCGTTTTTTTTAGTGTAATTATATGTGGATGATCTCGTAGTTCTGGAGTTGTCGCTGGGTTACTGGCTAGTTTCGCCTAGTCGGGTTCAACCTCGCGCCAGACTGCGTAGGGACGACTTATCCGAATCCCGTCTATGGGAAAAAACGGAATTTCCTCATGGTTCTGGGTCGGAGAGAGGCCTCTTCTGCTCTTTTTAGTGCATAACATGTGAACCTCACGGCCGATGAGACCAGTAGTATGCTCTTCCATGCATGTCTATGATCGGAAGCCGTGGGAAAGCAAGAGCCGTCGGAGTAACTCGACATATGACCGAGGGACTGTTTCCCCCTATGGGGTTTCGCGAACGAAGTCGTCGGGGGTTCTTCGGCGGTTCATCAGGTGTTTGTTCCACGCGGAAGTTTCCCTAGAGCTGGGTTGCTGCCGCAACGACCTATGAGGTCGATACCTGGTAAAATGGTTCAGGGTCCGCATTGGTGCGGCCCTTGGCCGATCGCAGCGCCGGGCGAGACAAAGCCCTGGTGCGTAATAAGCCCTACAGAGGCTTGGGTGCGATGGTCGGAAGCGTGCCGCGGGCTATCCCCGAGGGCGACTGGCGGCGCAGGATAGTTTTAGCTTTAATGTGTTGGATGTCAGTTGAAAATTGTGAAATGTAGTGTAAGTGACGAAATTGATGAGGAGATGATTTTTCAGGCTTTTGTAGAAATGTAAAGGTTAAGGGTTTGTGGTCTGTATATATCGTGAGTTTTCTTCCTTCTAGTAAATCCTTGAAGTGTTTAATGGAGAGGTAAATACCAAGTAATTCGCTATCGTAAGTACTGTAGTTCTTTTGTGCATCATTTAGTTTTTTAGAATAAAATGTGATAGGTTTCCATCCATTATCTTCATACTGTTCAATTACTGCTCCAATCGCCGAATTTGAAGCGTCCGCATATAGTGACAGAGGTAGTTCAGACTTTGGAAATGATAAGATTGCAGTATTGACTAAATCATCTTTGCATTCTTGAAACTGTTCTTTCGCTTCATCTGTCCAAGGAATTTTTCGTCTATCTGAGGCAGCAGCTTTAGTTATCACAAGCCCCATTTCACAGTCTAATGCAATTTCTGCGAGAGGTAAACAGAATAGACCATCGTGTAAGGGCACCCGAACCCACACTTTTTCGTTCAGATACATATGTGGTTTGACATATCTTTGCGCAACTAAATCTATTGTCGCACCTGTATCTCTCAAAATTTCCATTTGTACGCCGTTTACTTTTGCCACACTGAGATAAGGCGTTATTGAAGAATCTTGTACAACTCCAACCTTAACTTGAGAAATGATTTCTGTGGATTTCTTACGTTTATCGCATTGAGGACGAAGATGATTGCTTGATCCACATTTGTAACAACGTAACGTTTTCCTCTTATCAAATTCCCTTTCTTTATGATTCCCGGACAATGATTCTCATTTAATTTGCAATTTTGACTTATTATCCTTACCTTCGTTCTTGTAGTCAAAGTTATTTGAATTTTTAAACTGGGGTCGAGAATTAAACATGTTCTTTTTCGGAAGTTCTTTCTTTTTTAAACTATCTCTTATACTTTCATAGTCATCCAATTTCTTAGCCAAATCTAAAGGCGTCACAAAATTTAACCAATTATCCTTCACGCATCAAAATCCGAGCGCTAACCAACTCTTCTGAGATTCTTCGCTTTCGAAAAAAAAACAGTTTAACTTTCATCTCTTATCGGATGTGTACTGCCATCTATCGGTGGCCAGAAAAGTAAGTTCTCTGAAGGTAAGTTCTTTACAGCATCTTTATACCATATGTTTCAATTTCTGTGTCATTTGCTGCATACAGTTTATAATCCACGGATTTTTTATCTTGACTAGAATCTGTTAAAATACTAACATCTGCACAGCTATCTACCAAAAATCGCACTTTCGATTTTTTACCTTTAACAAATAAGCGAAACTTGCGACAATCCGGGAAATTATTAGCAGAAGAGCTTGCCGCATTCTCTACTGCTTTTTGGTGTTTCCCTGGTTTGATGAATTATCAGTTGACCAACTGCACGGCGGAGTACATTTATGATGACATTTGGCACCATAACGGAAATGACAAAAACAGTATTTTCCTCGAAGATTAAATCTCTTTGTAGAATTGCTTCGAGATCTTCTGCCAGAAACAGAGTTATTCCGTAATCGTGGTCGCGATATATGATCAACACTTAATTGGGCAATTTGCTGTTCAAGGGATTTGATTTTTGATAGTAATTCGGCATTCGAGCAATTACAAGTAGAAGATACGCTGCAAAATATCTATCATTGGAAGGTGCCATATCGGCAATCTTGTCAGCCATAATCGCCAGTTTTGGTAGCTCTTCATCACTAACAAATATTATATTTCGCATAAATTCTGGTAATTTCTCTAGCCATGAAGTTTTTATTAAATTTTCAGATACATCTGATGTTGCGACTGATTTCAGTTTCTGTAATTACTGACTGTTTCAAATTACCTAAATCAATTCCATTAATTAGTTTTTTAATACGAGTGCTTTCGCTTTCTTTAAACAAGTCTAGTCTTGTTTTGGATTCCGTGTACTTCGTATCGGTATATTTTGTTACAATATCCCACATATTTTCAACATATTTTGGTTCCAATATATTTTGGTTCTTGGGGGTGACTTCAATGTTTCTGCCATAAAACATATTTTTGCGATACTAAATAATTAAATTTGGTTTCCTCAGAAACAATTCCACTTATCTTAAACTGCGCCTCTACTTCAAAAAACCATATTTCCGGACGATCAATCCAAAAAGGAGGAATTTTAACACCCACCTTACATAGTTCTTGCGTAAGATCCTTTGATTTTTCGTCGTCTCCAGGCATATTTGCTTAAAAACAGATTGATGCAGTTACTGAGCAATATTTATTTAGAAATACGGGTTACCCAGTTGTTGGGAGACTTTCCGTTATGATCCTTAATTATTCTATTACGTGTATTTGCAAATAAAAAGACTGACATCTTTATTTCAGTTTTAACTTATTAGATTTATTTTCATAGAACAAACTTTTTTTAAGTTCCAAACAAAAACTAAAAACTTTTGAGTGTTGCCAAATTTGAAAAGCAAAATTACATAAAATTGTGAATAATATAAATATAATACAACGAGCTAAACATAATATGATGTACGTATAAAGACTATAAATTATGCCACAACAAAGGGACAATTTTCCTGTACCGACAGCTCCGATTAGCGCCCGCTAAAGGTTTCCTATAGGTAGCTGTCCTTGTAAGTCCCAATCGCCACTTATCCACTGGATATAGTAATATATAGTTATATTACTATATCTATGGTATTTATGCCCTCTATCCTAAACAGATTTATGCGATCTGATTGATGTATAAATAATGACGAATTTGTTTTTATAGCACGTTTCAAAAAGTACTATTGGAAAAAATGGTGGTTCGGTCACGGAAATATTTGTTTGTGCTTTTTCCTTATGGACATTAAGCACGGGTGGCAACAGTCACGCGTCTGTGGGTATATATACTCAGAAAAGAACTATTTATTGGACATCAGGGAAGCAATGTTGCAGCAGAAATAAAGTTCAACTAACTCTATTTAAAACAGTCAAAAAACATAACTCAGTTCTTAAACATCTTTCCGATGTTACTGTCGTGTATTAAAATAAAACTATTACACTAAACCGGCAACGCATGATAGCCAACTTTTATCTGCTATGTTTTGGCAACGGCAGAAACTCTGGAACTGGGATAAAATGTTGTTTGGATAGATTTATGTTTATTGTTAAATGTTTGTTTCTGTGTAATGTAGTTAATAAATGATGTGTGTTAAAGAAACGAAACTTTAATGAATAATTATAAGACATATAAAGATATACACTAACTAACGAAGAAGCGTCACACTGGCGACGAGTTAAACGTTGATGCTTCTAGTTTTGTAATCTTGCTACTTTAGATTACTACTTCAATTTCGGAAGATTGGAACAAGGTAAGAAAATCTTATTATTCTATTAAAATGGAACAATTAGTTGAAGAATTAATTAAACAAAATAAGGCGTTAATGGATGCGCTAAAGGGGGATAGCACCCTAAAGAATAATAAGGTTTCTGGAGTACAATTTGAGAAATATGATGAATCATTAGAAAGTTTTGATACCTTCATGGATAGGTTTGAAGCCTTTTTAGATATACAAAATGTTCCCAAGGAAAAACGCGCAAAAACATTAATATCAAGTTTATCTGCAAAGCTATATAACTTGTTAAAAAATCTTCTTGCTCCACAAAATCCCAGTGATCAGGAATATGAAGCGCTTAAACAAATTTTGCAAGAACATTTGAATCCGAAACCATTAATAATACCTAGTAGACACACGTTTTTAAACAGGAAACAACATGAAGGGGAAAGCGTTAGTTCTTATCTTGCTGAACTTCGCTCTTTAGCAATTCCTTGCAAATACACTCAACTTATGTTGAATACTATGTTGAGAGATGTTTTCGTTAGTGGTTTACGAGATAGGGCAATCCTAGATCGGCTATTTGAAGAAGACGATATCGATCTCGATAAAACAGTTAAGATCGCTTTAGCAATGGAACGAGCTAATAAAGGAGTTAATGATATAATTGGTAAGCCACAAGGAATTAAAGTCGTTGGTGTATATAAGGGAAAAAATATAACACCACAACCTAGGAACACACAAAAGAAAAATAACATAGTACATTGTTCTAGATGTAACGGATCAAATCATAATAAATTTAACTGTAAGTTTAAAGCAAGTAAATGTAGAGTTTGCCAGCGTATTGGCCACATTGAACGAGCTTGTTATTATTCTAAGGAGGCTAAACCAAACAAAATGGTGAATCAAAAACAGTTTCATGTAAATGATTCAGAAGTTCAAAATTCAATTCCGCTTCATAGTTTAGAAGTAGAGAGCGTTTGCATGAAAGAAGAATTTCCTAAAAGACCTCCCATAATAGTAACTGTTGAAATTGAAGGTAAATCGGTTGAAATGGAAGTCGATACAGGCGGTACAGTATCAGTAATGAGTTTAAAGAGATTTAAAGATATTTCGAAGAAAAAAATATGTCCTACAGACTTGAAATTTAAGACCTATAATGGTGAAACTCTTAAACCCCTGGGTTACTCAACAGTTAAAGTAAAATATAAGAATCAAACAGAGTACTTAAATTTATATATTGTTAAAGAAGACTTAGACACTATCTTGGTCGAGAATGGCTGTATAAAATCAATTTAGATTGGGTAAGGATTAAAGCTCTTACAGTTGTAAATCAGGGAAATCTTACAAAACTGTTAGAAGAATACGCAGACATATTTGATGAAAAATTGGGCGAAATAAAAAATTATGAATGCAGTCTTGAGTTAAAACCGGATGCCGTTCCAGTATTTTGCAGACCGAGACCATTACCGTTTGCAATGAAAAAGCGTGTTGAAGAGGAATTAGAACGACTTGAGAAAGACGGAGTTATCAAAAAGTCGAATATTTCAGATTGGACGACTCCAATTGTACCAGTAGTTAAAGCAAATGGGAAAATTCGACTATGTGCTGATTATTCCGTCACTCTTAACAAAAATCTAAAAATTCAAAGACATCCTCTTCCAAAAACAGAAGAAATTTTTGCTTCACTGAATGATGGTAAGATATTTTCAAAGATTGACTTTAGTCAAGCTTATTTACAAATGAAGGTTCACCCTGACAGTAAAAAATTATTAACGATTAATACTCATAAAGGACTTTATGAATGCATAAGACTAATGTTTGGAATTAACTCAGCACCTGCTATATGGCAGAAATATATAGAAAGTGTATTGCATGATTTAGAAGGAGTAGAAGTATTTTATGATGATGCACGGATCGCAGCACCAGATTTCCAGACACATTTGTCAAGATTACGGAAATTTTTCGATAGATGTCGTCAACATGGATTGAGAATAAATAAAGATAAATGCAAATTTTTCCAGAATGAAATTGAATTTTTGGGATATAAGATAAATGCACAAGGATTATCTAAAACAGATGAAAAGATTGCTGCAATTAAGAATGCTAAAATTCCTAAGAACGTTCTAGAAATTCAGTCTTTTATGGGATTAGTTAACTTTTAATCGAGATTCTCAAACAAACTTGCTACTTTAGCATATCCATTACACAACTTGACAAAAAAGGGTGTTCCATGGATTTGGGATAAAAAGTGTCAAGAAGCAATTCAAAACATAAAAGATGAAATCTGTTCTGATAGAGTATTAGCACATTATGATCCAAAACTTCCTATTTTCCTTGCAGCTGATGCATCTCCAGTCGGTTTGGGGGCAGTGCTCTCTCACAAATTTCCAGATGGTTCCGAGAGGCCTATTGCATTTGCTTCAAGAACACTTTCACTAACTGAACAACGCTATTCACAGATTGATAAAGAAGCTCTAGCTCTAGTCTGGGCTGTGAAAAAGTTTTATCTTTACCTAAAAGGAAATCGATTCACTCTCATTACAGATCACAAACCACTCGTGGCAATTTTTGCTTGCAAAAAGGGTCTTCCAGTTTTGTCTGCTACAAGACTTTTGCATTATGCTCTAGTACTACAGTCTTATCAGTTCGACATAATTTATCGGAATACTAAGGATCATGGTAATGCAGATTGTCTTTCACGATTACCCTTAAGGTCTGAAGATTTAGAATTAAAGGATGACGTTTCAGTTTTCCAACTTTCCCAAATTGAAACTCTTCCAATAACAGCAAGAGATTTAGCCAAAGCAACTGCAAATGACGAAGATTTGGCACCCTTGCTAAATGCTTTAAAAAAGGGAACTTCTCTAAAAGGGAAGGAAGTCGAATATACTCTCCAGGATGGTTGCATTATGTACGGCCAAAGAGTCTGTGTACCTAAAAAATACCATAAAAAAGTTTTGGAAGAACTTCATCAAGGACATTTAGGAGTTGTTAAAATGAAGGCAATAGCCATATCCTATGTCAATTGGAAAAACATAGATAAAGACATCGAAGATGTTGTTAAAAATTGTACAGATTGTTCCAGGATTAAAGATTATCCTCCAAAATCTAAAACACACCATTGGGAGTATCCAAGTTTTCCATGGGAAAGAATTCATGTTGATTTTGCAGGGCCAATTTTTGAGCATATGTTTTTATTAATTGTAGATACACACTCTAAATGGCTCGAAGTCTATCCTATGAAATCGACAACTGCCTTGAAAACAGTAGAATGTCTAAGAGATTGTTTTGCTCGTTTTGGATTACCAGTCATGTTAGTCAGTGACAACGGACCACAGTTTTCCTCATATGAGTTCCAAGAATTTATGCAAAATAATGGAGTTTTTCATAAAACGAGTGCACCTTTCAAGCCCTCCAGCAATGGTCAAGCAGAAAGGTATGTACACACTTTGAAACAATCCCTTCGAGCAATGCAAAACTACCCTGGTAGTATCAATCAAAAAATCAACTGCTTTCTGTTACAATATCGGAAATCACCTACTATGACTACAATGCAGTCTCCAGCAAGTATGTTCTTAAAAAGAGAGATTCGTACGAGAATTGACCTCTTAATTCCTAATACTAAAGAAAGAATTCAGAATAAAATTAGGAAGGATATGTATTTCAATGATCGGTATTTTGAAGTGGGTGAAAAAGTAGCTGTACGAGATTACACTGCAGCTAATTCAAAATGGAAATTCGGTCGTATCATCAGCCGAGATGGTGAATTACATTATACCATAAATGTTCAAGGCAATTTGGTTAGACGACATGTTGATCAAATTCGATCAACAGGTGAAGAAGTGGACAATGATGTTCAGTATAGACCAAGAGTAACAAATATGAACGTCTCATCTGATCCAACAGTGACTTCAACGGAGACAGATGAAGCATCGACTGAGCCACCTATCGCCAAAGATATGCCTCCATCACTGCCAACAGTCACACCTCCTCCAGTTAGCACACCTCAAGTTGTCCAAAATCCAGTGCATCTAAGACGATCTAAAAGGATCCGGAAATCTCCAAAAAGATTGTGCTGTTAATTTGAAAGGGGAGGAAACTGTCGTGTATTAAAATAAAACTATTACACTAAAATGGCAACGCATGATAGCCAACTTTTATCTGCTATGTTTTGGCAACGGCAGAAACTCTGGAACTGGGATAAAATGTTGTTTGGATAGATTTATGTTTATTGTTAAATGTTTGTTTCTGTGTAATGTAGTTAATAAATGATGTGTGTTAAAGAAACGAAACTTTAATAAATAATTATAAGACATATAAAGATATACACTAACTAACGAAGAAGCGTCACAGTTACCATTTGTTTGAAAAATTAATAAATGATCTTCAGTTAACAAACAAAACATTTTTTTATAACAAAAAAGGGATCAAAAAGATTTATCAAAACACAATACGACTTGACATTGGAAACTACATCCAAGAAACTTCTAGAACAATCTCAGCTTTTCCTTTTCAAATTAAAATATGATAAAACATAATGTTGCCATATCACAAAATGAAATTACAATAGTAAAATTAAATCAACAATTCAATCAGGTTTTACACAAAGGAGATATAAGAACAAGTGGGTAAGTGTGATCGAATATCGCACAAAGGGTTTCGTTTAATATATTCCTATCAAAACACTTTATTATTTAATTAATAAATCCAAATAAATTTCATTTTCCAAAATAAAAAATCATGTTTCTTATAAAATAAAAATGTACCGCTCCATTTTTTCGAATATCTGAATCGGTCCGATAGCGGGCGAAGACCGCTATTCTGCTCTGTCATAATAATATCTGCCATGTGGACTAAATGCGATATTTAATAAAAAGTAGTTTCCCTCCTCTCTCCTTCTTAATTAATAATCCCTATTAGCATTATTAATTACAACATTGTCTATAGCGTTTTATTTTTCTTTTCTATACAAAAATCAGCATTTTGTGATAAAATACAACTTTGGTTATAATAATGTGATTTTTATAAAAATTAGATTTCTGGGTTCGCAGTAAAAAAATACGCATAGATGTGTTAATTTCAAATCGATAAATGCAATATAAAAAAATTCTATAGAACCTGAAAAATGCCCTATTCCGCCATTTTTGGGCTATGGGAACAGGTGCAGAGATTCTTCGCCTGTGGTTTTCTAATGAAAGGAAATTAAACGAATTTATTCAAATTAATTTTTAATTGATATTTACACTTCCAGAGGGAGTAATAAAAAAAATTAGAAATTCTGAAAGCAAAAAAAAATTTTTTTGTGTGTGTGTCCGAAATTTCATGTTCCTAAGTGGAATAGCTTATGAGATAGGGGTGTCTTTGAAAACGTCCAATCTGTTATCGCCATTGCAATGCTGTGACAATGACAACCCTCAGAATGAACTTCATTTGCGGTTGATTAAATTCTACGCTTTAGTTGAATATTTTTATCCATTAATGAGTGGGTTTTTAAGGTTTTAATTAATGTATTGCGTTAATGAAGTCATTTTCAAAATTTTATGATTTTCAGCGTGACAGTAGGTATTCAGCTGTAAGTACACAAAATTTCAAGTATCTAACTTATACAGTTTCTGAGAAACGACTCTGTGACGGACAGACAGAGAAGCGAGACGAATAGGGTTTCATAAGATGAACGAAACCCTAAAAATAATGAAAAACCATGTTACGTGACCCGCTCTCTCAGCGGAGCTAAAATTAAAAAGTTCATGCAACAAGCAGAATTGAAATATCCTTCACCCTAATTCTGACGTGACGTGGTTAGGTCCATTGTTATGTAAAATTACATCTTATGGCACAAAATAGAAACAAACATATTTTTAAATGAATTAAATTCCCCAAATCTTTAACTTAATTCGCCGATATTTAAAATAATTTTTCAAAAGTCAAACTTTTCTATGAAATTAGAGTTATTTCGTGCAAGTAAGTATATTTTATCACTTAAGTTAAGTGATGCAAGTACCTTTCACCGCTTATGTTAAGTGGTGAAAAATAGATAACCTACTCAGTAGCGTAGCTAAGGGGGGGGGCGACCGCTGCGAGCGCCACTGCTAAGTCATCTTAGCTATAGCTGACTAAGTGTTTACCTAATTCAGTATTGTCGAAAACTAGGAATCTTCTATAATCGGGTTCACGCAATTTAGCTTCATGTATTTGAGTAAGATTAACTGAAATTTTAAAAACTAGGAAGAGGGAAACATCCTTTTCCTCTCGGTACAAGCCAGAAGGACTTTTCTTTTCGTCTTGAGAAAAAAAATGTGTTTTTTTTTTATATTTGGAGAGGCGGGGGGCGCAAAGTTTGTTCTTGCCCCGGACGCCGAGAAACGTAGCTACACCACTGACCTAACTTGCTGTCTAACTTTATTTTTATCTAGCAAATACCTGTTTTAATAACAGCATCCGAAAAACTAAAGATCATAATGGATAAGGATGATGCTAAAAATTTAGAAAACATTGGTCGGAAAAATTAAACTAATTTTATAATTTTTGTTTCAATAGGGGTAGAACGACGACAACAGACGAATTTCAATTCCATCAAGATGCTAACCTAATCTCAAAAATCACATTATTATTTATGTCATCATAGCAATAGTGGGATAAAACTTTAAAAAAGCATTACTGCAAATTTAAAGTAATGTATCCCCATACTAAGACGGAAGATATAGGATGGTAGCTTACAGATTAAAAATCAGTGAAGCATAAAACTTAAGAGATTTTTGAAAAAAAATTTCCCCCTTCTCCTACAGACCGAAAATGAGAAACTTGGGAATAAGAAGAAACACAAGTTGGTTGGGTTTGCAGCTAACACAGAAGATACAAATAATTTTTTAAAAAGAACTTTTTCGCTTATTTCTAAGGAGACCAAAAATCATTTCAAAATGCATCAATATATAAGGAGGCAAAAACTTTAACAAGACTCAAGGCAAAAAAGTAGTAAGAAGTTCTTTGAAATTTGACAGTCTATTCCCTTAAAAGTCGACATTTTCTGGCTATCTTTGATTTTAAAGCAGAAGCCATCGCTAAAAACTTTTGTCCGATACGGTAAAATTTGAGCAAATTTTTTAAGCTTGTAAACCAGGAGGAGCCAGAGTCGTAACCAAAGGCAGAGGAGTTTTTGAAATTCTTTTGATGGGGATAATTCACAACTTGTCTTTCCCCCTCCTTTTTAAGGATATTTAGAAAGCAAGTTTCCACTGTCATAAATTTTTTGATTAAAAAGT
Source organism: Maratus michaelseni (assembly GCA_963931845.1). NCBI lineage: Eukaryota > Metazoa > Arthropoda > Arachnida > Araneae > Salticidae > Maratus > Maratus michaelseni. The sequence goes on along the minus strand of OZ007596.1, from coordinate 172,601,149 downwards.
TTTAAAATTCTTAAATTTAATAAATGATGTTATTTGTATTGAAAGATTATGAAGTTTAGAGGGGGCTCCAGAAGTTGCTAGGAGAGGTTTATCAAACCCTGTCCTCGTCTAGTTACGGCCCTGGGAGGAACATGGGAGAGAGCTGCAGACACATTTTTTCTTTATTCTCTAGTTTAAAGAGTCCAACCTTTTTTTTCCTGAATGTTGTTTGTCATTGCAACCCCAATTTTCAAAAAATAATCTTCACTTTATTTAATCGCAATGTTTCTGCCATTAAATAAAGTAAATTTTTTTATTATGAAATAGTGGTAGCTTGGTAGACCGTGGTTCAAAAATTGGTCACCTTACTCTAGACCGAAATACGATCCAAGTTCAAAATTTTACACAAAATTTGTATAAAAAATGAAAAAGTGACATTTTTCATCCTATTTTGAATACGCTAACAAAGAATTAAAATATAAAAAGAAAATATGGAAACTGAAATTTACTTGCAACTTCCTTCGAAATTTGGCCTCGAGTTTATTGAAAACATCAGTATTCCACCCTTTACGGACTTCTTCAAGATCAAACAAGTCCACTGCAAGGAAAAAAGAATTCTATTATTTCATCTTTAAAATTTACCATTTGTTTAAAATCTTCTATTGGAGAAATTCTTTTATATTTTTTAATTAAAAGATGCTCATGACACTCAGTCAGAAGTCATAACTCATGAATTAAAAGCAACTTGCCGTAAACTGCGGTTTTTTTAACTGTAGGTAAGGTACTTGGACTCTACAACAAAAAACGTTTTAAATCAGTCTTGGTTCTACTATGTTGAGAATATTGTTACCTTCGCTTTCTGTTTAAGTATTTTTCCAGAATTATTGGAAAAGTTTGTCTTGTCATGTCTTTTTGCCATAGTTGTACAATGACATTTTAAGTATACAGAATTGTGATTTTTGAAGATTCTGCCATTGGTTGGATCATGGAAATCACTAAATGTTGTCCCGAGGGAGTATTTAGAATTAATACTTATTTCTATGTAAGAAGAGATTTTAAATGAGAAAATTAATCATGAAACAATTTTAAAATACTATTAACTTTTTTTTTTACTGCGTACTTTTGATATTGATGCTCGAGCGGACTCGAGCTCTGATGACACAATATTTTTCGGGTTCAGGCTTCGAAAAAAGAGTCAGATTTCAATTTTAGTGTCTAGTGCATGTCTGAAAATTTAGATCAGGATAGTCCAAAGCAAGACCAAATGCACCTGAGGCTCAGATATTATTTTTTTTTAATTAAGCGAGATATTAATTAAAATTCATAATGAACATCGCAAAATGGCGCGGCGAAGCCGAAAGCGTTTCACAAATCCGCAAGCAGGGAAGAAAGCAGAGAATGAAAACGCTCTTTTTGCGCCTTTCTAAGCGCACATCGGTAAACTATTTTAAATGAGAAAGAATAAAAAAGACCAAACTATATCTACGTACTTTTCCTTTTCTATCGGTGCAATCCGTCAAAAAATATTAATATTAACCCTTTCAAAATAATTCTTTTCCGAATGACGTTGAGTTATTTTCTGCAATTTTTTAAAATCTGCATCCGTTCTGGAAACCAAAAGACGAAAAAAAGAAAAATTCCAAAAACATCTACATTTATTTTCCTTTCGAACAGTTGGATCAATCAGTTTTAAAAAATAACACTTAAAAAAAAAAATTAGTTTCCAAAAGTCACTTTCGCGATTTTCGTTTTTCTTCTGCAATGTTGCATCCGCTCCCGGTCGGTCACTCATACATTACTAATCAAGCAATATGCCGTTTCACTTTGGTGTTTGGATGGGAAACGGTATTTTATAGCGTGGTTGGCTATCCCCACCTCTCGTTCTCCCATCTTTTCCACTGACAACAGAGCAACATAAATATCTTCAGATTAATTACTTAGAAGATCAAATCTTTCTTGGAATATTATACAGTTCATGCCGCGGGGGAGGCGTGGAGCACTTTGAACCATTCCTTGAATCAATGTGAAATTCAGGCTAAAGTCCTGCGCAGGTCGGGTGTAATATAAATTTTATTTTTTATGTTTAAAAATTAAAAATATGCATATATGTACTCATCCACATTCAAATATATATATTTTTTTCATTTAAAACAGGGTCATTCCATGTCAACTGGCCTAGGGGCTCCCACATGACCCCTTTGAAATTTTATATAATTGATACAGGACATAGATATAGGTATAAGATGGACATCTACAAACTGTCAGGATCAGGAATAGTATAGTTGGGGCGCTAGGGGAACCTTTTTTAAAACTCACTATTTCATGGTCACAGAAAAAACGAGGAAATCACCAAGTTTGCCATCTTATTGCTCATGATACAAGAAACCTTACTTATTGAAAGTAGGTGATCTAGTACAATTTTTTGTGCTAAAAACGTAATTAAGAATATTAAAAATCACAAATCAATACCTTTGTCAGTACTTGGCCTCACAGTAGGCCATACGGCCTGTCGCGATGAATTTTACCCGTACTTTAACATACTGTAACTACTGAAAAAATCATTTTAAAAGTTCGTAACTTTAACAATTAATTACCTATGAAGATGTCATAGAGCTGCTGGAGTTGTTTCTTTCCTACTTAAATATTCATTAATTTATTTAGCTGTGAAATCTAAAAAATTAAAATCAATTCCACCCAATTTTCAGAAGCGTATATCTCAAAAGGGACATTCCTAATATGATTACAGTTAGTACCACTGAAAAGAGCACATCTTAATCTATAAGAAAAACTTTATTTCATTTTGGGCCTCTTACATATAGGAGAAAAATAATAACATTCAAAAGACCTATTTCACGCGAGATTTTTTCCTCGAAGATTTTCTCTGTCAACAGATTTAACACAAATCTTTTTATTTACAATGATAAATGTATAGATAATTATCTCTTGTTGTGGTCCATGGTTGCTTCTGCTCTACTATTCTGAATGATTGGTAACCGCGTCACCAAGGATCACGCCTGATAGCCATGAAAGACTAGCTCCTGGTTGAGCTTCTTTACTACATGCTCACAAGCCTAAATATGAGTATCTAATAGGTTCCCAAGTCTATTATAGAAACTTCTTCGATGATTTTAAGCTTCGATTGGGTTGCTTCAAGGTTTCCAAGTCGTAAAGGACATCTAGTTATTGGTTCAGTTTATCAAATTTCTTATTGATTGAGATTACAAGAGTTTTAGGTAAACTGTATTGCTCATTCATTGTTGTTGCTGTTGGAACTGAAACTGTAGCTATTATATGCTCTTCTGGAATCCAACAAAGGTCTTGTCTAGTGGGCCAATAAAACATTTTGGCAGCTCCATGAGGGTGCATAAAATTTATTAAGACATCGCGCTCTTCAATTGATATTTCACGTACAGTTCCAAATCCACCAATGTCTGTCGTAGATACAGGCAATATACTGTCTAGGATGTGTATCGGAAAGAATGCATAGTGAAATGCAGCCTTACCACTCTTATAAACATGTGTTATAATGAATGGTGCATCATTTGTTATTCTACTGACACGAACTTGTTTTTTATTTACGGGTACAAAATGATGATGATGTTCTCTTGCGCCAGAAACTGTGCATTCGCTTTTGAAACGCTCTTCTTGATCAGCTTGTACTGCTTCAATTTATTTTTTTGAAACAAAAATGAATTTGATTTTCTTTATGTTCTTTTCATAAAATTTATATAGATCCGTCAGAGTTAAATTTTTTTCTTTAATTGGTCTTTGAAGGCTTGCTCTTGCTGCCAGCCACTTTACAGTTCTTCCTATTCCGTCACAGGCTGATTTTCCATGGCTTGTACCAAAGAAATTCCACTCTGCAGAGATTCCAAAGTCACTCTGTTTATAACAAAGATTCAAAATATTTTAAAAATTTTTGCAGCAGATCCGTCCTTAAATAATGTATATGTAAAGAAAAAATCTTCATTCATAAAAATAAATTAATTTTCATACAGATAAACATATTTGCACAGTTCAAAAGTCTTATGTAAGGAATTTTTGGGATTTACTTTGTTCAACACCAAATTCTTTGAAAAAGAGAAATCTCGGAAAAACAGTGTAAAATAGGTTTTTTAAATTTAATTATATTTCCACTATATGTAAGAGGTCCACGATGAGATAGATTTTTCCTTATAGATTAAAGTGTGCTCTGTTTAGTGGTACTAACCGTAATCAAATCAAAAGTGTCCCTTTTGAGATATACAGTTTCTGAAAATGGGGTAGAATTGATGATTTTAATTTTTTAAGAGATTTCGCAGCTGAATAAATGATTGAATATTTAAGCAGGAAAGAAGCAACTTCAGCAGCTCTATGACATCTTCTTAGGTAATCTATATCTATACTATTATATAAAGAGGAAACAGTGACTGACTGACTGACTGACTCATCAACGCCCAGCCGAAACTACTAAAGTTGGGGTCACGAAATTTGGACTGTAGATTGCTGTTACGGCCTAGGCAAGCAATAAGAAGGGATTTTTGAAAATTCCCCCCCGAAGGGTGTTAAAGAGGGGTTCGAATGTTTTAGGTCAGAGGTTCCCAAACTATGGTACGTCGTGAGGTGAAGCTCTGGCTACTGTTACGAAGAAGTCCGATACTGGTACGTGAAATAAAATACAGAATGCAGCATATTATTATGGAATCAAAAACTCTTGTCTTTATTAACTTGGAAATTTTCAAAAACATTTCGTTATATGAAAAACAAATACAGGAATAAACTAAACATCCAATCTGACTTATAACTATAATGCTACCTAATATTGAGCCAGACATGAGAAAGCTGTGCTTTATAAAACAAGCTCACCCTTTTCATTAGCGATAGAAACAAATTAGTGCAATTAGCCTGCTATAAATGTATATGAATCAGTGTGCGCCAATATGTCATTAAGTATTGTAGCTTTTTTCCTAGAACAAAACACTATATTTTGATATTGTATGCATTGTTAAAAATGAATGATGATACTATTTTTTTACTTGAATGTTATTTATTTTAAAGCAGTCAGTCTAAGTATCAATTTAGTAATGAAATCATTCATTTTTAACAATGCATACAATATCAAAATACAGTGTTTTGGTATAGGAAAATATGCTAAGGCGGAAACATAGAAGACCGGTCATATATTTCGCTTTAGACAGTTTCATTTTTTGCGGGTTTTTAGGTGCGTTCGTAATTATATAAATACGTAGCACCTATTGTCGTTGCTTGGTCCGTCCGTCCGCATATAACAACGCAAAAACTACCCAACCGAATGGTTTAAAATTTAAGATATATTATCTTTGCAGAATTTTGTCGAGACATTTCAAATTTTATTAAAATCGAATCAAAACTTTAGGAGATATAAATAAAAATATTTATTAAGAAATTTGATTTTTTTTTTTAAATCGGTGCTTTCTTGTCAGAGGAGCTTTCGATGGATGTTAAATCGTCAAGCGACCGAGACACTTTTTTTATTACAGAAATTAATCTGCAGACTATTAATTCATTTCACAGAATTAAAAATCATCTAGGTCTGAATATTTATATAACTAGCTATAGTACGAACGCACCTCGTATGTCACGTTTGACGTACAATTTCCAACTTGTTCTATATTACTAGCTTTATGTTTGTTACCTGGTGGTACGCGGAAGTATGAACTTTGATTTAGAGGTACGTCGACCCAAAAGTTTAGGAACCCCTGTTTTAGGTCATTTTGCCATATCTCAGCAGCAGTTATAGGTTCGAATGTTTTAGGTCATTTTCCATATCTCAGCAGCAGTTATAGGTAGGAGAGCGAAAATCAGGAAAACAAATCTACTAAAAAATGATTAAACACCTATTTCAGCGATTTTAGAAATTCCCCCCCAAAAGGGGGTTAAAGGGGGGTGGTCGAATGTTTTAGGTCATTTCGCCATATCTCAGCTGCAGTTATAGGTAGAAGCGCGAAAATCAGGAAAACAAATGTACTAAAAAATGATTAATCGTGTATTTCAGCGACTTTAGAAATTCCCCTCCCGGAGGGGGTTAAAGGGGGGGGGGGTCGAATGTTTTAGGTCATTTTGCCACATCTTAGCACCAATTTTAGTTAAAAGCGCAAAAATCAGGAAAACAAATCTACTAAAAACATAATTAAACATGTATTTCAGTGATGTTGGAAATTCTCCCCCCCCGAGGGGTTAAAGGGTGGTGGTCGAATGTTTTAGGTCATTTCGCCATATCTCAGCAGCAGTTATAGGTAGGAGCGCGAAGATCAGGAAAACAAATCTACTAAAAAATGATTAAACACCTATTTCAGCGATTTTGGAAATTCCCCCCCAGAAGGGGGTTAAAGGGGGGTGGCCGAATGTTTTAGGCCATTTCGCCATATCTCAGCAGCAGTTATAGGTAGGAGCGCGAAAATCAGGAAAACAAATCTACTAAAAACATGATTAAACATGTATTTTAGTGATATTGGAAATCCCCCCTCCGAGGGGTTAAAGGGGGGTGATCGAATGTTTTGGGTCATTTCGCCATATCTCAGCAGCAGTTATAGGTAGGAGCGCGAAAATCAGGAAAACAAATCTAGTAAAAAATGATTAAACATGTATTTCAGCGATTTCAGAAATTCCCCTCCCGGAGGAGATTAAAAAAGGGTCGAATGTTTTAGGTCATTTTGCCATATCTCAGCAGCAGTTATAGGTAGGAGTGCAACAATCAGGAAAACAAATCTACTAAAAACATGATTAAACATGTATTTCAGTGATTTTGGAAAACCCCCCCGAGGGGTTAAAGGGGGGTGGTCGAATGTTTTAGGTCATTTCGCCATATCTCGGCAGCAGTTATAGGTAGGAGCGCAACAATCAGGAAAACAAATCTACTAAAACAAGAACGAAAAATCATGCGCCAAGCATAGATTATATAGCACTTTCCGACGCTTCCAAAATAATTTTACAAAACATACCGTTTAATAAGCTAAAAGATAACATCTAAGTAAACAATTTGGAAAACGCATAACATATTTAAAAACATAATTTCAGGAATTTCGAACAGATACAATATTCGGAAAAGTATCCGAGTACTTTTATTCAACCCTGTATATGATCTGTATATGTATATATACTATATAGGATAATAAATTTTAGTTTAGTTAGGAAACGCGTAGCACAGTTTAAAATTCTCCTTCTGGAGTTTCTGTCAATAAACGGAAATGTGTTCTCGAACTTTTGTGCTACCCTGTATATGAAATACAGAATTTATACACACCCAGTAATAGACAAAAAGTAAAAATACTTAAAACGCCAGGAATTATTGTTAACAGTCAGTAGATAATTCTTTTGTATGTCCCTGTAAATGAACGATGACTGCTAGACACACACTATTCTGTAGTAAGCCTCTTGTAATGCACCTTAGTAATATATATAAATTTCAATGCGTTTAAAATAGTGAAACATTATTTAAATAAACCGCAGACGATTTTTCTCCATAGACGTAATCTAACGGAATTCTTTTGACTGTCCATGTATAGTAACTATAAGTGGTATGCACACCCTATTCCATATTAAGCTTCTTCTAATGCATCTTAGTGATATATATAAATTTCAATGCGTTTAAAATAGTGAAACATTATTTAAATAAACCGCAAATAATTGTTCCCCATAGACCGCAATGTAACGGAATTCTTTTGAGTGTCCCTGTAAAAAAACTACAAGTGCTACACACTTCCGTTGAAATAGGGAACATGCTATAGATAACGACAATAACATATAAAAATTGCAGAGCAATCCGAGCATATTTACGGGAGTTAGAGCACGGACAGACGGCCAGACAAACCGAAGTCATAAGCACTTTTCAACTAGGTTGAAAAGTGCTAAAAATGATTAAACATGTATTTCAGTGATTTTGGAAATTCCCCCCCCCCCCCCCCCCACGAAGTGGTTAAAGGGGGGTGGTCGAATCTTTTAGGTCATTTCGCCATATCTCAGCAGAAGTTACAGGTAGGAGCGCTAAAATCAGGAAAACAAATCTACTAAAAAAAGATTAAACACGTATTTTAACGATTTTAGAAATTTCCCCCTGAAGGTGGTTAAAGGGGGTGGTCGAATATTTTAGGTCATTTCGCCATACCTCAGCAGCAGTTTTATGTAGTATTCCACTAATTGAAACCCTGACTGAAAACACATCATTCTACGTGCGTCTTGATTTAAATACACGTCAGTCAGATACAGTCATAGTTTAAAAATCGTATCAAAGAATTTTCGCCACGTATTATAATTCTAGAAAATTAAAGAACTACGTTGCAGTCAACACATTGTCTACTCGTGCAAAGCCGGGACGGGCCGCTAGTATATTGCTAAAGTGACTAATGTTTAAATTAATTTATTCAGTAGATACAGCTTGTTAAAAAAAGGGTAAAATTCATCGCTACAAGCCATATGTCCTACTTTGAGCAAAGTAATGATAAAGAGAATGATTTGCGATTTTTAATACTCCAATTATGTTTTTTAGCACTTAAAGTTTCACTAGATCACCTATTTTTAATAAGCAAGATTTATTGTATCTTGAGAAATAAGTGGGCAAAATTAGTGATTTCATCATTTTTTCTGCGACAATGAAATAGTCAATTTTACTGAAGCATCTCCAGGAGCTAGTCTTTCATGGCTATCGGGCGTGACCCCTTGGTGACAGGGTTACCAATCATTCAGAATGGTAGAGTAGAAGCAATCACGGGCCACAACTAGAGATAATTATCTATACATTTATCATTGTAAATAAAAATATTTGTGTTAAATTTGTTGAAAGAGAAGATCTTCGAAGAATAAATATCGCGTAAAATAGGTCTTTTGAATAATGTATATGTAAAGAAAAAATCTTCATTCATAAAAATAAATTAATTTTCATACAGATATTTGCACAGTTCAAAAGTCTTATGTAAGGAATTTTTGGGATTTACTTTGTTCAACACCAAATTCTTTGAAAAAGAGAAATCTCGGAAAAACAGTGTAAAATAGGTTTTTTAAATTTAATTATATTTCCACTATATGTAAGAGGTCCACGATGAGATAGATTTTTCCTTATAGATTAAAGTGTGCTCTTTTTAGTGGTACTAACCGTAATCAAATCAGAAGTGTCCCTTTTGAGATATACAGTTTCTGAAAATGGGGTAGAATTGATGATTTTAATTTTTTAAGAGATTTCGCAGCTGAATAAATGATTGAATATTTAAGCAGGAAAGAAGCAACTTCAGCAGTTCTATGACATCTTCATAGGCATCTCATGACATCTCATGACCCCTCATGACATCTTCATTATACATATTTTCCCCCTATATGTAAGTCGCCCAAAATGAAATAAAGTTTTTCTTATAGATGAAGATGTGCTCTTTTCATTGGTACTAACTGTAATCATATCAGCAGTGTCCCTTTTGAGATATACGCTTCTAAAAATTGGATGGAATTGACGATTTTAATTTTTTAGAAGATTTCACAGCTGAATAAATTAATGAATATTTAAGCAGGAAAGAAACAACTCCAACAGCTCTACGACATCCTCATAGGTAATTAATTGTTAAATTGACAAACTTTTAAAATAATTTTTTCAGTAGTTAAACATGTTAAAATACGGGTAAAATTCCTCGCGACAGGCCGTATGGCCTACTGTGAGGCCAAGTACTGACAAAGGTATTGATTTGTGATATTTAATACTCTAATTACGTGTTTTAGTACAAAAAGTTGTACTAGATCACCTATTTTCAATAAGTAAGGTTTCTTGTATCATGAGCAATAAGATGGAAAACTTGGTGATTTCCCCGTTTTTTCTGCGACCATGAAATAGTGAGTTTTACAAAAGGACTCTCCTAGCACCCCAACTATACTATTTCTGACACTGACAGTTTGCAGATGTCCATCTTATACCTACATATATGTCCTGTATCAATTATGTAAAAGTTGAAGGGGGTCGAGTTGGAACCATGCCAAAATTTAGGCCACTTGACATGGAATGACCCAACAGCCGGCGGACCTTTAACATTGGCTTGCAAGTATCTCAGTGTGACTGAAGCAGCCTCTTGATAAATTTCAATTTTTTATCGCGTATTTCGATTACTTACCTGTTAAATTTTTATTTTATTTATATTATATTATTTAATTATTTACTAGCTGATCCGCCCGGCGTTGCCTGGTCCCATAAAACAATAATACGAAACGCGAAATCACTCTAAAAATCGCTGCTCTAAATCGTACCTCTGGTAACTCTTTGTCTTTTGGAAATTAAATAGAGAGATGGACCCCGAAGCGGAAGTAAATTTAATACCACCTCCTCAAGTGTCTGGACCATTTGATTCAAAGCAGATCATTTTTTGGTCAAAATTTAAAAAAAAGGTTCCCTTTGGAGTTTCACAAAAATTACATTTTTGGAATAAGAAAAATAAACTACGTACAGACTGAGTTTCGATTCAATACCTCCAATACTTTTCTTAATACTAGAGGATGAGTGAAAATGAAAAGAAAAACATTTTCCCGCGCTGGGATTACATAATCGCATTCAGCAGCCGGCTGGGGTTTATTTTGATCCAACGATCTACGATAAGAATTTAAGAATAAATAATAATAATAATAATAAATACCTTACCCTTCTGAAGTGCAATCAAGGATTTTTTATTTCCATTTACTGCAGATAATAATCCAAACAATGTAATTATAAAATATTCTTGAGTAACAACCCAGTACCAGGCACTTGTCTCCAAGGCAGAGTGCCGCCAAATTTTTCAAGCGGGGAAGAAATGTTTAAAAAATACATATTATTTTATTAAAATGAATTATTCTTGAAATTTTAATTAAGTTTTATAGATTTACTTCGAATGAATTACTTATAATCACTTATATGTTAATATTCTTTAACATGAATGTGATTAATAAGTTTTAATTCTGAGCACAAAAATCTTACTCGAAACTTACAAAAAGCGTCATCCTTTTTTTTTTATCTTTACATCCAATTTTTAGATGCCACATAGGTTGGATTGACAATATTTTGAAACTTACCCCTCTCGCCACATTCTAATCAGGTGACATGCTAGCAGACTAGAGTGGAAAAGAATCGCGTTTTATGTGCATGGAATGGAAAATGCCTTTAAAATTGGCTTTTCCATTAAAAGTACGAGAGAAGAGGGAGATCATGCGCTTGCTGCCAGCACGAGTAGAGGTATTGGAGAGACAAAATGTCGTTTGTGCTCATTTTTTAGTTCAATTTTTGTAAAAAAATAAAAAAATAAACAAATAAATAACAAAAAGTCAAATTAAAAAACTTAGTCGCCAGATTAAAAAAAAAAAGTTGGTCGCCAGTGGCGATCTGGCAACCGTATTTGTCAAGCCCTGCGTCATTACCTAATATAAATATCGAAAAACGGTTTTCACCATCAGAAAGAAAACGTTAGATGCAGACGTAATGCATAAATTTCGAAATTTAGGCGAAATTAAAACAAGTGGGTAAGTGTGATCGAAGATTGCACAAAGGGTTTCGTTTAATATTCCTTTCAAAACATTTTATCCTTTCTTTAATAAATCCTAATAAATTTCATTTTCCAAAAAAGTCATGTTTTTTATAAAGTAAAAATTTACCGGTCTATTTTTCTCGTTTTTTCGAATATCTGAACCGGCCCGATAGCGGGCGAAACCCGCTATTATACTCTGTCATAATAATATCTGTCATGTGGACTAAATGCGATATTAAAAAAAAAATCAATTTCAAAATGTTAAAATATTCCAATATTTCCATAATCGGGTTTTTATCATGATTCAATACGTTCCTCGAACTCATATATTTACTACTAGCTGTTACCCGTGACTTCGTTCACGTAACATTAAAAGAAAAATAAATGTACTAATCAAGCAAAATATTTCACTCCTGATAATTAAAAACGTAAGTAATTAACTAACTCTTTATCACATTTCATAGAAGAAAATACGATATTTCTTTGTTATAGGGGCCTTGACATAAATCAGTTTAAGAAATGTAAAATTTTGTGCCAAATAACCGCGAAAAGGAAACTGCAACCAATGGAAAAAAGACGGCCAAATAAAATCGTGAAATCGACGAATTGGGTAAAAAGAAATGTCAATTTTACCTGATAAACCATTTTACTTTTAACGACTTTGAGAAACGTTTTAACAGCCATCATTTAAAAATAATTAATTGGAAATAGTATATGCTTTTTCTTTAAATTCAATTCTTGTGAATAGGGAGTAATAATTCTACACCTAAATGCAAGGAGCTTCAATTGCAAAGCTTTTTGCAGCCCAAAATTACATGCAAACGTAACACTTAAATTGAAAAGCTTTTTGCAACCCAAAATTATATGTAAACATTACTTTTGCATGTAATTTTACTGTAATCAAGATTTTTTTTTCACCAACTATTCAAATTGAAAATAAAATACTTTTTTTTCAGTTTGAATGAGAAAATGGCATAAAAATATATTAATCCGTTTTATTTCTCCTTTTTCATCCACAAAAATGGAGTAATTTAAGTACCATTTTTAGAGAAATTTCGTTAAAATTTACAAAAAAAAATATTAATATCTCGGAATCTAATTCAAAATTTTAAATTCTCAGAGTTTATATGACATCCTCGAATCAATGATAACCGGTGTTAAGTAAATCACGTTGCATTAAGAGGAGTAGTTGTGAAATACACACAGTCAGATTTTAACTTAATAGACTTGTGTTAAATTTTCTTTTCCTAATAATCTTACTGATGCTTGTATTATTAATTACAGAGTTCAGAGAATAAATAGAGATGAAATGTTTATGTTTGGCGTGATGCTGAAAATGCAATCCTACAGTCGGCCCAAACAATTGGCGGCTTGCTTTGAAAACCTCTCCCCGTCCAACGAATCCAGTCATTGTTCCACGTGCAGCCTCTCTCTATCCAATGAAGTCAGCCCTTGGGCCTAATGATTTGAGCGATAACCGGCTTCATATTGCAAGCCAATTTTACGGTTCATTACCTCTCTATTCTTTTACTGTACTCCGTGATTATTAGGTGCGTTCGTAATTATATAAATACGTAGCACCTATAGTCGTCGTTTGGTCCGTCCGTCTGTCCGTCCGTCTGTCTGTCTGTCTGTCCGTCCGTCCGTCTGTCTGTCCGTCCGTCTGTCTGTCTGTCCGCATATAACAACGCAAAAACTACCCAACCAAATGGTTTGCAATTTGAAATATATTATCTTTGCATAAATTTGTCGAGACATTTCAAATTTTATCAAAATCGAATCAAAACTTTAGGAGATATTAATAAAAATATTTATTAAGAAATTTGATTTTTTTTTTAAATCGGTGCTTTTTTGTTATATGAGCTTCCGATGGATGTTAAATCGTCAAGCGACCGAGATACTTATTTTATTACAGAAATTAATCTGCAGACGATATAATTCATTTCACAGAATTAAAAATCATCAAGATCTGAATATTTATATAACTAGCTGATACATATATATCTGAATATTTATATAACTAGTTAAGATATTTGTATGAACAGTGTCATAAAATATATACTTAACTAGCTGTTTAACCCGTTCTACGCACGGGATATCATGAATTTAATTCTAAAACGTGCGTACGAACGCACCTCGTTTGTAACGTTTGACGTACAATTTCCAACTTGTTAATGTATGAAATTGATACACGCTCCATTTGAAACATATTTAAAAAATCCCGTTTTATTATAACGTCACTTTGATCCCAGAGAAATTTCTTTTCAATGATATAATTCTTGTTAATTTTCTTTTCCTGGTAATAATAACGTGAATTTTAGCAGAAAACTCACATCTGTTTGTAACTGATATTCAAGCTTATTATTAATCAGTATAAAAAAAAATCTGTCAGTTATTCATCTTAAATGTGACGTCCATTATGTATATACTTTTATTATACACTGATAGTCATGCTCTTTGTAATATTACGAATATTTAAAAATACGTTTTATTTATGACGTCATATTTGTTCAAGCCAAGAAGGATCCTTTTCATAGTTCCATGGTTGAAGCGAAATATTTTTCTTAATAATATAATTATTGTTAATTCTTCTTTCTAATTATAACGCAGTTTTTGACAGAAAAATATCTTTTTAATGTAACCGATATTCATACTTCATGTATAATAACAAATACTCCATATTCTTGTTTCAAATATCACAGAAATTTATCTTATTTTGAATTATTTTCATTTTTCACGTGAAAATCGCTCAATTGAAACTTAATTGTTGAGGAAAAATTATTTTTTCGCATTTTTATTTATTGGCAACGATCAAAGCCCTAGCAACGATAAAGTAAAATGGTTAAATTTTATCTAAAAATGACCATTGATTCTCTATGAAAATAATCAAATTTTGAATTATTAAGAAAAGTATTTGAATAAAATAAACAAAAACCAGTCTATGTTCATTTCCGGGTTATAATCCACCTATATGCAAAGATACAGGGCCATTAATTTCTCCATTTTGACGCTGGCTTCAGCCTAACATTTGCACACAATCGGATTTATAATATTATTAGGATTAGGATTCTCTATTACTCATATTGAAATTCTCTTTGTATTATTCTCAAACATTTGGAAAATCCGTTATGACGTCAGATTAATGTTCTTTTTAATTCTCTAATGACGTCATATTAAGTTGTTTTCTGTATTTACACATACTCATACCCATTGTATTATTGAGAAATGTTTGAAAATTTCCTTTTTATTACCAATATCACGTCATATTAATATTTTTTTTTTTTCCCCAATTGGTGAAACTTTTTATTTCATTTTCATTTTCACGTGGAAATCTTTAATTGTTGGCAACTGCTCTAACGAAAAATGTTTAAATTTAATAGGAAAAGGCTGTTAGATTTTTGGTTTTTTATCTCTATATATTAAAATCTACAAAAAATAACTTTTCAAAAGTAAAAAAAAACAGCCAAGCTTAAAAAAAAAACGAAAGTTGTGGCTAAAAAATGGTGTGATATCAAATTTCCAAGCTTTTATTATAGTACTTATTTAACTTTTTTCCATTAAATAAGTTATCATATATATAAGTCGAGTACTACGTATATGTTAATAGAAATCGTTTTCTCCTGTACTAAACACATCCTAACCTGTTTCTGAAAATTCAATTTTTTTCAAATTATGCATGATGGGCTTGGCGGCCATCTTTCCATATTACACAAAATTCTAAGCACCTATATCCGTAGTTAAAATCCGAAGTTCAAAATTGTAACTTAAGCAAATATTTTAATCATTTCGTTTTCGTTTTCGGTTATCAAAATATTGGTCTTCCTCAATTTATCTGTTCGTAGTTAAAATCAGAAGTTCGACATTGTTATAAACATATTACGTTGCAAACATATTACGCTTTTACTTTAGAAATTGGAGGGCTTAGAAATGTGGAAAGATGGTCGCCAAGCCCCTCATGCATAATTTGAAAAAAAAAAAAATGAATTTTCAGAAACACGTTAGGATGTATTTAGTACAGGAGAAAACGATTTCTATTAACATATACGTAGCACTCGACTTATATAATGATAACTTATTTAATGGAGGAAAAAAGTTAAATAAGTACTATAATAAAAGCTTGGAAATTTGATATCACACCATTTTTTAGCCACAACAGTAGGTGAGAAAGGGGGGTTTTGCCCCATGAGGCGGTGCTGCGGTGCAGCACCGCCTCAAAATTGTTGTAAAAGACTACGATGATAAAATTCAAACTTAAAATCGAGGGTGGGGCGAAAGGGTGTGCTATAGGAGAGGGGGTTTTAGGAGGGGGCAGCATGTTATAGTAGGGGGGGTATTTTTTTAAGGGGGGGGGGCTTAATTTTAAAAAATTTAAAATTGTCTTATATTACGAGGTATCGGCTATGGTAGAGTACGACTACTATCCCCTTGCCCCCCCCCCCCCCCCCAATTTTTTTTTTTTAGGAGAGATAAATTTTAAAGTGGTGTCGCCCTCTATCGGTAAGTATGAAAATTATGGAATTTAAAATGACTGCTTCTGAATTTTAAGTTATAGCATAGTATAAAATAAAATATTCTAAAGTATCTCATCATACTGCTTATAATGGAAATTTAAGTTATAGCATGGTGTAAAATGGAAATATATAGTTATAGCATAGCACTTAATAAATAATTTTAAAGTGTCTTAGCAAACTGCTTACAATGAAAATATTTAGTTAAAGCATAGCACTTAATAAAATATTTTAAAGTTTCTTACCAAACTGCTTACAATGGAAATTTAAGTTATAGCATGGTGTAAAATAAAGTAACTTACCACTGCTTACAATGGAAATATATAGTTATAGAATAGCACTTAATAAATAATTTTAAAGTATCTTACCATACTGCTTACAATGGAAATTTAAGTTATAGCATGGTGTAAAATAAAGTAACTTACCACTGCTTACAATGGAAATATATAGTTATAGAATAGCACTTAATAAATAATTTTAAAATGTGTTACCATAGTGCTCGCAAAGGAATATGAAATAGAAATTTAAGTTCTAACATAACGCTAAATAAATAATTTTAAAGTTTCTTAGCAAACTGCTTACAATGAAAATATTTAGTTAAAGCATAGCACGTAATAAAATATTTTAAAGTTTCTTACCAAACTACTTACAATGGAAATATTTAGTTATAGCGTAGCACTTAACAAAAATTTTAAAGTGACACATGTAAATAATTATAGTTATAAACCGACATATAGGCAGATAGGCAGGCACACAGACAAGCAGGCAGGCAGGTAGGCAGACAGACAGACACACACACAGTGAACTATTTGTTACGTACACAAGCATGCATATACGAAGTGAACTAATTGTAATAAAATACAAGACGTGCATACGTTTTAAAACATTTTTTTTCTTCACAGAAATTAAGAAAATATTAAATTTCGACTGCAACTTTCACTTTGAAATAGCGTACTCCGTTGTTAAAAATTATTAGCTTTTAACAAACATTTATATGAAGCGGGGTTCGAACCTCGAACCTGACAAAATGATCACATGATGTGTTGATTTGCAGTAGGTTTAAACGAACACACCATGAGACCATGTTTATTAGACGCGATTTAAGATATATAAGAAAAGGTGTCACGTGACTGAACATATTGGATTATTACTATACAGTACTAATGATATTATAAATTTTGTAAAATAATTTAAGCTTTACGATAAACTTTAATGTTTAAACTTACAAACACATTGGAATGTATTTATAACATATAAAATAACCTTATAAAAGGTTGGTTGGTTTGTTGGTTTTATAAACTTGCAAAGCAAAGCGTATCTTACCAATTTGCATACAAGAGATTTTGTAACATAAATTATATAATACAGCAAATTTTAACTTACCAAGTGAGGTTTAAGGATACTGTAATAGAATTTTTAATTGTATACTTTAAAAAAGAAAGTTTAACTTACCATTATGTTTATGCTCGGATTCGAACTGTCAACCTTTTGGCTAGCTTTCCAATGCGCTCCCAATTACGCTACGATGGCTCCGTACAATTAATATAAATAATGAAACCTAACACAATGTTACTTTTTTTTCCTAAGATTTTCAAGTTAATAAAACAGGATATGACGACATTTATAGAATAACATCCTGTTTTACAACGATAAGAATAGCAATATAAGAAGCTTGTACACCATAATGAATTTACTGTTTAAAGTTTTGACTTAAACGATTATTCTTCTAATTACTTAAAACCTTGCTGTATATTTGCTTGATCACCTATCTGTTTACCCTGCTTTTTGGATACTTCTAAACCTGAAAATGACTACTTCGCTTAACACATCTTACTATGAAATTTCAGAAATCAGCGAATTTAGTAGAATATTTCAGTATTTTGACGTTTTTACCCCATACCATTGGGACTTAGGGGAGGATACGATTGTCGAAGTGCAAATGAATAAGGACTGTGAGTTAAACGTTCACATTCAAAAATATAAAGAATTTGAGAATAGTGGTAAAATGTACCCTACAAATGAAGGAATTACAATATCGTGCGCAACCTTTGATAAATTTGAAACGAGAATGACAAAATTTAATTTTGACTCTGCAGAAAAAGAAACATTCGTATCTAACAACGACTTACTAACGATTTATGTGGATAAGGAATCATGCATACTGCAAAAACTATTGAAACCTGATTGTTTACTACTTACAAAAGAACAATTTCTCAAACTAGAGAAAAACTGTATTGAAATTAGCGAATGTCTTATTCAAACTTTTTTAACAAAACTTTTACCTGGTTATGTTTTAAAAAACGTAAAAATATGTAAATGTTCTCACTTTACAGAGGAAGAGGCGATGGACTATTTTTTAGAATGCTTCGATCATGAATTAGAGAGATCAGTATATCGCACGTTTGACTGTTATTTATGTTCAATCGGCCAACCAGTAGAAATGGATCATGAATGTATGAGATATAATTTAAGAAAACAGTTTAACTGGTGCGCAGACAGTGCTTTGTTAAATTTCAACATTAAGGAATTTGTGAAAAACCTGCTAGAGAAATGTACATGTAATTATACTTATTTATTTTTTGAATCTATGAATGTAGACTTTTATAATAAGCATTTGAGCAATGTATTTATAAATTAACGTAGAAATGTTTTATATTTAATAAATATTTGTTTAGTTTTTCATCATGTGTCTGTTTTTTATTTATGTATAAGGAATAAATAAGTTTAGTTTTCGGAAAGTTTTACAATTTTTATTCAGAAAATGTAGAAACTTGTTTTATTTTTCTACAAAAATTAAGGATTTTATACTATTTCATTAAACATGTGTACCATTATTATAATATAACTTACATATTGTATACAAAATACTACCCTTTACTTGATAAATTATTTAAGATTTTAAACCAAAACTGAGCGAATATTATAAAGATTATCGAGTTTGAAAATAGATCTGTTGTCTACCAGAGCAAAAACAGGAAACTACTTATTTGCGGATAACATCCCTGTTTTCTTACTGATAACGATACTTCTTGTATAGATTAAGGTATAAAAATTATTTCATTTACTTAATTAGCAATACCATATAATGAACGAGTATATTCACACATTTAAATTTGCATTTTAAGCCACGATGAATACATAATAAAACATTACTTGTATACTTTTACATAAAAATTGAAAATGCATTTATACTTAACGAAATCACCCACTGTATAATAAAAGATACTTTGCTAAATTACTTATGTTTAACATACAGACTAATTTCTGTATACGATATATAACACGTGACGCTATTTTTAATTATTTTAAGCATGCGCGCCCTCTACAATTAAATAAATATTCATGAAAAGTTTTATTTGAAATAATATTCATACTGTTTCTGTGCCGTTAAGACGTTCTAATTTTTTCTCCGTTTAAGTGATCTGCGATTTTAATTGATTTAAATTAAATAAGTACAATGCAAGACATGGTGTTAGACGAACCAACCAAGATAAGAAAAGCCTTGACATCGGAGTTTAAGGAGCAAATAGACTGTACTATTTTAATGAAACCTGTTTTGAATAAGGAACCAATGGCCTCTTCATCAGATCAAGTCGATCAAAAGTTACCTTTTACATGTGATACATGTAAAAAAGTATTTACTAAAAAATATATGTTATTAAGACATATGAACTTACATTTAGAAAAAAAACCCTCTAAGTGTGATAATCTGTTTACGACAAAGAGCGCTTTACAGGGTGATATGCTAATTAATCCCAAGACATCTGCCACATATAAATGTGAGAAATGCAGTAAGACTTTCTCACGAAAAAATGTGTTAGTTAGACACATGAAATTTCACTTAGAAAAGAAACCTTTTAATTGTAAAATGTGTTCGAAATCATTTGTGCAGAAAAGCGACTTACAAAAGCATAACTTAGTACATTCTAAACAAGGCGTTATGCATAAATGTAATGATTGTGATAAAAAGTTTTTACGGGAAAAAAATTTAGTAAATCATACTATGATTCATAACACCCCTCAGCAAAAGCAAAGGAATATTGAACCGTTTACCAGACACTATAAATGTGTCGATTGTTCTGAAATATTTAATCACAGATTTGACTTAGTGAAGCATAGAAAAATTCATCTCTCGCCCAAAGAACATATATCTGAACAGCGTACTGAACTTTTAAACCATTTACAGAATTTATTACTACGTATAGACACTTTACAAAATGCTATAAAAAATGAAACTATTCCTTTTTGAAATATTGACTTTACCAATTTATTTGAACTATACAACTTCTTGTATATACTAATGTATGTATTTAAATAATTAAATAAATAATAGATAAGTGAAAAAGCTTTTGTGTTTTATTTTTCAATATGATTATATTATATCACTATTATGTGAATGAATGGACTTAATTTAAACCCTATGTATAAAAATAAATTTCTTGCACTTTTACAAGAAGTAAAAATTTAATACAAATATATTTCAGATTTTTTAAATATATTATTGATTCACATATGATAGTTAAATTAATATGCTATTAAACATATAATTTTGTATAATCTATATTATTAATTTTCTTTAACACATATTACTTTTTTACAATAAATCGATTTAACTAATTATACATTTGTGTAATTAAACAAACTTATTTTACTAAATATACGTATCGATAATTAATTTTTATTATTTACATACACATGATTATACTTTTTATCGTACGCGATTAACTATTTATACATTTAATAAGCGTTGCCATACCCGCTTTTATAAGTAATTAGATATTATAAAGCATGCGGATTTCACATAAACAAGCAATATTCATTAAATGAACAATTTGAATCTTTAAGCTATAACGTCACATTTACTTTTAAACTTGCTTTTAACTGTAACCATCACTCTTTTTTAACCTATGTTACTAACTGTTTAGATATAATATAATCAGTTTACTGTTGACTTTTGTCGTGACTGAACCTTTTACTGTTTGTTATTTAAAAATGGCTTGTGAATTAGATGGAATTAAACGGTCGTGTGAAGAAATGGCTTCTTCAACAAAGTTTCAACGTTTAGATAAACGTATGGAAAATTCTGATTTTTATAATAATGAATTTTTACCCAAATCTAATATACAGGAGAACTATGAAACACTATCACCTACCATGGACTTGTATGCAGCAGAGCCTAAGATTACCAAGGATTCTACAACACCAATATTTACTAACTGTGATAATGACGAAACGTCTTTCCCCGACACCTGTTGTGAGTCTACCTCTGCTAAAAGCTTTTTGGATACAATGTTTAAGGATCTAGATTTTAAAAATTTGGAAACATATCTTACCTCACAGCCTACAAGTGGTTTAATTTCTTCAAATGAACCATCAACTAGCATTACACATAGTAGTGAACAATTATATAACATATCCCCTCTCATCGCATGTGTGAATAACATTTCCAAAACCAAACATGGTAAATCTCGCATTTTTGTCATGTTTCGGATTAAACTTGCTGATTTTATATTTTTAACTTTAAAACGACATTATAAACAGTTTTATGTACATATTGAAGAGATCAAACACAATGTATTTACAAATGAAGAAATTTCATCAACAAATAGAATTTTTATGGATATTTCAACATGGTATGAATTCCAATATAAAATTTTTGGATTTAATTTAAAATATAAAAGTTCATCGTTTATTGCTAACAATACAGTATTAGTGTTAAATTATAATAATTCTATTATGCAAATAAAAAATTTAAAGAATTATACACATTGTGTTTTAAACGATTTTCAGTTAGAAAATTTAAAAGAAAAAGCTATTGATTTTAATAGCAATCTTATTAAACACTTGTATACAGTTCATCTACCGCAGTTAATTAAGCAAAAATGCACACTCGTTAATTTACCTTCTGAAATCGAGCGTGTTTTACTAACGAAACTTATCTCTTCTATTGAGGATAATGTACTGACAATATTAAACCAAATTTATGAATGTGTAGGATGTATATTTAGACACCAATCCCAAAGTCTACATACATGTTTCACCTTTAATAAACGTGAAAGATTTAACCACTTAGGGGATATGATTTTAATGCTTGTAAATTTTGATTATGTTATTTCAAGGTTTTTAAACGGAGTTGAATGTATCAGTGAAAACTTTTTACGTAACATTAATGTGGAATTTATTCGAAATGTATTATTTAAGTCCTGAAAATAAAATATTTTGCTTTAAATCTGTGTGTGTTTATTTAAACAAAATGTGTGTGTGTTTATTAATATTGTTTAACTTGCAATTTAAGATTAATGATTTCTCTTATATGTTTATAACAGAAACATGATAACATAGTATGTATACTAAATGTTAGTAACATACTACACATGTTAGTAAATGTATTTTTGAACTATTATAAAAGTTTTTAAAATTTTACAAGATAACAAAATTATTTTTCAGTTAAAAAAGTTTTATAAATTTACAATTTTAAATTTAAAACTTAATAAAAGTATTTTATACTTTATCAATGTTGATTCGTCTTGTACGTTAATATTATATAATGGTAACATACTATATAGTTGTTATGTTACTACATATACTTATAAAAATAATTTAAACATGTTATATTATTGTAAAAGTTTTTAAAAAATTACAAACTAACTTAATTAAATTAAAAAATTATAAGTAAACAAAATAATTATTTTTTTAATTAAAATAAATTAACAAAAATGAAAAGTTATCAAAATTATTTTATAAATGTTTTAAAATACTTAATTTTAATAAATTGTGTCTATGTATACATATATACATGTGGAACTTTAGTTAAGTAATAGACTTTGTCATTAGAAACCCTATATTCTGATAATTAATAACAATTAGCTTTAAATTAAAGAAATAGATTAATTTATACTTACAAATATAACCCACTTATAATAGCACGTCCATCTTACATAGTTACTTCAGACATTATGATTGTTTCTATCCTAGCAACAGGATGTTTTTGTCGTACCACGTGATTTCCTTTAAAGTCATGTGATCATGAAGATAAGAATTAAACACAACGTGTTTGACATTTTCACTTCTGCTATAGAAGAGGCTTGTTTGGTAAGTTATAATGTCCTGTATTCTTTATTTTACACTTTATTTTACAATTTATTAAGAAGGTCTAATTTAAATAACGTTTATATTGCAAACGTAAGGTAAAAGCACTAAATTATTGTTTTAAAAGCCTTTTATTTTGTAATTCTATCGACAATAAGATGCTGTAATACATTTAAAATCTTACTATTGGGTTTTATTTTAGCATAAACATTATTTATTCAACTGGCTATTGCTTTTAGAAGTAACTTAATTTTCTTACACAAGCGGAAAATAATATTTCTTCATTAATATATCATGTTTACAAAATTTTTCAGTTATTTATAATATAACTTGTAAATACATAGTATATTTATATACCAAATCCATAAGTATACATATATACTTAAATAACATGTAAGTATACATATACTTATAGATACTTATAGTATAAAAATATACTATGTATTTACAAGTTATATTATAAATAACTTAAAAATTTTGTAAACATGATATATTAATGAAGAAATATTATTTTCCGCTTGTGTAAGAAAATTAAGTTACTTCTAAAAGCAATAGCCAGTTGAATAAATAATGTTTATGCTAAAATAAAACCCAATAGTAAGATTTTAAATGTATTACAGCATCTTATTGTCGACAGAATTACAAAATAAAAGGCTTTTAAAACAATAATTTAGTGCTTTTACCTTACGTTTGCAATATAAACGTTATTTAAATTAGATCTTAATAAATTGTAAAATAAAGTGTAAAATAAAGAATACAGGACATTATAACTTACCAAACAAGTCTCTTCTATAGCAGAAGTGAAAATGTCAAACACTTTGTGTTTAATTCTTATCTTCATGATCACATGACTTTAAAGGAAATCACGTGGTATGACAAAAACATCCTGTTGCTAGGATAGAAACAAGCATAATGTCTGAAGTAACTATGTAAGATGGACGTGCTATTATAAGTGGGTTATATTTGTAAGTATAAATTAATCTATTTCTTTAATTTAAAGCTAATTGTTATTAATTATCAGAATATAGGGTTTCTAATGACAAAGTTTGAGAATTTCTATTACTTAACTAAAGTTCCACATGTATATATGTATACATAGACACAATTTATTAAAATTAAGTATTTTAAAACATTTATAAAATAATTTTGATAACTTTTCATTTTTGTTAATTTATTTTAATTAAAAAAATAATTATTTTGTTTACTTATAATTTTTTAATTTAATTAAGTTAGTTTGTAATTTTTTAAAAACTTTTACAATAATATAACATGTTTAAATTATTTTTATAAGTATATGTAGTAACATAACAACTATATAGTATGTTACCATTATATAATATTAACGTACAAGACGAATCAACATTGATAAAGTATAAAATACTTTTATTAAGTTTTAAATTTAAAATTGTAAATTTATAAAACTTTTTTAACTGAAAAATAATTTTGTTATCTTGTAAAATTTTAAAAACTTTTATAATAGTTCAAAAATACATTTACTAACATGTGTAGTATGTTACTAACATTTAGTATACATACTATGTTATCATGTTTCTGTTATAAACATATAAGAGAAATCATTAATCATAAATTGCAAGTTAAACAATATTAATAAACACACACACATTTTGTTTAAATAAACACACAGATTTAAAGCAAAATATTTTATTTTCAGGACTTAAATAATACATTTCGAATAAATTCCACATTAATGTTACGTAAAAAGTTTTCACTGATACATTCAACTCCGTTTAAAAACCTTGAAATAACATAATCAAAATTTACAAGCATTAAAATCATATCCCCTAAGTGGTTAAATCTTTCACGTTTATTAAAGGTGAAACATGTATGTAGACTTTGGGATTGGTGTCTAAATATACATCCTACACATTCATAAATTTGGTTTAATATTGTCAGTACATTATCCTCAATAGAAGAGATAAGTTTCGTTAGTAAAACACGCTCGATTTCAGAAGGTAAATTAACGAGTGTGCATTTTTGCTTAATTAACTGCGGTAGATGAACTGTATACAAGTGTTTAATAAGATTGCTATTAAAATCAATAGCTTTTTCTTTTAAATTTTCTAACTGAAAATCGTTTAAAACACAATGTGTATAATTCTTTAAATTTTTTATTTGCATAATAGAATTATTATAATTTAACACTAATACTGTATTGTTAGCAATAAACGATGAACTTTTATATTTTAAATTAAATCCAAAAATTTTATATTGGAATTCATACCATGTTGAAATATCCATAAAAATTCTATTTGTTGATGAAATTTCTTCATTTGTAAATACATTGTGTTTGATCTCTTCAATATGTACATAAAACTGTTTATAATGTCGTTTTAAAGTTAAAAATATAAAATCAGCAAGTTTAATCCGAAACATGACAAAAATGCGAGATTTACCATGTTTGGTTTTGGAAATGTTATTCACACATGCGATGAGAGGGGATATGTTATATAATTGTTCACTACTATGTGTAATGCTAGTTGATGGTTCATTTGAAGAAATTAAACCACTTGTAGGCTGTGAGGTAAGATATGTTTCCAAATTTTTAAATTCTAGATCCTTAAACATTGTATCCAAAAAGCTTTTAGCAGAGGTAGACTCACAACAGGTGTCGGGGAAAGACGTTTCGTCATTATCACAGTTAGTAAATATTGGTGTTGTAGAATCCTTGGTAATCTTAGGCTCTGCTGCATACAAGTCCATGGTAGGTGATAGTGTTTCATAGTTCTCCTGTATATTAGATTTGGGTAAAAATTCATTATTATAAAAATCAGAATTTTCCATACGTTTATCTAAACGTTGAAACTTTGTTGAAGAAGCCATTTCTTCACACGACCGTTTAATTCCATCTAATTCACAAGCCATTTTTAAATAACAAACAGTAAAAGGTTCAGTCACGACAAAAGTCAACAGTAAACTGATTATATTATATCTAAACAGTTAGTAACATAGGTTAAAAAAGAGTGATGGTTACAGTTAAAAGCAAGTTTAAAAGTAAATATGACGTTATAGCTTAAAGATTCAAATTGTTCATTTAATGAATATTGCTTGTTTATGTGAAATCCGCATGCTTTATAATATCTAATTACTTATAAAAGCGGGTATGGCAACGCTTATTAAATGTATAAATAGTTAATCGCGTACGATAAAAAGTATAATCATGTGTATGTAAATAATAAAAATTAATTATCGATACGTATATTTAGTAAAATAAGTTTGTTTAATTACACAAATGTATAATTAGTTAAATCGATTTATTGTAAAAAAGTAATATGTGTTAAAGAAAATTAATAATATAGATTATACAAAATTATATGTTTAATAGCATATTAATTTAACTATCATATGTGAATCAATAATATATTTAAAAAATCTGAAATATATTTGTATTAAATTTTTACTTCTTGTAAAAGTGCAAGAAATTTATTTTTATACATAGGGTTTAAATTTACAAGTCCATTCATTCACATAATAGTGATATAATATAATCATATTGAAAAATAAAACACAAAAGCTTTTTCACTTATCTATTATTTATTTAATTATTTAAACACATACATTAGTATATACAAGAAGTTGTATAGTTCAAATAAATTGGTAAAGTCAATATTTCAAAAAGGAATAGTTTCATTTTTTATAGCATTTTGTAAAGTGTCTATACGTAGTAATAAATTCTGTAAATGGTTTAAAAGTTCAGTACGCTGTTCAGATATATGTTCTTTGGGCGAGAGATGAATTTTTCTATGCTTCACTAAGTCAAATCTGTGATTAAATATTTCAGAACAATCGACACATTTATAGTGTCTGGTAAACGGTTCAATATTCCTTTGCTTTTGCTGAGGGGTGTTATGAATCATATGATTTATTAAATTTTTTTCCCGTAAAAACTTTTTATCACAATCATTACATTTATGCATAACGCCTTGTTTAGAATGTACTAAGTTATGCTTTTGTAAGTCGCTTTTCTGCACAAATGATTTCGAACACATTTTACAATTAAAAGGTTTCTTTTCTAAGTGAAATTTCATGTGTCTAACTAACACATTTTTTCGTGAGAAAGTCTTACTGCATTTCTCACATTTATATGTGGCAGATGTCTTGGGATTAATTAGCATATCACCCTGTAAAGTGCTCTTTGTAGTAAACAGATTATCACACTTAGAGGGTTTTTTTTCTAAATGTAAGTTCATATGTCTTAATAACATATATTTTTTAGTAAATACTTTTTTACATGTATCACATGTAAAAGGTAACTTTTGATCGACTTGATCTGATGAAGAGGCCATTGGTTCCTTATTCAAAACAGGTTTCATTAAAATAGTACAGTCTATTTGCTCCTTAAACTCCGATGTCAAGGCTTTTCTTATCTTGGTTGGTTCGTCTAACACCATGTCTTGCATTGTACTTATTTAATTTAAATCAATTAAAATCGCAGATCACTTAAACGGAGAAAAAATTAGAACGTCTTAACGGCACAGAAACAGTATGAATATTATTTCAAATAAAACTTTTCATGAATATTTATTTAATTGTAGAGGGCGCGCATGCTTAAAATAATTAAAAATAGCGTCACGTGTTATATATCGTATACAGAAATTAGTCTGTATGTTAAACATAAGTAATTTAGCAAAGTATCTTTTATTATACAGTGGGTGATTTCGTTAAGTATAAATGTATTTTCAATTTTTATGTAAAAGTATACAAGTAATGTTTTATTATGTATTCATCGTGGCTTAAAATGCAAATTTAAATGTGTGAATATACTCGTTCATTATATGGTATTGCTAATTAAGTAAATGAAATAATTTTTATACCTTAATCTATACAAGAAGTATCATCGTTATCAGTAAGAAAACAGGGATGTTATCCGCAAATAAGTAGTTTCCTGTTTTTGCTCTGGTAGACAACAGATCTATTTTCAAACTCGATAATCTTTATAATATTCGCTCAGTTTTGGTTTAAAATCTTAAATAATTTATCAAGTAAAGGGTAGTATTTTGTATACAATATGTAAGTTATATTATAATAATGGTACACATGTTTAATGAAATAGTATAAAATCCTTAATTTTTGTAGAAAAATAAAACAAGTTTCTACATTTTCTGAATAAAAATTGTAAAACTTTCCGAAAACTAAACTTATTTATTCCTTATACATAAATAAAAAACAGACACATGATGAAAAACTAAACAAATATTTATTAAATATAAAACATTTCTACGTTAATTTATAAATACATTGCTCAAATGCTTATTATAAAAGTCTACATTCATAGATTCAAAAAATAAATAAGTATAATTACATGTACATTTCTCTAGCAGGTTTTTCACAAATTCCTTAATGTTGAAATTTAACAAAGCACTGTCTGCGCACCAGTTAAACTGTTTTCTTAAATTATATCTCATACATTCATGATCCATTTCTACTGGTTGGCCGATTGAACATAAATAACAGTCAAACGTGCGATATACTGATCTCTCTAATTCATGATCGAAGCATTCTAAAAAATAGTCCATCGCCTCTTCCTCTGTAAAGTGAGAACATTTACATATTTTTACGTTTTTTAAAACATAACCAGGTAAAAGTTTTGTTAAAAAAGTTTGAATAAGACATTCGCTAATTTCAATACAGTTTTTCTCTAGTTTGAGAAATTGTTCTTTTGTAAGTAGTAAACAATCAGGTTTCAATAGTTTTTGCAGTATGCATGATTCCTTATCCACATAAATCGTTAGTAAGTCGTTGTTAGATACGAATGTTTCTTTTTCTGCAGAGTCAAAATTAAATTTTGTCATTCTCGTTTCAAATTTATCAAAGGTTGCGCACGATATTGTAATTCCTTCATTTGTAGGGTACATTTTACCACTATTCTCAAATTCTTTATATTTTTGAATGTGAACGTTTAATTCACAGTCCTTATTCATTTGCACTTCGACAATCGTATCCTCCCCTAAGTCCCAATGGTATGGGGTAAAAACGTCAAAATACTGAAATATTCTACTAAATTCGCTGATTTCTGAAATTTCATAGTAAGATGTGTTAAGCGAAGTAGTCATTTTCAGGTTTAGAAGTATCCAAAAAGCAGGGTAAACAGATAGGTGATCAAGCAAATATACAGCAAGGTTTTAAGTAATTAGAAGAATAATCGTTTAAGTCAAAACTTTAAACAGTAAATTCATTATGGTGTACAAGCTTCTTATATTGCTATTCTTATCGTTGTAAAACAGGATGTTATTCTATAAATGTCGTCATATCCTGTTTTATTAACTTGAAAATCTTAGGAAAAAAAAGTAACATTGTGTTAGGTTTCATTATTTATATTAATTGTACGGAGCCATCGTAGCGTAATTGGGAGCGCATTGGAAAGCTAGCCAAAAGGTTGACAGTTCGAATCCGAGCATAAACATAATCGTAAGTTAAACTTTCTTTTTTAAAGTATACAATTAAAAATTCTATTACAGTATCCTTAAACCTCACTTGGTAAGTTAAAATTTGCTGTATCATATAATTTATGTTACAAAATCTCTTGTATGCAAATTGGTAAGATACGCTTTGCTTTGCAAGTTTATAAAACCAACAAACCAACCAACCTTTTATAAGGTTATTTTATATGTTATAAATACATTCCAATGTGTTTGTAAGTTTAAACATTAAAGTTTATCGTAAAGCTTAAATTATTTTACAAAATTTATAATATCATTAGTACTGTATAGTAATAATCCAATATGTTCAGTCACGTGACACCTTTTCTTATATATCTTAAATCGCGTCTAATAAACATGGTCTCATGGTGTGTTCGTTTAAACCTACTGCAAATCAACACATCATGAGATCATTTTGTCAGGTTCGAGGTTCGAACCCCGCTTCATATAAATGTTTGTTAAAAGCTAATAATTTTTAACAAGGGAGTACGCTATTTCAAAGTGAAAGTTGCAGTCGAAATTTAATATTTTCTTAATTTCTGTGAAGAAAAAAAAATGTTTTAAAACGTATGCACGTCTTGTATTTTATTACAATTAGTTCACTTCGTATATGCATGCTTGTGTACGTAACAAATTGTTCACTGTGTGTGTGTCTGTCTGTCTGCCTATCTGCCTGCCTGCTTGTCTGTGTGCCTGCCTATCTGCCTATATGTCGGTTTATAACTATAATTATTTACATGTGTCACTTTAAAATTTTTGTTAAGTGCTACGCTATAACTAAATATTTCCATTGTAAGTAGTTTGGTAAGAAACTTTAAAATATTTTATTAAGTGCTATGCTTTAACTAAATATTTTCATTGTAAGCAGTTTGCTAAGAAACTTTAAAATTATTTATTTAGCGTTATGTTAGAACTTAAATTTCTATTTCATATTCCTTTGCGAGCACTATGGTAACACATTTTAAAATTATTTATTAAGTGCTATTCTATAACTATATATTTCCATTGTAAGCAGTGGTAAGTTACTTTATTTTACACCATGCTATAACTTAAATTTCCATTGTAAGCAGTATGGTAAGATACTTTAAAATTATTTATTAAGTGCTATTCTATAACTATATATTTCCATTGTAAGCAGTGGTAAGTTACTTTATTTTACACCATGCTATAACTTAAATTTCCATTGTAAGCAGTTTGGTAAGAAACTTTAAAATATTTTATTAAGTGCTATGCTTTAACTAAATATTTTCATTGTAAGCAGTTTGCTAAGACACTTTAAAATTATTTATTAAGTGCTATGCTATAACTATATATTTCCATTTTACACCATGCTATAACTTAAATTTCCATTATAAGCAGTATGATGAGATACTTTAGAATATTTTATTTTATACTATGCTATAACTTAAAATTCAGAAGCAGTCATTTTAAATTCCATAATTTTCATACTTACCGATAGAGGGCGACACCACTTTAAAATTTATCTCTCCTAAAAAAAAATTGGGGGGGGGGGCAAGGGGTAGGGGGGGGGCAAGGGGATAGTAGTCGTACTCTACCATAGCCGATACCTCGTAATATAAGACAATTTTAAATTTTTTAAAATTAAGCCCCCCCCCCTTAAAAAAATACCCCCCCTACTATAACATGCTGCCCCCTCCTAAAACCCCCTCTCCTATAGCACACCCTTTCGCCCCACCCTCGATTTTAAGTTTGAATTTTATCATCGTAGTCTTTTACAACAATTTTGAGGCGGTGCCGCACCGCAGCACCGCCTCATGGGGCAAAACCCCCCTTTCTCACCTACTCACAACTTTCGTTTTTTTTCAAGCTTGGCTGTTTTTTTACTTTTGAGAAGTTATTTTTTGTAGATATCATTTCTTTTTTTTAAATAGATTATACATAATTTAAACAATCTACTCCATGAAATTAACATGATAATGTTATGTAAAATTACATTTTACTTTCAGTTATTGTTTAAAGGGTTAACTAAAAATACCAGTAAATTTTTCAATTAA
This sequence comes from Maratus michaelseni, assembly GCA_963931845.1. Lineage (NCBI taxonomy): Eukaryota > Metazoa > Arthropoda > Arachnida > Araneae > Salticidae > Maratus > Maratus michaelseni. The sequence goes on along the minus strand of OZ007596.1, from coordinate 172,569,638 downwards.
ACTAATTACACCCTTAAAAACAACATATTAAATGTGGCTTGTTATAATACTTGTTATCCTTCGTTAAAAAATATCACTGCCTAATCCATGAGATGAGTAAAAATGGAATATGTACACAGCGCGTCAGCGCTGCTTTTGAAATCAAACGCGATATCATGCTCTTTTATTATTAGCGTTAAATCACATTGATTGGCGAATCTTTATAAAATGTAGTTAATGGTGAACAGTAACAAAATATCTTAGCAATTTCTTAAATTTACATTATTTTATTCAATTAAACACTGTACTCTTACAATAAATTTAAATGGAAACTTCACTTCTAAAACAAAACAATTTAACAACTGAATTCCATTAATTTATAGAAAAATGATGTCAAAGAATTCTCAGACTGCGAACGAAATGCTTGTCCTTTACCATAGTTTTAGAGAAATAAATTAATCACATTTAATTTCTTTTCGAAAAGTTTGTTTACGTTTGGAAAGAAATTTTAAATGCCGATAATTCTTAATGTATACATTTTAGAAGTGAAACCTCATCTCTCAAAAACTTATTTTATTTTTAAAGATCTTTCTAAAAATGTAAATTTTATGAAGTTATACATATATTAAAGCATGAACACTACGTCTGATTACTTTATTTTACAATATTATAAGAACACACATTTTATCAGACAGTTAAATGCACCAAACCAACATGAGTGAAAAATTGACCTGCGCCAGGTCTCGAACCCGGGACCTTCAGCGTACAGTGCTAACGCGGTGCAACTAAGCCACCCAGGTCGATATCCTAAACTGGCAATTTCTCATTCTTAATCCTATTGGAAACAGTCATCTGCCACAATTTGCAATCACATTTAATTGTCTGATGAAATTTGTGTTCTTATAATTATGAAGTTTTATTTAAAAAAAATATCTTCAGAAAAAATGGCTGACTTGCATTATGAAAGTTGATATGATTAACCCGTAACTGATTTGTGCTATTATAATACACATATTACACGGTTGTTGGCAGAGTTTTATCTCTGTTTTGGCATAATTTTTTAGTTGCCAAGTTAATTAACAGTTTTTTGCTAATTAAGGATAGAAATTTATTTATTTTTTCACTGGATTTTATAAAAGCACGTAGATTAGGTTATTACTTGTCCAAAAGTGCAATCCTTTTTCATTTCTGCCCTATATTTTTGTCTGTAGGTTGTTTGAAAAAAAAAGTTTGACAAAGAAAAAAGTGATCATTTTAAGTAACTCGACGTTTAAAAAAAAAATCTATATCTCTGTTTATAAATCACTTATGAAGATGATTTTGGTCTCAAATTGAAGGATTTCTTCATTAGATTCTTTTCGTTTTCGTTTTTTTCTTCTGTGACGCTTGGTTCATTTGATATCTGATATTTTAATCTGGCATGTTTGGACGATTTAACATTGCAAAGTTTCTTCCTGTAAGTAAGCAGTAGCGGTTTGTATTCCAGTTCTTAGCGTTGTTTGTTTGGCGTATTTTTTTTTTTATAGCTTGGCTTGGCAGAGCGACCGAACTGCTTCATAATAAGATTTTTTCAAATTTTATGATTTTGAGCTTCATAATAGGTATTTAGTTATAAGTAAACAAAATTTCATGACTGTAAAGTTACATAGTTTCTGAGAACCGGCTCTATGACGGGCAGACAACGAAGCGGGAGTAATAGGGTTTCGTGAGATGAACGAAACCCTAAAAAAGAAGAATTGATTTTCCAGAAATATATATACAGTGGAACTTCTATTTAACGAAGTCTCATCGTTACACTTAAAAACTTCGTTATGAAGAAAATTCGTTAAATAGAAATGAACTTAAATTCATGAAATTTTTTCTTGAGATATGACAAACAGGTATTGGATTCAGAAGCATTTGATTCAGTTTTAATTATGAAGCCGTCTTTTACAAAACAGTTGTGTACGGTCGATGAAATCACGTCACATTCCCAAGCTTTCATCAGCTCTGATACACAGAATCTCAAACTAATGTTTTCACTACATCGGCTTTTTCTGTCTTTTTCGATAATGTACTTAAAGATTTTTTATTATTCCTTAGACTAATGATTGAAGTTTAGCTGTATTGGCAGGAACAAAAATAACTTTGATGTTCTTCGATTTGTATTTTGAAGCACGTTCTTTAGGATGTACAAAGCAATTGTCTATCAGCAATGGAAGGTCAGAATGGTACCTGTCTGACTCTAATAGATATTTTTTGTTTCAATGCATCTGACGCCATTGCGACACCTCATCTTCTATATCAGTGAAGGTAAAAAGGGGATTTTGACTTCCCCAACTGTCAACGCTGGAGTCTCGGAGTGGGAGAATAGTGATAACAAGTGTTTTCCTTAGTGTGAAAAAAAAAATGTTTTATTTAGCACCAAGCAGAATGGAAATTATTTAAATGTGTTCATTTTCATACAATCGAATCCGCTGAAATAAATTTGCATATCCTTCGAACAGCAATCGCTTAATTTGAATTCTGTACACGTACAAAAGTGGAATAAACTTCGTTATATAGAATATATTTTTCGTAATGTGGAGATTAATTTACATGCTAATGGTGTTCAAAGTCAAAGTTCTGCAGAAAATTTCGTTAAGTAGAAAACTTCGTTAAATAGGAACTTCGTTAAAGGGAAGTTCCACTGTATATATATATATATATATATATATATATATATACAAATCGAATTATAATACCAAAAAATATGTTAAAAAATTATTGAAATCTTTCTAGTAGTTTACGAGAAAAAGGTACATCAACATCTGCCATATTCCATTAGGACCTCGCAACTGTTGTTGCCATTTAAATTAAATAAATTGCCAGAATAAAATAACTATTACAAACTGTTATCATTTAATAAACTAAAGCACATTTTTTCGATATTTCATTAGTTTCCGCTTTCCACTCGAATGATATCTGATTGTAGTGATAACAGGTGGCAATCTTCATGAGCAGCAGTAACGGGATAAAATTTCAAGAGTAAAAGAAAAAAGTGACACAGGTAACAAGAACAAGGACTGGCATATCTGCTTTTCTGAATGGAATTGACATGTAGGCGTGGCCTTGAGACGACTGTTTTGTGACAAGTTGAGTGTGTCAGACCGGAAATCAAACGTATGAATGAATTACGACAGAATGAGCATTTAAAACAAACATTTACAGTAAATAACATCGTTCACGGAAAATCGTTAAAACACCTTTACAGTGGTACATAATATAATGAAGAAATAGATTTTAAAAAAAATCGATATCAATTAGGGCTTCAAATATGAATCCACTGGCACAGCGTAGAGGGGGAAGGGGATTTATAGGTTAAAATTAAACCCCCTTCCAGCACGTTGAAAAACTGGTAAGATGCATACAAAATTCATTGTGTTAAGATGAAATCATATTCATAATGCGTAAAATCAAATGAAAATAAAAGCATGAATATTCAAAAATATTTTAGCATACAACTGTTTCAAGGTTTCATAAAATAGGATATAGGAGCACCTTTATTCGGTGAAAAATGAATGAAAGAAAAAAAATTCAAAACTGTACCAACTAAGTACGTTACATTCTTATACTATGATGTGCAAATTGAAGAAGGGATTCATTTTATGAAATCTTGGAACACCTGATTGCTAAATTTATTTCGATTGCTCATGCTTTTCCTTAAGTTGGTTCTTACATATCATGTATTTACTAAAAACTGTATTATAAACAATGTAAAATAATGAAATTGTTCATTTTAGGAGTAATAATGATTCAAAATCCCTCCTGCATTAAATTTCCCTGGTTCCGTGGAAATGAATACCATATAATTCCTTTCCAGCCCGGCCGGCTTTGGGATGGGTGTCTGCGCCACTCCGGAACCTAACCGAAAATGGAGAAAAAAAATCTTTATTTCTGATGGTAAGAAAACGGAACTGATCCCAAATTGTTTTTTCAGTTCTGAAACTGAACCGAAATCATTTTCTGCTTCGGAAGCCGAAATTTCCATTTGATGTCAAATCTTGTTGAACACAACCTGAACCCGGCCGGCTTTGGGCTTGGGTCGCTAAAAGTAAAGGGGCGGGAAATATGCAAAATGCAATAAAAACTGCTACGACGAAATCGCTTAGGGACCGGAGAAAAATTAAGTTTTGGATAGTTTTTCGTCTTAGTGAGTATAATTATAGGGTATTCCTTTCCATGGGACCATGAATATTTTCCGTTTAAAGCAGTATTCTGTTATAAGTAGACTTCATTTTCAGTTTTTATTATGCTTCTTTAAAATTTAATAAAGTTGCTAAGATTGAATCGCAAGGGATCAAGGAAAATTTCCGTAAATAGGTTTCCATCTTAGCAGGTATAATTGTATAGTATTCCTTTCCAGGGCCCGACTAGCAAGTTTTTGTGCCCAGGGCACTTTCAATTTTTCGTGCCCCCTTATATTTGTTGATTTACTGATACTAGTTTTTTTTAATTGAAAAACGGTTTCAGGAATAAAAATAAAATATTTTTCTATTATTTATTGAAATGTGCTTTTAACCATAGATTGAGATATATATTTTTTTATTTTATCGTATTAATATCTCAAATATCACATTTTTTACAGTTGTGTCACTTTTTGAATAAATGTGTAATGCGATAGAATTGAATGACTTGATAAATACAGTACATCAATTACTAGAAAATAATGATAAGAAGTCTACTTATTAATGATGTTATTGATATTAAATGGTAATGCCAAACTGATACTGAGTGCAAACAAAAGTCTTAAAAGAAATAAAAACGTTGGCACAATTATGATTTTTTAAATAGAAATTTAGATGAAATTATGAAAAATATCGCACCCTTCACAAATTTCCTGCCCAGAGCATGGGCCCCGGGTGCCCTTGCGATAGTCAAGGCCTGTTCCTTTCGCCGGGACCATACATTTTTACGTCTAAAGTACCCTCATCAGTCTTTGACAAAACGTTTCTAAAATATATACGTATTTAATTTTATATTTTAGGTGTATATTTTCTATCTAAGTGAAGAATAGGAGTTGTATATAAGATTTTAACACTTGAAATAAAACTATGTGTTTTAGAAATATTTTGTCAAAAAAAAAAAGAAAAAGGAAAAGGAAAAGAAAGAAACATCCTTCAAGAAGAGCAAATACAGAAAAAAGAAGGTAATTTTTAAAATTTTCTAAGGAGAAATTTGAAAAATACGAATCCATTCCAAGCCCATAGCTTTAAAATTAGATAGAAGGATTTGCGGTCTGACTTATAACAAGCCTTAAGGCAGCATTCCGTAATAGAAAGGTTCCGTTTTAACAGATTTTGTTGTAGGTTCTTTAGAAGATTTCAATCATACGGATGCTTAAAAATATCTTGCCAGAGCGCCGACGGACTCAGCACGAGTTCAACTCGGGATCGATTTTTACACCAATCTTCAGAGGCTCGAGGTGAAAATGTTATTTAATCACAGATAGAAAAGGGGAGAAGGGGAATCCAAATGCTATTTGAGAAACAAGAATGTAGTTTAAGTTGTTTGAAGTGTTTTACGATCCTCTAAAATTCAGTTTGAAAGGAAATTAAATTGTAAGTTGCTTGAAGTGTTTTACAGTCCTCTAAAATTCAGTTTGAAAGGAAATTAAATTGTTATTGATGGGATATAAAAAAAAGTATTTTATCTGATTCTGAAACCTTGCCATGGTCAGTGCTAGTAACACAAAGAAGTCGTGGGATATCCCTTGTCTACCCTTGCTTTTTGTTTAAAGTCCTTTTCCAGAATTATTGGAAAACATAACTTGTGTCTTTCTGACATATAGTTGTACAATAATATTTTAAAATAATAAGAATTGTGATTTTTGCAGATGTCTGCCAGTAGTGGAATTTGCTATTTTAAACAGATTTACAGGGACATGAAAATTATGAAACGTCGTCATGAGGGAGTATTTGGGGTTAATAGGCATTTCTGTATTTAATAGAAGATTTTTAAATTAGAAAATTAATCTTGAAACAATTTTAAAATTTTATAAAAAAAATATATCTACATTATTATTGCGTACTTTCGGTATCGGGCTCGAACTCTGATGACACAAAATTTTCTCGGGGTCGGGCTCCGAAAAAGCTCGAACTCCTATCCTACGCCTGCCCGAAACTTGAAATGAAAGATATTAGTGCTATATATTAGTACAATTACAGAATAATAGCCTACAATCATGTCTTTAATATTCATTTCATTTGTTTATGAAGAAAAATGAATATTATACACTTGTTCATATTAAAAATACAGTAAAACCGGTGAAAACAATATCGCTTGGAACATGAAAAAAAAAAAACTTTCGTTTTAGACAGTTACAGTATTTTCGTGGAGACCATGAATTTTTTTTTCGTTTAAGACGGGATTCCGTTATACACGGATACCATTTTCACTAGTTTCATTGTATATAGTTTTTCATCTGAAACATGAGGACTGTTATCTGAACAATCGTGTAACCCGATCTTGACTTTCAATAAAAAAGAAAACTGCCCAGTTAAACTGAGGGCATTGAGCTCACAGGCTATTCACACTAATTGTATATTATACTCTTATTTCAAAGAATTTGAAATATGCCCCTCGAAAAATAAAGAAATCGATATATTAAGGGGGGTCATCCCCCGTTACCCCCCTCATAGTTAACTAATGAACCCCTTAAACTAATCAGGGAAGTCTCTAATTACAATGAATATATATACAAAATTTGAAGAAAATCGGATAATTCTGCATAAAAAAACCCATTTATCTAAATTAAGGGGGGATTAGCCCCCCTTTCCCCCTTTATACTTAACCAATGAACCCCCAAAACTATTCAGAGAAGCGCATTATCACAATGAAACTATATACAAAATTTGAAGAAAATAGGATAATTCTGCATGAAAAACCCATTTATCTAAATTAGGGGGGGTTATCCCCCCTTTCCCCCTTTATACTTAACCAATGAACCCCCAAAACTATTGACAGAAGCGCATTATCAAAATGAACCTATATACAAAATTTGAAGAAAATGGGATAATTCTGCATGAAAAACCCATTTATCTAAATTAAGGGGGTTTTAGACCCCCCCTTTCCCCCTTTATATTTAACCAATGAACCCCCAAAACTATTCAGAGAAGCGCATTATCACAATGAACCTATATACAAAATTTGAAGAAAATCGGATAATTCTGCATGAAAAACTCATTTATCTAAATTAGGGGGGGTATCCCCCCTTTCCCCCTTTATACTTAACCAATGAACCCCCAAAACTATTGACAGAAGCACATTATCAAAATGAAGCTATATACAAAATTTGAAGAAAATGGGATAATTCTGCATGAAAAACCCATTTATCTAAATTATGGGGGGTTAGCCCCCGTTTCCCCCCTTTATGCTTAACCAATGAACCTCCAAAACTAATCAGGGAAGCGCCTTATCACAAGGAACCTATAAACAAAATTTAAAGTAAAACGGTTAGTTCTATCAAGAGTTATCGCGTTAGTGTTACATACATACATACATACATACATACATACATACATACGTACGTACGTACATACAGAACCGGCGAGCACATAAGCTCTCAGGCTTTGATAGCCTGTGAGCTAAAAACCAAAAGCGAACCCGAAAATTTTAAAATCAACCTGACCCGCAGCAAAAATAAAAACACTTATAATCAATCTGGATTTAATCCGCGGGTTGAGTCAGGTAAAATCGGGTTATCGACCCGATGCAGTGTTATAACCACCTAAACTGATGAACACATGAACCACATTGGCGTTTCCTAGTCTCATAGCTTAATTTGTGTCAAATACTCTGGGTTTTTATGTTGTTTAAATTAAGAGGACTAAAAGTAACATATTTTGATTTGAGAACAGACCACTGGTGGTGATGTGGGAGGGTTATAGGAGGGTAATTACTACTCTTAAGAGATCTTTGAAATTCCACGTAATCTTTCTCATTTTATATAGAAAAATATATAAAACATGGGAAATAATTCCCGCCGTTGAATAAATGTAGTGTATTTACCCCTCCCTAGTTTACCTCCCTGGAACTGTTCTTGGTTAGAGCTTTAATGTAAATAAGCAATTATTTATTTTAAGATTTACTTATTATTTTAATTCCTAGTATTAGCTCACACTCTCTCTTATATATATCTTGTTCAAATTTTCAATCGTTAATAAAATATTTTCTATTCATCCCCTCAAGTTCAAATAAATTATTTTAAACTTGTAGTGGATGACACTTTGTGTTAATACAGTTTTTTCAAATATTAATTCATTAATTAAATTTAATTAATTAATTTTAGTTTTAAATGGGAGAAAAAAATTCCTCCCATTGTTTTCATAAATGAAATGAAAGATTTATCTCAAATGAGTGATGCCACAGAAATAAAATACCGTAACGGTGATTATAAAATAATGTTCAATAAAGATAACGTGGGACATTAATGCTGCACGGGTTTATTTTATATATTTATTAGCTGACCCGCCAGGCGTTGCCCGAGCCCGTGTAATAAACTGAAATCTTTTTAAAAACGAAACTCTGGCCAAGGTTTCCGATGGTTTCGACACCGTATACCGGGCACGCTCGTACGCTCCGGAAAATCTTTTATTTCCCCCTTCCACCGCCAGGGGAGCAACCTCTTTCGGAAAGAATTTCTGAGACAGGTTAACGTTGCCTACGGTACTGTATAGTAGGCGTGCGACAAAATCGAGCTGGTTTCGAGAAGATGGGAACATTATAAGCCGAGTTATTCAAATAAGGCACAGTTAGAGAAAATAATCATGAGTGAGGTGCCAGGTGAAGGGGATGTCCAAGTGTCCTTCAGAAAATGATTAATTAAGAGGACTACGATGCATCTTTAAAAATTCGTTCGTTTGGTTAAGCTAGAAACTTAATTACAAATTTGGCTTAAACTATTATTCGGAAATAGTGGTAGCCTCTACTCATAAATTTAGTTTAATGTTATAAAGGGTGTCTATTAAGTTAATTATAATGTTTGGAATCACTTGCGTTCAAATCGGAAAGATAGTTGCTGAGATATGGAAAAGGTGGCATAGTTAGGTAAAAAACCTAGAAGCAGTGGTCTGGGGGGGGAGGGGATGTTCAAGTGCCGTTCAGCAAATGACTAATTAGGACAACTACTATGCATCCTTAAAAATTCGTTTGTTTGGTTACGCTAGGAACTTAATTAGAAATTTGGCTTAAACTATTATTCAGAAATAGTGGTAACCGCTACTCATAAATTTACTTTAATGTTATAGAAGGTTACTATTGAGTTAATTATAATGTTTGGAATCCGTTGCGTAGAAATCGGAAATGTAGTTGCGGAGATACGGAAACAGGGAATAGTTAGAGGAAAAACTTTGAAGGAGGGACCGGGGGGAGAGGGGGAGGGGATGTTCAAGTTCCCTTCAGCAAATGACTAATTAGGAGGATCACTATGAATCTTTAAAAATTCGTTCGTTTGGTTAAGCTAGAAACTTAATTACAAAATTGGCTTAAACTATTATTCGGAAATAGTGGTAGCCTCCACTAATAAATTAAGTTTAATGTTATAAAGGGTGTCTATTAAGTTAATTATAATGTTTGGAATCACTTGCGTTGAAATCGGAAAGATAGTTGATGGGATATGGAAACGGAGCATAGTTAGCTAAAAAAACCTTGAAGGAGGGTTCGTGGGGGGGGGAGTGAGAGGGGATGTTCAAGTTCCGTTCAGCAAACGACTAATTAGGACAACCGCTATGTATCTTTAATTTCTCAGAAATAGTGGTAACCGCTACTCATAAATTTAGTTTAATGTTATAAAGGGTAACTATTAAGTTAATTATAATGTTTGGAATCACTTGTATTGAAATCGGAAAGATAGTTTCTGAGATATGGAAACGGGAAATAGTTAGAGAAAACTTTGAAGGAGGACCCCGGAGGGGGGGGGGTGGCGAATGTTCAAGTGACCTTCAGCAAATAACTAATTAGGAGGATCACTATACATCTTTAAAGATTGATTCATTTAGTTAAGCTAGGGACTTATTTTGAAATTTGGCTTAGGCTATTATTCGGAAATACTGGTAATTGCTTTTTAGAAATACATCTTGAAGCAATGAATGCTGAGTTTTACGATAATTTAGTAAAAATGGAACTAAATGGAGAAGTTCGGAACATTATTACTGAGATATTACTGAGAAACTGAGATTTAAAATAGCGGTATTCTGTATATAAAACAACAATTAAACGCTACGGGTTAAAATTGTTAAATGTAATTAGACCCCTACCCCTCGCCATTCCCGCAAATATATAACAAATAATCTGTTAAATAGTTTTCTGTAATAGTAGTCTCTATCATAATAATATATGTCCTGTTTTAAAAAAATCTTAAACCCAGATAATTATAATGAAGAAAAACGTGCCTGTAAATGTCTTAAACAGGTGGCGTTTATGTAATTTGCCATGAGTAGATGGCGCTGTATTAGCTTAGCTATATGCAGGTAACTGCAATCAATGTTGGCACTGTTTCGTTATAAGTCCTTATCTATGCATCGTTACTTTGATTTATTTAATGTGTTCTGAGAAGATATTCTACACAGCCAACCAACCGATGAAAGTTCTTTGTGCATTTTAATTAATATTTCAGAAAGTAATTAAAATATTAAAATTCTGACGCAATGTTGCACCAGGAGAGGGTTTGGACTACCTAAATCTAAATTTCCAGCCTTCTATTGTGGCCTAGATTTTTCTAGCCATCGCCAACAGACACACAGACACACACACAGCGAAACTTTCTTTTATTAGTATAGATAGATGATTAAAAAGTAGGAATTGACTTAATTTTTTTTTATATTACTTGTTTTTATACATATTTATTTTTATTACATTTGTTTATTTTAAAACACCGTAAATAAATTATGAATTTAAAAAGTTTGCTCATTAATAAATCCTTCACTCTTTTACAAAATAAAATACATTTTTCACTTACCCACATTACTTGTCGAGTTAGAAGAAGAAACACATCTGCAGACTATATTGAAAGAAAAAAATTAAAATAAAATAAAATTTCGTTAATACCTCAAATAATTAATGGATTTCAAGAACAGAGGACCGTGAAGCAGAAAACAAAACCACAGCTGGGACAAACACGAATGTTTTAAAGAGAGGGACCAAAATTGACCAAAGGAAAGACAGAGGAAAGAAGGTACACAAGTCAACAGTCTACAAATAAAGACCACACATATTGTCAGTAAGGGTAAATTTTTTGACCAAACAAAAAACTTGCTTTTGGAATTTTTTTTTCTTAAATTAGGATAAACATAAAAAAAAAGCACTCTGTCATATGTCCTGTTTTTAAATAAAATTAATATATATATACTCAACCTGATATAAATATATAAACCACCTTCTTTCTACGTAATTTTTTTTTTATGTTAAAATAACTAACAAGTAATAAAAATTATCAGAACATGAATCTTACAAGTTGTACATGTTAATGTTATTTATTATACAACGCTTAAAAATAAATAAATAAAAAGGGAAAATTTACTATCAGCAATGATGGAAGCATGAAATAAAGTGGCTAAATTGGCGAAATGGCAGCCTTCTACCGCCAGTTTCAAAAGGTTCCATGGCAGCAAAAAAATTAAGTATATGATCACGGGAGGACTGTAACCCTATACCCTAGCAACTTCTTAAGCCCCCTTCTAGACTGCATAATCTTCAATATTAATATCATATTACATTTAAAACTTATAAAAACTTTGTAATCAAAAGGTTTATGAAAGTAGGAGGGGGCGGGGGTATCCCTCTACTTCCGTCTCTATATATCATTAAACATTAAAGTAGACTGGAAAAAACAAGCTGTAAATTGGTCCACCAAAAAAAATCCCCCCCCCCCCCCCACGACTTAACCGACTGTTTAAGGCCCTAGACGACGGAGATTTTTACCACGGAGGCTAATTTTATTTTTCTAACGTGTGGTAATATAGTAGAGCCTTTCTGTTTCATGATTCCACGAAAAGAATGCCATGCAATTATACCTGCTAAAACAGAAATGTACCAGAAACGGAATTTATTTCAGGTCCCATTCCCATGCGATTTTGTCTTAATCGTTTTTACTGTATAGTACTGTTTTAAGCAAATGTGCATTACTTTTAAAAAAAATAGTTATTGAACAAGCTTATTTCCTGAAACCATGCTTAAATGTGTTCGTCAGTCAGGTCTCAAATTCCCCTCGCTAATGGCCCCACCAGTGGCCGAGAGGTTCTGCTCTCGAAGCTGGTAGACGGGAGGTGCTGGGTTCGATCCCAATCGCGCCCGTCGGCCAAATCGTTCGGAGTTTTCGTGGTTTTTTTCGAGCCGTGTGGATTTATCCATGCGTAAATACGAGTTAGGTTCCCTTAAAAAGACCCCCACGAAGGGCACTCCCCCCGGGCCTATATCCCAAGTGTAGATAATTGGCCGTCAATAATCAACCCAACCCAACCCAACCCCTCGCTAATGTTAAACCTATGAACGTGGAATGCATTCTTATTTTTAAAATATATCACCAAGAAATTCATATTTTAAAATTATTTTTTCTTTGTACTCAAAGAATGTATTTTTTTTAGTTGTCAAAATAACTCTAAAATATATACTTAATTTAAAGTGTTTGAGTCTTACTCCCGGCTCACCAGCTTTCAACACATAAAATATTTAATTAAGCATAGATTTCAGAAATATTTAACTAAACATAATTATAACTTGATATAAAATTAAAAAGACATCCTTTAACCCCTTGAAGGTCGGTTGAATATTATATATCCCACTTAATTTTAATCCCCAAATGCTCCCAAATCCAAATGCCACAATGGCACTCGAATTTTGGAATAACATTTTTATTTTATAAAGTACATGCAGAAATGCTTTTACTTATTTTCAAACAAATTTATTCGTAAATCCTGGAGTCATTCAATCAATTCAACGTTTTAACAACAGAAGCACTTTGTCCCTGAAAGGGTTAAGAAGAGTACGCAGAAAAAAGAAGTTAAAAATATTAATTTCCTGATGAGATTTTTTAAAAATAAGAATGCATTCTGCGCAATTTGATATCTCACCAGCGACCGATTTACAAATTTGGGGGTCCTGGGCACAGATACTTATGGGACCCACCTTACACCGATCCTTACAGCGGTCTTGAGAAAAAAAAAATATATCATTGAAAGCGGTAATTATTAAGAAAACGACTACTAACTTTAATTTTGTGATATTTAATAATTTTTTTGTTTAAATAAATTTTGTTCTCAATTTTTAGCAGTAAAAGTTTTTATAACATCCTCATAATCAATCTTTAGTGTTTTATCTCACTGACGATTTTTCGAAATCGGTGAAAAATATCCTAATAAAAAAAACCTGTAAACACAATCGAAAAAATAAAAAACGGCCTTTGTAGAAACCTCACTATACAATGGAAAAAAAAATCTTTTAAAAATATTGAAAGGCAAACGAGATATTTAAAAAAAATTCTCCCACATTAGCGAGCGGGTGTTTTCGCGTGAGTGAAGTACTTATTTTTAAATGAAAAAAGTAAACAGATTTTTCCATATTAATTTTGTTTTTTAATAGTTAAAACTTCATCAGATTTTGGCGAATAATTGAAAAATCTTCAGTAGCATTTGGGAGCCCCAGAAAATCAGGGGCCGTGAGCCCATGCCCCTAATGCCCTGCCGCAAATCAGGCACTGTATCTCATTTGACCAACCCCCTTAAGGAGACTTATCTTGCGAGTGAGAAAAATTGGGGAATCCCACTTTATCCTATGAGAGAATATACTTATCCTTCTTCTTCATTTAAATTTGAAAACTAATTTTAACAATATCAGCAAATAAATTCAAAAATTTTCTATACAATTTAGGCTTAAAATATTTTAAAAACAGTTTTGAGTATTTTAAAATTTGTGTTAAAGTTTCAAAAAATCCCAATAATTATAAAGAAATAAACACTGCGAATCCGAATCTGAAACAAACCATTTAAAACTTGTATGTATGTATTCATGTACACATGAAAATTATTCTTGAGTTGTGGATCAGAGTAGAATAATTAGATTAAAAAGGAATGCTTTTTAATTAACTTTTATTCATTTAAGATTTTATACAAAACACATGAGTAGTGTAAGTAGAAGTTTAAACAGTTCTATGGGGGAAAAAAAACAACACATTGTGAGCTTCAGTTCAACACATCATTCATATCATAGATATAATAAATCCTAAAAATATTTAACTTACACGAAAAAATAATTATTGTTTAACTTGGAGTCGCAAGTGACACATAAATTTTCATGCATGAACATTTACAAATCGACTGCCCATTCATCTGAAACTAATTATTGTCGTGGGTGTGGTTTATAACAAACTTATTATCGTGCGCAATCAAGTTTATTAAAGAGCAATGATTAATTATAAAACCACATTCTGTATTTACAATATGCTTAAGAAAATTCATAAATGAGAAAATGAACTTCAATATACAAAAAAAAAATAATTAGCGGTTGTTGTAACGGCGAAATTTAAGTGCTTTGTACTCGTGACAATTTGCAAGTAAATTAAAATCTTTTTTGTGAGTTTGAATAGGGTTACGGGTCTACGAAAATTGCTTTAGCAGTTTCGGATCAGCTTGTGGCTCGATGAAATTTTCTTTTCGAGCCGTGTATAACCCGAACTGAGCAATATTCGCACCAGTATTGAATTCAAGGTATGGTCCGCAAGGGAACTTCTCCCCCAGAGCACACAATTGCCCCCTCCTCTCACCGAGAAGCCTGAGAAATCTTTCCAGGGGAAATATGAATTCAATACAGACTCGAATAATACAGGCATTAAAGGAAATTTAATTAACGCAATGCGGTGTGTGTGTGTGTGTTTTTTAGGGGAAGCCACAGCATTAAAATTTTTTCTCATTTAAATAACCACAAAGTATTTACTAACATAAGAATATAGGATCATTGACCTATATTTTCCTGACCATGGTTTGCAACAACGAGTGGTAACGTCTTCATAGAAATGAGTGATTTCTGAGAATTTCTCCACGAGAAATGTATTGAATAGCAGAATTGCAGATTAAGGTGGGCTGAAAATGTTATTAATTAGGGAGAGTTCATGGGCATGCGAAATACAATTTCCGCAGGGAAAATGTAATATTTGAACGCAATATTTCCGTGCTCATTTCAAAGATTATGAGACAGACAGGTGAGAAATAAATATAAAATTTTAGAGTGATTATTTTAGTAGGCAGCATCCGCTCCAATGACGTGTAAGTAAGGTTGTCGACCTTGAAGTTTTTATGACCGGATTCACAAGCGCGAGTCTAGCGTTCGATTTTGAAGAAGTGGAAGAGGAGGAAGGATCAAATCTTTGAATAAAACAATTTTCAACGTTAATTTATATTTCAACACAACAAAAAGTGTTTTGTATTAAAGGATATTCTTTTAATCGATATACATTAAAACCTCATTAAATCGTCACCCCTAGTAACATGACTATTGTGAGGCTTTAAGCGGGGTAACTGTTACAAGATAATTACTTTATTTAATGTAGTTAGATTCGTTATATTTATTTGCTACTGAGCATGACATTGAAATATATTTATCAGCTTTTAGCATTAGCTTTCTTTATAATAGAGGGGATTTTCTTTTTCATTACATTCGAGAAAAACTTTAAAAGGAAAAAACAATCATCTAGAAATCACTACTACAAGGTATTTAATTTACAATTGTTATTAAATGAAAAATTATACAATTATTAAAACATATCACAACATATAAGAATTTAGCAAATAAACTAAACCTAAAAGAATTTTCTCTTTGGTTTCGTTGAGTCAATTTTATTACTTACCCATCATACGTAGTATAGGGTAAGTCTTGTAATCGTTTAAAAAATCGAAAAAAAAAATGACGGATTTACACGTTTCAGACACTGGAGATTCCGCAAAAACATTTTATTTTTTTTTAATTTTTTGCCGTCCGTCTGTGTGTCTGTATGTCTGTAAACGCTCTATCTCCCGAACAAATTGAGATAGAGACTCGAAATTTGTACTTAGTAATGGGAAGCAGCTTATTGAATTTCAGTAACCTCGATTATCCAGAATTATTTTTTTTGGACTCTCAAAATATTCGTTCTGATAAAAAGTATATAAAATTTTTCGAAATTGTCTATTTTAAGGAGTGAATACAAAAGACAATAAAAAAACATAAATTTTACATAAAGAATGAAGTCGATCGGATAATTAGCTGTCGAGATATTTGTAATCCTATTTTCCACACTCCTCGATTTTTCATGACCCTGTATTTCATCCAAATGTCAATTCAAAGATATATTTTAATTGGAAATGAGACGCTTAATCCGACGCAATAAACCGTTAGTTAATAGGATTATCATTTTTGGAGTTATAAGGATGTTTCTTTTACACAATTCAGTAATAGAGCACTTAAAGTTTATGACGTCATCAAGCCACGATTTTATTCGAGCAATGCATTTTATAAGTAGTTTACACATGTTTTATTTCCATATTTTATATTATGCATATCCATGATGAGTAAGTATTACGGTGGCCCTCAACGACTAGTTTTATGTTTTAATAAGCATTGCAAAATGCTCTTTTCCGGCATAAATTAATAAAAATCTTCTAATTTTGTTTCTTCTATATAATATTGGAAGCTATCATTTGTAGACAAAAAAGTGAATTGGTAAGTCAGAAGTAGCGGTTTAACAAGGTCCAATATTTTTCGGAGACAGTTTATTAGGATTCTTTGGCACTATTTTCTTATCTTTTTGGCCAGGCCTTTAAGAAACTGGCACGCGTTATAAAAAACTTTAAGAACTGACTCTCACTTTTAAGCGAACGATGTTTTAACGAGGTCTTACTGTCGTAGCTTATTGCTCTGAATTGCGGGGAAAATCTCGTGGCACTTATGATAAAAACACCCGATCATCGATATAAACTATTATATCGATTATGAAGTGTTGTGGATTATGGAAACATCTAAAAAGTACTATTGGTTAATTGATTACATTTAACGGACAGGAAAAGTTTTGCAAGAATATTAATCATAATTCACTTTACAATTTGTACATTCCAAAATTCCTAATATATAAAGAAGAGAAAAGATTACCTGTGGTTATTTTGCCTTTCCAGAAAGGCTTGGCTGATGGATTGTAGGATAATCGCATGCTCTGGATATCAACCCTGTACTTCCTCCTGTACCACCTGTCTGCAGATCGAACTTTGTACATGACAGTACCCATGGCCATCCCCTTCATGATCACCTGAAGGGGTAGCGCTGTAAAGAGAGAACGTGCATCAAAACATGAATTTGAACCAATTTTCAGCATTGTATATTAGGTACAACCGAGATCGACGATAAAAATTGTGAGGTTCAGTACAGATTATATTTATCTCACCAATAAACAACTCGCTGTAAATGCTATGGTCTCGTCAAACCATGAATTTAAAACGTCAGATATAACAAGTGATCTGTCATGCGAGTGCTACATGAAAATCTATTGCTATTCTTAGTTGTTTCAAATGCCTCGGAGTTTGGCATAGTATATATGAAAACTGTTTTGGCGACCTGCAAGCATGTTTAGCCATATGGGAGTCCATACAACTGAATGTTTTGTCGGTTATCCCTTTGCCTGCCTGCTCTATTCCATTTTAAACTTTTCCATAAATATCCCTAAAGCTTATGAATATCCATTGTGACATTTTCCCATATCCCATCGAAGGTAGCTTGTTTAACCGTTACCACAGACCTCCGGAGTTGTCGGGTCAAACCCAAAGAAACGATCGATCTCCTAGACTGTATGGTTTGGACATTTTAGGAACAATACCTGAGACTGCCTGGCACCTAGCCTGACATTCACAAATTCATTAATCTCCTTGTGAGGTCGGAGATGGAAAAGTTTTCCCAGACTGTCGGACTCCAAGGGAGGTCCTTTAAATCTGCGAATAAGAACTGGATGTCACCAAGGATAGGCCGAGGGAAGGTAGAGGAGGCCGGGATAAAGATTTACTCCCTCCTCCTTCTTTCGGGGGAGATGAAGGAGAGATGACGAGAGAGGAGATGGGTTTTTGGAGGCGAGAGGGTAAGACGTAACCCTAAGAAGCCGATTCGGGGAGAGAAGCGAGGAGCAAACCGAAAGGAACAGACGGCCCGGTCTGTGAGAGAGAAATTCCGAGGAGCAATCAGGCTCGATCCCCAAGGACACCCTGTCCAGTTAAATAGTATTGCCTAATACGGAGGACTGAAGCAAAATTTGGAACGAGAGTATCTTGAGTAGAGATCGTAAGAAGAGATTGGAGGACTTCATTGAACTTGTTTAATATTCACAGAACTCACGCATTTATTTTATTTTATTTATAATACTGATATATGTTGGAGAAATGCTTTGTACTTCGATGATTCGAAAAAAAAAATATTTCTTCTAAAAGATCGACTACAGTAATACTTGGGGCGTCACCGCTACCAGACCATAAATTATAGAGTCCCCCGGAGTTATTACACCATTCTCCCATATCAGTTTGAACAAACGATTAGTCTGTTTTATTACGGTCATCATATGAAAGGGAAACGTCGATGTATATGTATAAAACGTCGAATACTTTAGGTATGCGTTTTTTGTTTGTAATAATGAGAATAAAATAATTAAAAATAAGGCGTAGATTAATGTTGGTGCATCATACAATGGGTATTTAAGCTGCAACGAATGAACTAATGATGATAAAGTAGTTATTGAAGAGATTATGGTGGTGGTGGTGATTTGTTACGGCCGATTATCTGCGCTACGGATATAGGTCCCCGAGAGGGAGTGCCGTCCATGGGGGTCTTTCTAAGGTAACCTCATCGGAATTTACGCAAGGTAAACCAAGATTTGAAGAAAACTATTGAAAACTCCAAACGGTTAGGTCGACGAGAGCGACAGAGGTATGAACCCAGCACCTCCAGTCTAAGAGCTTTCAGAGCAGAACCTCTCAGCCATTGGTGGGGCGAAGAGATTATGTTTAGAAATAATTAGGAACGCAATTTCTACAATGAATACTTACCTTACCAACGGTTACATCCGATTTCGTGTATCATTTTACAGCGTTTTATGCTTTATTTACGGATGCTCCTCGTAGAGATCTGCACGGTCCCGGCCTTGGCCCGAAGTCCGAACCCGGCAGAGGGGACAGGCTCAGGCTGATTTTCATTTAGGAGATTCGGGCAGGACCGGGCCTAGTCTTCACTCTTTCCGGGACAGGCCAGGCCTTGTCTTTACTTCTTCCGGGCTTGAGCCTTTCTTTATTCTGCATGTTCGGACCCGGTCGGGCCTGGTGTTTACCCTTTCTTTCCGGTCTTTACTTTTTTCTGCAGACTCTGTTTGGTTGGGCTAGACTTCGTTTTTCTGTGCCGAAGCGAGCCTAACTTCATTGTTCTTAGAGAGCATCAGTAAAATGTGTCCTGACGCAACAATCAATGGCGGATCCAGCCCTCCATTTAGACGGGGAGACATGGCCTTTTTTTTTTTGGGGGGGGGGGTCACATCTCTTAATAAGCAACTTTTATATTAAAGGCTGTTGCCATATCCAAAATGGCTACTTTTCCTAAACTTTTAGAAAGTTATTTTGTAAATACAAAAATATTGTAATAATATTTGTAAAAATATAAAATTTACACATTTTATTCAGATACCAAGAAATTGGAGAATTTCCCATTTTATTATAAAGGCAAAGAATCATCCAGAAAATGAGCATTTTAAGCCAATTTTTAAGACTTGGCAGTTACAGAAATGCCGTCATGAGGAAGCAATTGGCTGCTGTGGCCTGAAATTCAGATTAAAACCCCTGTTTTACGGATATTTACCCAAAAATTTATTTGCTTTTATCGAAAAAGTTAGAACTCTATTCAATCATATTTGTTCTGAATAAGTGCACTTGCACCTGTGATTAAAAATGACTTCATTGATCTTTCAGAAATTACCTAATTTGGATTTAAATCAGCGCTTATGTACGTAATTGTCTAAATGGTCACTAAATTGTTGTTATTTTGTATTTCGAACATAACCTGAAAATAAAATTTATGTATAGTAATTGTAATAGTAGAATAATATTGCTTCGGAAACATCGGCCTGTTTTTCAGAAATTCAGTCGGGTTGGGCAGGAATAATTAAGTTTTTGTACCGGCCGGGCTCGGGCAGAATTTTTAGCTTCCATATCGGGATGAGCTCGGGTTTTTAGGTTTAATACCGAGCTTTTATAATCTTAGCTTTTATACTTTTTACCTTTTATACCGGTCAGGGCTCGGTCCGAGATTTTAGTTTTACTCGTATATCGATCTGGACCAGTATTTTGTTTTTTACGGGACGGCCCCGGCCAGCATTTTTTTTGTCGGCCGTTTGATCTGGGGAAGAACTTATAGCTTTTATACCGGGCCGTGCCAATAATCTGTCTTCACAGGCCGGTCCGGGCTCGGGCCGAATTTTCAGATTTTATATCGGGCCGGGTCGGGCCAATCACTTGTTTTACACGGGCCGGGCCGTATTCGGACCGAACTTTTAGCTTTTATACCGGGTCTGTGACAGGGCCGGGCTCGGGCCTAAATTTAACTTTTATAACAGGCCGGGCCAATAATTTTTTTGTACGGATCGGGCCTGGAAATTCCGGCCCGTGCAGATCTCTGGTTCCTTGTACAATTAATTTTAACCATTTCAGGTCCGTTTTTCTTCTTTTTTTGGTGTGTATCTGGGGAGAGGTAAATTACTTTTGCGTTAAAAAAACTAAAAGTAGCTATATAAATCACAAAAGTTTTAATTTACTGAAATGTAACGAATATGTCATTTACTGAAATCTAAGGAATATAGCTATTTTGTGTGCTATTAATACGGCAATAGGCTAAAGAAAAAAATTTGAAGACGTATGAAAAATGTCATATTACAACGGGATTAGACAGACATAATAACTTTCTAGTATTTTAAAGTTTTTATAATTAATTATACGTTTGAAAAAATAGACAATATTTTAAATTTAAAGAGCGAAACATATTTTGAAATAAAAGAATCATCAATCATGCAAAAATATTTCAGTAAAAAGATTTATCTCTCTCTCTCTCTCTTTTTTTTTTTTTTTTTGATTATAAATGCTGAAACATGAACGAAGTCATAATAAGAAATATATAGATGTATACTATCATTATTACATGCAGATATTACCAAAAATTGTTATTAAGACAAAACGATAGTCAATGTAAAGACATGTCCTATTAATAGGACACCAAACCCGAACGGGTTAAAAGTAAAATTTCAGTACTTTAAAACACAAGATCATGCCAACATTTCTAAATCAATATCTAAAAATTTCACACCTTATACATGCCTTTAGGTCGCCAAGCAATTTTCATTACGCTGTACCACACTCCGAGGCATTTGCAACAATTATGAATAGTGATAGATTTTCACACGGCACATACATGGAGTATCTTTTTTTTTTTTTTTTTTTTTTTTTTTATGACTGACGTTTTAAGTTTATGGCTTGGCGAGACAATTTACAACGAGTTGTTTTTTGATGAGATTTCACTCCTTTTTGCATGATAATCGGTTTATGTATTATATTCAACTGTAATTCAGAAAAAAAAATAGAATTTTTAAAAATAAATTATACTTTATTAGAAATGCATAATAGTTACATAAGAAGGGGAAAATACTTATAAGGAACATGCAAACAATAATCACTGTAAATTGACTATCTTAACCCCCCACCCCCACTCCCGCCCTTTTCCCCCATGCGGCCGCATATGATAGTTTAAAAATTAAAAAAAAAAAGATAATTTCAAAATATCATAGTCTTACAATTCCAAGAGGTTGTTTTGAGACCTATAGCTGTTTTGGCCTTTGTCTGGAATGATCCATTTTATATACAAAAACTTAGAACACATATTGGACCCGACACAATTTTTCTTCCTTTACATATATCTTTTTATTTTTATTCTTCCATATACGAGGTGACAATATAAATGAGTTATAGGACAACACAAACACAGCTGGGAGCTCCATTACTAAGCGCTGCAATGGAACCGTCGGAACCTAACGCTCTTATGCGCTCGGCTACAGCCCTATCATAAAACTCTACAAAAATAAAGTAAATAAAAAACTGACCCTGTAATTTATTAAACCAAATTAAATTTAAATATAGCAGAGAACTGTTATCCAAAAGTTTCGTTAAAGAAATATACAATATCATAAATTATCAGCTTCTATTTTTACAGTAATAGGCGTATCTGTTATTTTACACACCTTATCATTTTACATACCTTATCACTTTTAACGGCGATATAATTTAAAAGCGATAAATATTGGCATGTTTTGTAGAAATTCAGTAAAGCGGGGACAGGCTAGTTAAGTTTTTGCACGGATCACATCAATTAAGTTTTTGTACAGGCCAGGCCAGGCTCGGGACGACCTTTCAGCTTTTATACGGGGACGGGCAATAAAATTTTTGGACGGGCTGCACAGGGCCGAACTTTTAGCTTTTATACAGAGTCGGGCTGGGCCAATAAATTTTTTTTATGAGTCGGGTCGGGTCTGGAAATTTCGGCCCGTGCTAACCTCTAGCCTCAGCCAGAGTCTTCTTGATGAAAAATCTTTATTTTATTTTTCAATTAGAGTTTGATTATTTTAACTTATTTAGGAAAAATGTATGTTATTTTTAAATGATCAGAGAAAAGGAAAATGTAGTTAGTAATTAATTTTCAAAACTTGCCGATGTCCATGAATGTATGTTTATAGATATCTCGATCTACTATATCCCTATTTTAAATATTAGGGCAGTATTTTCATTCAACTTACAAAATTTCGTTTCTCTTCATTGACACAATCCCCAAATACATTTTAACATATACTTAACATATTTTTCAAGAAACACCAATAAAATTTTAATTTAAGGTAAATAACAAATTGAATGAGAGCTCAAAATATTGTGTTTGTATTGAGAAATTCGAATAAAAATACATATGTAGACGCATAATTTCAATTTTTATTTAATCGAATAGAAAAAAAATATATATTTTCAAATGAAATATTTGTTTAAAAACTAGCTCAATTTACTGATTTTCCTTTTTTTTTTTTTAAATGCATGAATTTTCAAAAACTTTTTTTTTTTAAATCTATCTCAACAATAAACACTTCCTCAAGGCGAAAAAAAAAAATGTAAGTTACAATTATAGAAAACAGTGAACATACTACATTTATACAAACAGCTTTGTCCTGCAATTTTTAGAACTAGAGTTATGTTGCCTTCAGAATTTTTATTAGCGACTAAGTGCAATTTCTATCAGAGCGTCGCCATTAGAAAACTGTAGCCCGATTAATATCAGAAATGAATCCTAAATATATTAGAAATGAAAATGAGAAATGAATAGTGGCAACTACCTGCGCATCGCTTTCATCGCTCACACATTCTTTTCTAAATGAATTTCGCATAATTCAGTTTTTATATCATCAAATAGAAAAAAAAAATGTAGTATTTTCAAATGAAATGTGTTCAAATGAAAACTGTCGTTCAATTTACTGATTTTTTTCTTCTTCTAATGCATGAATTTTCAAGCATGATTAAAAAAAAAAAATCTATCTCGACAACAAACACTTGCACGTAACTAAGTATAAATTAGCACAGTTATCACAATTGGCAATTGACTGCCCATATTTGGTGAGAGCAAATTAATCCGAGAGCACAGGCGCAGGGTAATACATACAGAGTCTGTAACGTTTTTTTTTTTTTTTTTTTTTTTTTTTTTTTTGCCACGATTATTTATAAACAATTACCCTTGCCTTATTTAATCACAGACAATTCTGCAATAAAAAAAAGGTAAAAGATTTCTTTAAAAAAAAAATATTGGTGACAAATGTAAAAAACGTACACGCACCCAGGGTTGTCATACCCTGCGAGTATGCACACCGTTTGAGAGCACACGTGTGTTAAATTAGCCTCCTCCTATGATGTCAAAAACCAAGAAAAACTTTCTAAAAATAAACAATTCCTTAATTTGTCTTTCTAAGGATAAACAATACTAAAAATAATATAAACAAACAAAATAAATAATACCTGGCGACGAAAATATGGCTGTAGATCTATCCCTCATCATGGTTCAATTCTAAATGCGAAGATTAATCTAAAACAGCGAAAAGCTGCCAGCTGTTACGTAAGTTATCAAGTAAATTTGTAAAAAATCTTTTTTAAATGTGGCATCAGAGAAGTGTTTCAATGAAACAAACAGTTGTCGTTTGTAGCAATCAGAGAAACACGGAAACAAACAAATGATGAAAGTCGGGGAAGAACGGCAGATCTTATTAAGGCAGTAATGGATTGCAACTTCGTAACATATTCTGTGCTAAAGTGACTGTGAAAAAAAACGAAACCGCAACCGTGAAGGTGAAAATAATTCAAGGAATTATGTATGATATGAATCGCTGACAAGAAAAAAAAAAGAAAGAAAGAAAGAAAACGAAATAGATTAGTAAATGCAAATAAGAACAGTAAATACTAAATTTCATTTTGTTCTAGATTGAAAATACAAATAAGAGTTAAAAATATGATCGTTCGACTGTGTTGTGTTAATATCTTGGGAAAGACATTTTGAAGACTGGGTATATTTTGCGGCTAAAACTATTAAAATAATGATGTAGCAATTATTTGTGAACAAGAGTAACGATAGTCATCTGGAAATCCATATATGATGCGTTTAAAAGGCCTAATAATACCTGCTAGGTATTATTAGGTACTAATTCTAGGTACTAAATTCTAAAAAACTCTACTAGCCAGTAAAAAATATTTACCACCCCCTCCTTCCTCAGCATTAATTTTCAAAAAGCACAAAAGTTTTTATGAATTAATTGGGAAAAAATAACAGGCATTGTTTAGAATTATTAGTTACATAGTTTAGAATTTTCTAATGAAACTTATCAAAATGTCACATCTTTCAAAAAAAAAAAAAAAAAAAAAAAAATACTGTAAAGAGTGAATTAACTGGCATGTTCGGAAAAGGCTGATGGCCGAATGCTTCAAATGTCCGTATAGTTGGATGCTACAAAATCTATATCTACCGACAAAATAGTGAAGCAGGAAAACAAGTTTTCGCCTATTTTTCTGTCGAAGTCTCAAATAATTCTGATTTGATTATTTAACAAGAAAGAAAAATCATGCGTCAAGCATAGGTTATGTAACACTTTCCAACGCTTCCAAAATAATTTTACAAATCATTACCGTTTAATAAGCTGAAAGATAACATCTAAGAAAACAATTTGGAAAACGCAAAACATATTTAAAAACGTAATTTCAGGTATTTCCAACATATACAATATTCGGAAAAATATCCGGATACTTTTATTCAGCCCTGTATAGGATCTATAGATGTGTATATATACTACATAGGATGATAAATTTTAGTTAGTTAGGAAACGCGTAGTACAGTTTAAAATTCTCCTTCTGGAGTTTCTGTCAATAAACGGAAATGTGTTCTCGAACTTTTGTGCTGCCCTGTATATGAAATACAGAATTTATACACACCTAGTAATAGACAAAAAGTGAGTTCAATTGAAAATCGCGTTCAGCAACTTAAAACGCACTTCCAGGAATTATTGTTAACAGACAGTAAAGAGTTCTTTTGTGTGTCCCTGTAAATGAACGATGACTGCTATACACACACTATTCTGTAGTAAGCTTCTTGTAATGCACCTTAGTGATATATATAAATTTCAATGCGTTTAAAATAGTGAAACATTATTTAATTAAACCGCAAACGAATTTTCTCCATAGATGCAATGTACCGGAATTCTTTTGACTCTCCCTGTAAAGTAACTATAAGTGCTATCCACACCCTATTCCATATTAAGCTTCTTGTAATGCACCTTAGTGATATATATATCAATTACAATGTATTTGAAATTGTGTAACATCATTAAAATAAACCGCAAATGATTTTTCCCCATAGACCGTAATGTAACGGAATTATTTTGAGTGTCCCTGTAAAAAAACTATAAGTGCTACACACATCAGTTGAAATAGGGTACATGCTATAGATAACGACAATAACATATCAAAATTGCAGAGCAATCCCTGAATATTTACGGGAGTTAGAGCACGGACAGACGGTCAGACGGCAGACAAACCGAAGTCATAAACACTTTTCAACTAGGTTGGAAAGTGTTAAAAATTTACATTTGATGAACTTATTTTTGCAAATTAAAAACAAAAATTACAAATATTTTTTGTGTGAATATAGTTTAAAAGTTTATTTTTTAATATTGGGAAAGGGGGGGGGGGGATGGCATTTGTGCTCATTTCAAGAAAGCTTAGGTCAATTTTTGTACAAAAAAGAAACAACAACAAAAACCCCATTAGATTAAATAACTTGGTCGCCAGTGGCGACCTGGCGACCGTATTTGTCAAGCCCCGGTTATAGCCACCACAAAACTTTCTTCTATATAAATCAAATCGTCTGCAACAAAAATTATGTGACAATCTATACTTTTTTCAGATATAGTTATCGCGGAAAACGCAAAAAAACAAAGCATAGCAGGGACACCTGTTGGGCGGTATTCACCCAAACCTAAAAATGATCTGTTTTTGTCAAGATCTAATAGAATATGAAATTTAGTGAAATTCTGTGCATTAGTTCTTGAGATATAGCTATGGTGGAAATCGTGAAAAATGCAATACAGCAGCGTCACATGTTGGGTGATTTACACCCAAACCTAATCAGCATCTATTTATGTCAAGATCTAACATAATATGAAGTTTGATGCATTTCTGTGCATTAGTTCTTGAGATATAGATATCGTGAAAAATCATAGAAAATGCAGCATAGCAGCGTCACCTGTTGGGCGATTTACACCGAAACCTAATCAGCGTCTATTTATATCAAGGTCTAATTGAATTTAAAATTTTGTTAAATTCCGTGCATTAAGAGCCTACATCAGTCATGCGAAAAAACGCTCAAGCTAATGTTAAGTCTATGGGAATGTTCTTTCGCGATTTCTCACTCGCATTTTAATATTTTTAAATGATTTTTTTTTTTTTTTTTTTTTTTTTGCTTAGGATAGCTGAGGTCGATCTCAAACGTTGTTAGTTTTTACTTTTTCGATTTTAGTTCCAGTTTTTTTATATAAGGGTACTTTCACTTTCAGAACCGGTTCCAAAATAGATAATGTCCGCTTGTCCACTTATAAAAAATCTGTAACCAAAATCAAAACAGTAAAAACTAACAACGTTAGAGATCGAACTCAGCTATCCTATGCAAAAAAAAAAAAAAAAAAAAAAAAAAAAAAAAAAATCATTTAAAAATATTAAAATGCGAGCGAGAAATCGCGCTAGAACCTTCCCATAGACTTAACATTAACTTGAGCGCTCCTTCGCGTGACTTGCGTAGGCTTAAGTCTTGAGATAGAGCGCCTACAAAATTTTTGTTACTTACAAATACACACAGAGACAGACAAACAGACTCAACAGACAGATATTTTCTAAAAACAGTCAAATCGTGTTCAGGACCTCCCAAAACGTATAAATCCGCCGAAAGCCGAAATTTTTTATGAATCCAATACATCCTTCTTGTAAAGATAGAAGAAAGTAATAAGAACAATTTATTTTGAGCTGTGACATTTCTCCTTTGCATTTCTAATGAGATACTTCTTGTTGCGATGATTTTGATTACTTATTAAAATATTAATGTAAGATCTTGTTTTTCTCTTTAATTTTAAGCATTTACATAAAAAAAATAGATAAATGAGATGAAAATTCAAAATGCAAATACTTTTATGCTGTCAAATAATTATTTCCTCACCATTTATTCATTAGAAATACAAAGCTCTTCCGAAAATATCAAAGTTACCGGGTGTCCGAAAGAGGTTGGACTGATTTGAAAGAATCATAACTCTTAAAAATAATTGAGTAAATGAAAAAAAAATTTTTTTTTTCAAAGTACTCGTCAAATATCCAAGATTTGTTAAATGTAGCTGTTTTAAAATCGTGACATTCAAACGATGCGCAGAATCGATGATCGGAAAATGCAAATCGCACCACACATTCGCAATTTTAACTTTCTGCTTAGGTTACTTGTGTACATAGTGGATCCTTTCCTACTAAATCGAAGATGCTGAAGAACTTTCTAATTGACATTTTTCCCATAACTCTAATAGTTTTAGACTTATACGCTTTCCACTCCGGAATCATCGAAGAAATTGCGAATGTGTGGTGCGATTTGCATTTACATATCATCGATTCTGCGCATCGTCTGAATGTTACGACTTTAAAACAGCTACATCTAACAAATCTTGGATATTTGATGAGTACTTTGAAAATAAAATAATTGCATTTACTCAATTATTTTTAGAGTTATGATTCTTTCAAATCAGTCCAACCTTTTTCGGACACCCGGTATATAACTAACATAAATAAAAACAAAAACCCTCAGATGCTCTAATTAGTATGAACTATATGTTACATTCGCAAAATGGAGCGTCTAGTTCAGTAATATCTGGATAAGAATAATACGGGCAAACTGCTTAGATGGTTAAAACTAATATTCTATTCATTTACAGAAAAAGGCTCTTGATGTCTTGATTTATGTTAGTTTGTTATTTGATACATTATTTCTTCATTATCATTGTTGTCAATATTAATTTCTTCTACCATTTCTTGTGATATCCTTACATTTCACTCAAGTAAAGGTAAGTCTGTTTCAAATTTCATTAAAATATATTAATTATTTTTGACGTATAAACAAAAATCCGAATTTGGATTCGAATGAGGCACCCTGTATTTTTGTCTAAATAAATAAATTGTGACCTCATCAGTTTCCTTACACAAAAAATGTTTGTTGAAGTGTCCAACATTTGTGAACCGCACTGTATTTTAACTCATTTTTGCATTTGGCTTAAACTCGGTTTTATTGGTCCTTTTATTTCTCAACCTCGTGTAGTACATCTGTCGAATAAAAAAAGAAATGTCACTTCCCTTTAAAAGTATTTCATTAGTAAAGCATAACGCAACATAAAAATACAAGGTGTCCACTAAATTCCTGTCCAACCCCCCCCCCCCCCCCCCCCCCCCCCCCATTAATTTTAGAACGGCAACAGACATAATCATGATCACAATCGTGGTGTCTAAGATATAGTAAACTGGTTATGGCGCTACGCGATTAGACCACTTACAGCGGCACCTAGCGGCAAAATGTGAAATAAGCGTTTCTATCTCGAAAACGGTACGAAACATCAGAAAAAAGTCAACTACAAAGTTATTTTGGAGCGTCCTCGATTTAGCCTCGATTTAGAAATTATGTTTTAAATGTACAAATAACTTCATTAAATGTCCTGAAATGTACATTTTTTTACATCCCATTATCAGCTTAAATACGCTAGTAATTGCATGCATTGTACGGAAGACGCGCACTTACTAATAAAACTCAGACGTGTAAGCAAGGTACACCTTATTTTAGTAAGAAAATGAAGTTAAGTATGCTCAATGTATCCACCTTCGGAACATATGCAGAATGCTCGCGATGCATTGCTGGTGAAGTTTGACATATTGAGCACACTTAGCTTGATTTTCTTGTTAAAATAAACCACATTGAGCATACTTAGCTTGATTTTCTTGTTAAAATAAACCATACTGAGCATACTTACTTGGCTTGATTTTTTTGTTAAAATAAACTGTAGCTTACTTCATACATCTTAGTTTTATTAGTTGATGCTCGTCCGCCTCATAATGCCACACTTCTGCATGCAATTGGTGGCGAACTTATGCCCTAGTGGTTGGATATAAAAGCTTTACATTTCATTGCTTCTAATAAGATTATTTTTACATTCTAATTTCATAGTGAATAGAGGACTACTCCCTGAAACTTTGCAATTGATTTTTTTCTCGTATCTGGCACCGTTTTCGAAAGAGAAAAGATTAACTCTGGTGTTTGGTACTAGAGGCACTGTAACAGGTCTCATCGCGTAGCTCATAGCTACTTTACTACACCCAGAGCCAGCGCAACGTCACGTAGGGCTCAATGTCTCTGACTGCAATACACGGCAAAAATTGTTTATTTTACAGTATAACAACAGTAAAATAAGCAGTAATACACTAGCGCGCATGCGCGGCAGTGTATTACTGCTTATTACTGTTAATTTTACGGTATAATACTGGCAGCTGCTATGCCAGTATTATTATTGTAAAATAAACAATTTTTATTTTGCAGTGTACTGGACAAATAAAAAATATTTTAAAAATTGTATATATCATAGAATAATTTATAATATAAATTACGAAATGCATGAAAAAAATCTTGCAATTCTTTCACATGTAATGGGCATAATTATTTTTAATTTCTGAAAATACTCTATCCTTTACAATATTTTGAATATAATTATTGTTTACGTTCTCGGTTACTCTCAGAATCCACAAATCTATACATTTTCCGACAGTTATATCAACTTTCGCTGTAAAAAATAAAGTTAATACTAACCTTTTTTCACGAAAATTGTTTTAAGACAAATTTAGAGCAAAAATATCTTACTTTTAAATGCTAAAAGGTGTAAATTTAAATTTTATAAAATATAAAATATATATAATAAAATAAATAAATATATATAATAAATAAATATATTTTATAAATTTTATAAATTTATAAAAAATTCTTTAGCATTTAAAAGTAATATATTATTACAAGGTGTTATAATTTATTATATTGTTAGCAAAAATATCATTATTTTATACAGAGGTAACGTTATTTCGAAGCGTATAGAGAGGTTCTGGGCCCTAACAAGACTCCAACTGGCGCGAGGCCCTGGACAGTCGACTCGTTTGACCGATGGTTGCGCCGGCCCTGACTACACCCAAGACACCACAACCGCGTTCGTGATCAGAGCTGTCGGGCTGTCGTCGTTCTGAAGTTAATGAGGATGGGCAGGACTCTAGTGGGCACCTCCAGCCTGTATACAGTATACAGATAGAGAAAAAAAAATGTGGGGGATGTCAGGGGAAGTTGGGAATAAGCCAACAAACAATCTCAATATATTGTGCTATCCTCTAAACAAACCCCCATTTTAAAAAATTTTCTCTATATAAAGTCTAATAAAGAATGCAAAAAAAAAAAAAAAAAAATCAATAAATAAATAAATAAACATTGCTCAATTTTTACAGCTTGTTCTGACTAAGATTTTAATGTTGAGCATCTTTCATTTTATCATTTTATTACAAAGTGGCAGCCAATTAAACGAGAATTTGAAAAAAAGCCACTTTTCCAAAAAATGACCCATGTTACCTGAAAAAAATCCGCACCTGACATAATCAGCTGAAAATGAAGCATTTTATTATATATTAAAGGTTTAACATATTAAACAATTAAAAATTTATCCTAATCATTCTAAAATTCTATTATAACTAGAGATGGGAATGCTCGGAAAAAAACCGGAAACTTTTGGGGAAAAAACTGGTTTTTTCCGTTTTTTTCCGAATGGGTATTTTTCAATTTTTCCGAATTGGAAAATTGAAATTTAATTTATACAATAACTAGCATGCTACGCCCGCTGCGCTGGGCCATTTTTCTAAATGTACCTTAAATCAAACGAAATGGCCTTGTGTTTTAAAGGAATATGGATCTTCACCAGCGGATACTACCCTCGTCAAAATTTTCAAACGAACCTTGAATCAAACGAATTATATCAATGGGTTTGAGCATATATATTTTAAAGCAATAGGGACGTTCACCTGGTTTTTCCTTCAATATTGCTGTAAACGATGCGAACGACACTGCGTTATATTATATCATACATTGGACAAAATTTGGGCTAATAAGAAGCAACTGATTTAGTTGATCATTTATAGTAGGGTTTAGTAGGGAAATGAGGCCATTATGAGATTATGGCAACAGGAACTAAAATGTTCTCTAGTCAACATAATACTAAAAGAGAGTCATTACTAATGACTGCATAGATTGACCATTGAACTTAAATAATGTTCGGGTGATTCATTTTCGTCTCTAAGTTCTTGAACTCCGTCCCTTTTTCTTGTCTCTATGTGAGGTTCTGGTCTGGTAATGTAAGTACAATCTCACTGTATGTTACGCTATATTTCATAATAAACGTCCTCTTCTGGCAAGTCTATTTTTTCCTCTTTCGATTCCATCAGAGTAAATATAGTCAAAAATGTAATAAATTGTTTGCACATAAAGAACAGTGTTTAACTTTCATATTTAAAAAAAAATGGTGAAACATAAAAAAGTGCATTTTTAAAGCTGGAGAGTTTGAATAAAATTAAAATGACACCATTTTCACTGTCTTTCTATTTTTTAGACCAGTTGCATTCGTGTAACCGTTAACCTAAAAAAACGATGATTAACTCTGGTAGAAGAATGAACCTCTAGTTTGCATCCAATAAAATCTGCCTAAGTAGATGATAAAAGAGAGTTCTGCGCCAGCGCAGTTCGCGCAGTCGACCTCAAGGTTGAAGGAAGGTCACCGGAAGGGACAGGTGTGGACACCGGAAGTCGCAAGTGTGGATAACATACATGTTGAGACAGGAAACCGGAAGGAATTTGGAGATAAGGACAGGATGAGACGTATTTTTTATGAGTTTTGAACAGGTTCTTTCTTGACAGGGAAAATTTTTCTGCATCAGATGTGCTAATGTCTCAAGGTTAGCGGAAGGGACAGGTGGTGATAACAGACATGTTTATACAGGAAGTGATTCCGTAAGTAAGGCCGGAAGGTAATTGGAGATAACGTTTGGATGTTCTACATTAGATGTGCTAACCTCGCAAGGTCATAGGAAATGACAGATGTTGATAATACACAGGTTGAAACAAGTATCTTTAGACAGGAAGTAATTCCGTAAGTAAGACCGGAAGGGATCAGGAAGTGAAATGTGATAAGACTTTCTGACTTTATAAAAGTTTAATATGAATTTTTTTTTTCTATAAAAAGGGTTTTAATTAGATTCTTTCTTGAGAGGGAAAAAAATTTAGTTTTTTTTTAAATTTTATAAAAGTTTTTTTTTTTTTTTTTTTTTTTTTTTTTAAGTTTGTAAATAATAGATCTTAATGATATAATAGGTGCTTTGATGTAATACAAATTGTACCATAAAATGGAAATAATATTAGCACAATACCAACAGTGGTTTTAGTCGAGTTGAGTTGTAGGAATCCTGCTATAAAAATAATATTAGCAAAATGTTGATTTTTTTTTCTTATTTAAACATTAACTTAAATGTGAATGAGATTAAAATAGATGTGAGGGCTAAATTTTTAGAGATTTAAGAAAATTCACTGTGAGTTATGTTAGGGTTGTTAAAGGAAAGGAGGTGATCGACTTTGACAGTATTTTTCTAAAAGTTTTCAGTGTGATAAGGGAGAGAGGGGGAAGGCTTAATTTTTTCGTACATGTGAGGGAAAAACGGTATCGCCCTCTATCGTTGGGAAAAGGAAGTGTGAAAAGAAAAATGAAGATTGAAAAGAAGGTTACCTTTGAGTTTCGAACCCGAGATCAAAATAGTCTCATGGTTTGATCATTGACGAGGGGTTTAATGATCAAGCCATGGGACTACATCGTTGAAAGGCGATGTAAGCTATTTGTGAAAAAGAAATTACCTGATCTTGGTCGTGTCTTAAGAATCATGTGACATTTTTCAAAAAATAAATGAAGCGTAGTTTGAATCGAGCTTGATATAGCTACATGAGAATGTTTATTAATGAAAAAAAAATTAATTCAAGTCTTTGAGACTAATCTTTCATAGGAAAAAAACGATTTGTTATACTTTCTGTTACATTATATCTTCCGTTTTTTAAGTTTACAAATTTGTGGAGTAGCTTAAATAATCGTTTTTATGCTAATTAAACAATATATTTTTTAATTATATGTTTTTTTGTAATTAACTTGTAATATAGCTTTTTTTTTTTCTTTTTTTTTTCTTAAAAGGGTACTGTAGAATAACTTATGTCACAAATACAACATCCTTCTTTAGTTAAATATGTTTCACTTAAGACATGACAAAGTGTCTTAGAAACATTTCATTTTGGAGTTAAGTGATTAAACAAGAAAAATATTATTTATAAAAACACAACACATAAGACCAGTGACTGAGAGGTTCTGGTTTTAAAGCTACTAGACGTTTGGGTTTAAACTTCTCTCGCGCTCGTCGACCTAACCGTTCGGAGTTTTCTTCGAACCTTGTCAATACGAGTTAGGAGCCTTTAGAATGACCCCTAGAGTGACCTATATCCCTAACGCAGATAATCGGTTTTAACAAATAACCAACCATCCACAACACATAAGACATTTTAGATCATTTTAGATCATTCCATTTAGTTAATAAGTGATTTAACGTGCAAAATATTATTCATAAAACATACAATAAGAGAATTTTAAAGAATTGTTTCTTTCAAATGAACAATTTTTAGTGACTATTTAACTTATTAAAGAGAGCGGGTATTTTGTTTAGAGTTATACGATTAAAATAAATTTTCAATAGATTTGACTTTATACAACCAACATTTAAAAAAAAAAAAGGGAATGGAATCTAGTTTTTACAAAGTAACGTTTTTCAATTTTACAAATACTTCACACCCCGTCTTTTTCCCCCCTCTTTTAGTAGACTTTACATACATAAGACATAAAAAGCGTTTTAGAATACATCATTTAGAAATTAAGTGGTTTGATAAATAAAATACTATTTATAAAAGCAATAGATACAAAAGTAATAAAGATTTTTACTTACAAATGTACGAACTTCTGATAGGTAAGACTTTCTAAATCATTGTGCAAGAATTAAGTGGTTATTGAACTTATAACATTATAGGATGAAATAATCATGTGACGTATTTTTAAACCAATAAAATGTCAATATTTTTAAACCAATAAAATGACAATATTTTTAAACCAATAAAAAGTTAGTATTTTTTACACGAGCGCCCTCTATTACTATATAAATTTCAATGAAACGAGTTCATAACATTCTACTGTAACATGGTATCGTTGTAATAGGTTGTATTTTTCGTTAAGTTAGTTTTCATTTAAGTTATTATGGAACGAGTTATGAATTCTTATGTTGGTGACGTAACCAACTTGGAGTGTCAACACTCATCACCAAAGTTAAATAATCAAGAGATGGATTCTACACTTTTATCCAAAGAAGGACTCGTTTCGAATTATGAAGTGAAACCCACCTCATCAGGACTAAAGAAACAGAAGTTACCCCATGTGTGTAAGACGTGTAACAAAGCATTTCCTCGAAAAGTTAACTTAATGTTTCACATGAAATGTCATTTAAAAGAAAAGTCTTTTCGTTGTGAGGTGTGTGCTGAAGTTTTTTCACAAAAGAGTGATTTACATAATCATCAAAAGATTCACAAATCGCCCAAACAATACAAGTGTAGTGATTGCAACGAGATATTTTCAAGAATGGCTGACTTATTGAAACATAAGAAGACTCATAAGATTCGTAAACAACAGTCATGTACAAAGTGTAGCGAAATGTTTGATTGTGAATCAGATTTAGTACAACATTGTGATACTTTTCATAAAGTTGTGAAATCACCCTATTCAAAAGATTTGTTATTTGAAAAAGTGAAACATTTTAAAAGACAACATGATGTGCGAAATATTTGTACTAAAACTATCATTGTGTCCAATGAGATGAATCAAAAAGACTTTCGTTCATTTTTTAACAGTGTTCGATCAGATGTTTTAAACGAATTAAATTATCAATTGCAAATGAAAAAGTCAATAAAATGGTATGCAGCCGTTAAAGTGGATGTATATCGTGAATCACAGGATGGTGACTTAGAGAGAGCAACCCCCTTTTTCCTTTCCAAAAGTGAACTGGAATTAACAGAACAAAACATACATGTACATGTTGAGAATGCCTTTCTAAAGCTGTACAACGGCTTTGAAGATTTCACAGAACGTGTGTTTAATTGGACATTACAAAAAATTTTGAAATTAGAATTGATTACAGCTCAATATGACAGGCTTATTTGATTTGTATTACTTTAAATGATTAATAAATAGTTTTAATATGAAAAAGTATAGTGGTTTTTTTTTTAGTTGATGTAAATTACATTGAACATTTTGACAATGCAACATAAACTACTGTTTAACATTTTGAATGTCTTAGACAAAATGGGAATGAATTTGTTGAAATTATGTAAAACATAATGAAATAAATGTGATGTATTTATTATATGTTACTTAAACTACAAGAGAAATGATTGGAAATGTGTTATTTTAAATCTATGATACTTTTAATCACTAACAAAGTAAGACGTGACGTTATGAATCATCGATGGGTTTTCCTTTGAATAGGTATTAATCTTTCTTATTGATAAGAAAGTTGAATTTTTCTCTTCGTTTAAACAATGACACTACATGTTTTGATAATTTTCTCTCAACAGTCAACATCAATGTTTTTAACCTAGTTAAGAAATTTTTTAACTTAAACCGTCACTGAGTTTATCCTAGATAAGTAAATTTTTATATTTAACCTACATATAAATTAAATGATTAACTATAACCATGACTGTTTTTAAAATCTAGATAAGTAGACGTTTTTATGAAACACATCCAGTGTTCTGCTGACTTTTATCGAGATTACATCAGTTAGTGAAGCAGATTAAATTGTATAAAAATATTTTATGAAATGAATATGCGATCCCACGAAGAAGTGTTTCCACCTTCAAAGCGTCCATGCTTAGAAAAAGCTATGGAAAAATCAAATACTTGTGAGAAGGAGTTAAAAGACCCAAGATTAAAACTTTCTAAAATGGACAATGACTGCGTAACTATATCACGTGATATCTCCTCTACTAAGAACTTACCAGATGTGAAACCTGAGATCGCTATGAAATTTTCAAACTTTACCGGTGGTTACGATGCAACATCTTTCGAGAATCCACATCAAGAGTCAGTTTTTGCCCAGGACTATTTAAATACATTTTTCAAAGACATGAATTTTGAAAATTTAGATTGTTCTACCCCCTTAACCTCGCTAAAGGATGAATCCTTTCAAGAACCTACGAATAATATCTTACAGACTACTGTTAAACATGAGATGAACGAGCTACAAGCAAACAGACTTTCGCAAGCAAGTGGTGAAATACAAAGCATCACTACACCTACATTTGCCACTAAAAGTGACAAATTATACAATTCCAATGTGTTTCACAAAGAACTAAGTGACTGTTTCTACTTAACTTTGAAGTTAAAAAATAAACAATATTCTATACATATACGAGAATTTAAACGCAATGTATCTACTAATGAAGAAATCCCAACCAAAAACGGAGTTAATATGGATATTCTTAGCTGGTATGAGTTTCAATATAAAATCCTTGCATTTAATTTAAGATACAAAAGTGCATCCTTTGTTTCTAATAACACGATTTTAGTGTTAAATCAAGATTCTATGATGCGAATTAAAAATTTGAAGAATTTTTCTCATGTTGACTTAAACGAACAACAAATGGAAAAATTAAAAGAAAGTACCTCACACTTAAATACTGTACTTTTACAACATATGTACACAAAACTATTACCCTTTCTCATTAAACAGAAATGTGTGGTGAGTAACAGATCCACAGAAAAAGAACCTGTGTTATGGTCTAAACTTAATACGTGTATCGAGAATAATATGGTAACAATACTTAACCAGTTGTATGAATGTACAGGATGTATTTTTCGACATGCAAGTCAAAGCCTTCACTCATGCTTCGCATTTAATAATAAGGAAAAATTTAATCAACTAGGTGAAGCTTTGTTAATGCTCATCGATTTCGATTATGTAATTTCAACGTTTTTGAATGGAGTTTATAGTGTTAGTGAACACTTTGTACATAAGCTTCATGAACAAACTGTTTATAATGAATTGTTTAAGACAAACTAAATGATTTGTTTTGTTAAAGATCTGTGTGTGTTTATTTCTACAAAGTGTCTCTGTGTGAATTTATTAGTTTTTTATCTAATCGAACTTTTAAGTGAAGAGATGTAATTTAACTTTTTTGTATATTCCAATTCAAAAATTTCAACAATTGCAAAAAAGATTGAAAAAAAAAATATCCACGTTAGAAAAAAATTTTGAAAAAATTATTAGTTAACAAAAATAAAATAAAATAAAATAAAATAAAATAAAATAAAGTTAACAAAACAGCTTAAAAACATTAAAGTTAACAAAAAGTTTATAAATGTTAAAAGTTAACAAAAAAAAATAAGCTATGTTGAAAAGTTAAAAAAACAATGAAAAGTAAACAAAAATACAGTTTTTAAATTAAAAATTTTTAAAGTCTTCAAGTTAATCAAAATTAACTTTTTACTTTTAACTATTGAGAGACTATGATCTAACTGTTTATCCTCGCAACCAACTGGTGCATATCAACTATATACTCTATATCTGCATATGCGCAGAAAAACATAGACATTTACACTAACGACTTTAAATTCGTTAAATTTGTTCGACTTTAAATTCTTTGCCAACTTTTAAGTTTAATTACTATACACAACTCGATTACCTTTCCCACAAAACACCTTTCAGAAACAAAACAGAAATTAACACTTACCGAAAAACACGTCCACTTTGGGTGTTAGTCTTCACTCAACTAACGTTTCTCCCTTATCTTTGCTAGGGAGCGCTGCAATCGCCGCTAGAGGCGTTAGTAGTCTTCAGGTGTGTGATAAGAATAAACTTTAAATCCAACTTACACTCGCTCAGTCATTCTTGCTTCTCTCTACCTTGCTAACAACCGTTTGCTGCTGGCTCATTGTTTGGTTGTTTAAACTTGTTGAATGACGTCATCATGTGTTTGTCTAAACTTGTTCAGTTTTGTTTTTATGCAGTACGTCTATTTAGATGAGTCATCACTCGCTTATCTTAGTTGACTTGTTCAAACTTGTTTTTGTGTGGCACGTCTATTTGGGTGAGTCATCGTTCGCTTATCTTGCTTTACTTGTTTGAACTTGTCTAGTATCCACCACCTCATGTCTTTTGTCATAGCTTGAATATACTTTACACCAATCACTTAAATATAAAAGTCTTGTCACAACTTACTTAAACTTTGATAAAAATATTAATTATTTATAAATTTCATCAAATTCTTATTTTTCTGATACATTTACTATGTAATTTTCGTTCAAAAATATGGTAAAGCCCGATTTTAAATCGAAGTCTAAGATAAATTCCCCAAATTTGTAACATTTTAACACTAATAATAAATATTGTAAGCACCCAGTACATACAAGTTTTGTAAAAATAATATTACTTATAGCTAACTCGTTATGTCCCATGATACAAAACTTCAATATAACTAAAATCAGTGTTAAACGAAAATCTAATCACGTGTCTTTATATATTATTTTGAAATGCAAAGCATTATATCTAAACGAATGATATAAGGAGTAGTTAGAATAGTTCTTATATTTTTGTTAGTAAAAAATTTATACACATTATCTTACAAGGTTGCAATATTCAACACACGGTTCACCATATTTAAAAACGATTCACTATGATTTAAAAACTTAGTAACATATTTTAAATTTATAAATTTAAATTAAAACATATTTTTATAAATAAACAATTATAAATACTTAAGTATTTTTAATTTAAATTTATAAATTTAAAATATGTTACTAAGTTTTTAAATCATGGTGAATCGTTTTTAAATATGGTGAACCGTGTGTTGAATATTGCAACCTTGTAAGATAATGTGTATAAATTTTTTACTAACAAAAATATAAGAACTATTCTAACTACTCCTTATATCATTCGTTTAGATATAATGCTTTGCATTTCAAAATAATATATAAAGACACGTGATTAGATTTTCGTTTAACACTGATTTTAGTTATATTGAAGTTTTGTATCATGGGACATAACGAGTTAGCTATAAGTAATATTATTTTTACAAAACTTGTATGTACTGGGTGCTTACAATATTTATTATTAGTGTTAAAATGTTACAAATTTGGGGAATTTATCTTAGACTTCGATTTAAAATCGGGCTTTACCATATTTTTGAACGAAAATTACATAGTAAATGTATCAGAAAAATAAGAATTTGATGAAATTTATAAATTATTAATATTTTTATCAAAGTTTAAGTAAGTTGTGACAAGACTTTTATATTTAAGTGATTGGTGTAAAGTATATTCAAGCTATGACAAAAGACATGAGGTGGTGGATACTAGACAAGTTCAAACAAGTAAAGCAAGATAAGCGAACGATGACTCACCCAAATAGACGTGCCACACAAAAACAAGTTTGGACAAGTCAACTAAGATAAGCGAGTGATGACTCATCTAAACAGACGTACTGCATAAAAACAAAACTGAACAAGTTTAGACAAACACATGATGACGTCATTCAACAAGTTTAAGCAACCAAACAATGAGCCAGCAGCAAACGGTTGTTAGCAAGGTAGAGAGAAGCAAGAATGACTGAGCGAGTGTAAGTTGGATTTAAAGTTTATTCTTATCACACACCTGATGACTACTAACGCCTCTAGCGGCGATTGCAGCGCTCCCTAGCAAAGATAAGGGAGAAACGTTAGTTGAGTGAAGACTAACACCCAAAGTGGACGTGTTTTTCGGTAAGTGTTAATTTCTGTTTTGTTTCTGAAAGGTGTTTTGTGGGAAAGGTCATCGAGTTGTGTATAGTAATTAAACTTAAAAGTTGGCAAAGAATTTAAAGTCGAACAAATTTAACGAATTTAAAGTCGTTAGTGTAAATGTCTATGTTTTTCTGCGCATATGCAGATATAGAGTATATAGTTGATATGCACCAGTTGGTTGCGAGGATAAACAGTTAGATCATAGTCTCTCAATAGTTAAAAGTAAAAAGTTAATTTTGATTAACTTGAAGACTTTAAAAATTTTTAATTTAAAAACTGTATTTTTGTTTACTTTTCATTGTTTTTTTAACTTTTCAACATAGCTTATTTTTTTTTGTTAACTTTTAACATTTATAAACTTTTTGTTAACTTTAATGTTTTTAAGCTGTTTTGTTAACTTTATTTTATTTTATTTTATTTTATTTTATTTTATTTTTGTTAACTAATAATTTTTTCAAAATTTTTTTCTAACGTGGATATTTTTTTTTCAATCTTTTTTGCAATTGTTGAAATTTTTGAATTGGAATATACAAAAAAGTTAAATTACATCTCTTCACTTAAAAGTTCGATTAGATAAAAAACTAATAAATTCACACAGAGACACTTTGTAGAAATAAACACACACAGATCTTTAACAAAACAAATCATTTAGTTTGTCTTAAACAATTCATTATAAACAGTTTGTTCATGAAGCTTATGTACAAAGTGTTCACTAACACTATAAACTCCATTCAAAAACGTTGAAATTACATAATCGAAATCGATGAGCATTAACAAAGCTTCACCTAGTTGATTAAATTTTTCCTTATTATTAAATGCGAAGCATGAGTGAAGGCTTTGACTTGCATGTCGAAAAATACATCCTGTACATTCATACAACTGGTTAAGTATTGTTACCATATTATTCTCGATACACGTATTAAGTTTAGACCATAACACAGGTTCTTTTTCTGTGGATCTGTTACTCACCACACATTTCTGTTTAATGAGAAAGGGTAATAGTTTTGTGTACATATGTTGTAAAAGTACAGTATTTAAGTGTGAGGTACTTTCTTTTAATTTTTCCATTTGTTGTTCGTTTAAGTCAACATGAGAAAAATTCTTCAAATTTTTAATTCGCATCATAGAATCTTGATTTAACACTAAAATCGCGTTATTAGAAACAAAGGATGCACTTTTGTATCTTAAATTAAATGCAAGGATTTTATATTGAAACTCATACCAGCTAAGAATATCCATATTAACTCCGTTTTTGGTTGGGATTTCTTCATTAGTAGATACATTGCGTTTAAATTCTCGTATATGTATAGAATATTGTTTATTTTTTAACTTCAAAGTTAAGTAGAAACAGTCACTTAGTTCTTTGTGAAACACATTGGAATTGTATAATTTGTCACTTTTAGTGGCAAATGTAGGTGTAGTGATGCTTTGTATTTCACCACTTGCTTGCGAAAGTCTGTTTGCTTGTAGCTCGTTCATCTCATGTTTAACAGTAGTCTGTAAGATATTATTCGTAGGTTCTTGAAAGGATTCATCCTTTAGCGAGGTTAAGGGGGTAGAACAATCTAAATTTTCAAAATTCATGTCTTTGAAAAATGTATTTAAATAGTCCTGGGCAAAAACTGACTCTTGATGTGGATTCTCGAAAGATGTTGCATCGTAACCACCGGTAAAGTTTGAAAATTTCATAGCGATCTCAGGTTTCACATCTGGTAAGTTCTTAGTAGAGGAGATATCACGTGATATAGTTACGCAGTCATTGTCCATTTTAGAAAGTTTTAATCTTGGGTCTTTTAACTCCTTCTCACAAGTATTTGATTTTTCCATAGCTTTTTCTAAGCATGGACGCTTTGAAGGTGGAAACACTTCTTCGTGGGATCGCATATTCATTTCATAAAATATTTTTATACAATTTAATCTGCTTCACTAACTGATGTAATCTCGATAAAAGTCAGCAGAACACTGGATGTGTTTCATAAAAACGTCTACTTATCTAGATTTTAAAAACAGTCATGGTTATAGTTAATCATTTAATTTATATGTAGGTTAAATATAAAAATTTACTTATCTAGGATAAACTCAGTGACGGTTTAAGTTAAAAAATTTCTTAACTAGGTTAAAAACATTGATGTTGACTGTTGAGAGAAAATTATCAAAACATGTAGTGTCATTGTTTAAACGAAGAGAAAAATTCAACTTTCTTATCAATAAGAAAGATTAATACCTATTCAAAGGAAAACCCATCGATGATTCATAACGTCACGTCTTACTTTGTTAGTGATTAAAAGTATCATAGATTTAAAATAACACATTTCCAATCATTTCTCTTGTAGTTTAAGTAACATATAATAAATACATCACATTTATTTCATTATGTTTTACATAATTTCAACAAATTCATTCCCATTTTGTCTAAGACATTCAAAATGTTAAACAGTAGTTTATGTTGCATTGTCAAAATGTTCAATGTAATTTACATCAACTAAAAAAAAAAACCACTATACTTTTTCATATTAAAACTATTTATTAATCATTTAAAGTAATACAAATCAAATAAGCCTGTCATATTGAGCTGTAATCAATTCTAATTTCAAAATTTTTTGTAATGTCCAATTAAACACACGTTCTGTGAAATCTTCAAAGCCGTTGTACAGCTTTAGAAAGGCATTCTCAACATGTACATGTATGTTTTGTTCTGTTAATTCCAGTTCACTTTTGGAAAGGAAAAAGGGGGTTGCTCTCTCTAAGTCACCATCCTGTGATTCACGATATACATCCACTTTAACGGCTGCATACCATTTTATTGACTTTTTCATTTGCAATTGATAATTTAATTCGTTTAAAACATCTGATCGAACACTGTTAAAAAATGAACGAAAGTCTTTTTGATTCATCTCATTGGACACAATGATAGTTTTAGTACAAATATTTCGCACATCATGTTGTCTTTTAAAATGTTTCACTTTTTCAAATAACAAATCTTTTGAATAGGGTGATTTCACAACTTTATGAAAAGTATCACAATGTTGTACTAAATCTGATTCACAATCAAACATTTCGCTACACTTTGTACATGACTGTTGTTTACGAATCTTATGAGTCTTCTTATGTTTCAATAAGTCAGCCATTCTTGAAAATATCTCGTTGCAATCACTACACTTGTATTGTTTGGGCGATTTGTGAATCTTTTGATGATTATGTAAATCACTCTTTTGTGAAAAAACTTCAGCACACACCTCACAACGAAAAGACTTTTCTTTTAAATGACATTTCATGTGAAACATTAAGTTAACTTTTCGAGGAAATGCTTTGTTACACGTCTTACACACATGGGGTAACTTCTGTTTCTTTAGTCCTGATGAGGTGGGTTTCACTTCATAATTCGAAACGAGTCCTTCTTTGGATAAAAGTGTAGAATCCATCTCTTGATTATTTAACTTTGGTGATGAGTGTTGACACTCCAAGTTGGTTACGTCACCAACATAAGAATTCATAACTCGTTCCATAATAACTTAAATGAAAACTAACTTAACGAAAAATACAACCTATTACAACGATACCATGTTACAGTAGAATGTTATGAACTCGTTTCATTGAAATTTATATAGTAATAGAGGGCGCTCGTGTAAAAAATACTAACTTTTTATTGGTTTAAAAATATTGTCATTTTATTGGTTTAAAAATATTGACATTTTATTGGTTTAAAAATACGTCACATGATTATTTCATCCTATAATGTTATAAGTTCAATAACCACTTAATTCTTGCACAATGATTTAGAAAGTCTTACCTATCAGAAGTTCGTACATTTGTAAGTAAAAATCTTTATTACTTTTGTATCTATTGCTTTTATAAATAGTATTTTATTTATCAAACCACTTAATTTCTAAATGATGTATTCTAAAACGCTTTTTATGTCTTATGTATGT
This sequence comes from Maratus michaelseni, assembly GCA_963931845.1. Taxonomy (NCBI): domain Eukaryota; kingdom Metazoa; phylum Arthropoda; class Arachnida; order Araneae; family Salticidae; genus Maratus; species Maratus michaelseni. The sequence goes on along the minus strand of OZ007596.1, from coordinate 172,525,110 downwards.
AAAGTCTACTAAAAGAGGGGGGAAAAAGACGGGGTGTGAAGTATTTGTAAAATTGAAAAACGTTACTTTGTAAAAACTAGATTCCATTCCCTTTTTTTTTTTAAATGTTGGTTGTATAAAGTCAAATCTATTGAAAATTTATTTTAATCGTATAACTCTAAACAAAATACCCGCTCTCTTTAATAAGTTAAATAGTCACTAAAAATTGTTCATTTGAAAGAAACAATTCTTTAAAATTCTCTTATTGTATGTTTTATGAATAATATTTTGCACGTTAAATCACTTATTAACTAAATGGAATGATCTAAAATGATCTAAAATGTCTTATGTGTTGTGGATGGTTGGTTATTTGTTAAAACCGATTATCTGCGTTAGGGATATAGGTCACTCTAGGGGTCATTCTAAAGGCTCCTAACTCGTATTGACAAGGTTCGAAGAAAACTCCGAACGGTTAGGTCGACGAGCGCGAGAGAAGTTTAAACCCAAACGTCTAGTAGCTTTAAAACCAGAACCTCTCAGTCACTGGTCTTATGTGTTGTGTTTTTATAAATAATATTTTTCTTGTTTAATCACTTAACTCCAAAATGAAATGTTTCTAAGACACTTTGTCATGTCTTAAGTGAAACATATTTAACTAAAGAAGGATGTAGTATTTGTGACATAAGTTATTCTACAGTACCCTTTTAAGAAAAAAAAAAAGAAAAAAAAAGCTATATTACAAGTTAATTACAAAAAAACATATAATTAAAAAATATATTGTTTAATTAGCATAAAAACGATTATTTAAGCTACTCCACAAATTTGTAAACTTAAAAAACGGAAGATATAATGTAACAGAAAGTATAACAAATCGTTTTTTTCCTATGAAAGATTAGTCTCAAAGACTTGAATTAATTTTTTTTTCATTAATAAACATTCTCATGTAGCTATATCAAGCTCGATTCAAACTACGCTTCATTTATTTTTTGAAAAATGTCACATGATTCTTAAGACACGACCAAGATCAGGTAATTTCTTTTTCACAAATAGCTTACATCGCCTTTCAACGATGTAGTCCCATGGCTTGATCATTAAACCCCTCGTCAATGATCAAACCATGAGACTATTTTGATCCCGGGTTCGAAACTCAAAGGTAACCTTCTTTTCAATCTTCATTTTTCTTTTCACACTTCCTTTTCCCAACGATAGAGGGCGATACCGTTTTTCCCTCACATGTACGAAAAAATTAAGCCTTCCCCCTCTCTCCCTTATCACACTGAAAACTTTTAGAAAAATACTGTCAAAGTCGATCACCTCCTTTCCTTTAACAACCCTAACATAACTCACAGTGAATTTTCTTAAATCTCTAAAAATTTAGCCCTCACATCTATTTTAATCTCATTCACATTTAAGTTAATGTTTAAATAAGAAAAAAAAAATCAACATTTTGCTAATATTATTTTTATAGCAGGATTCCTACAACTCAACTCGACTAAAACCACTGTTGGTATTGTGCTAATATTATTTCCATTTTATGGTACAATTTGTATTACATCAAAGCACCTATTATATCATTAAGATCTATTATTTACAAACTTAAAAAAAAAAAAAAAAAAAAAAAAAAAAACTTTTATAAAATTTAAAAAAAAACTAAATTTTTTTCCCTCTCAAGAAAGAATCTAATTAAAACCCTTTTTATAGAAAAAAAAAATTCATATTAAACTTTTATAAAGTCAGAAAGTCTTATCACATTTCACTTCCTGATCCCTTCCGGTCTTACTTACGGAATTACTTCCTGTCTAAAGATACTTGTTTCAACCTGTGTATTATCAACATCTGTCATTTCCTATGACCTTGCGAGGTTAGCACATCTAATGTAGAACATCCAAACGTTATCTCCAATTACCTTCCGGCCTTACTTACGGAATCACTTCCTGTATAAACATGTCTGTTATCACCACCTGTCCCTTCCGCTAACCTTGAGACATTAGCACATCTGATGCAGAAAAATTTTCCCTGTCAAGAAAGAACCTGTTCAAAACTCATAAAAAATACGTCTCATCCTGTCCTTATCTCCAAATTCCTTCCGGTTTCCTGTCTCAACATGTATGTTATCCACACTTGCGACTTCCGGTGTCCACACCTGTCCCTTCCGGTGACCTTCCTTCAACCTTGAGGTCGACTGCGCGAACTGCGCTGGCGCAGAACTCTCTTTTATCATCTACTTGCCTAATCTTCCATAATCTTGTTGATATCCAAGAGTAGTAGGAAAACGACAGTTCGGGCTCAGGAGGTGGCACTGTGGCACCGTGCCACCGGCCGGAGGCACGCAGCTGCAGCACTGAGGATCCGCTCCTCCGGCCGGAGGCACCGCTCCTCCGGCTGCACCGATCCTCCGGTAGGGAAAAATAATTTTCTACTGTAACACGAGGGGTGAAAACAAGAACTCTAAGAAGAGGTTAAATGAACAAGATTATCATACTATAAGATGAATATTGATTTTATATACTAATTTTGAATGACAAAACACCTTAATGAGTATCACTAATTAAGCGAAACAATGGAAAAATATCAACCTTAACGAAAAAAGCAGATTTCTTAAGAATTTTTCAACTATAAGATGACGATATCCACTTATATGAAGAAATTTAAACTTACATTTTAGTTCTGCACAATGGACACCTTAACGAGAATAATAATTAAGCAAAATAAAATAACAATTTTAACGAAACTGCTGATTTCTTATGAATTTTTCAACTATAACATGAGAATATCAAACTATAAGATGGATTTTAAACTTATATTATAGTTTCTGAACAATAGACACCTTAATGAGTATAATAATTAAGCAAAAGAAAATATTACTTTTAACGAAAATGATGATTTCCTATGAATTTTTTCAACTATAAGATGTGGATATCAAATCATAAGCCGTAGAATAAACATATATAATTATTTTAAATGACGAACATTTTAATGAGTATTACTAATTAGACGAAACAATTGAAAAATATCAATTGTAAGGTATAAAGCTGATTTTTTAAGAATTTTTCAAGTATAAGATGAGAATATCAACTTATAAGAGGAAATTACACTTTTTTAGTTTTTCAACCGTAATACACAGAAAATATTCAAAATTTGAATGAATTTTATACCTAATCAATTGATTTTCCGTACAATAATAGGAGTTTTAACAACCATTATCTAATTTTACTGTGTATACTTGATTTAATTCTGTTTAGACGTACGTAATATAATCTTTTTAAATTATTTAGACTTGAAATAAGAACCATATTTAAATAAAAACCAGTTGTTTATTTATTCTTAATACGCAAACTTTTTTTCTTTCCTAAAATGTAGCATTTCTGAGGAGGGATAATAATTCCACCCCACATTCTAAGGAAAAGGGGAGCCTAACAATGACCGTCTAGGTCACAACTTTTACTATAATATAAATATTATTCGCTATCAATGTTTACAAAAAATCCATGTTGGGAGATAGATATGAGTTATATTTTAATAAAGTTTACCCTCCTCCATCTTCTACACGATGCTAACAATTATACAAAACAAAAGAAATACCGATTTTTAACGAAAAAGGGTGAATTTTAATGAATTTTTACACAAGTTTTCGGTATTATTGTACACTAACAGGTATGATATTATTTCTTAGGTGATTACAATACAGAGAAAAGTATTCACCTTTAGATTACTTTTCGTGAAATATTTAACAGTAATTATATAAACTCCTGTTTACTTCACTAATTTACATTTGAAAATAAGGATTTATAGGATAAAATAAATAATCTTAACTTATACTTAGTAAATTTTACACAATTCCAATTATTTTATACCGTGTTTTTCACGAGTTTTATATTAATTAGTAATTTTATATTAATTAACTTTGAATATTTTCTATGATATGGTTAATCCATTTTTATCACAGAAATACCAGTACCTAAAATTTCACTTAAACTCATATTCTAAGTATTAATATTCACTTATAACTTTACTTTTAGTTATACTTTTACTTGAAACCATGTGAACTTGTAGAACCCTGCTTACGCATATGGAGTTTAGTACATCACACTGTTATCTAAATGAATATGAATACCTTATTGTTTTAAATTTTCCAATTTTAACAGAATATGCACGAATATAAACTTTAATTTTATCTAAACATTTTATTTCAAATAGCCTAGTTTATGAAAACGATACATATTACCAAATATTAGACAACATTTTAACATGAACTTAGATACTGATCACATACCTATTTTAGCATAATTTATTAGCATACATAGCATTTCTTCCATTTCTTTCAGAAATATACATATAAAATTATGGATTTACCGAGTATATATCCAATTTTAGCTTTCACTTACCAATTTTTTACACCATTTCAATGATTTCAATGATTTCAAGCTATTTTATATCACAGAAACGAAAAAATAATTGAATACAGACGCGAGTAAATAATATTTGTATTGTATTTTCCATTCAAAGATTTGAAACTCAAGTTAAAATTTATGTTATAAGTATTGATATCCACTTTTAGTTATACTTTTACTTGAAACCATATGAACTTGTAGAACCTTGCTTACGCATATCAGTTTAGTACACACTGTTATCTAAATGAATATGAATACCTTATTGTTTTAAATTTTCCAATTTTAACAGAATATGCACGAATATAACCTTTAAGTTTATCTAAACATTTTATTTCAAATACCCTAGTTTATGAAAACGATACATATTACCAAATATTAGACATTTTAACATAAACTTAGATACTGATCACATACCTATTTTAGCATAACTTATTAACATGCAATAGCATTTTATCCATTCCTTTCAGAAATATACATATAAATATATGGATTTAACGAGTAAATATCCAATTTTAGCTTGCATTTAGTGATTTTTTACACCATTCCAATGATTTCGAGCTATTTTATATCACAGAAACGAAAACATATTTGAACATAAACGCCTGTAAAATAATATTTGAACTGTGTTTCCTATTCAAAAATTCAAATCTCAAATTAAAATTTATGTTCTATCACTTATCAACTATTTATCACACATAACTTTTACCATAAAAACATCCTAGAAATTAAATATACGTTAAATGAAAATAATAAATTGTAAGTACCTAAAAATATCAAACACAAAATCTATTAATCAAAACTTAAAAAATTAAAAAAAAAAATTAAAAGTTCTTACGAAGTTAAAAAAAAATAATTTACAAATGAAAAAAAAATTTACAAATGAAAAAAAAAATTTACAAAATTAAAAAAAAAAGTTTTTACAAAAAAAAGTTAAAAAAAAGTATTTTACAAAAAAAAAAAAAAAAAAAAAAAAAAAAGTTTTTTTACATAAAAAAAAGAAAAAAAAAATTACGAAGGTTTAATATATTACAAAAAGTACCCATTTTTTACAAAATTTTTTAAAAATTAGAAGTTTAATTGCTATTATTACCACTATCACTTCTCAGAATTTAGCAGCCTAGACTTTTGTACACTATATATTTTTAATACTATAAAGAAAATTTCAACTGCAATTGTACCAACACTATTATTAAGTTCATATAAACCAAATTTCATACTGTATTTAGCGAATTTCCAATTAACATCTTCCGTGTAGAGTAACTTTTTCCTCTAACATTTGAAATCGTGTATATCTGCTACTTTCATATTTATAATTAATATTTCAGAATTAAGACCATACTAACCATTTTAATATAAGACCATATTTAAGCAAGATTCCATGATAAAGCTTATTATACTGATTATTTTTATTTAGTACGCATGCGCAGTTTTGTCACATGATCACTTTAACTGATGATAATATAAAATTTTGAAAAGTGATGCAGAGGTTCTCATTTCCCAAGTCAAATTCTTGCAGATGACTATTCAGATGACTGTATATGTATAGCTCCAGTAAATTTCCTGATTTTAACCCAGTTGGGGAAACAATTTATCTGTTAACGAATAAAGTAAGTTTTACTATATCATTGTAAAACATCAATAAATGATTATTTATCTATTAAATCTTTTCTAAGTATATAATTATATTTCTTTTATTGTATAGATGTTACACCAAGATGAATCAAAACAGCAGAAACTCTCTTTACCAGAAATGGATACCCCGGATGATTCATCGTCAACACATATAGAGTTAAAGCATAATATACATGTGAGTACTTATATGTGATATATTAGAATACATATATTAAACATAATTAGAGTGAATTTACAATAAAATATTGTACCAGATGTTCTATAAAATGTGATGTTTTTTCGTCTATAGTGTTAGAAGGAATTCTAAATATATGCATTTATTTCTCTTGCAGATGTGTTCCACTTGTAACAAATACTTTTCAAGTAAATGGAATTTAAAAGAACATATACAAATCCATACTAGTGAAAAACCATATACTTGTAATCATCGTCAAAAATCATCTACAAGAAAGCGTGAATTATCTTTTACTAGAAAATACAGACCATCAGTTCATATGAAAACACATCCTGTTAAAAAATTGTTTCAGTGTGAAAAGTGTGAGAAAATATTCGTTATTCGTAATAAACTGAATAGACATATGACTGTTATGTTGAACTTGTCGAAGACAGTATCCCAAATCATATTGAAGATGGATATTCAAAAATTAACCAGTAGTTTGAAGAATTTAACAGTCAAAGATCAGATTGGATACTTCGAAAAATTGACTGTATAGAACATAAACCAACATAACATTTACCCAAACTACTCATGCAGCATTATTGATTTGACATATGATATCCAAAAAGTGAAATTTGTAAAGAAACACCCAAAGTGTTGTAAAGAATTTTATTGATATAATTGATAAAATGTATTGAAGAGAAAATGATATAAATGTAGACAATATTCACAGTGTATTGTTTAAATACCCATAATAATAAAAAATGTATCTATACACATCTGTGTTTATTTTTATAAAACATATTTCATTGTTAAAATACATTGTATGATTTTTAACATGAAATTTCTACATGACAGTAAATAACTAATTTTGCTTTACGTAAGACTTGAGATTTATCATAACTTGTTCAACGAAACAACATTTTTCCCCAATGAATATCCAGTTTACACACATACATATGAAAATCAACTTTTGATAATACTATACATCAGATTAATGAAAAATATATAAAATTCATTAAAAAAATGTTTTTACAAATAAAAAATTAAAAAATTTTTACAAATTTAAAAAAAAAGTTTCTTTACAATTAAAAAAAGTTTTTACAAATTAAAAAAAAAAGTTTTTACATATATAAGAAAAGTTTCTACAAAGTTAAAAAAAAAAGTTATAAAAAAAGTTTACAAAACTAAAAAAAAAAATAAAAATTTAACAAAAAATAAATAAATATTTCAAGTTTTTCTAAAAATATTTACATATTAACAAAAATTTACTCAAAAGTCAGAACCAGACCTATGTCTAACATAGCCTTTTTTCGACTTCAGTTGTTAAAATCATAGGTGTTAGCGCTGTGAAAATACAAAATAATACCTTCAAATGGTAATCTATCTTGGATCCAATATATGGTATATTAAGAATCATTTGTGATTTCAACAAATTAAATATGCATGAGAAAACCATTAATGTATCAGCAACTGATGGGACTCATTTTGCTGATGTTATATCAATCTATAAATCTGGAAGTTACCGACAGTAACAGTAACCAAAGACTAACAGATAGAGATGCTTTAAGGGTGTTGACATTACAGACAGATACAAGAAACAATTTATATCAGTCTTAATCAAATAAAAAATCTTCAGAGTTTCCTTTAGATTTACCTATTGAAGTGTAGATAACTGAAAACATATCTATCGGTCCAGAAGTGACTAATATAACAGCAAAGCATACAGATAATGGGTATCGCGGACTTTTAGTTTATGTTATCACTTCAAGTGATAAATACTGCTGATTTCGGATAGATATGCATACAAGTAAATTATATGATGAGTCGAAAATGAACCGAGAATTCATATCGGAGTATAACTTAAACATGTGTACCTGCTTATGACTTGAAAAATTCACGACATTCTACAACGACTGATTTCAAATTACACAACCAATAAAATATTTACCTTCAAGGAAAGAAAATGAAACCCCATTCAACTGTTTCAGATATCCAAATTGATCACGTGATTGATGTTGAACAGCAGGATCAGGCCTAAATCTAACATCCCATTTTTTCTCGATTTCGGTTGTTTAAAGTTGTTATTTTAAAGAAATGTACAATGGTTAGACAACCATTATACTACTCTTTAAAATAACACTTTAAACAATCGAAATCGAGAAAAAATGGGATGTTAGATTTAGGCCTGATCCTGTTCAACATCGATCACGTACGTGATCAATTTGGATATCTGAAACAGTTGAATGGGGTTTTATTTTCTTTCCTTGAAGGTAAATATTTTATTGGTTGTGTAATTTGAAATCAGTCGTTGTAGAATGTCGTGAATTTTTCAAGTCATAAGCAGGTACACATGTTTAAGTTATACTCCGATATGAATTCTCGGTTCATTTTCGACTCATCATATAATTTACTTGTATGCATATCTATCCGAAATCAGCAGTATTTATCACTTGAAGTGATAACATAAACTAAAAGTCCGCGATACCCATTATCTGTATGCTTTGCTGTTATATTAGTCACTTCTGGACCGATAGATATGTTTTCAGTTATCTACACTTCAATAGGTAAATCTAAAGGAAACTCTGAAGATTTTTTATTTGATTAAGACTGATATAAATTGTTTCTTGTATCTGTCTGTAATGTCAACACCCTTAAAGCATCTCTATCTGTTAGTCTTTGGTTACTGTTACTGTCGGTAACTTCCAGATTTATAGATTGATATAACATCAGCAAAATGAGTCCCATCAGTTGCTGATACATTAATGGTTTTCTCATGCATATTTAATTTGTTGAAATCACAAATGATTCTTAATATACCATATATTGGATCCAAGATAGATTACCATTTGAAGGTATTATTTTGTATTTTCACAGCGCTAACACTATGATTTTAACAACTGAAGTCGAAAAAAGGCTATGTTAGACATAGGTCTGGTTCTGACTTTTGAGTAAATTTTTGTTAATATGTAAATATTTTTAGAAAAACTTGAAATATTTATTTATTTTTTGTTAAATTTTTATTTTTTTTTTAGTTTTGTAAACTTTTTTTATAACTTTTTTTTTTAACTTTGTAGAAACTTTTCTTATATATGTAAAAACTTTTTTTTTTAATTTGTAAAAACTTTTTTTGTAAAAACTTTTTTTAATTGTAAAGAAACTTTTTTTTTAAATTTGTAAAAATTTTTTAATTTTTTATTTGTAAAAACATTTTTTTAATGAATTTTATATATTTTTCATTAATCTGATGTATAGTATTATCAAAAGTTGATTTTCATATGTATGTGTGTAAACTGGATATTCATTGGGGAAAAATGTTGTTTCGTTGAACAAGTTATGATAAATCTCAAGTCTTACGTAAAGCAAAATTAGTTATTTACTGTCATGTAGAAATTTCATGTTAAAAATCATACAATGTATTTTAACAATGAAATATGTTTTATAAAAATAAACACAGATGTGTATAGATACATTTTTTATTATTATGGGTATTTAAACAATACACTGTGAATATTGTCTACATTTATATCATTTTCTCTTCAATACATTTTATCAATTATATCAATAAAATTCTTTACAACACTTTGGGTGTTTCTTTACAAATTTCACTTTTTGGATATCATATGTCAAATCAATAATGCTGCATGAGTAGTTTGGGTAAATGTTATGTTGGTTTATGTTCTATACAGTCAATTTTTCGAAGTATCCAATCTGATCTTTGACTGTTAAATTCTTCAAACTACTGGTTAATTTTTGAATATCCATCTTCAATATGATTTGGGATACTGTCTTCGACAAGTTCAACATAACAGTCATATGTCTATTCAGTTTATTACGAATAACGAATATTTTCTCACACTTTTCACACTGAAACAATTTTTTAACAGGATGTGTTTTCATATGAACTGATGGTCTGTATTTTCTAGTAAAAGATAATTCACGCTTTCTTGTAGATGATTTTTGACGATGATTACAAGTATATGGTTTTTCACTAGTATGGATTTGTATATGTTCTTTTAAATTCCATTTACTTGAAAAGTATTTGTTACAAGTGGAACACATCTGCAAGAGAAATAAATGCATATATTTAGAATTCCTTCTAACACTATAGACGAAAAAACATCACATTTTATAGAACATCTGGTACAATATTTTATTGTAAATTCACTCTAATTATGTTTAATATATGTATTCTAATATATCACATATAAGTACTCACATGTATATTATGCTTTAACTCTATATGTGTTGACGATGAATCATCCGGGGTATCCATTTCTGGTAAAGAGAGTTTCTGCTGTTTTGATTCATCTTGGTGTAACATCTATACAATAAAAGAAATATAATTATATACTTAGAAAAGATTTAATAGATAAATAATCATTTATTGATGTTTTACAATGATATAGTAAAACTTACTTTATTCGTTAACAGATAAATTGTTTCCCCAACTGGGTTAAAATCAGGAAATTTACTGGAGCTATACATATACAGTCATCTGAATAGTCATCTGCAAGAATTTGACTTGGGAAATGAGAACCTCTGCATCACTTTTCAAAATTTTATATTATCATCAGTTAAAGTGATCATGTGACAAAACTGCGCATGCGTACTAAATAAAAATAATCAGTATAATAAGCTTTATCATGGAATCTTGCTTAAATATGGTCTTATATTAAAATGGTTAGTATGGTCTTAATTCTGAAATATTAATTATAAATATGAAAGTAGCAGATATACACGATTTCAAATGTTAGAGGAAAAAGTTACTCTACACGGAAGATGTTAATTGGAAATTCGCTAAATACAGTATGAAATTTGGTTTATATGAACTTAATAATAGTGTTGGTACAATTGCAGTTGAAATTTTCTTTATAGTATTAAAAATATATAGTGTACAAAAGTCTAGGCTGCTAAATTCTGAGAAGTGATAGTGGTAATAATAGCAATTAAACTTCTAATTTTTAAAAAATTTTGTAAAAAATGGGTACTTTTTGTAATATATTAAACCTTCGTAATTTTTTTTTCTTTTTTTTATGTAAAAAAACTTTTTTTTTTTTTTTTTTTTTTTTTTTGTAAAATACTTTTTTTTAACTTTTTTTTGTAAAAACTTTTTTTTTTAATTTTGTAAATTTTTTTTTTCATTTGTAAATTTTTTTTTCATTTGTAAATTATTTTTTTTTAACTTCGTAAGAACTTTTAATTTTTTTTTTTAATTTTTTAAGTTTTGATTAATAGATTTTGTGTTTGATATTTTTAGGTACTTACAATTTATTATTTTCATTTAACGTATATTTAATTTCTAGGATGTTTTTATGGTAAAAGTTATGTGTGATAAATAGTTGATAAGTGATAGAACATAAATTTTAATTTGAGATTTGAATTTTTGAATAGGAAACACAGTTCAAATATTATTTTACAGGCGTTTATGTTCAAATATGTTTTCGTTTCTGTGATATAAAATAGCTCGAAATCATTGGAATGGTGTAAAAAATCACTAAATGCAAGCTAAAATTGGATATTTACTCGTTAAATCCATATATTTATATGTATATTTCTGAAAGGAATGGATAAAATGCTATTGCATGTTAATAAGTTATGCTAAAATAGGTATGTGATCAGTATCTAAGTTTATGTTAAAATGTCTAATATTTGGTAATATGTATCGTTTTCATAAACTAGGGTATTTGAAATAAAATGTTTAGATAAACTTAAAGGTTATATTCGTGCATATTCTGTTAAAATTGGAAAATTTAAAACAATAAGGTATTCATATTCATTTAGATAACAGTGTGTACTAAACTGATATGCGTAAGCAAGGTTCTACAAGTTCATATGGTTTCAAGTAAAAGTATAACTAAAAGTGGATATCAATACTTATAACATAAATTTTAACTTGAGTTTCAAATCTTTGAATGGAAAATACAATACAAATATTATTTACTCGCGTCTGTATTCAATTATTTTTTCGTTTCTGTGATATAAAATAGCTTGAAATCATTGAAATCATTGAAATGGTGTAAAAAATTGGTAAGTGAAAGCTAAAATTGGATATATACTCGGTAAATCCATAATTTTATATGTATATTTCTGAAAGAAATGGAAGAAATGCTATGTATGCTAATAAATTATGCTAAAATAGGTATGTGATCAGTATCTAAGTTCATGTTAAAATGTTGTCTAATATTTGGTAATATGTATCGTTTTCATAAACTAGGCTATTTGAAATAAAATGTTTAGATAAAATTAAAGTTTATATTCGTGCATATTCTGTTAAAATTGGAAAATTTAAAACAATAAGGTATTCATATTCATTTAGATAACAGTGTGATGTACTAAACTCCATATGCGTAAGCAGGGTTCTACAAGTTCACATGGTTTCAAGTAAAAGTATAACTAAAAGTAAAGTTATAAGTGAATATTAATACTTAGAATATGAGTTTAAGTGAAATTTTAGGTACTGGTATTTCTGTGATAAAAATGGATTAACCATATCATAGAAAATATTCAAAGTTAATCAATATAAAATTACTAATTAATATAAAACTCGTGAAAAACACGGTATAAAATAATTGGAATTGTGTAAAATTTACTAAGTATAAGTTAAGATTATTTATTTTATCCTATAAATCCTTATTTTCAAATGTAAATTAGTGAAGTAAACAGGAGTTTATATAATTACTGTTAAATATTTCACGAAAAGTAATCTAAAAGTGAATACTTTTCTCTGTATTGTAATCACCTAAGAAATAATATCATACCTGTTAGTGTACAATAATACCGAAAACTTGTGTAAAAATTCATTAAAATTCACCCTTTTTCGTTAAAAATCGGTATTTCTTTTGTTTTGTATAATTGTTAGCATCGTGTAGAAGATGGAGGAGGGTAAACTTTATTAAAATATAACTCATATCTATCTCCCAACATGGATTTTTTGTAAACATTGATAGCGAATAATATTTATATTATAGTAAAAGTTGTGACCTAGACGGTCATTGTTAGGCTCCCCTTTTCCTTAGAATGTGGGGTGGAATTATTATCCCTCCTCAGAAATGCTACATTTTAGGAAAGAAAAAAAGTTTGCGTATTAAGAATAAATAAACAACTGGTTTTTATTTAAATATGGTTCTTATTTCAAGTCTAAATAATTTAAAAAGATTATATTACGTACGTCTAAACAGAATTAAATCAAGTATACACAGTAAAATTAGATAATGGTTGTTAAAACTCCTATTATTGTACGGAAAATCAATTGATTATGTATAAAATTCATTCAAATTTTGAATATTTTCTGTGTATTACGGTTGAAAAACTAAAAAAGTGTAATTTCCTCTTATAAGTTGATATTCTCATCTTATACTTGAAAAATTCTTAAAAAATCAGCTTTATACCTTACAATTGATATTTTTCAATTGTTTCGTCTAATTAGTAATACTCATTAAAATGTTCGTCATTTAAAATAATTATATATGTTTATTCTACGACTTATGATTTGATATCCACATCTTATAGTTGAAAAAATTCATAGGAAATCATCATTTTCGTTAAAAGTAATATTTTCTTTTGCTTAATTATTATACTCATTAAGGTGTCTATTGTTCAGAAACTATAATATAAGTTTAAAATCCATCTTATAGTTTGATATTCTCATGTTATAGTTGAAAAATTCATAAGAAATCAGCAGTTTCGTTAAAATTGTTATTTTATTTTGCTTAATTATTATTCTCGTTAAGGTGTCCATTGTGCAAAACTAAAATGTAAGTTTAAATTTCTTCATATAAGTTGATATCGTCATCTTATAGTTGAAAAATTCTTAAGAAATCTGCTTTTTTCGTTAAGGTTGATATTTTCCCATTGTTTCGCTTAATTAGTGATACTCATTAAGGTGTTTTGTCATTCAAAATTAGTATATAAAATCAATATTCATCTTATAGTATGATAATCTTGTTCATTTAACCTCTTCTTAGAGTTCTTATTTTCACCCCTCGTGTTACAGTAGAAAATTATTTTTCCCTACCGGAGGATCGGTGCAGCCGGAGGAGCGGATCCTCAGTGCTGCAGCTGCGTGCCTCCGGCCGGTGGCACGGTGCCACAGTGCCACCTCCTGAGCCCGAACTGTCGTTTTCCTACTACTTCCAAGTTTGACGTCAAACATTAGAAGTGCTTGAAACGATATGGTAATTACTAATGTACCAGCGTTAGTTACAAAACGAAGTTATTTACGCGCCAAACTATGTTCTGTTAAATAATGTCAAATTACTGTTAATTCAATTATAGATCTTTCATTAACAAAATTCCATACCTTAAATAAAACTGACAATGATAAAGTTAGTTATGCAAAATGTTTAGTAATAATCCTTTTGGTGAATACTTAAACCGAAAATTTTCTTTGCATTTCTCTAAAGAGCATAATAACATGCAGAAATAAATTCTTTTGTCACTATGTTTAGCTGCTAGGCTGCGTATATGTCGAAAATGCTTTATAATGATCGAAAAATTATCTAATCAGAATTTCAGCTACTCGTTTTTCTTATCTAGGCTGAAATGATAAATCGACAAATATCATTTATTCCATTCGCCACCATTGACATTACAAAGTTTTTCTGTACATTGATTGGAAGCATTGCTTTTTTGGTAAAACTTTGCTTCATGATTTAACCCCCCCCCCCCCCATAAATTTAGCAATTGCTAATTTCAAAAGTCGTCTAATCTTCTGTAATCTGAATCGTCGTCCATAGTAACTTTGAAACATAAACGAAACTTCCAACAATATAGTAAAAATGCCATCTGACAGGTGACCGGAATACGGATGATTAGTCCAATATCTTTTAAAAACAATAATGAATCAAAAAGAGCATCGAAAATTTATTTCAGCACGCAATTTTCATTACAAAATGTTGCCTTTTGTGATAGTAATAACGCATAATTGAACACATCTCCTTAAGAATATTCTTTAGTTCCTAACTTTTGACGCAGTGAATATTTCTATAAGTAAAATTGGCGATATATATATATATATATATATATATATATATATAAAGAATAGACAATATTCGCATATCTGAATTCGAGGCTACAAAAATCATATGTTTGGTGAAAACAAACCGGCATGTTTCCGTAGTAAATGTTTAAATGTCTAAAATTTAACTATTTTACAATATGTGTTTGGGTGGCAGACATTCACTAAAGTTTAAATATTTGATCGTATATTTATAACAATAACTATGCTATTTATAAAATTTGCATTTGAATGCAAAAATTTACTCCAAAAAGGATCTTGTATACCCGAAAAAACATTATTATTACTAATAAATCTCAAGCTGATGTCACGCTTATGCATTTTTGGCTTAAAATCACATTGTTTGACGCCAAAGGTAAAATCAAAATCGTAAATAAACAAATAACATGTAACTCATAAATACAGTCATTTTTACAATTACATCTGCTGTTAGTTCCTCCTGTAAGTCACATGATAGGGGAGTTATATATAAAAAAAATTAACAGAAAGACGAAAAAATGAAAAAAAAAAATGTCACTCATATAATATCTAATCAAATGATCAGATTTTGTTGACCTGACGCAAACGATAAATCGCCAAATATTGAATATTTTTAAGCATTACAAACATTCCTTTGGGTTTAGATTAAATATTTTCGCTTTATAATATTATCCCTCATTAAAACAGTTTTTTTTCTTTTTTTTGCGGGGGGGGGGGGGGGAGTATTTTAAATAAAATTAATAAGAGAATTTTTCTTTTAGTTTTCTATGTGTTTGAATTATTTTCTGATATAGCCGTTTCAATTCTTTCGCCAACGATAACGGTCGCCAAAAAAAATGACCTATGGTAACCTTATCGTCCAAAATAACAGAACTTTCTATCCTAATTCTATAACTAATCTACGTAGAACGTTGTGTTATATACTAAAACCTTCCCTGAAAAAATATCTATCGAACAGTGCAAGTGCCATCAAAATCCATTCAATGGAACTTGAGTTATAAGGGAACGGAACGAAATTTCCGTTTGTGTTTTATATATATATAGTAGATATATTCAAAATGTTATTATGGCTGCATTCTGATATTTTTTCTTTATGTTTTATCATGTTTAACGTCTCTCACGAAAATGTTAACATAGAAAATATGATGTGTAAGCAGTTTAGGAAGAACTTGAGTCCTATTAAGGATCCTTTACAATTTTTTTTACCTTAAAACATAGGATCCTTTAAAAAATGTAGAATTTTTTTTCAATCTCCATTCTGAATCCTCCAAAAATTGGATAATTTTAGAATAACAAAACCTGTCACATAACAGCTGAAATCGGCAATGAATCTCTTTTCTAGCTGTATATACAGTAGTGGCCAAAATTGTGGAAACCTTTTGGAGAAAAATGTTTTTTGAAGTTTGATGGCTCTAACACCCAATATTTCTTAGTTATACCATAAAAGCTATATAAAACTCGAAAGATAATTTAATAGAAAATATCATGCAATACAGTTTGTGCATTTCTAGTTAATTTATCAAACGTTATAGCGAAATAATCAGAAAAAGGCAGTAAAATCTGGTTCGGTTGAAATGTAGCCAATGCATATGAATATTTGGAGTGACAGATAGATTCTATTTTATTTGTTTAATGTGTCAATCAAAGCTAGGGTAGGATTTCAAAAAAAATATATATATGCCATATTTTGGCACCTATAGGAATAATTTTATCACTATTTTTTATGATTGCTATCAAGTTGCTAAAGTTATTTGCCACCTTTCAATTTTTGAGCTAGTAAAGCATAATAAAATTAACAAAACATCATAAACAGTTCATTAGTTACCCAGAAATCAATGTGCAACAATATTTTTAAGTGTAGACTAGAAAGTTATAGTTATGAAGAAATTTGAAATAAAATTAGAAGTACATTAACAAAGGGATGTCAGGTCAAGCAAAACATGACTGGTAAATCAAGGAAATTTTCAGGAGAGCATGGCAAGACTTTGCAAAGAAAATGTAAATTTTCTGATAAAAATTGTTTTCAACTAAATATTTCGAAGTATTAAAAAATCCACCTGTTTTATATAAATTTCAGTAAAGAAATATACATACGTATATAGTATGTTACTTTCATATTAAGAATATAAAACTTAAACTAAAACCAAAACATTGGGCTGGTTTAGGTTTAGACTGGAAAGCTAATACCAAATTAAATACACAATTAATGAAAATTCTAATTGTATGAAAATAAAATCGTAATATTGTAAATTATTATCAATTTTTAAGCAATAGAAGATATAAAAATGATAATATTTATAATGTCACAACTACAATAATTTGTTTCTTTAAAATGACGTCATTTATATACAAAGCAGTACTATGTAGAGGGAACTTAAATTTGCTTTCAAACTGCAGTGATACTGGTTGAAACTCATAAGATTGGTTTTCTTTTTTTAATTACCTCTACTGGTAATTGAACAAATGCAAATGAAAAATCATTTCAACAGAGGCATGATATATTACAAACAATGATGTTAAATTAAGCAAGAAAAGCTACTGTGAAAATTATGAGACTGAAAGGCTAACTTTTAAAAGCTGGCTTTTATTTTTCTTTCTGTAATATATTCATGTAAAGTGAAAAAATATATTTTCTTTAGTATGCAGAAATTTAAAAAATGTTTATTATTTTATATCTTTTAAGAAAGTGTAACTTATTTTTGAGAAAGATTTGTAAAAATTCAATTTTTCCAGAAAAAAACCGGAAAAAAACTGGTTTTTTTCCGCCACTTCAAAATTTCCGGAAATTTTACATCTCTAATTATAACAAGAAGATCTGTAAAACCGAAGCTCGTGTTTTGTCAGAATTCTGAAATTGTTAGTTTAAATTATTTTAAAACAAAATAAGCACTCCTTAGGTATTTTTAACTATTCTTTTTATTCTAAATGGTGCATAAAACAGAACAAAACAAAACAAAATTGACTTTAATGAAATATTTGATGAAGTATTACGGTGGGTTTTTTTAGAGGATAGCACAATACCTGCTGTAGTAATTTTTGTATTGTTTCGATGCATTTGTAGGACAACATTTTTCACAGGCTGTGCTATGACGTAAAAATAAGTATGAACGAAAGCGTCTTTCTTGGAATGTTGCCTGTCTGAATCATCAAGCATTTTGTTGCCCACTTAGACCAATCAGCGATTGTTGCCCTCGCGGCGTAGCCAATAGTTCCTCTCTTACGGGCAATTAAAACGCGGCGTAAATCAGCCCGGATTGTAGGAGCCTTAGCCAGTTGTTAATGGAGGGATGCCATCAAATCGTCGACAGTTGAATGAATGCTCGTTTGAAAATAAGCATTCAACTGTCGACGATTTGAATTCAATGAAGAATCATTTTTCTCCAACTTTTCCAAAAATTTATTAAAACAGAAGCAAACTAGAGAAAAGTGAATGGTTTACAAAGTAAGAGGGTCGATTGATGATAAACCAATTAAGTGCTAAACTTGAAGGGATCGAGTTACATCATTTGAAGTCCCGAATTTGGACACGAAACACTTTAACCTGAAACAGGTAACCCGATTTTACCCGAACCCGACCCGGTTAGGGTTGACTCTAAAGGTCTCGGGTAACAAAGGATACGGTTACAACCGGGAAGGTACCCTGAATAAGTTTTTTTTTTTCTGTAACTTTATAGGGGACCAGGAAAATGTGATTTTAAAATGGAGAAAAAAAAAACTCTTCTCCCTCCGTCCGTTTGAAAAAAACCTAATTCCCCGGACATGCGCAGAAGATCTTAACACCAACTGCCGAAAATTAAATCTTGTTCATTAGGATTTTTAATTAATATCTCGTCTAATTATAAAAAAAAATGAAATATCTGGGCCTCAGGTGCATTCGGACCTGTCTTTGTCTATCCTTATTCAATTTTGCAGACTTCTTACGTGCGACAGATTTCCCTAGCCACCCCTAACACACAGGCAGACCACAGACAAACACCTTTCTTTTATTAATATAGATGCTGTTAATCTAAAGCGTGTATAAACATGTTTGGAACCAGAATTTTTAATCAAATGAAGTCAAATAAGCCTCACATTGGAATAGATTACATTTTATCAAATAATTTTTCTAATTTTAACCCCTTTTATTTAATCTGCGGTGATATGTCGAAAATTATAGGACCTTTAGTAGGACGTTAGGCCCAAAAAGGTCAAGATAAATTGTTTCAATGAAACATTTGAGAGCTTTAACCTCTTCGTGACGAGTGACACGGATACCGTATAAGATGCACTAAATCTTGAACTTGAACACCAGTAAATTTTAACCGACATTTTTGCTTTATCTAATCGCAAATTTTCATAGTTTTAATAAGGTGAAGATTTATTTTTATTCACAAAAACTGGTGTCAAAAATTTAAAAAAGGGCAAAGGACGTTCGTCGCGAAGGTGTTAAGGAAAAACCTCAATAATAAAGATCCTAATAAAAATAATTCTTATTCATAGAGAAAAACCATGACTAATGACCTTATTTTGACAATTTAATATTGCATCTATCTTACGTAATCTTTTCCTAACCCCCAATGTAATTAACCTTGACTCCAGGCAAGAGAAATAAAAAAGAAGAAAATGATTTTTTTTTCTGGACTAGAAAAAACTATGTTGTGATGATGAGTTCTAAAAAGAGTGCTGTGGTAGACCTTGTAAAGGTAAGAAGAAGGATGGTTGAAAGAAATCCAAAAATAATTCTGTAAAAAATAGGTAAACAAATGCATTTGTATTTCGTAGATAATCAATAAGTGAAGCAGAAGAAATGGGGCGAGATGAATAAACGCAATTTAAATGGATGAACAAACGCAGCTAATGATCTGTGGAATATTCCTCATATAATTCGCAATCTTTGCGGGGGGCGTAAGAAAGACCAACTGTCCCAAATACTATTGTTTTCGGTCTTTAATGTTTGACAATGAATCTCTGTTATAACAACTCAGTATATTAAAGAAATACGATATTCCGACTTGACTAATGTTGTTTGCAGATATCTTTAATCCTTAATTTTTCTTTAGAATTTAAACCTGCATCTAAGAAATATTAGGTATTGGTAAAAAATATTAGATTGCAGTGCGAAGTCTTCGGACGAGTACACTAGTATTCTCTTAATGTTGGAAAGTATATCATAATCTGTGCGTGGCGTGAAGCATAATGAATTTTTTAATTCTTCCGTTTCATTAAAAAACTTCTTAAATGAACGAACAAACAAAAACCAATGTGAAATTATTGCTTGAAATGGTTGTCAGTGATGTAACGCTTTTTAACTGAACAAAAACTTATGTTTTACGCAAAATGCTAAAAATAGCTTTCCTGCACACTGACTGCAACAGCTCTAAAAATAGATTTACAGGCATTTTGTGAATGTCTGTAAATCTATTTACAAATCTGGTTTTATCGTAATAATATTCTCTTAACGTTGGAAAGTATATCATAATCTATCATGGCGTGAAGGATAATGGACTTTTTCTCTCTTCCGTTTCATTAAAATAAATAAATAACTAAATATAAATAAAAATAAAATAAAAATAAAAATTCATAAATTACACAACGATCAGTGTAAAATTATTGCTTGAAATAATTTTCAGTGATGTAAGTGTAACTGTACAAAATCTCATTTTTTATGCAAAATGCTAAAAATCGCTTTCCTGCACACTGACTACATCAGCTGTAAAAATGGATTTACAGGCATTTTGTGAATTATTTATTTACAAATCTCTTTTTATCGTAATAATATTATCTTATGTTGGATAGTATACCATAATCTGTGCGGGGCGTGAAGCATAATGAATTTTTTTCATTCTTCCGTTTCATAAAAACTTCATAAATAAACAAATACACATAACGATCAATGTAGAATTATTTTTTGAAATGGTTTTCAATGATGCAACGCGTTTTAACTGAACAAAATATTATTCTTTATGCAAAATGCTAAAAATCGCTTTCCTGCACACTGACTTCAGAAACTGTAAAAGTAGATTTACACGCATTTTGTGAATTTCTTATTTGTATATAGATACCTTTTTATTGTAACAATATTCTCTTAATTATGAATGTAACGAATATCCGGCCACTATTCGGAACTTTTACTGATTATTCGGTTGTCCGAATACTGAACAGTAGTTGGCCGAATATTGTTGGATATTTAGTCTAATACAGGTTACCATATTTTTTCATCAATGCTTTTATGAAATCCAAATTCACTATTCTTTAACACATTCATGAACCGTTATGCCATCATGTGTTCATGTAGTCTAAATGCACAAAATTTGCAGCTATTCTGATTCATTTCCTATAAAAGCTAAGTATCTGTTAGAAAATGGTGTTAAGTTAGGAAATTTAAGCTAATTTTATTGATACAATGATTAGAGAAGGGTCTACATTGGGGAACAATCGATTAAAACTCAAGATGTAATACGAAAAACGCTATTCGATTATGAATCACTAGGATATTAATGTCTATGTAAATTTCATGAGCATATCGAAATGGCATTGTCGATGTGTCAGAAAAATTCGCATCATTGAGCAAACTTTTTTTTTTCTTCTTTTTCTTTTGGGAAGTAGCTTCTTAAGGCTGTTCGTCAGTGAACTTCCCGATTTCCCTCGCTAATGTTGAACCAATGGGCGTAGGATGCATTCGTATATTTACAATATCTCCTCGGGAAATTAATATTTTTAACTTCTGTTTTCTTTGTACTGTTCTTAAAGAATGTCTCTTTTTTTCTTAGTTGTCAATTTTTTTCTAAAATATATACTGAATTTTATATGAAGTGTTAAAATCGTATTCAGTTTCACTAAGATTTTAACACATAAAAATATAAATTAAGCACATAGTTTAGAAATATTTTGATAACTAAGAAAAAAAAAGAGACATTCTTTAAGAATAGTACACAGGAAACAGAAGTTAAAAATATTAATTTTCCGAGGAGATATTTTAAAAATACGAATGCATCCTACGCCCATAGGAATAACATTAGCGAGGGGAATCGGGAAGTTTACTGACGAGCAGCCTTAATTAAAATTAATGTTTACCGCACTTTATTTTACTTGTGAATTATGTCTATTATTTTCTTAGTTTTTTTTTTATCTATTTCAGATATGGACCATAATTAATTTTTGGATATCTTATTATTTTCACATTTCTAGGTTTTTTTTTTAATATGTTTTGAGGAGCTTAATATTGTCATTTTTAGGTTTAATGCTGACAATATTCGACGAAATAACATATCTTTACCATGAATTATTCTTATGAAGCTCCTCTAACGAATCCAAAAGATATTAATAGTTTTTCATATTTACATTTTCAGTTTATTGTGTTTAATTTTCGCAATAGTTCTTTAATTTTTATACCTTATTTTCCTTTGATTTTCACACTTGTGATTTCATTTTAACTCTCTCTGTGTGTGTGCGCGCGTGTATGTGTATAAATTACTTTAAATTTATTTTTAAGACGTTTTCGTTTTCATTTTCGGCCGAAACTAGGAAGATAACCGAAATTCGGTCTCGGTCTTAAACATTTGTTTCGGTCGAACACTAATTTTAATGATTATTGTTGTAATTAAACTTTCAGCGCTACAAATTTACTCATGAACGGGCACTCATCATACTTTTTACGACGTATATCATTTTACTATGGTGTTATAAATGCGACATATTTCATAATACAAATAAATAACTACAGAAAATCTAGTTTTAATAAATATTTGCATGCAGAATTTTTTTTTCTAGAAATATACGTTTAAAGAGCGTAACCAACAATTATTATTCACGATTACACAATAAGATTATTTGATAATATATATACAAAGCATGATTTAATGCACATAACAAGAAAATCTAACATTAAAATGAAATGTGAATCTATTGATATAATATCTATATTGAATAATGAAATCTATTATTTTCAAAAAATAATGCCGTTTCATTTTCTATATTTAAAAAAAATAATAATAAAAATAAAAACGCCAGAAAGATCTTTTACAATGTACAATTTTTTCGTTTTTGGACCTCTTACCATATTCTATTTTAGATCTTCGTTGTTCAATCTTTACAAATATAAATCTTTTTATCTTCAATATATTTTTAAAATGAGTTTCAACCAAGAAGATTTTTGAAACACCCTTGGGACTCAAATATATATATAAATAAAATAAAGATTTGTCTGTCTGGGTGAGTGCCTGTTTGTTGTCCATGGCTAGGGAAGTCTATCGCACGCAGAGGTAGGAAAGTTTAGTTCCGGATAGTCGGAGGCAGGTTCGAATGCACCTGGGCCTCGGATTTTGGAAAAAAAATTTATTAGAAATTTTATTATTTTTTGTTGAACGGATAAATTCACATATTTCCTCGATTTTCGAACTGTCGCTTTAATGGAATATGAGTTTTTTAACGAAATAATTTATTTTTGCGATTTTTGTTTTAACGATTTATGGGCCACGATAAAAAATTTCAGGTTAGTTTTTTGTTTTTCTTTCGCTTGATAGACTGCCTGAACGGGCCTGGCCTGGTCAAAGTTCAAACCCAGATCGATCAGCGGACCTGTTTCGTTCCAATTTTCGCTTATTAGATTGTGCTGGGCCCGGGCAACGCCGGGAGTATATCTGCTAGTTGTTAACATTTTACTTTACATTGTAAATTAGTCAGCTGACATCCATCTTATCTATATGGCCAATATATTTTCCTGGTCCCTTCTGTGTAGTTATATAAACATATTTCAATGTTTATGGAATGTATGAAATGATAAATCTTGAAATATTTTCGGAATACTTGTTAATTTTTGTTTAAGAGATCTTAAAGTTGATAAAAGCTCATTACTTTAAATGCTAAACGTTTTCTGTTCATATGAATTTATAATTCAAGGCAACAAAAAAAAAGAAAAAATACTATACAAAAGTTTTTATTTCTTTATGTTTATTAGTCTTCTTTTCCCACTAATTTAATCTTTATTTTAATATGTATATTTTGTTAGCGTTTCCAAACAACCAGTAGCATAAAGCATTTATTACATGAAATTCAAGTTTCTATCTAACTTCAACGAAGATCAAGCTAATGATATAACACGTCGAATTCGGAGCAAGGCTGCTAATTTCAACTCCGGATTTATTCATTTCAGTTTAACCCTTAACTGTTTCACCCCCCCCCCCCTTCCCC
Organism: Maratus michaelseni; assembly: GCA_963931845.1. NCBI lineage: Eukaryota > Metazoa > Arthropoda > Arachnida > Araneae > Salticidae > Maratus > Maratus michaelseni. The sequence goes on along the minus strand of OZ007596.1, from coordinate 172,500,785 downwards.
TTGCTGTTAGCGGTCTCACAGACCGTTGCTTTTTTCACTTTTCACAATGAGTTAACTTGTAATTTCCAGTTTAACTATAGATAACAAGTGAAATTTTCTTTCGTTTGGAGCTCTGTAGTACTATCGGTGAAAACTTCTAAACAGGCGAATTTTAATTATAATAGTCCTGTACATAAATTCTAGTTCATAAACAGTATCCTATGAGTTAATCGAGTCTTTTATTCATATTTTGATCAAGCGACCAGGGCCCGCTTAAGACATAGAAGTAAGGGGAAGCCCGACGTTACTCAGCGCCCCCCCCCCCCCCCTCCCCGCTTATTACTCTACCAATTGCTTTGTTATTTACTAAATCCATTTTTCGTATGAAATTTTAGCATCAAACTTTTGAGTAAACAACACTTTAAAAAGAGCTTCATAATTTAGATTGAAAGCTTCGTAAGGAAAAAAAATACATTTTTAACCCTGATTTTTTCTAAAAATTTATTTTGCAAAGTAAATTTGGGGCCCCCTTTTGGGTAAGCACAGGCTTCCCGGGCCTATTCGGTAAACAGACCCTGGTAGCGACCGCTCACAGGAGCTATGCAACAATTTGTGTCACGGCAGTCAAGGGTTAAAAACAAATTTGGGCGTCCTATACTGCCATATACGGCTTTTCGAACATATTTATGGCCTACTTTAGTCGCAACGTTAAGACATATTTTGTGTCATTCGGTTTGGCAGTTTAAAATGATAGATTTATTCTAGACAGAAAGACCAATGAATAGCTAACTAACCTTCCGGTATTTTTCACGTCAAAAAACAAGACTGATCCAGAACATTTATTTAATAAGTTATTTAATACTTATTTAATTTCTTGTTCAAACAATGTTTATTTAAATTTTAAAAAAATCCGAAAAGTTGGCATGTATGGCGATGTGATCACGCAGAAATCAGCACAGTGCATAAGGAAAAATATATGACACTAACAAAACCGTGTTAAATATTTCTACAATAAGCTGCAGTTCAAGAGCTACAAAATTCGGACCCCACTTTCACGGTTTCAAATGCAATATTGTCTATTTTAAATTTCCTAAAATGTTTTATGACCTATGTTATCAGGAAGAATCGAACATAACTTTATTTGTCAAAATCGATCTAGCTGCTTGCACTCTGTAATTCCCCATAGTCGAGTAAAAATCATTTCAAATTTAGGAACGACTTTTTAATAGTATTCAATATGTTTAGTTAATATCAGTAGCTTGATATTGCACAATTCAAGTGAATCGGTCGTATGTTTTTTTATACATAAAAAAATGTGATTAAAAAAAAAACTGTTACCTTTTTTTTATGAGAATGAAATACAACTTTCATTCTTGATTATTACAGTCCGTTTACTGTAGCTAACTAAATAAAATTGATAGATCCGGTTCGTTATTCGACAAGACCAAGTTGTTTCTTCTTTTTAAAAAGATGTTTTGCTTATAGGAATGCACTGAATTAGTGTTTTTGGCCAAATATTGAATATTCGGCCCGCAAATAAACTGAATACATATTATTCGGCTGACCGAATGATAACTATTCATCCGAATACCGAATATTCTGTTGACCGAATACTGCTATATTTCAGGATTTAATGGTACTGAAGTTGAATTTTTAAACTATTTTATTTCATATTTAACACAAATACTTCCATTTTGATGAACAAGACTTTTGCACAAGTAAACTTTACACTGAAAAAAAAATGCTTTCAGTTATTTAAAAAGAGAAGAGTCTTATTATAGAAGAAATTATAGAAGGGAAATATTACAGTCATATAGTATTTGTTTGGAAAAGACTAAAATAAAAAAAAATCTTTCAAACGATGGCAACTCAGCAAAAATAACTTCCCTGATCCTTGTGATTTCGCAAGGACGTTTTTAAAATACAACAGAGAGAGCAGCGTCTGGAGTAAGCTATTATTTTCAGAGATTGGAAACATACAGCGTGTTCCTAAAAAAATGGAACAAAATTTGACGGGAGATAAAGCAATCAAGACAAACATTTTTTGTACAGAAAACCAGCATCGCAACCACTTATTCCATTAAAAAAAAAAAGTGTCTCACTACAAACAGAACACGAATTTTCGTTCGCAACTTTAACAATAAAAAAAATACTTTAGCGAGTTTTCCATGATATTAACTTTGCTTTGTATGAAATGTGACGACAGTATTGGAAGTGACTGAATTTTGGTCAGGGACACAATATATATCTCACCAGTTACGATCTGGGTAATAGAATATCTAGCTCAGTCTTGTTTGGATGTGGCAATTTCCAGCACTTCTCTTCATGTCATCAGTAAACCTGTTGCAAATATAGTTAAAATATCTTAATTATTGTTCAAGTTACAAATGAAAATCTAAGTTCGGCTTGGAGTGAGATACGCTTTATTTTTAAGCGAATAAGCTTGATTGCAATACTGGTTTCTTCACAAAAACTGTTTGTATTGATGCCTATTTATTATCACCCCTAAAAATTTGTTCCATTTTGTTTAGAAACACCTTGTTTGTGAAAAAGGAAGAAACATATTATTGCCAGACAATATTCAGAACCATGCATTTATACATTCTTAATTCCTATGAATGCTATCATCGACAGTTAATTTCCTCAAGTGTCACTTTTGAAACAGCAAATAAATAATGCAAAAGAAATTCCTTTTATTTAAGTATGATTTTATTTCTTAAATATTCTGAATATCTTTATTTATAGACAATTAAAAGTACACTGCAAAAAAAAAAAAAAAAGTGCTGATTTTACAGTTTAATATTGGCACCCCAGATGCCAGTATTATACCGTAAAATTAACAATAATAAACAGTAAAATAAGCAGTAATACGCTGCCGCGCTATGCATACTATGTAGTACCTATACAAATCTACAGATCATATACAAGGCTGCACAAAACAATTCGGATATTTTCCAGTCTATAGATGGTAATTGCTGAATCGGGTTTTCAAGTGTGTTATGAGGTTTCCAAATTATTTATTTAGACGTCATCTTTCACCCTACGGTGAAGTTTCGCTACAGTCCTAAATGGAAAGTGCTTCATAATCTATGCTTGACGCATTATTTTTCTTTCTTAAGCATCAAAGTGCCTCCCTGAAGTTTTCAAATTTTATATTTATTACAGGGTGACAAGAAATAACTTGGACGAATTTTCAAACCAAAAATCTGTTTAACTAAAAACTACCAAAACTATCCAAAAACTACCACTAAAGTTATAAAGTTATTGTCATAGGGAATTGATTCTAGAAAGCTACTAAACAGGTGTAAGTAAGTTAGTTGTGATAACTATTATGGTTAACAAACGATCTGCCTCACTTGAATTACATAGGCAAGGAATGAAACAATGTTAAATTGTTCAACGATTGAAAGGGCCTAAGCAGACTGTTTCATACACAATCAAAAGGTTTAAAGAACTCGGACATGATGGTAACAGACCAGGAAGAGGAAGAAAGCGCACAGTTAACACATCAAGAAACCGGGTAGTTATCAAAAAGCGAGTTCAACGAAATCCTAGGATTTCAATGAGAAAGGTTGCTAGAGAGATGAAGATCAACAGAGAAACCGCACGTTTGATGGCAAGAGTAGATCTTGGTCTTCACCCTTACAAAATGAGAGGCTCAAAAGTCAAAAGCTAACAGCAGAGAACAAACGCACAAGACTTCAGAGGTGTAAAGAACTGTTAAAGCGTGAGGCAGGTGATCGATGGCCAGAACTGGGCAAAATACATCGAAAACCATTTTCGATACAAAATACAAAATACATTGGTTTTAGAGCCCAAAATACAAAATACTTTTCAAATTTTTAAATTTCAAAATACAAAATACATGTATTTTCAAAATACATTCAAAATACAAAATACATTAATTTGAATTATTTTGCACTATCTTACACACAAATGTTTTAATTCCGATGTCATGTTATAAATTTTTATCTATTGTATGGACAGGTCCGTAACCCCCCAAAAAATCGCTGACGGCTCGGCCTACAGGCACAGATAGATTTTGAAGACGCAGACCGTACTGTTTATTGGGAATTGCAGAAGAAATCACTTTTTTGCTATGATGCGGCAGTTGGGACCGTCCACTTTGAAATCTTCCTGTGTCTCTAAGCGGCGCTGGCAGGGATTTTTTTTATTTGTTTTTTTATTTAAATTTATTATTATTATTATTATTATTATTTTGCTGTAAGGGTTGGTCCTATAAAAAAACTTGCAATATAAAAGCTGTAGATAATATTAAGAGGATTTATAATAAATTTAAGCGGATTTTATATCTTGTGAATTGACAAAGTTATGATTCTTTTTCTTTTTAAACCCCTATCCCCCCCCCCCCTTGAGGTTTTTTAATTATGATATAAAAAATCTGTCATACATAAGTTTTCGGCCCTTTTCCTAGAAGTAATAATAATTTTAAACAGATTCGATAAGTATCCTAAATTAAGAAGTTATGGGTTTTTTTCTGCTTTCACAAAAAGCCCTCCCCCCTCCCCCCGTTCCCCCTTGGTTCGATTTTGCCCATTAACGAACTGGACCGAGATTTTATGCCCCTTGATTTTATGTATCCGTTTGGAAGAGATTTGGACAGAATTATTGAAGTTACCCTGTCCATAAAAAAGTAATATAGATAGATAGATAGATAGATAGATAGATAAAGTTTTGAACCTGGGGTAGTTTTGGGTTATGGGAGTCGGTTATGGGATCGACGTAGATCTGCAAAAATTTCCCGGAAATTCCAACATAGGGGAGAATGTAATAGATAGTATTTCTTACGAAGTCTACCTAAAAAAAGTCTGCACATGCCAAAATTTTCAGACCCGGGCCCAGCCTGACCCATAGAAAAACTTGGGGCCCGACCCGGTATAAAAGTCAAAAGTTGGTCCAATCAGTATAGAGGCTAAAAGTTTGGTCTGAGTCTTGCTCGGCATGTACAAAAAATTTATTGGCCGAATTTAAATACTAAAATTTCGGTCCGAGCTAGTACAAAAATTTAATTGGCTGGAATGAGGATAAATTTTTACGCAGATGTGGTTGAAAATTTTCTTGTACGAGGAGGCATTCTGACAATATATATATATATATATATATATATAATCTATTCTTTACGGATTTTTCCAATTTTAAAATTTAAACTGTTATCTGGTAATAATTTAGTATTCTGTTGTATAAGGTTTTATGGACAATTACTGTGAGTAAAATATTTTATCTATTCTTTACGGATTTTATTTCACATTTTATTATTTCTAATTGTTTTCTGGTAATAATTCAGTATACCTGGGTGATTCTACTGATCTTAGCATATATGCCAGTAGAATTATGAAATACTGAATTATTTTTTAAAAACACATGTGGTTACATCCAGGCTGACGATTATATCTACATGTGTTTTTTCATATCCAATTCTGATTTTATTCTCTTGTTGTCAAATTTTCCATTGTATATGGTTCATATTTCATTTCTTAATCCATTTTTATTCAATTGATAGCAACTCCAAATTATTATTTATTTTTTTATCTTTATCTCTCTCTTTTTAAATTTTCTTCATGTTTTCAGTATTTTTGGCCAATTACCATTGAAGCATAAGCTATGGTAATATTATGATTGCACTAGTTAAACTATTAGCTATGTGGTATTCCGTCTTCACATTATCATTAATTATCTCTTTCGAGATTTAAGAAGAACTTGATATGTTTTTTGAAATTCATAGATATTATAATTATATATATATATATATTCTTCATTTTTTAAAAAGCGCCCTGAGCTGAGAAGTAGAAGCACACCTGTTTAAAAATACTGCCCTTCCTAAATTTATGTCTGTGCCCATATAAACTATGTTTATCTTTTTTATGAATTTCTATTTGTACGCAAATGTTTGAGTTATCATTAATCCATTTTCCATGGTTTAGATATTTACAAATATAAAAATTACTATACAGAAAAATCTGCTAGAACGGAATCGTGTAGAAGCAAAAAAAAAAAAAAAAAAAAAAAAAATCGTTATAGACAAGTTCTCATCTTATGTGGTACATCACCTGCTGTAAATTGCATTATATTCTTTTCGCACGTATATTACATTCATTTTGCATGAATCAACACATTTTTCCTTTTAAGACAGGACTCCATCATAGACAGGTTTATTTTAATAGGTTTTCGTGTACTTTAATTTTATTGCCTAGAAATATATGTACTATTCTTCAAAAAGTATAAATTTAAAATTTTAACTATAGAATAATGACGATTTAAAAATATATGCATTTTTTGAAAAAATTGCTAAACCGGGTCGAATTTTACTGCTTTTTATACGGGCCAGGCCGGACCAATCATTTTATTCGATCTTGGTCGAGATCGGACCTGAAAATTTCTTCCCGTCCTTATCTCCAGGAAGAATGGCTCGGTTCATAAAAAAATAAATCTGACCCAGCCCGGACCGAGTCTGCAGGTAAAAGTAATGCCCAAACCCGATCTAGTCTTACACTGTTAACATAGTTTAAAAATGCAATACTCAGGAAAACTCTGGACTATCCTATACTTGCGTATCACAAGACAAAATTTTATAATTCCCAAAGCAACATTAAGAATTATAAAAGCATTATTTATAACCAACCATTCAGCAAAAATGTTTCGGCCAAAGATAAAAATCCTTATCGTACCAGATTGGAAAAAAAAAAAAGTTTATATTAACTTCTAGAAACGAATTCAAAGACTAGACAAAACAGACAAGCATGTATTTTCCTGTTGCCAATCAGTAATTTGCGGTTTAAACACAAGTGGTTTAAATCAGCTTCAAGTCGAACTGTTTGAAAAATCGAGAAATGTATTTCGAGTATTTTGAAAATACAAAATACATGGAAAAATCATTTCAAAATACATTACTAAAATACTTAAGTTTTATCTGATTAAAATACAAAATACAAATGTATTTTGAAAATGTATTTCAAATACATGTATTTTCGATACTGCCCAGCTCTGTCGATGGCAAACATTTGTCTTCACAAATGAGAAACTGTTTTCGATTGAACAAGCTCACAATAGCCATAATGATAGAGTTTGGTCAGTAGAAGCATCTGGACCTTCTTGCATTGTTGAACGGCGTCAACGACCGCAATCTGTAATGGTTTGGTGTGGGATATGTGCTAGTGGGAAAACACCACTTGCTTTTGTTGATCAAGGGATAAAGATTAATGAACAAACATATCACAAACTCATTTTGGAAGATGTTGTCTTACCTTGGTCACAAAAGTTCTTTGGAAACAAAAGATGGACCTTCCAACAGGATTCCGCACCTGCACACAGAGCTAAAGGCACTCCAGATTGGTGCAAGACACATTTTCCTGACTTCATTGGAGCTCAAGAATGCCCACCGTATTCCCCAGATTTGAACCCAATGAATTATTCTGTTTGGTCCATCTTGGAGATAAGGGTGTGTGCTAAACCTCATAAAACTTTGGCATCCCCAAAAAAATCCTTATGCAAGGAGTGGGATAAAATATCAGTAAGTGAGTTGCGGCCCATAGCCGAAAATTTTATGACACGTTTAAAGCTCTGTATTAAGGCTAAAGTTAACCACTTTGAAAATTTGTAAATATATTAGACGAAATAATGTATTCATATTTATTTTGAAGTTTGGTCGTAATATTTTCATTAGCATTAAAGTTATAATGTATCATGTTTGTCCAAGTTATTTCTTGTCACCTTGTATAATGGTCTGAAAGTGCAATCCTCTCCGGAACTCCATAATGTCCTCCCCCCCCCCCCCCCGCAGAAATCCCTCTAAGAGAAAAATGTTCGAATTCAGCACTGAATGTTGCAACTCACTTATTCAGACAAAAATACGGAGTGTCTCGCTCCGATCCAAATCTTTGCTCACAACTTTATAACAATGAAGATATTTCAATGAAATTGTCGACTACTTTGCTTTGTGTGAAATCCGATGACACCACGAAAAACGCTGTAACTGCACAGTAACTCGGTAAATAATAGGATGCGACTGTATTCCAATATATGGTGTGTCTAGTTAAGTGCTATTTAGACGTGAATGGTGGCCACTTTCGCCACTTTTCGTTATATCGTTACATTTCACACAAAGAAAGGTAAGTCTATTTCAAATTTCGTTAAGTATCTTCATTATTGTGTAAAGCTATGAACATAAATCCGGATTCAGATTGGAATGAAGCACCCTATTTTTGACTGAATAAATGGATTGCAATACGGTTCCCTACACAATTTTTTTCTTGTAATGTTCTTTAAGATTATATTTGCTAATTGTTTTTGTAATCATTTATGAGCCAACAATTTATACTTTTAGAATAGGTCAAGGTTAATTTATATAGTTATCGGCATTCTGGCAACAGGCATCACCCTCCGATCTCCAGAAACATTTTTCTCCACACTTACCTGTTACCCCAATCCTCAGGGCCTGATCAACTTTTTGCGGGACCCGGGGCACAAAGGCTATGTTGGGGGCCCCCTTGCCAGGACCGTGCGAAGAGAAAACTGCGCCCGGGGCAAAGTATCAATTTGGCGCCTCCCCCCCCCTCCCCTTCTTTTTGTGACAGGTAACACAAAACTGATAAAGTACAGAAACAGAAATAAATTCTATTAAATAAACATTTCGCATTTATGTTGGAACTTTAAAAGGTTTAATTTTAATTCAGAAATTGCAAACAAGTAAATAGCATAAGAGAAAATTGCACTAATTTGTTGGAGAGATCATATTTTGAGACAGAAAACGAAGAATGATGAAAAGAGAAAAAGAAATTCCCCAGAAAATGATCGATGACCAAAAAATGAATAAATAAATTAATTAATTAAACCGTGGTTGGTAGTATAAATTTGGCGCCCCCTCAATTTCCGCGCCCGGGGCGAAGGCCCCCTTCGCACGGCCCTGCCCCTTGCTCAAGAAAATTGCATTTTAAATATGACAAACATCTTTATGTGCAGTTTAACATTTAAACCATAGCTTTATGAAAAAAGAATACAGTATAAACAGATGTAAAATTGCATTAAAATTACGGGAAGGTAAAAAATTTCTGCACTACATGCTATTTAGAGCAAATAAAACTCGAAACCTAAAGGAATGAATAACAACGGTTATTTTCCTTGATAATTTACGTTACATTTAGAATAATTGACTTCAGTAATTTTAGTAATATAATACCAAAAATATTCAAAATGTAAAGTTGAAGTTGTTTGTTAATTAAACCTTATCCAAAGCAACATTTGGATGAAAATTACCTAAATTTAGTGCTATTTCTTGAACACTGACAATTATATTTATTATGGTAACTTACGTTCTTTTTTCAGTAATGTAAGTTAAGTTACCACTGTAAATATAATTGCCAGAGTTCAAGAAATAGCATTAAATTTAAGTAATTTTCATCAAAAATTCTCTTTGGATAGGTTTAATTAACAAATCACATCAACTTTACATTTTGAATAATTTTGGAAGTATATTACTAAAATTACTGAAGTCAATTATTCTAAATGTAAAGTTGCCATGGAATGACCCACAAATGTTGTATAATATCCGCTCTTCTCTGAATTTTGAAGCTTACATTACATTTCATTGTCATTAGTGAAGATCACTCACATAGTTTAGTTTACATGAATGGGAAAAATCATTTTTTCTATGAATTCTAAAAGGAAATTTGCATTTCTTTATATATTCAGAGAGTGGACAAAATTGATTTTGCCCTCTCCGCCCCCCCACCCCTTCCTACACACACACACACACTGAAAATGTGGACTTGAGGCACATGCTCCGTGTAGTGATAATCAGGCCCTTAATCCTGTGTACTTCTTTTTACATGTCCAAACCCTGTTAGTTGTTTCATTTGAATGTATCTTGAAAAATGTTAGTTTTAATATTCCTTTATTTCTTCATTTCGTTTTCTCTGTAATCTTGATATTCTACATGATCTTTTTCAGGGCATCCATTTCTTCTACCAGAGATGAGGCAGCCTGAGACTGAGCCCGGAGCCGAAACAGACTCGGTTTTTATCAGTCTTCGGGCTCGGGCTCAAAAGAAAAGTTTTCTTTATTCACAAATTGAAAAAAGGGGGGGGTGGGAAACTTGCTATTTGAGGAAACAAGAATGCAGTCTAAGTTTCTTGAAATGTTTTACAATTTTTTAAAAATCAGTGTAAAAGGGAATTGAAATGTTATTGATGGGCTATATAAAGAGGAATTATTCTATCCGACTCTAAAGCCTTCGCACAGTCAGTGTTAATAACGTAAAGAAGACAAGGGCTGTCCCTTGTCTACATCCTTTTCATTCTGCTTGAAATCATTTTCAGGAATACTGGGAAATAGTACTCATGTATTTCTGCCATAGTTTTACAATCACAATGGTATTTTTTAAGAACAAGAATTGTGACTTTTGAAGATTTCTGTCAGTGATTGGGCATAAATAATAAATTTGCTACTTTTAAAAGAGATTTTCAGGGACAGGAAAATCCCGAAACGTTGTCATGAGGGAGTATTAAGATTAATACTTATTTCGATGAAATAAGAGATTTTTAAATGAATATATTAATCTCGAAATGTCATCAACAATTATCTACTTTCGGTATCGGGCTCTGATGACAACAGTTTTCGGGATCGGATTTCAAATCGTTGGATTCGGGTTCCGTAAACAGAGTAGAGGTCGAACTCATCTCTAATTTCTACTGTAGATAACTTTATCTTACTTGCTGCAATGAGTCTCCATTCCTGCCCCATATAAAAGAATGCTTTTGACTATGGAATTAAATATATTTAGTTTGTGTCTTCTAGAGAATTCCCCATTCCACCAAATTCCATTTAATCCATGCTCTTATTCTTATAACGAAATTCTATTATCAAGATTTTCTCTTTTCTTCATTAACCTCCCCACCAAGATATTTATATAAGGTTAAATGTAACAGATATATCTATCAAAATATGTACTAATATGTTCGTATATGCATTCTATGGAATCGTGAAATTTTAATTTTTTTGCAAAGGTATGTAGAGGAATAAAGCCTCGAATGAACACCTTGTATGAACATCTTAATACGCATCGCACTATTACCACGACCATGCAGAAAAATCACGAGTCCTATGGAAGGACTTTTATGCTCCCCCTTCCAATAATTCTATTTAAACACCGAATAAGAGAGTTGAAAGATATTTTTTTCTTTTCTATGGCACCGGGCCAACAACATTAGCATCCCGTTCCTGTCATCAAGCTTAATTATTGTATCAGTAATAAAAAATATATATAGATACTGATTGGGTTGGGTTGGGTTGATTATTGACGGCCAATTATCTACACTAGGGATATAGGCCCGCGATACTGATTGGAGTGATGAAAATTATTTACCAGCCAAACAGTAAATCAAACAGCACGATTTTAGAAAATTTGTAGAAAAAAAGCTAATTGGATGGCACTTATTGGTTTCAACATTTCAGCCGACGTCTATTGGCTATAACTGGCTTTTTTGGGGAGACGTTGGCCGATTTTATAGTGAAGAATTTTAATTGTAAATCACAATATTTCAAGTGATAAATTGTGTAAGAAAATTTATTTTAAAAAGGTATATTTTATTAAATTAGAATTTTAAAAAAATATTCCCTTATATTGTATTCATTAATACTGGAATAACGCACGTATAACACATAACAGTTAATTGTAACCAATGCATATTTTTAAAACAGCATACCAGTTGTTTTATTTTGTTTTAACTGATCTTTTGACGCTTGTTTTAATTAAATGTTTAATTTGAACAATAATTGCTTAGTGATATTGTAGGTGTATGAGGCAAGCAGAGTTTGCAGAGTATCGACAAAAGACATTTATTTACAATTAAACGAAGACAAAATATATACAGCTCGTATGCGACTGAGCGCCGTCATCTTTCTTAAAGTAAACAACTGCTCTCTCTTCCGGAGCATCATCGTCGTAGATGTACACGCATGCGCCATATGTGCGGAGAGGAGAAAATGAACGTTGTATTCCAACAATTCCCCCCTTACAACGTGCATTTTCTTAACAAGGCATTAATTACTCTCCTATTATGCAAATATTATATGCAAATTACAGAGAAACAAAATATAAAATTACAATTACAAACAGTATATACTTTAAACTTATATGGAAAAAGGATACAGAATAACATTGAATGTTTTTAAACACTTAGTCCTATTAAATCACAACATTTCTTATGTTTATAGGCACTTAAAGCTTTTGTTAAAATGTCAGCTGCCATATTTTCAGTTTCTAGATATTTAACTTCTATATCTCCATTCTCATATATTTCGCGCACAAAGTGATGGCGAATGTCAATATGTTTTGTGCGAGAATGATAAATTGGATTTCTTACTAATTTTTGAGCAGACTGGTTATCGCAGAATATTAAAGTAGGTGCAGACACTATTTCAGGAGAAAGTTCATTTAAGAACCGTCTGAGATGTAAAGTCTCTTTAGCAACCTCTGATAAAGCCATATATTCTGCTTCAGTTGTGGATAATGCAACAGTTCGTTGCTTTCTCGATTCCCAAGATATAGCACCACCAGCATATTTAAAAATGTATCCAGTATAGGACTTTCTATCATTGACATCTGAAGCCCAATCAGCATCAACAAATGCAACTAAGGACTTAGTATCACGTTTAAAAATCAGTCCTTGATCTTGAGTACCTCTTAGATATCTTAAAACTCTTTTTGCAGCTATCCAATGAGGTTTGCCTGGATTGTTGTTGAATTGACTTAGAAAATTCACAGCATGAGTTATATCGGGTCTAGTTGCTACTGATAAATACATAAGAGAACCAATTAGTTGACGATAAGGAATATTATTCATTTCAGACTTTTCTTCTTCAGTTTTGGGACACATATCTTTAGTAAGCTTCACATTGTTATCAAAAGGTGTAGATATTGATTTTGATTCTTGCATATTAAATTTGCTCAGAATATCTTCAATATACTTCTTTTGAGTAATTCTAATACTGTCCCCGTTTTGCATAAATTCTATGCCCAAACAATAGTGTAACAAACCTAAATCTTTCATTTTAAAAGATTTGGATAATTCATCTCTAATATATTCATAATCTTGTTTACATTTAGTAAGAATTATGAGATCATCAACATAAACAATGATAATTGCTTCAATTGGAGATTTAGAAAAATAAACACATTTATCAGCATTTAGTGATTTAAACTTCATTTGTTTTAATTTTTCATCTAATTTATTGAACCATTGTCGACCTGATTGTTTTAATCCGTAGAGGGATTTTTTTAATAAACAAACTTTGTCAACATTAGATTCATATTTAAAACCTTCAGGTAACTCCATGTATACTTCTTCAGTTAAATCACCATTTACATAAGCCATAATAAAATCTAATTGATAAGCTGTAAAACCATTTTGAATACCATAAGCGATCGCCGTTCTGATCGAACTTAATCTGGCTACAGGCGAAAAATTTTCTTCAAAATCAATTCCTGGTTTTTGAGAACACCCCTTTGCAACTATTCTCGCCTTAAACTTTTCGATTGACCCGTCTTGTTTATATTTAGTTTTTAAAACCCATTTACTTCCTATAATTTTCTTATGTTTTGGCCTATCAACTATTTGCCATGCATTTTCTTGCATTAAAGAATTAAATTCTAATTCCATTGCATCTATCCATTCATGTTTAAAAGGCCCGTTTAAAGCCTCAGAAAATTCTGGACATGAGTCAGAAAATAAATTTTCCATTACAGCTTGAGATTTTTCATCTTTTGGAATTATCATTTTAAATTCTTTTCTGGGTCTACCTCTTTTACCAGTTTTTAATTTTCTCGGCCGCCCGCGCGCTCTTGTAGAGGAAGAAAGGGGGTCGGAAATTTCATCCGATTGCATATCAACATCACTGTCGCCACAGCTGTCTGGTTCATTTTTGACGGGAGGAGAAGATGTTTCTGATTCTTGCGTAATTGTTTTATTTTCATTATTTTGAGAAAAGGGAAAAATTAATTTTATTTCACTGTTTGAAGGTAAATCGTTTTCAAATTCGTTAATAAATCGGACGTCTCGGCTTATAACAATTTTTCTGGAATTCTTATTCCACAGCCTGTACGCTTTTGATTCATTTGAATATCCAACAAAAATATGCTCTTCTGACCTAGGATCAAATTTTCCTTTACTTTGTCTTTTATTTAGTACAAAACATTTTTGCCCAAATATTTTAAAATATGATAAAGTTGGCTTGATGCCAAAAAATACTTCGTAGGGTGTTTTGTTTTCATTTAAACGTCGCGAAGGACAGCGATTACGTATGTATACCGCACAATTAATAGCTTCAGCCCAAAAAGATTGTGGGAGATTGCTTTGTAATAGTAAACACCTCGCCATTTCAGCTAAAGTCCTATTGGCCCTCTCTGATGTTCCGTTCTGTTGCGGAGTTAGTGGTGATGAAAATTCTCGTTTTATACCGCTTTCTTCGATATATTTATTAAATTCTTCTCCGAAATATTCTTTGCCATTATCCGTACGAAGAATTTTTATTTTCTTTCCTACACGATTTTCAACTGCTGCTTTGTATTTAACAAATGCATTTTTAACCTCATCTTTGGTTTTAAGAAAACTGACTTCAATGTAACGTGATTTATCGTCTATAAAAGTAACAAAATAACGCGATCCTCCGTGGGATGGAACTCTCATAGGACCACACAAATCTGAATGTATAAGAGTCAATAAATCGTCACTTTTAAAGTTTGATTCTTTAGGAAAAGAACGCACAGTTTGTTTACTTTGAATACAAATTTTACAGTCCTTAAGAGACTCATTATCACTGAAATTTAGATTTCTAACCATATTCTTTGATTTAAGTCTTTTTAAATCAGACTCATTTAAATGACCTAATTTAAGATGCCATTTTAGAAATTCACTTACCTCTGCTATCGCAGCTCTCTCGATGCTTGGGTATACGTAATACAAATCCCCATGACGGACAGCATGTACTAATGTAGAACCATTTGGTTCGATGATTTTAGCAAATCGTTCTTTAAAAATCACTGAACGATTATTGGCTGTTGCTTTAGATGTTGAGAGCAAATTACACTTTAATTCTGGAACACACAGAACGTTCTTGAGTGTGAGATTAGTAATTCCACCCCCGTTAGGTACTGTAATGAAAACTGTTCCTATTCCTGTAATTTTCGCTGTTTGATCAACTGCAAGCTGTATAGTAGAATTCGTACGAGGATGAAACTCTGAAAATAAATTTCTATCTTTACACATGTGAGATGTACATCCACTGTCTAAACACCATGCAGAAGGTTCTTGATATGCGTCATTAAATGCCATACTAGTCGGTTTTTCACAATTAGTGGCTATCATCGATCCTTGATTTCCTTTATTTAAAGATGTAAGCTTTTTATCAGCTATTTTCTTTCTACATTCGGAAGCTTTGTGCCCCATTTTCGAACAATAATTGCACTTGAAATTTCGGTAACACCTTTCCGAGGAAAAATTTTTGTTTGGATTCATTTTCCATTTTTCATTCTTCTTCTGTTCTTGATTATTTCTTTTATTTTCTATATAATATGCGTTTTGTGAATCCTGAGTGGATTTTCCTTTTCTTGCATCCCATTCTTCCAGCATCTTAATTTTCAAAGATTCGGGTTTAGGTAACTCATCTCTGGATTCTATAGCGCATCTAAAATTTTCGAAGTTCTCAGGAACACTATATAGAAGTAGAATTGATAATAAATCATCCGCGATTTCTATTTCCATATTTTTCAGTTTATCAACTATTTCGAAGAAAATATTTAAATGATCAGCCATCGTTTCATTTATGGACATTTTTCTAAACAGAAGTTGTTTTAACAGAGTTGCTTTCTTTGCGGGTCCCCTCGATTCATAAACATCTTTCAGCTTATTCCATACAGCACTTGAAGTCGTACAATGCTTTATATGACTCAGTTCACTAGGATTTATAGAAAGAATTATATCTGCACGAGCTTTTTGATCAGCTTGGAGCCACTTCTTTTCTTCTGCGGTTCCTTCAGCCGGTTTAATTTCTTTACCAATTACGTAATCCCAATGATCATTTTTGATTAATACAGCTTCGATTTGAAGCTTCCAGCTATCAAAATTATCTTTTCCGAGCTTTTCAATTGTCGTTACATGAGACATAATTAAGCAGAGTCTCTCACAGCCAGAAATAATGCAAATGATAAACAGAATGAAGAACAATTCTTACTTTCGATTAGGCTTAAGAGTTCCAAATCCGAATGTTCGAATTAAAAATAATTTCTGCTAATTATAGCGCAGTGAAGTAGCGTCTCTGGGCCCATAACCATTTGTAGGTGTATGAGGCAAGCAGAGTTTGCAGAGTATCGACAAAAGACATTTATTTACAATTAAACGAAGACAAAATATATACAGCTCGTATGCGACTGAGCGCCGTCATCTTTCTTAAAGTAAACAACTGCTCTCTCTTCCGGAGCATCATCGTCGTAGATGTACACGCATGCGCCATATGTGCGGAGAGGAGAAAATGAACGTTGTATTCCAACAGATATATTTATTAACTAATTTTAAAGATTTTATTGATATATGTAACAGCCTTGTTTCTTTCTATAAAAATTAGTCATATGGCATATGTTTTGAATCATTTAATAAAAACTTCTATTCTTTGCTATTGAAAAAAATATTAGGACCACTTTTTCAGTTTTTTTTTTTTTTTTTTTTTTTTTTTAAATGGATAAACCGATCAGCATGAAAATATTTGTGAATATTCCTTAAATCTTTATATATTCACCATAATTTTCTCAGAACATAGTTTTCAATACACTTTTCAAAAAAAAATTCTTTTAATGGACACGTAAAGTGGACCAGTGTGCCCCAGAAGTGGGCCAAACTGGTCCACCCACCGGGGCACAGTGGACCGCTATTAGGTATTATCTGAAATACAATATAAATCTATTTTTCATTAATCTAATTATTTTTTATTTCCCCTTTACCACCAAAATAATATAGTAATATAAATTTGCAAGTAACATTTTGAAACAAAAACAAATTAATTATATTTTGAAAAGAATAACAGATTAATACAGAAACAATTGCAATTTAGATGAAGTTATTATTTAAGTACAAAAAAATCAGCGCACATTAAAATTTGCAAATGAAATTCCAAAATACTTATGAGTAAGATTGAGCCTGGAATTTTTCTGAAATACTTTTGGGTCTGGGAGCAAGCAATATTATGAAATCATTGACATCAACAATAGATTCATCTACAGTTCGGGAAAAATAAACTGATTTCCATTCAATTTGCGTCTCATGAATCTTACTTGAATAGAATAACTCAATTAGACTACAGTTATATTTATCAAAGGCAGTAAATACAAAGCAAAATATTTCTTACTATGTTAAATCAATTGTTATTTTTCTTTGTTTACTTTATTTTACAGTTAAATAACTACTTTAAAACAATATTTCTTTATAGAAAATAAACAATTATTAAATATTTTGAACATTCTGCATTACAGGAGCAGAGTGGATTGTGGACCACTGTGCCCCAGGAGTGGGTGGTCCACTCTGCCCCATGTTGAAGTTCAATAAATAATCATACTAATATTGTTTATAGCTTTCTTTTAAACATATTAACTTTACAGTTAAATAAAAACAAGTGTCTTAGCTTTGCTAAAAAGCTGTTTTATTTTATTTATCTACAACCTTTAATTACTAAAAAAATAAAAATATGATGATGAAAATTTTTACTTTTAGAAGCTTAAAACAACCTATCAGTATAAAATAGTTTAATCTGAGCTAAACATATTTTTTGAAGGCTATAAATAATCAGTCCAGTGCTGTTGTCTATTAGGATAGAAGAGAAGCTTAAAAATTTTTTAAATAAATAAAATATTAGGGAGTGGTCCACTGTGCCCATAGGGCCAGTGTGTACCGGTCTCCCCTAATACATACAGGAATAACTTTTAATATATTACCATTTTGAATATCTATAAGCTTTAAAAAAAAAACCTCTTACACACAAAAATATATATATATATATATAACCATTAATGAAACATTACCATAACACCACCTGAAACTTGAAATTATGAGTTAGGACAGGGTCGGCGAACCTATGGCACGCGTGCCGTAGCTGGCACGCGGAAGGATAATTTTGGCACGCCGTTGACTTAAATTCTAAATCAAAATTCAGTCGAACTCCTGAAAATTTTGAACCTCATTATTTTCTTCCATTAATATACGAGTTTGACTGAAAATAGCTTTTGTTTGTTATAATAAGTACATGTGTACTTGTCATAACATTGAATTACCCACTCAGAACATCTCATCTCTGCCCCCCCCCCCTTCTTCCTTGGTTTTAAACTGCCGGCGCTGATGATCGCATTCGAAGAGAGAGAAATATAGCAAATAAATTATTTTTGCTTTATTGTTTCTGAAATTTCTGCACCATTTATGCATGTTGATCTGCATATGAGGGTTTATTTAACTGTTGCTGCAATTTGTTAATTAATTTTTAATCAGTTAAAATGACAAAAGTATTAATAAAACTAATAAAATATGCCCTTTTTTCAGATAAGTTAAAAAAAGTAATAATAATACATTAGTTGTTAAAACAGTTATAAAAATAAATGAAAACTATAATTTCAAAAGTATTTTGTCTGCCGATAGTGAAAAAACATGAAAAAATGGAATTTGTAAGCAATTTAAAGATATTTCCAATAAATAGGTACCAAACGAAAGCTATTAGATTTTTCCTAACTTAGAGATAACTTACTCTAATCATTTTTAATTATTTAATTAATTAAAGATGCAAAATTAATAGTAAATGATAATACTAATATGTTGAATATTGAATAACGAGAAATATTTTTGTCCATTTATGTATCGGCTTCATAGAGCGGGGAGAGGGGTAATTAATCCAGCAGACGACTAGCTGCCGACTCAATTCTGCCCTTTTATCATTATTCTGATTTGCTTTTATTCTAGTGATGCTTTCATCAACTCTATTATGCATGATCTTTTTTATTGTCAAACTAACTTCCTATAATCAACGATGATAAACTAAGACTGATTAGATTGCACCGTTAAAGTAATATTTATTCAACATAACAAATTTGGCTAAAAAGTAGAAAATGCAAGAAAATTACAGAATTTCAAACGTGGTGGACTGAGAAATATGGGATGGTTAATAAAGTGTGCGTTTTATGTTCTGGGATAGTGGTCTGCAGTAAAACAGCGTTATGAAACAAATCACAAATCTCTTTCCCCAAAACGTTATGCAGAACAAAAGGAATTCATTTCCAGTGCAATTTCTGCGATGGAGAATTTTTGAAGGAATCCTGGTTAACATGCGCTCCATCACTTTTTAATGATTTTGAAAATAAAAATAAAATAATTTAACTAATTTAAGATACTCTTTTATCAAGAAATACAGTCAAAGATAGAATCTTAAAAATGGCCGAAAATGTAAGAGAGCAACCAAAGTCTAATATCGTCTTCCCCTTTCACCTTATTTTGTCTTAATGAAAGTACAGATGTAACTAAATTTGCTAATTTGCTCGTTTAGCTGTTTTTGTTCGATATTTGTTGAAAATGAAATTAGGAGGATTTATTCTTGTTATTATCATTAGCAACTACAATCAATTTGCAAA
Source organism: Maratus michaelseni (assembly GCA_963931845.1). Lineage (NCBI taxonomy): Eukaryota > Metazoa > Arthropoda > Arachnida > Araneae > Salticidae > Maratus > Maratus michaelseni. Next base: position 172,481,137 of record OZ007596.1, on the reverse strand, counting down.
TATTTGTATAGCAGTTATAAATTCACTTACTAAAAAATAAATAAATTTGTATAAAATAGTTTCTGTTACAGTTGAAGGGGGCACGCAGTATAATAGGTAAAATAAATGGTTTTTTTTTTTTTTTTCAGTTTATTTCAAACTCACATTGAACATTTTATTCTTGGATTTCACTGCATCATACATCAACAAGTCCTGGGTAGGGTGCATAGGCTGGTTTTGAATCTCTTGGTGATATTATAGCCACAGTCACAAAAATAGTTAATCTCATATCGTCACAGGCTTTAAATAAACGAAAGTTTGACGCTTTGTTAGGTCTACCTTATTTCCACAAACGGTAGCTACTTTATAGAAGAAAAAACGTTTGTGACAATGAGAATGATAACAAACTTGGTGAAGAGTAACTAACATCGAAATTCCAAGATGCTGTGGCTGCATTGCGTACCTTAAGCTGTTTTAAATTTTTGCCTGAAAAAAGATTTTGCTGCAATGCTTAAGAAATTAGAAAATAAAATTCAATCAACAAAAACCAAATAGAAAACAGATTTCTTAGACAGACTTTTTAGGTAATGCTTTTTATATTTCCCAATTTCTTCTTATGCATTATAATTTTTTTAAATAAAATAATAATTTTCTATTTAATAGCAGGTGTAAAACAAATATTTTGCAGATATGATTCGCAAATGTTTTTTTTTTTAAATATTTCTTTTCTAATTGTCTATTTTAAAATAAAATTACCTGAATTATAAAACCACCACCCCGCTTAAAATGTCAAAGTCAACAGATCCCAAGGGCGACATCATGTATTACCATAATTATTACAGTCGTGGCAAGTTGTCTCGATTTGAGATTTTAATACTTTTTTTATGATTAACATAATTATATCTTATTATTTCTTTATAATTATATCCACTTCTTTCTGTAATTATTACTATCATTAATTAATCTTTTCTTGTGACAAGTTGTTTTGATTTGAGTTTTCAATATTATACATTATTTAATTTAATATGTATATTGATATTACCTGAAGGTTTGTTATCCATATCTTAATCTAATAATAATAATAGTAATTTTATTCATTGTTTTTATAGGGTTTTTTAGGCGGTTGGGGGGGGGGGGGGGGGGGAGGGTCGTTGGCACGCCATGGTTCTTGAAAAGTTTTTTTGACAAAAATTGGCACGCGGATGTGAAAAGGTTCGCCGACCCTGAGTTAGGAAGTAATAATTTATTGACAACGAAATTGTAACCCCAGCACTACATATATATATATATATATATATATATATATACACACACATTCATTTTCTTCAAATGTTTTGATAATCTCCTCCGAATAAAAATTTCAATTAATTCCTATTTGGGTTACTGGCCATTATTGGATTTATCGAAGTATTTACTCCTCCCGCCTCCACCCAAACGTTTATAGAAATGTATTTATTTACTTTTTAAAAAGAAAAAAAAAATGTGATTTTTGTCATTTTTTAAAACACACAGGTATATGTTATATATTTAAATGAGTAGGATATTTATAGAGCCTGAATTACATAGGCTTTCAAAATGCCGTCTTGTTGCCTAAAACAATTCATTCTCTTCAATTATACACATTTTTCATTTAGATTTTTCTAGTAATTACAAACTTATTTACTTATTAACCATTTTTAATTGTATAAAAATTTCTTTAGAAACATGTTTCTAATTTAAGTTAAGATAAATTTAATGTAAACTGACTATAAAGAAAACTACCCTTTTATCTCTTTTTTTTTAAAAAAAAAACGGCCGAACTTTTTTAATTAAAGCGTGCTTTTTTTAAGTGGTTGAAACAAAAAAAAAAAAAAAAAAAAAAAGAAAAAGAAAAAGAAAGAAAGAAAGAAAGAAGATCTGACCGGAAAAAATTAGCCTATTCAATAACCCTGCCACGAGGGACCGATTTCGTAGATACTATGTATATGCATATATACAGGGCATGCAGGGGGCACAAGCATGATGTGTAGGGGGCCATCTCATATCTGTACTGAGCCTCACAATTTCTGTGCACACCGCTGGGTTGGATAATACTCATATCATGATTGTAAGTATATTTTGATTTTGAATTTTTGTTTAATGGTTAAGAATCATTGAAAATTTAATAGCATATTTTTTAACCTCTAAAATAATGTTCGCGTTCAAAATTAATATTTGCATCTTTATTTCTCCACAATTTTATTAATCCCCCCCCCCCCCCGCGCGCTTTCTGCATATAATTTGTATTTCATATTTGATTTTTTTCTCCACAATTTTATTTATACACCCCCTCCCCCGCTTTCTGCATATAAATTTATATGTTTGATTTTTTTTTAAAAATTATTATTTACTATTTTTGCGGTTTAATGATTTCCTGAAAAACATAGACGATCGCAATTTCCTATAATATATCAATCATATATGTAATATCGAGTCCAATGAAAAATATTAACATATTAAATACACCATTTATTTAAATAATTTATTTACCCATCGGCACTTTTTCGCACCTAAAAATTTTTAGAATATATAAAATTTCGCGCAATTTGAGTATATGAGAACTTGAGTTGGTGAAATGGAATTTAATATTAATCTAGCATTATTTACGGGCAGGGCTGACCTTTTCCTTAAAATGGTCTGGAAGCAAAAAACCTTTTTTTAGACCCCATATTTGTTTCGAAGGTTAAAAAAAAAAGTCTCAAAATCTCATTGGTGGTCCCTATATGCATACGAAATAGGTGATGGTCTCGGTCCCCACTTTGGGACCTATTTTTTTAAGAAGGTTAACCCCTTCGCGACGAGCGTCTTTTACAGAATTTTTAATCTGTTACCACCGGTTTTTCAAATGAGAAATTTTCACCTAATTGAATAGCAAAAATGCTATGATTAGATAAGGAAAACTTTACCAAAAAAAAAGGAAACTGGTGGAAATAATCGAGGATTCTGAGCATCTTATGCGTCACGTATTCGTGTCGCTCGTCCTCCAGGGGTTAAAGAAAAGTATTTTGGTCTCCTTCGGAGGCCCAATTAGTACGGCCTCAGGTGCATTGTAAGCACCGCACTCATCTAGCGCCTGGCCCTGTTTACGGACATTAGATTTTAAGAACTGCATTAAAAACAAGATTAAATTTAGATGATGTGAATCGAAATGAATTCAGTATTTTGCCCCCGAAGATTTTTTCTTCTTCACCTGCATCCAAAAGAAAAACTTTCGTTTCAGATAGGTTTCCGTCTTAGCCAGTATAATTGTATGGTATTATTTCCTTCGGGATCATGAAAATAAGACATAATTCGATTCCGTTGTAGCCAATTTCCGTTTTCACAAGTTTTAAAAAGTACAGGGTGTTTCTAAATGAATATCGGAGTTTTAACGCTTGGTAGTATTTATTACATAAAACTTAAAATTATAATTAATACATAAAATGAAAGAGCAACTCAAACAGTTTTACCTACAAGCTTACAAGTGTTCAATGTGAACAACTTAATATAGCTTAATATAGAAACTTAATATAGAAACACTCCAATAGCTTTCGTCACACGGCACACATCGAGGCTAACGAAAAAGAAAGGCTACCGCGGTACTTTACGCGTATCTTTTTTTACAGACCGCGGGAGTCACGTGATGCTCGAATCCACCAATGCAGGCGTACGAAAAGAGCAACACGTCACGCTCGTGGTCTGTAAAAAAAGATAAGTGGAATGAACCGCGGTAGCCTGTCTTTTTCGTTAGCCTCGGCACACATCAAGTCGATAGCTCAGTTCTTCCCAAATGTTAATTAGTGTTTGTGTGGTAATTGTTACAACAGCTGGCTGGGGGATCACATCTGAATTTTATCCGGGTTGGGTTGATTATTGACGGCCAATTATCTACACATGGGATATAGGCCCGGGGGGAGTGCCCTTCGTGGGGGTCTTTCTAAGGGAACCTAACCCGTATTTACGCATGGATAAATCCACGGCTCGAAGAAAACCACGAAAACTCCGAACGATTAGGCCGACGGGCGCGATTGGGATCGAACCCAGCACCTCCCGTCTACCAGCTTCGAGAGCACAACCTCTCAGCCACTGGTGGGGCTAAATTTTATCCGGAACGCACGTTGCACGGTAACTACAGATTTGGTCTTTGCAAACTGCAGAACACAAAATGCTTTCTGTTCACTAGTCGCCATTTTCGGTACTAGCGCTTTCTAACGGATCACGGAACAAACATTGCCTACGCATGTGCATGCACACGTACCAACAAACTGCTTGAGTTGCTCTTTCATTTTATGTATTAAGTATAATTTTAAGTTTTATATAACAGATACTACAACGCGTTAAAACCCCGATATTCATTTAGAAACACCCTGTATTATCGGTCATTACTTTTCTCTGTTGAAAACTATTCAATCCAAAGTTCGACTCGAAACAAACTAAGCTAAATACATGTAAATATTTTATAAACATTAAAACTGCTTAAAATGGCTAAGAAAAAAGTTTAATTGTTGCTATATTGAAGTCCGAAGCTCAATGCAATGGTGTATTTATAGATATACTTCGGCTATATACATTTAGATACATTCGGCTATATATAGATATACCCCTGAATCCAATTCCTGACCTGTGTATCTGACGATAGTTTTAAAAACAAAAATAATCCACATAAAAGGTTACAAAATAACGAATAATCAAAGCCGATTCACAAAATCTGGACGGATAAGTAAAACAGGGGTCAAAGGCCGTTCACTAAATTCTTCAGAGGTTGGCAATCCCTGTTACACACTGTAAAAAAAAAATATCTCAAATTAACAGCAAAAAACTGTCAATTTTGTCGCCAGTGTAAAACCGTTTAATTTACAGAAAATATCTGTTAATTTTCATTAAAACAATTTCTTTCTGTAAAATATATACATTGTTTCTGTAAAAATTACAAAATCCATATTTTTTTTTACTGAAAAAAACTGTTTTTCTTTAAAACAGTTTTTTTTCTGTAAAAAATACAATATTTTTCTGTCAAAATTACAGATTTTTTTTTACAATGAGAGCATCCAGTCGAATATTAGAGATTTAAGATTTAAAAGTCTAAAGAGATTTTGAGGATATTAATATTATAGCAGCTCTATAGTAGTCAGCATATTTACTACTGCAGAAAATGTGCAAAAATAAAAGGAAAACCTAAATTTTAAAAATGCCGGTTCATGATTCTACCCAGTCTTATTTTCACGTGCTAAAAGCACAACCTTAATGGACAATGGGCGAAATCCTTCGAAGATTTAAAGTTGTTAGAATTACGAAGAAACAATAATAACGAATCGGAGATAGTTGGCGAACACTCGAGTATATGTAGATTAAAATATTTTAAAATCATAACAAAATAATCGCAGTTTTAGTTACACTTATAGGGCCTATTTATCGTCCGGGTAAACGGGGCAGCAGCCTAGCGCCTCCACATCTAAAAGTTACCTCCCCAACCCCCGTCCCTCAAGCTTAAAATCGGGTATTTTTTTCTTAAAATGAGTACAAATTGCGTCTACAAAAATGTTATGGGGGAATCTGAAAGATAGTTTAAAAATACCATTTAAAACCGTTTAAATTGCGATCTAATTATTTATTTAATAAAATATTTTATTCGTTACTCAAAGTTAACCTCGCCCATTTTTTGCATTTATTTGTTTTGGTTAATGAAAAAAACTATCAAAAAAGTGCAAAAATACTGAAGTAAATACAGCACTACTGTTGAATCAGGTTGGAGTTTTTTCACATAATCTTTGATGTTTCATGCATCTAAAGTTCTTACTTTTAATACATGTACGATCCCCCTTTGCCTGCCGGTGAAATTTAGTCGGAACAAAGTTTAAAAAAAGAACACTTACATGTATTATGATCGCATGCTGATCGCATAAAGCCTTCATTTTCAAAACGTGCATCATGCGGACAAAATCTGACGCAAATCCAACTCATGAATGTAAATAAAGTCTAAAAATTTCACTGAGGCTTTGCCAAACACATCACAAAACAGCAAATACAAAACTAATTCCGAACTTTCCGAACATTTTGAACATCGAAAAACTCAAGAGTAAAAAGTCATAATATCGTTTGTTTGGTTTGTGACGTAATGCTGACGCTAATGCCAAATAACGAATAAGAATTCGCATAAAAGTTACTGAATGATTCAGGTAGGAGCTACAGGTTTCTGAACGCAGTAGATTGGAAAGAATGATTTACGTGACTCGAATATAATATTAATTTTGTGTGGTGATAATTTTTTTCATTCTTTCACGAATGCTTGTGGATTATTTTATGATAGCAGTGGTATCAACGGATGGTTAGTTTGAGAACTATTCAGTTATTAAATATTATTAAGATTGAATTAATAATTTTTACAGTACAAAAGTATAAAATTTCTTTGATTTTAGGTATTGAATTTAAATTCACAATTTTCATTCATTGAAATATGAATAAAATAATTTATAAAAGAAATATAATTCAAATATTTCGACTCGTGGGTATTTTTGGCATGTCTGTCTAAGGCAACGTTTACCAAACTATTTGTCTCGGCGTCCCGGTTAACTGTAATACCTCTCCTTCGCGGCCCACTAAAATATTTTATCCCCTTCCCCTTTCAATTTTATAGGCTATATATAAGTAAAATTAATATGTTAATAAAATAAAACCGATTTTAAAAAACAAAACAGATATAACCTTAAAAAATATTTTAAAAATTAATAAATAAATAAAATAAAACAAAAAATCACTCTTACAAAAACTAAGGGATCCGATCCGGACTACCTGGGTTACAGAACATACCGCCTGACGTACAGACCATGGAAGATTGAGTTATATTATCTCGACTAGTTACGATCTTCTGTAATCTGGTTGCCATTAATTTCTTTTTGAAAAATTAGGCAAAAACTGATTTTTCAGTTCACAAGGCCACATCCACTGCTGTCGCGACAATTGACGGCTGTTGTCTATCACTTATTTAAAATCAGCTTGAACAAAATGGTTAAGTAAAAACTGTCGTTGCCTCTTGGACTTTTATAATAATGTCTAGAAGAACAGTTTTATTTTAGATGCTATAAGAAAATTGTTTTAAATATATTGTTTTAGATATAACGCAATGTTTATCATCAAATGCTTTTTAAGCTTAATAATGGAATTCTTTTAAAGTTCTCTTATTCTTTTTATATTCACGTAAATATATTTTTGAATTGAAAAAAGTTTGGAATTATTATTTGCGCTTTTTTAAAATCTAACAACAATGAATTAAAATACTTTTTTCGAAATATGAAATGAATTTCTATCCAGATAATGAAATTTTGAAGTCGTTTGGAGTCACCGTAATACTTACCAATCATGGATATGCATCATATAAAATATGAAAATAAAACATGTGTAAACTATTTATAAAATGCATCGCAATTCGAATAAAATCGTGGCTTGATGACGTCATAAACTTTAAAGGCTCTATTACTGAATTGCATAAGAGAAACATCCTTATAACACCAAAATTGATAATCATATTACGATAATCATACTGCGTCGGATTAAGTGTCTCATTTCCAATTAAAATATATCTTTGAATTGAAATTTGAATGAAATACAGGGTCATGAAAAATCGAAGAGTGTGGAAAATAGGATTACAAATATCTCGGCAACTCATTTTCCGATCGACTTTATTCTCTATGCAAAATTTATGTTTTTTTATTGTCTTTTATATTTACTCCTTAAAATAAAAAAAATCGAAAATTTTTATGTACCTTTTATCAAAACGAATAATTCGAGAGTCCGAAAAAAATAGTTCCGGATAATCGAGGTTACTGAAATTACTTACTAAGTACATATCAAATTTCAAGTCTTTATCTCAATTTGTTCGGGAGATAGAGCGTTTACAGACACACCCACAGACAGACGAACGCCATTTTTTTTTTTTTTTTTTTTTTTCTAAAAATATGTTTTTCGGAATCTCCAGTGTCTGAAACTTGTAAATCCGTCAAAAAATATTTTTAGATTTTCAAAACGATTACAAGACTTACCCTATACTACGTATGATGGGTAAGTAAAAGGGAGTAATAAAATAAGAAAAAAGTGTTTCTCAAAAAATATTTTTCATCTCTCAACAACGCGGAACTTTCTGCCACATTTTCTGGCTCATTTTTCAACATGCATCATTTTTAGCATGATACTTACAGACATGATTATTGAACTGATTTGTAATACAACAGTTTTATCATTTTTCTGATAAATGAATTATAACATGAGTTATAAGCGATTGTTTTCTCAGGGCGGCAGTTTTTTCCCCTGTTCTGTACTGTTGCGTCTGGAAATTCGGTTCAAAACGCCAACTTCGACAGCATTTCCTGTAAAATGTTTTACCTTTGCAGAAATAAGGAAGAAACAGTTCGATTACATAGTTTCTTAATAAGAACACCTGCCAGTTCGATACATTTGTGAAAAACAATTAATTAAAAAATGTGTCAGAAAGTACCTAGTTCGAATTTGAGAACGATCTTAAGATTTCAAGAAGCCGTAAAATATTCTATTTTATACAATTTTAATGTTATTTAAGTTTTCTAAGTTTGATTTTTGTCTTTAGTAGAAATTTTCTTCTCAGTTTGAACATAACAAAATATATGTCTGTCATACAACCAACTAGACTTCGATAAAACCCAATCCAATTTTCCTAAAATAATAAATTATATTTTTATAAAAATTCCCGATTAAACTGAGGATGGAAACATATATTCAAATGAAAATAGAGATTACAAAATATGAGAAAAAATATTTAATGAGAGTTACTTTTAGTATAAATTATGAGTAACGCCAAGAAAACGAAAAATCGGCATTTTGGAAACCTTAACTCCCCTAACACACGTGACACATGACTTCCTCACTTTTCCAGTCCCCGCTGGCCCCACCAGTGGCTGAGAGGTTGTGCTCTCGAAGCTGGTAGACGGGAGGTGCTGGGTTCGATCCCAATCGCGCCCGTCGGCCTAATCGTTCGGAGTTTTCGTGGTTTTCTTCGAGCCGTGGATTTTTCCATGCGTAAATACGGGTTAGGTTCCCTTAGAAAGACCCCCACGAAGGGCACTCCCCCCGGGCCTATATCCCTAGTGTAGATAATTGGCCGCCAATAATCAACCCAACCCAACCCATCCAGTCCCCGCTGAATGGGTAAGGTCAATCTATGTTACCTCAAGAATATGGTTGTACATCGGCTTCGCGTGCAAGTGCAACGAAGGGGACTTAAAATCCAGGTAACCCGATGATTCGCCAGCAGCGGACGCCCAACAGAATGACCGAAAATAATGATTTAATTTGCAATATGAAAGCGAATTTTAAAGTATTAACATATATGATATATAAGAAAGTTTTGGGATTGGCACATCCGACTAGTTATATATATACAGTGGTGGCCAAAAGTTTGGCCATTTTTTTAAAGTTTCATGTTTTTTAAACTTTGTGGGCTTGTAGAATATATTAATTTTCACTTAAATACAAACGTTTATATATCAAATTGAAGTTAATTTAATGTAGAATTTAATAATAAAAACAGTATTACAATATCTGTATTACAAAAAAAGTTATGCTCATTTTAGTAGAACAAACAAACACAAATCGTTTTGAATAAGGACGTGTTTTGTAATAAAAGCGTACTAGCCAATCACAAACACTGTTCTGGGGTCCCATCAAATGTCTGTAACTATAGATTAGGTTACTTGGATGGTAAAAGAGTTATTGTTGTGGAAATATTTTGCGAAATGATGCATACTAGTACAATTAAATAAAGTATTGCTGTTTTTGAATATTTAAAATACTTTTTTTAATTAAACTAATTTTAAACAATGTCATCAACAAGAAGAACTAATTGGACATCTACAAAAAGAAGCCGAATTGTCATATTGAGAGAAAATGGTCTCTCTTATGCTGAAATTGCAAGACAAGTTGGTGGTTCAGTGACTTGTTCTGGTGTACGAAAGTTCTGTTTACGTTATGAAAAAACGAAATCAGTGGAATATAAGGCCAAATCAGGCAAAAAAAAATGCACAAGTGCTACTGCCGATAGAAAAATTAAACGGCTATGCCTTCAAGATAGAAAAATTTCATCAGATGCCATTAGATGTGAAATGAATGCAGAGGGTATTGCAGTAAGTTCAAGAACAATAAGAAGAAGGTTATCAGGATTTGGACTACAAGCTAGAATTCCAAGGAAAAACATATTTAAATCAAAAGCAATGCGAAAAACGAGTTAAGTGGGCAAAAGAACACATTAAATGGTCAGATAATCAATGGAAGCAAGTAATCTGGAGCGATGAGAGTAAAATATCGCTCTTTGGTAGTGATGGTAGAAAATACGTGAGACGTAGAGTAGGAGAAGCACTTCATCCTGATTGCATTGAAGCAACTACAAAAAACCCAACAAATGTCATGATTTGGGCATGTATGTCTGCAGATGATGTGGGGCGAATTCAAGTGATTGATGGCATCCTGAATGCCAAAAAATACATCGAAACTGTCCTGGAACCAAAATTGATACCTTCCATCAGGGATCTCTTCCCCAACAACGCACCATTTATTTTTCAGCAGGATTCAGCTCCATGCCACACAGCAAAAGTATGCAAAGCATGGTTTCAAAATAAAGGCATAGATATATTACCATGGCTAGGAAACAGCCCTGATCTCAATCCAATTGAAAATTTGTGGCGACGTATGAAAATTCTTGCACGAAAAAAACGTCCATCCAATAAAAGACAACTTATTGAAGCCATAATTGATTCTTGGCATCATGTGATTACGAAAGATGAACTCCAAACACTCGTTCACTCGATGAAAAGACGCTGTGAAGCTGTCTTAAAAAATAAGGGTTCTCCTACTAAGTATTGATTGTGTAAGTATCACTTTAAAAAAATGCAAATCTAAAATAGATCTTACTATTAGTTGCATAACTTTTTTTGTAACACAGATATTGTAATACTGTTTCTATTATTAATTTCTACATTAAATTACCTTCAATGTGATATATAAACGTTTGTATTTAAGTGAAAATTAATATATTCTATAAGCACACAAAGTTGAAAAACATGAAGCTTTCAAAAAATGTCCACGCTTTTGGCCACCACTGTATATATATATATATATATATATATATATATATATATATATATATATATAAACTTATTGTAAAAATTAACCATTGAAACATGAGAAGCTGACCATACACAATGAAATCACTATACCATATGGCAGTGTCAAATTACAAAATATAATATATAGTCCTAATATATGAAGTATTATTAATTCAAATGGAAATGTATATATATATAAACACATACTAAAATTAAAACAAATATGTTTTTGAGTTCGATATTACGACATCTTTCACAAGATACCACACCCGATATTCAAAAAAAATTTTTTTTCAAGTAACTTAATTAGCCACCTAAATATATTTGTAAATAAGTAATAATCTGAAAATAAGTGGGTCAAAAAACTTTATAAATTTCAAAAATTTGAACTTTCCACGTCTCATAGTTTACGAGAAAATAGGGCTCTGACAGACGGATAGACAGACACAGGAGTGATCTTATAATGGTTCCATTTTTAGTTTTTCAGTAGAGAATCTTAATAATTAAAAAAATGAACTTCATTCAACTGTTGCTTCAACAGAGAAGGGCCAATTGAGACTTTTTTGTCGCCGTCGATAACTCAGTTGGCAGAGAGGTGAGCTGCAGATACCTTAAATGCGGGGCCCCACCAGTGGCTGAGAGGTTGTGCTCTCGAAGCTGGTAGACGGGAGGTGCTGGGTTCGATCCCAATCGCGCCCGTCGGCCTAATCGTTCGGAGTTTTCGTGGTTTTCTTCGAGCCGTGGATTTATCCATGCGTAAATACGGGTTAGGTTCCCTTAGAAAGACCCCCACGAAGGGCACTCCCCCCGGGCCTATATCCTTGTAGATATACCTTGGACATGATATCTTGCCCTATATCATGTGTAGATAATCGGCCGTCAAAAATCAACCCAACCCAACCCTTAAATGCGGGTATCCATAGGTCGCTGGTTCGACTCCGGCTCGACGGAAAAATATTTTTTCCTAAAAATTGACGTCACCATTTCTAAAAACCATATTTTCAACGAAAATTGTGTTAAATATCTAATGTAACTACGCAAATTACTGAATTTTCTTCATATCTTTCTTTTTTATTCTTATTTATTTATATTGTCTTTACTTATTGTGCATATTTATTTATTCACTTTAATTCAATTTTTATTTTCTAGTTTATGCTATTGCTGAATGGAAAATTCATGTTATGCATTTTGTGTTTGCATCATTTTAAAATTAATTTTTCTCATTCTTTATAGAACATGAATGAAGGATTTTTTCAAAATGTAAAGCAACAATGATAGAAAAAAGAATTAAATGAATTTCATTCTTTTATGAAGGTTGGTGGTGCTCGAGCGATGATGACGTACAAAAATTGAAGATGGCGATTAAGTTCTTCTCTACACACCAGCATTGCTCTATCATTTCCAAGAGATAAATAAATCAATAAATTGAACTTATTTCATTTGTTACCTCAAAGGTGTAAAGTGCTAATCAAGAAACTTGATAACGTCCGTCGATAGCTCAGTTGGCAGAGCGGTGGACTGTAGCAGCGTTAAATGCGGGTATCCATAGGTCGCTGGTTCGACTATGACTCGACGGAAAAATATTTTTTCCTAAAAATTGGCGTCACCATTTCTAAAAACCATATTTTCGAAGTAAATTGTGTTAAATATTTAATGTAACTACGCAAATTACTGAATTTTTTTCATATCTTTCTTTTTTATTCTTATTTATTTATATTGTCTTTATTTATTGTGCATATTTATTTATTCACTTTAATTCAATTTTTATTTTCTAGTTTATGCTATTGCTGAATGGAAAATTCATGGTCGCATTCGTAAACTCCACACTAAACACGTAAACACACTGGTTTTCGTGTCAAAACTGAAATCAGTGCGGTTAGTGTGGTTCGGTGTAAACCAGTTTCCTACGAGTTTACGAACGCCGTTGAGTGCGTTTAGTGTTGCACTGAAGTTTGTTTACGTTTGCGTCCATCTTGGTGAGGAAGCGGAAAGCGATTTTTTTTTTCAGTGACAATTTCTGCTCACCACCATTACCAACAACTCCCAGCATATTAATTGAATGAGTATTGTCTGTGCTGTATGATTTGTTAATTCACATCGTATCATTGACAATACTTTCTCAATTACATCTAATTCTGTATACTAGACGTTGACTTTGGAAATAAAAAGAAAATGGAAGTTTCAGCAAAGTTTGAAATGGTGAAGATTACAAGATAATAACGGCAGCATTTTACTTCAATATTAATTCAAGGTACAATTTTGTTTAATGATACTGTTGATTAACACCTGCTTTTGTCTTGTTTTATAAATATCCTAGAGTTACTACTTTTTGAGAGATACATGCTTTATTTTTCAATATTATGAGTTTATAAAAGAATGACTATTATCCTTAAATAAAAGCTTATGCTGAATATTTTTAAACATATATTTGTTTGAGTTTATTATTTTATTCAAAATTCCTATAAATTTTGTATGTGTATTACCCGTGAGTTGTGTTATCCGAAACGAATAGCTTATATACAGATTTTATATTTTTAAATGCCTATTTGTTTGATTATACTCTTTTACTTATTATTTCGTATTTTACAGAATAACAAATAATTATTCAGATTTGAAAATAATTAAAATTAGGCTTATTATAAGAAATAATGTGTCACAAAATTAGATATAATGGCTTTTAGTTGTTCCATTTAAATAAATAATAATAAAAATTCTAATATCTAGTTATACTTTTATCCATTCTTACATTCAATGTTAATGGGGCTTTGATAAAGCTTGTTCTTCCATATAATCAATGAAAACTCCTGAAATAGCCGTAAATAAAATTTTGTTGCAAGGAATTTGTGTGTAAAAAATTTACTTGTGATTTAAAACATGTAATATATGTAATACGCATTTTATTAATTAAAATTACAATGCTTCTTTAAATGAACAATGCAAACATGCAGCAAGAAAAATATTCTTATTTATATAAACATTATTCTTTGCACTTCATTTAAACAACCTAATAATATTACTTAAACTTTTATACAATTTAAAATTAAATAAGTGTTAAAAGATTTTTTAATATACTGAATTACTTGCAATAGTATTAATTAGATATATTTAAAGCTGTTCTTGAAAATAAAATAATACTGCTTAACAGTGCGAATAAAAAGATCATTTTAATATGTGCATGAGATTTGCAGGCATTAATATCCAAGTGCTTATTTGCAGACCTGATTCAATATACAATTTACTTCATGTCTAAATTATTCTACACATTGTATTTTCTTTGTAAATGCAAAATTATAGCTATTATTATTCACTACTATGATCATTTTCTTCATCTGACAATGTTGGTTTGCCAATAAATTTTTGTTTGTAGTAAATTTACACAGAAAATTCTGCATAGTGATCAGTAAAAGCTGAATAATTTATTTTGCATAAAGCGTCAAAAACAGTTCCTGTGGTGCCTACATATCTTTATTGGAATATGCAATCTTTTCTGCATCTGATGATATTTTAATTAATTAATTGCTCCTGAAACTACCACTGTGCTTTTATTTATTACCTGGCTAGCTAAGTCATGAGCAGCCACAAGGTAGGGCAATTGCCTCTCCCAATACTTTCAAATTAAACAGAATTTTTTTCTTTTTTAGAAGGTCTCCTTAAAGTGCATATTCAGAAATCTTCTGGGGGGGGGGGAGGCGGAGAAACGAAATTAATCATTATGGTATAAAGAATCAGTCAGCTGTGGAATTCCAGTAGAAAACCTGCCAAAAAAAAAAAATATTCTTTTGAGTATTTGGCAAAGAAAGATGCGGTTTGGCGAGCAACATTTTTCTCTTCACCAAATACAAGTGATTTTAATGTATTTGAAAATTACTTATTAAATGAGGTGTTTAAATGCACAGTGTTAATGAATTTAAACTAAAACGATGAAATTGTTTATTATTATTTCTATACATTTATGTAATATATATAAGTTGTGCAATTATTTAATTTTTATAAGATTTTACCAGCTGGATAAGTTTTAAATGCATTTTAAAAGTAACTGCCTAATTAAGAACACTGTCTTTATAAATTTTGATACTGAATAAGTCATCATTACAATGAAAACAGTACTGTTCTTTTGTTGCCTCCTACACTAACAATATTGAAGTCCAATTGACACTGTTCAGAATCAGACATTAGTTTTGAAATTAAAAAAAATTACTCAATTTAAAGTTTGTTCTAAACCATATAATGTGATCGTTGAATTTCAATATATATACATACTAGCTAATCCACCTGCCGTTGCCCGGACCTGAGATAATAACAATCTCAGAGCAAGGCGTTAACCCCCTCCCTCCCTATACCCGCAAATATAACAAATAATATGTTCAAGAAAACCATCTTCACCTACCTACATTAACGTGATCATTAAAAAAAGAATTAAATTTGTCTGATAATTAGAACATAACGAAGACGCTACGCTAAAATAGCCGGCAGATGACACCCCTTCCTATCCTCAATTTCAGATCTATATCTTAATTAGTTATCCAAATTTTTGTTTATTAGTAACAATTGGTAATTATTTCCTTTCATTTTCACAAACTAAATGGAGGGATTGGCCAGAGAAACATATCTCTTTGTAATTCAGTTTTTAATGAAAGCAGATCCCTGTCTGAAACTTTCTCGGATTATTTTCACTAGCGCCAGCAGATTTTTGCATAAATTAAGAAAAATTACCGGCCGAATTTTTCAAAAATCACATAGATGGATGCAGAAGTTTTTTTATATGTGCTCAGAAATTTTCAAATTGATATCTTAATTAGTTTTCTTAAAATTCGCTAATTAGTAAAATAATTTTGAATTTGTTCATTTCCGCTGGAAAATACAGAGTAGCTGTTCTTTTCTTTAGCCATTTTGATTTAAAAGATGACATTTTCGATACGATGTTTAATGAGATTATAATTAATATGTTGGGTAATTATCAAAATATTAAAATTCTAAGACTCGGGTGCACATGGCCAGACCATGGACTATCCACACCTAAATTTTCAGACTTCTATGTGGGCAAGATTTTGCTAGCCATCGCAGACAAACAAACACACAGAACAAAACTTTCTTTTATTAGTACATATAGATAAAAGCATGTGACAATACCGTAGTTATTAAGTTAAACTTACTTAAACTAGTTCAATATGAAGAGTAGAAAAGTTTTTCCTTAAAAAGTATTTATTATAAGAGGGTATTTTTTAAAGTTTCATTGTATCGCCAAAAAATTAAATTTTCATTATTATTTTTTACGGACACTTTATCAAGGTTCCACAGAAATTTTTTTTATACACATATACATAGTTGCCAACCTCCCGATTTTTTGCATACCAGTAAAATCATACAAAATTTTTCGCTTTATTAAATAGCAGAAATTGCACGATTACATAAAACAAATATATTTTCATAAAAATACTGTTATGAAAAAAATCGGGAGGTTGGCAACTATGCATATATATCCTTATAACAAGAATATTCTGTAATTTTTTTCTGAGTGTGTGCTTATGGAGACTTTCCTTGTTAGGTTTTTGAAAAAAATAGTGCAATTTATTCTCCTTGAGTGATTTAAAATATTTAAACACCTAAGAGAAAAAGGAACTAAGGATATTTCAGAAACCCTCCTGTGGAAGAGAATTTTTAGTTTAGCTATTATTGAATACGTTTAAATAGTAACTAGTATCTCTTCTAGGTAGATGTTATTTGATATAAAGTTATTTTATACATAATAGCGATATCTTATTGACTTCTCTTCTTCATTTGAATCCGTAAAGTATATGGTTGCAAAACGGTTAAATTCAGTTCTAATTATTGTAACCTGTTCACATTTAACTAATAAATGTATGACCATATCTGTATATCACTGTAAATGTATATGTAAAAAAATTGTAAAAGTAAAAAGAATTTTTAAACATTGATTACAATATCATCAGGTGTGTGTGTGGGGGGGGGGGGGGGAGAGTTCAATGAATGATAACTTATGGTATCGTATGGGGGGGGGGGAGGTCCAAAATTAGCAAAATATTGATAATGTTATATAGGTACAGCCTTAATGATTATGTATACGCATATGAAATTCGGACAGATTTCAATAATTAGAACTGAATTTAACCTTTTTTGCAACAAGTGACATGTGCTGTCTAGGATGCATAAAATTTCAACACCAGTAAATTTGAAAAGAAAATTTTGCCTTATCTCATTGCAGGCTTTCAAAGATTTAATACGACGAAGAATTCTATTCTGAAAAATTTGTTCTTAAAAATTAGAAGACATATGAAGGGTGTAGATCCAAAATTCACAATCTCCACTTTTAGAAACTGCAAAAAACTGATTATTATGAATAAACATGAGATATTGGCATAATTGTTTTGTGATATATTTGTTGTAATAAGTTATGGCAATAAATATGTCACAAAAAAAATGTGCCAATATATCATGTTTATTCATAATCAGTTTTTTGCAGTTTCTAAAAGTGGATATTGTGAATTTTACATCTACACCCTTCATATAAAAGGTGCTCGTCTCAAAGGGCAAGGCTACATCAATTATTGGCGAGTTACAGCCGTTTGAATTTTTTGGACCTTATATTTATTTTATACTAAAATTTAACAGGCTTCAATAAAAAAAGACAAAATTTCCTCTTTCTTTAAAAAAATTGGGCACGTTGCTTTAATCAGAGTCCTAGTTTTTAAAGTGTTGGACCCCTTATATTGTAATTACACTAAAATTTGGGTGAGCTACATCAATTAAGGTCTAGAAAAGGCCGTTTAAATTTGTTATGCTTTATATTTATTGTATACTAAAATTTGGTGGGGGATTTGAAAAAATGTGTGTGTGATAAAGTTCTTTCTTTTAATAATTATATATCTTTTTTTTTTTTTTAACAGAGAGATACACTTTTATCAATTAATAGTTAATATAAATAGTTTAATTATGATTACACATTGAGAAATCAATCCAGAAATCCTAAATTTAAGTAATGCTTCACTAATTCACATTTTCTACCAAGTGTAAATCAAAACAGTGAATATTTCATATCAGAGACAAGTCAAATTAATGTATTTGTAATAGAATGTTTTTGGAACACTATGAATTGCAGTCCTGAAATTATTAAGCATGATATTTTTGACAAACATTGAGTGCTTATAAAAGAGTGTTTAATTTTAGACTTACTCAGTAATAACTTTCCCACTTCTTTCATATTTTAATTTTTAAACTAGCTGAGTAATGTGTTAACTGTTACCCGATGTGTTGTTACATTTGCACATTGTATATGGAAAAATATAAGCCTTGTTGTTTGACCTTCTTTGTCAAATTCACAGTATTTTCTGATACTTTTTTGTTAGCTGAGCCCAGGAGATAAATCTTCACATAATGTTTCCATTGCCATTATTTGTATTGCATTCATTTCATTTAGAATATAAACCTTTCATTAATTTTATTTAAAATATATATATTACATGTATTTAAAATTAAAATACATGCCTTTCACTCATTTCATTTAAAATAAAATAAAGTAATTCACAAACCAGTACATTTTCTTTCAAATTTAAGGCTTTTTTTGTAATTAAAAAAAAAAAAAAAAAAAAAAAAAAAAAAAAAAAAAAAAAGCTGCAGAGGAAGGAGAAAATGCTATTGATAATATTTATGTCAAATTAACATAAAAGTATACTTTTTATCGACTTATTGTCAAAATCAGGGATTGATCCAACACTGGAGCCTCCTTCACAAAATTCTTCTTAAAATAAAAGCAAACTCTTCATATTGTAATCAATTTATTAGGATTTAAAATGTGTTATTTACAAATAAAACATGCTCACAAGAAATGTAAACTTTAGCAGGAAGACATAAGAAAAAGTAGGATTAAGTAACTTGATTTGCTCTTTTGTTATAAAATTTAATTTTTATAAAAATTATAATTAAAAAAAAAAGGTACCCAAGAGAAAAAAACTGCATCAACCCCTGCTGTAAGATCATAAGGTGTCATGTACAATCTTGAGTGCACTTATTTTGTATTTTATTATGAAATTTTTTTTTCTAACAAAATGGAGCAAACCACCCTGTATATAACCACATTTAATAATTCTACATTGTAGTGATGATCCTAGACGTAGAGTTTTGAAAATTATTGGTAGGGCTCATCTCAATATATAACTCTTTTACACTCAAATATGTGTATGTTTAGAGTAAAACAAATAGATTACCAATTTCATTTTGCTTTTTTAACTCCTTTTTAAAGAAATTAAAATGAATCGTATAGTGATAAATAACTCACAAGTTAAATAAAATGTTTAGACAATGTAATATTTCGAATGTACAGACTCATTTATAAAATGATATATTCGCTGTTATTTGTGAATCGTTTCTAATAAAATCACAATGGAAATTATCTTTGAGTAACGTTATTTTTTTTTTTTCTAAATATGGATTTTTTTTTCTATTTTTGTTTTTATATCAAAAGCAGTTTAATTTAATTAAAAAATAAAGCCTAAACAAACAAACAAAACAAATTCTAATGTTGTTTATCTCTGTAACAAATGAAAAAGAGGAAAAAATGGCAAAACTCAAGAAAAAAAATTATCTGCTAAAAATTGGCACATAACATAAAATATTAGAAATTCAAAAAATTAAACTTGTTTTATATTAAAGGGAGGGGAGAGTAAAATACATTTTAAAAATTATATAGTGGGGCTCGAGTCCATATAACTCTGTCTGTGGTGATGATATAGTAAGACAAGATGTCAGTATGTCTATATGCCAATCAAATAGTAACTTCTGATACTGATTAGTTAGATTTGATTAGAAATTGATTGTTATTTAGTTTTAAAATGCTTCCCGTCATCATTAAGCCTGATTATTTTTATAGTGATAATGAGTAGTAAAATTAAATATTTATCCAGCGCAGGAACTACATATTTTGCTAACTCTTCTAATGACATAATGTACTTATAAAATTGAGGAAATCAATTGACACATGTCTAATTAGAATTCTGCTACCTTTGAGCTGCCTCATATGTACAGTGACAACCTTGGGCAAAGTATTTTACTCATCACTTTATCTTAGAAGTGAAAAATCACTTCTGTGTTCTAATCATAGGTAATTTAGTGTTTATATCTAGAATATAACTGCACTGCCACAAAATTTAAAAAATAATATTGCAACATGTAATTTAACAGTATTCGGAATAAACAGATTTACAGAAAAATTTAGGAAGAACTGGCTTCAGTTAATACTAAATTCATTACTATAAAATAATTTTAAGCAACACTGTAAAGGCCACATTGTAAACAATTATTAAAATAACTGTAGGAGTATTTATTTAAAGGGTTATTTTAATTTTATTTACAAAAATCGTATACTGTGTAAATAAAATGAGCACAGCACTGAAATAAAAATCATAAACATATATTTCGACTTTTAATTTAATATGTGAAAGGTAAAAAATATAATTTTGAATAGCTGTCACATGGTACAAAAGCTACAGTAAAAAAATATATCTATACTTTTATTTAATTACGAGTGACTTCTAAGTCTTCAGATTCATTATAGTCATTATTAAATATATATATATGTATATATAGTATTTTTTTTATTTTAAATCATAAAAAAAGAATTAATAGTAGTTATCTTTGATTTATTATTTTTGATACACAGCAAAAGCTTGGACATTTATTTGTAAGCCACTATTTAAGACCTGAAGTGGCCCCAAAACAGCCCATTTTTTTTATTATTCTCCGTACAAAATAGTTATTACTAACATGACAAGCAGAAACTATTTGTTTACATCCGTAAATTGAAAAGCACGCGCCTGCGCAGTATACACGCCGCCGCTAGTGCACGAAACAAACTGACTTTTTCTTCAGTGCATTTAGTTCTAAAACTAAACACACTGGATTCTGTTTACGAATACAGTTTCGAAACGCACTAAGTGCACCGAGATACTTTACGAATGGCTAGTGCGAAAACTAAGTGCACGAGTTGAACGAGTTTTGACTTTACGAATGCGACCCATGTTATGCATTTTGTGTTTGCATCATTTTAAAATTAATTTTTCTCATTCTTTACAGAACATGAATAAAGGATTTTTTCAAAATGTAAAGCAACAATGACAGAAAAAAGAATTAAATGAATTTCATTCTTTTATGAAGGTTGTTAGGTGCTCGAGCGATGATGACGTACAAAAATTAAAGATGGCGATTAAGTTCTTCTCTACACACCTGCATTGCTCTATCATTTCCAAGAGATAAATAAATCAATAAATTGAACTTTTTTCAACTGTTACCTCAAAGGTGTAAAGTGCTAATCAAGAAACTTGATAACGTCCGTCGATAGCTCAGTTGGCAGAGCGGTGGACTGTAGAAGCGTTAAATGCGGGTATCCATAGGTCGCTGGTTCGACTCCGGCTCGACGGAAAAATATTTTTTCCTAAAAATTGGCGTCATCATTTCTAAAAACAATATTTTCAAAGTAAATTGTGTTAAATATTTAATGTAACTACGCATATTACAGAATTTTTTTCATATCTTTCTTTTTTATTCTTATTTATTTATATTGTCTTTATTTATTGTGCATATTTATTTATTCACTTTAATTCAATTTTTATTTTCTAGTTTATGCTATTGCTGAATGGAAAATTCATGTTATGCATTTTGTGTTTGCATTTTTTAAAATTAATTTTTCTCATTCTTTACAGAACATGAGCAAAGGATTTTTTCAAAATGTAAAGCAACAATGACTGAAAAAAGAATTAAATGAATTTCATTCTTTTATGAAGGTTGTTAGGTGCTCGAGCGATGATGACGTACAAAAATTAAAGATGGCGAATAAGTTCTTCTCTACACACCTGCATTGCTCTATCATTTCCAAGAGATAAATAGCCCCACCAGTGGCTGAGAGGTTGTGCTCTCGAAGCTGGTAGACGGGAGGTGCTGGGTTCGATCCCAATCGCGCCCGTCGGCCTAATCGTTCGGAGTTTTCGTGGTTTTCTTCGAACCGTGGATTTATCCATGCGTAAATACGGGTTAGGTTCCCTTAGAAAGACCCCCACGAAGGGCACTCCTCCCCGGGCCTATATCCCTAGCGTAGATAATTGGCCGTCAACAATCAACCCAACCCAACCCAAGAGATAAATAAATCAATAAATTGAACTTTTTTCAACTGTTACCTCAAAGGTGTAAAGTGCTAATCAAGAAACGTGAGAATGTCCGTCGATAGCTCAGTTGGCAGAGCGGTGGACTGTAGAAGCGTTAAATGCGGGTATCCATAGGTCGCTGGTTCGACTCCGGCTCGACGGAAAAATATTTTTCCCTAAAAATTGGCGTCATCATTTCTAAAAACCATATTTTCAAAGTAAATTGTGTTAAATATTTAATGTAACTACGCATATTACAGATTTTTTTTCATATCTTTCTTTTTTATTCTTATTTATTTATATTGTCTTTATTTATTGTGCATATTTATTTATTCACTTTAATTCAATTTTTATTTTCTAGTTTATGCTATTGCTGAATGGAAAATTCATGTTATGCATTTTGTGTTTGCATTTTTTAAAATTAATTTTTCTCATTCTTTACAGAACATGAGCAAAGGATTTTTTCAAAATGTAAAGCAACAATGACAGAAAAAAGAATTAAATGAATTTCATTCTTTTATGAAGGTTGTTAGGTGCTCGAGCGATGATGACGTACAAAAATTAAAGATGGCGAATAAGTTCTTCTCTACACACCTGCATTGCTCTATCATTTCCAAGAGATAAATAAATCAATAAATTGAACTTTTTTCAAATGTTACCTCAAAGGTGTAAAGTGCTAATCAAGAAACGTGATAACGTCCGTCGATAGCTCAGTTGGCAGAGCGGTGGACTGTAGAAGCGTTAAATGCGGGTATCCATAGGTCGCTGGTTCGACTCCGGCTCGATGGAAAAATATTTTTTCCTAAAAATTGGCGTCATCATTTCTAAAAACCATATTTTCAAAGTAAATTGGGTTAAATATTTAATGTAACTACGCAAATTACTGAATTATTTTCATATCTTTCTTTTTTTATTCTTATTTATTTATATTGTCTTTATTTATTGTGCATATTTATTTATTCACTTTAATTCAATTTTTATTTTCTAGTTTATGCTATTGCTGAATGGAAAATTCATGTTATGCATTTTGTGTTTGCATCATTTTAAAATTAATATTTCTCATTCTTTACAGAACATGAACAAAGGATTTTTTCAAAATGTAAAGCAACAATGACAGAAAAAAGAATTAAATGAATTTCATTCTTTTATGAAGGTTGGTGGTTCTCGAGCGATGATGACGTACAAAAATTAAAGATGGCGATTAAGTTCTTCTCTACACACCTGCATTGCTCTATCATTTCCAAGAGATAAATAAATCAATAAATTGAACTTTTTTCAACTGTTACCTCAAAGGTGTAAAGTGCTAATCAAGAAACTTAATAACGTCCGTCGATAGTTCAGTTGGCAGAGCGGTGGACTGTAGAAGCGTTAAATGCGGGTATCCATAGGTCGCTGGTTCGACTCCGGCTCGACGGAAAAATATTTTTTCCTAAAAATTGGCGTCATCATTTCTAAAAACCATATTTTCAAAGTAAATTGTGTTAAATATTTAATGTAACTACGCATATTACAGAATTTTTTTCATATCTTTCTTTTTTATTCTTATTTATTTATATTGTCTTTATTTATTGTGCATATTTATTTATTCACTTTAATTCAATTTTTATTTTCTAGTTTATGCTATTGCTGAATGGAAAATTCATGTTATGCATTTTGTGTTTGCATCATTTTAAAATTAATATTTCTCATTCTTAAAGAACATGAACAAAGGATTTTTTCAAAATGTAAAGCAACAATGACAGAAAAAAGAATTAAATGAATTTCATTCTTTTATGAAGCTTGTTAGGTGCTCGAGCGATGATGACGTACAAAAATTAAAGATGGCGATTAAGTTCTTCTCTACACACCTGCATTGCTCTATCATTTCCAAGAGATAAATAAATCAATAAATTGAACTTTTTTCAACTGTTACCTCAAAGGTGTAAAGTGCTAATCAAGAAACTTGATAACGTCCGTCGATAGCTCAGTTGGCAGAGCGGTGGACTGTAGAAGCGTTAAATGCGGGTATCCATAGGTCGCTGGTTCGACTCCGGGTCGACGGAAAAATATTTTTTCCTAAAAATTGGCGTCATCATTTCTAAAAACCATATTTTCAAAGTAAATTGTGTTAAATATTTAATGTAACTACGCAAATTACTGAATTTTTTTCATATCTTTCTTTTTTATTCTTATTTATTTATATTGTCTTTATTTATTGTGCATATTTATTTATTCACTTTAATTCAATTTTTATTTTCTAGTTTATGCTATTGCTGAATGGAAAATTCATGTTATGCATTTTGTGTTTTCATTTTTTAAAATTAATTTTTCTCATTCTTTACAGAACATGAGCAAAGGATTTTTTCAAAATGTAAAGCAACAATGACTGAAAAAAGAATTAAATGAATTTCATTCTTTTATGAAGGTTGTTAGGTGCTCGAGCGATGATGACGTACAAAAATTAAAGATGGCGAATAAGTTCTTCTCTACACACCTGCATTGCTCTATCATTTCCAAGAGATAAATAAATCAATAAATTGAACTTTTTTCAAATGTTACCTCAAAGGTGTAAAGTGCTAATCAAGAAACGTGAGAATGTCCGTCGATAGCTCAGTTGGCAGAGCGGTGGACTGTAGAAGCGTTAAATGCGGGTATCCATAGGTCGCTGGTTCGACTCCGGCTCGACGGAAAAATATTTTTTCCTAAAAATTGGCGTCATCATTTCTAAAAACCATATTTTCAAAGTAAATTGGGTTAAATATTTAATGTAACTACGCAAATTACGGAATTTTTTTCATATCTTTCTTTTTTTTATTCTTATTTATTTATATTGTCTTTATTTATTGTGCATATTTATTTATTCACTTTAATTCCATTTTTATTTTCTAGTTTATGCTATTGCTGAATGGAAAATTCATGTTATGCATTTTGTGTTTGCATCATTTTAAAATTAATTTTTCTAATTCTTTACAGAACATGAACAAAGGATTTTTTCAAAATGTAAAGCAACAATGACAGAAAAAAGAATTAAATGAATTTCATTCTTTTATGAAGGTTGGTGGTTCTCGAGCGATGATGACGTACAAAAATTAAAGATGGCGATTAAGTTCTTCTCTACACACCTGCATTGCTCTATCATTTCCAAGAGATAAATAAATCAATAAATTGAACTTTTTTCAACTGTTACCTCAAAGGTGTAAAGTGCTAATCAAGAAACTTGATAACGTCCGTCGATAGCTCAGTTGGCAGAGCGGTGGACTGTAGAAGCGTTAAATGCGGGTGTCCATAGGTCGCTGGCTCGACGGAAAAATATTTTTTCCTAAAAATTGGCGTCATCATTTCTAAAAACCATATTTTCAAAGTAAATTGTGTTAAATATTTAATGTAACTACGCATATTACAGAATTTTTTTCATATCTTTCTTTTTTATTCTTATTTATTTATATTGTCTTTATTTATTGTGCATATTTATTTATTCACTTTAATTCAATTTTTATTTTCTAGTTTATGCTATTGCTGAATGGAAAATTCATGTTATGCATTTTGTGTTTGCATCATTTTAAAATTAATATTTCTCATTCTTTACAGAACATGAACAAAGGATTTTTTCAAAATGTAAAGCAACAATGACAGAAAAAAGAATTAAATGAATTTCATTCTTTTATGAAGGTTGTTAGGTGCTCGAGCGATGATGACGTACAAAAATTAAAGATGGCGATTAAGTTCTTCTCTACACACCTGCATTGCTCTATCATTTCCAAGAGATAAATAAATCAATAAATTGAACTTTTTTCAACTGTTACCTCAAAGGTGTAAAGTGCTAATCAAAAAACTTGATAACGTCCGTCGATAGCTCAGTTAGCAGAGCGGTGGACTGTAGAAGCGTTAATGCGGGTATCCATAGGTCGCTGGTTCGACTCCGGCTCGACGGAAAAATATTTTTTCCTAAAAATTGGCGTCATCATTTCTAAAAACCATATTTTCAAAGTAAATTGTGTTAAATATTTAATGTAACTACGTAAATTACTGAATTTTTTTCATATCTTTCTTTTTTATTCTTATTTATTTATATTGTCTTTATTTATTGTGCATATTTATTTATTCACTTTAATTCAATTTTTATTTTCTAGTTTATGCTATTGCTGAATGGAAAATTCATGTTATGCATTTTGTGTTTGCATTTTTTAAAATTAATTTTTCTCATTCTTTACAGAACATGAGCAAAGGATTTTTTCAAAATGTAAAGCAACAATGACAGAAAAAAGAATTAAATGAATTTCATTCTTTTATGAAGGTTGTTAGGTGCTCGAGCGATGATGACGTACAAAAATTAAAGATGGCGATTAAGTTCTTCTCTACACACCTGCATTGCTCTATCATTTCCAAGAGATAAATAAATCAATAAATTGAACTTTTTTCAACTGTTACCTGAAAGGTGTAAAGTGCTAATCAAGAAACTTGATAACGTCCGTCGATAGCTCAGTTGGCAGAGCGGTGGACTGTAGAAGCGTTAAATGCGGGTGTCCATAGGTCGCTGGCTCGACGGAAAAATATTTTTTCCTAAAAATTGGCGTCATCATTTCTAAAAACCATATTTTCAAAGTAAATTGTGTTAAATATTTAATGTAACTACGCATATTACAGAATTTTTTTCATATCTTTCTTTTTTATTCTTATTTATTTATATTGTCTTTATTTATTGTGCATATTTATTTATTCACTTTAATTCAATTTTTATTTTCTAGTTTATGCTATTGCTGAATGGAAAATTCATGTTATGCATTTTGTGTTTGCATTTTTTAAAATTAATTTTTCTCATTCTTTACAGAACATGAGCAAAGGATTTTTTCAAAATGTAAAGCAACAATGACAGAAAAAAGAATTAAATGAATTTTATTCTTTTATGAAGGTTGGTGGTTCTCGAGCGATGATGACGTACAAAAATTAAAGATGACGATTAAGTTCTTCTCTACACACCTGCATTGCTCTATCATTTCCAAGAGATAAATAAATCAATAAATTGAACTTTTTTCAACTGTTACCTCAAAGGTGTAAAGTGCTAATCAAGAACCTTGATAACGTCCGTCGATAGCTCAGTTGGCAGAGCGGTGGACTGTAGAAGCGTTAAATGCGGGTATCCATAGGTCGCTGGTTCGACTCCGGCTCGACGGAAAAATATTTTTTCCTAAAAATTGGCGTCATCATTTCTAAAAACCATATTTTCAAAGTAAATTGTGTTAAATATTTAATGTAACTACGCATATTACAGAATTTTTTTCATATCTCTCTTTTTTATTCTTATTTATTTATATTGTCTTTATTTATTGTGCATATTTATTTATTCACTTTAATTCAATTTTTATTTTCTAGTTTATGCTATTGCTGAATGGAAAATTCATGTTATGCATTTTGTGTTTGCATCATTTTAAAATTAATATTTCTCATTCTTTAGAGAACATGAACAAAGGATTTTTTCAAAATGTAAAGCAACAATGACAGAAAAAAGAATTAAATGAATTTCATTCTTTTATGAAGCTTGTTAGGTGCTCGAGCGATGATGACGTACAAAAATTAAAGATGGCGATTAAGTTCTTCTCTACACACCTGCATTGCTCTATCATTTCCAAGAGATAAATAAATCAATAAATTGAACTTTTTTCAACTGTTACCTCAAAGGTGTAAAGTGCTAATCAAGAAACTTGATAACGTCCGTCGATAGCTCAGTTGGCAGAGCGGTGGACTGTAGAAGCGTTAAATGCGGGTATCCATAGGTCGCTGGTTCGACTCCGGCTCGACGGAAAAATATTTTTTCCTAAAAATTGGCGTCATCATTTCTAAAAACCATATTTTCAAAGTAAATTGTGTTAAATATTTAATGTAACTACGCATATTACAGATTTTTTTTCATATCTTTCTTTTTTATTCTTATTTATTTATATTGTCTTTATTTATTGTGCATATTTATTTATTCACTTTAATTCAATTTTTATTTTCTAGTTTATGCTATTGCTGAATGGAAAATTCATGATATGCATTTTGTGTTTGCATTTTTTAAAATTAATTTTTCTCATTCTTTACAGAACATGAGCAAAGGATTTTTTCAAAATGTAAAGCAACAATGACAGAAAAAAGAATTAAATGAATTTCATTCTTTTATGAAGGTTGTTAGGTGCTCGAGCGATGATGACGTACAAAAATTAAAGATGGCGAATAAGTTCTTCTCTACACACCTGCATTGCTCTATCATTTCCAAGAGATAAATAAATCAATAAATTGAACTTTTTTCAAATGTTACCTCAAAGGTGTAAAGTGCTAATCAAGAACCGTGATAACGTCCGTCGATAGCTCAGTTGGCAGAGCGGTGGACTGTAGAAGCGTTAAATGCGGGTATCCATAGGTCGCTGGTTCGACTCCTGCTCGATGGAAAAATATTTTTTCCTAAAAATTGGCGTCATCATTTCTAAAAACCATATTTTCAAAGTAAATTGGGTTAAATATTTAATGTAACTACGCAAATTACTGAATTATTTTCATATCTTTCTTTTTTTATTCTTATTTATTTATATTGTCTTTATTTATTGTGCATATTTATTTATTCACTTTAATTCAATTTTTATTTTCTAGTTTATGCTATTGCTGAATGGAAAATTCATGTTATGCATTTTGTGTTTGCATCATTTTAAAATTAATATTTCTCATTCTTTACAGAACATGAACAAAGGATTTTTTCAAAATGTAAAGCAACAATGACAGAAAAAAGAATTAAATGAATTTCATTCTTTTATGAAGGTTGTTAGGTGCTCGAGCGATGATGACGTACAAAAATTAAAGATGGCGATTAAGTTCTTCTCTACACACCTGCATTGCTCTATCATTTCCAAGAGATAAATAAATCAATAAATTGAACTTTTTTCAACTGTTACCTCAAAGGTGTAAAGTGCTAATCAAGAAACTTGATAACGTCCGTCTATAGCTCAGTTGGCAGAGCGGTGGACTGTAGAAGCGTTAAATGCGGGTATCCATAGGTCGCTGGTTCGACTCCGGCTCGACGGAAAAATATTTTTTCCTAAAAATTGGCGTCATCATTTCTAAAAACCATATTTTCAAAGTAAATTGTGTTAAATATTTAATGTAACTACGCAAATTACTGAATTTTTTTCATATCTTTCTTTTTTATTCTTATTTATTTATATTGTCTTTATTTATTGTGCATATTTATTTATTCACTTTAATTCAATTTTTATTTTCTAGTTTATGCTATTGCTGAATGGAAAATTCATGTTATGCATTTTGTGTTTGCATCATTTTAAAATTAATATTTCTCATTCTTTACAGAACATGAACAAAGAATTTTTTCAAAATGTAAAGCAACAATGACAGAAAAAAGAATTAAATGAATTTCATTCTTTTATGAAGGTTGTTAGGTGCTCGAGCGATGATGACGTACAAAAATTAAAGATGGCGATTAAGTTCTTCTCTACACACCTGCATTGCTCTATCATTTCCAAGAGATAAATAAATCAATAAATTGAACTTTTTTCAACTGTTACCTGAAAGGTGTAAAGTGCTAATCAAGAAACTTGATAACGTCCGTCGATAGCTCAGTTGGCAGAGCGGTGGACTGTAGAAGCGTTAAATGCGGGTGTCCATAGGTCGCTGGCTCGACGGAAAAATATTTTTTCCTAAAAATTGGCGTCATCATTTCTAAAAACCATATTTTCAAAGTAAATTGTGTTAAATATTTAATGTAACTACGCATATTACAGAATTTTTTTCATATCTTTCTTTTTTATTCTTATTTATTTATATTGTCTTTATTTATTGTGCATATTTATTTATTCACTTTAATTCAATTTTTATTTTCTAGTTTATGCTATTGCTGAATGGAAAATTCATGTTATATATTTTGTGTTTGCATCATTTTAAAATTAATATTTCTCATTCTTTACAGAACATGAACAAAGAATTTTTTCAAAATGTAAAGCAACAATGACAGAAAAAAGAATTAAATGAATTTCATTCTTTTATGAAGGTTGTTAGGTGCTCGAGCGATGATGACGTACAAAAATTAAAGATGGCGATTAAGTTCTTCTCTACACACCTGCATTGCTCTATCATTTCCAAGAGATAAATAAATCAATAAATTGAACTTTTTTCAACTGTTACCTGAAAGGTGTAAAGTGCTAATCAAGAAACTTGATAACGTCCGTCGATAGCTCAGTTGGCAGAGCGGTGGACTGTAGAAGCGTTAAATGCGGGTGTCCATAGGTCGCTGGCTCGACGGAAAAATATTTTTTCCTAAAAATTGGCGTCATCATTTCTAAAAACCATATTTTCAAAGTAAATTGTGTTAAATATTTAATGTAACTACGCATATTACAGAATTTTTTTCATATCTTTCTTTTTTATTCTTATTTATTTATATTGTCTTTATTTATTGTGCATATTTATTTATTCACTTTAATTCAATTTTTATTTTCTAGTTTATGCTATTGCTGAATGGAAAATTCATGTTATGCATTTTGTGTTTGCATCATTTTAAAATTAATATTTCTCATTCTTTAGAGAACATGAACAAAGGATTTTTTCAAAATGTAAAGCAACAATGACAGAAAAAAGAATTAAATGAATTTCATTCTTTTATGAAGCTTGTTAGGTGCTCGAGCGATGATGACGTACAAAAATTAAAGATGGCGATTAAGTTCTTCTCTACACACCTGCATTGCTCTATCATTTCCAAGAGATAAATAAATCAATAAATTGAACTTTTTTCAACTGTTACCTCAAAGGTGTAAAGTGCTAATCAAGAAACTTGATAACGTCCGTCGATAGCTCAGTTGGCAGAGCGGTGGACTGTAGAAGCGTTAAATGCGGGTATCCATAGGTCGCTGGTTCGACTCCGGCTCGACGGAAAAATATTTTTTCCTAAAAATTGGCGTCATCATTTCTAAAAACCATATTTTCAAAGTAAATTGTGTTAAATATTTAATGTAACTACGCAAATTACTGAATTTTTTTCATATCTTTCTTTTTTATTCTTATTTATTTATATTGTCTTTATTTATTGTGCATATTTATTTATTCACTTTAATTCAATTTTTATTTTCTAGTTTATGCTATTGCTGAATGGAAAATTCATGTTATGCATTTTGTGTTTGCATCATTTTAAAATTAATTTTTCTCATTCTTTACAGAACATGAACAAAGGATTTTTTCAAAATGTAAAGCAACAATGACAGAAAAAAGAATTAAATGAATTTCATTCTTTTATGAAGGTTGTTAGGTGCTCGAGCGATGATGACGTACAAAAATTAAAGATGGCGATTAAGTTCTTCTCTACACACCTGCATTGCTCTATCATTTCCAAGAGATAAATAAATCAATAAATTGAACTTTTTTCAACTGTTACCTCAAAGGTGTAAAGTGCTAATCAAAAAACTTGATAACGTCCGTCGATAGCTCAGTTGGCAGAGCGGTGGACTGTAGAAGCATTAATGCGGGTATCCATAGGTCGCTGGTTCGACTCCGGCTCGACGGAAAAATATTTTTTCCTAAAAATTGGCGTCATCATTTCTAAAAACCATATTTTCAAAGTAAATTGTGTTAAATATTTAATGTAACTACGCAAATTACTGAATTTTTTTCATATCTTTCTTTTTTATTCTTATTTATTTATATTGTCTTTATTTATTGTGCATATTTATTTATTCACTTTAATTCAATTTTTATTTCCTAGTTTATGCTATTGCTGAATGGAAAATTCATGTTATGCATTTTGTGTTTGCATCATTTTAAAATTAATATTTCTCATTCTTTACAGAACATGAACAAAGGATTTTTTCAAAATGTAAAGCAACAATGACAGAAAAAAGAATTAAATGAATTTCATTCTTTTATGAAGGTTGTTAGGTGCTCGAGCGATGATGACGTACAAAAATTAAAGATGGCGATTAAGTTCTTCTCTACACACCTGCATTGCTCTATCATTTCCAAGAGATAAATAAATCAATAAATTGAACTTTTTTCAACTGTTACCTGAAAGGTGTAAAGTGCTAATCAAGAAACTTGATAACGTCCGTCGATAGCTCAGTTGGCAGAGCGGTGGACTGTAGAAGCGTTAAATGCGGGTGTCCATAGGTCGCTGGCTCGACGGAAAAATATTTTTTCCTAAAAATTGGCGTCATCATTTCTAAAAACCATATTTTCAAAGTAAATTGTGTTAAATATTTAATGTAACTACGCATATTACAGAATTTTTTTCATATCTTTCTTTTTTATTCTTATTTATTTATATTGTCTTTATTTATTGTGCATATTTATTTATTCACTTTAATTCAATTTTTATTTTCTAGTTTATGCTATTGCTGAATGGAAAATTCATGTTATGCATTTTGTGTTTGCATTTTTTAAAATTAATTTTTCTCATTCTTTACAGAACATGAGCAAAGGATTTTTTCAAAATGTAAAGCAACAATGACAGAAAAAAGAATTAAATGAATTTTATTCTTTTATGAAGGTTGGTGGTTCTCGAGCGATGATGACGTACAAAAATTAAAGATGGCGATTAAGTTCTTCTCTACACACCTGCATTGCTCTATCATTTCCAAGAGATAAATAAATCAATAAATTGAACTTTTTTCAACTGTTACCTGAAAGGTGTAAAGTGCTAATCAAGAAACTTGATAACGTCCGTCGATAGCTCAGTTGGCAGAGCGGTGGACTGTAGAAGCGTTAAATGCGGGTATCCATAGGTCGCTGGTTCGACTCCGGCTCGACGAAAAAATATTTTTTCCTAAAAATTGGCGTCATCATTTCTAAAAACCATATTTTCAAAGTAAATTGTGTTAAATATTTAATGTAACTACGCATATTACAGAATTTTTTTCATATCTTTCTTTTTTATTCTTATTTATTTATATTGTCTTTATTTATTGTGCATATTTATTTATTCACTTTAATTCAATTTTTATTTTCTAGTTTATGCTATTGCTGAATGGAAAATTCATGTTATGCATTTTGTGTTTGCATCATTTTAAAATTAATATTTCTCATTCTTTAGAGAACATGAACAAAGGATTTTTTCAAAATGTAAAGCAACAATGACAGAAAAAAGAATTAAATGAATTTCATTCTTTTATGAAGCTTGTTAGGTGCTCGAGCGATGATGACGTACAAAAATTAAAGATGGCGATTAAGTTCTTCTCTACACACCTGCATTGCTCTATCATTTCCAAGAGATAAATAAATCAATAAATTGAACTTTTTTCAAATGTTACCTCAAAGGTGTAAAGTGCTAATCAAGAAACTTGATAACGTCCGTCGATAGCTCAGTTGGCAGAGCGGTGGACTGTAGAAGCGTTAAATGCGGGTATCCATAGGTCGCTGGTTCGACTCCGGCTCGACGGAAAAATATTTTTTCTAAAAATTGGCGTCATCATTTCTAAAAACCATATTTTCAAAGTAAATTGTGTTAAATATTTAATGTAACTACGCATATTACAGATTTTTTTTCATATCTTTCTTTTTTATTCTTATTTATTTATATTGTCTTTATTTATTGTGCATATTTATTTATTCACTTTAATTCAATTTTTATTTTCTAGTTTATGCTATTGCTGAATGGAAAATTCATGTTATGCATTTTGTGTTTGCATTTTTTAAAATTAATTTTTCTCATTCTTTACAGAACATGAGCAAAGGATTTTTTCAAAATGTAAAGCAACAATGACTGAAAAAAGAATTAAATGAATTTCATTCTTTTATGAAGGTTGTTAGGTGCTCGAGCGATGATGACGTACAAAAATTAAAGATGGCGAATAAGTTCTTCTCTACACACCTGCATTGCTCTATCATTTCCAAGAGATAAATAAATCAATAAATTGAACTTTTTTCAAATGTTACCTCAAAGGTGTAAAGTGCTAATCAAGAAACGTGAGAATGTCCGTCGATAGCTCAGTTGGCAGAGCGGTGGACTGTAGAAGCGTTAAATGCGGGTATCCATAGGTCGCTGGTTCGACTCCGGCTCGACGGAAAAATATTTTTTCCTAAAAATTGGCGTCATCATTTCTAAAAACCATATTTTCAAAGTAAATTGGGTTAAATATTTAATGTAACTACGCAAATTACGGAATTTTTTTCATATCTTTCTTTTTTTATTCTTATTTATTTATATTGTCTTTATTTATTGTGCATATTTATTTATTCACTTTAATTCAATTTTTATTTTCTAGTTTATGCTATTGCTGAATGGAAAATTCATGTTATGCATTTTGTGTTTGCATCATTTTAAAATTAATTTTTCTAATTCTTTACAGAACATGAACAAAGGATTTTTTCAAAATGTAAAGCAACAATGACAGAAAAAAGAATTAAATGAATTTCATTCTTTTATGAAGGTTGGTGGTTCTCGAGCGATGATGACGTACAAAAATTAAAGATGGCGATTAAGTTCTTCTCTACACACCTGCATTGCTCTATCATTTCCAAGAGATAAATAAATCAATAAATTGAACTTTTTTCAACTGTTACCTCAAAGGTGTAAAGTGCTAATCAAGAAACTTGATAACGTCCGTCGATAGCTCAGTTGGCAGAGCGGTGGACTGTAGAAGCGTTAAATGCGGGTATCCATAGGTCGCTGGTTCGACTCCGGCTCGACGGAAAAATATTTTTTCCTAAAAATTGGCGTCATCATTTCTAAAAACCATATTTTCAAAGTAAATTGTGTTAAATATTTAATGTAAC
Organism: Maratus michaelseni; assembly: GCA_963931845.1. Classification (NCBI taxonomy): domain Eukaryota; kingdom Metazoa; phylum Arthropoda; class Arachnida; order Araneae; family Salticidae; genus Maratus; species Maratus michaelseni. The sequence continues at coordinate 172,446,165 of OZ007596.1, read as the reverse complement.
TACGCATATTACAGAATTTTTTTCATATCTTTCTTTTTTATTCTTATTTATTTATATTGTCTTTATTTATTGTGCATATTTATTTATTCACTTTAATTCAATTTTTATTTTCTAGTTTATGCTATTGCTGAATGGAAAATTCATGTTATGCATTTTGTGTTTGCATCATTTTAAAATTAATATTTCTCATTCTTTAGAGAACATGAACAAAGGATTTTTTCAAAATGTAAAGCAACAATGACAGAAAAAAGAATTAAATGAATTTCATTCTTTTATGAAGCTTGTTAGGTGCTCGAGCGATGATGACGTACAAAAATTAAAGATGGCGATTAAGTTCTTCTCTACACACCTGCATTGCTCTATCATTTCCAAGAGATAAATAAATCAATAAATTGAACTTTTTTCAACTGTTACCTCAAAGGTGTAAAGTGCTAATCAAGAAACTTGATAACGTCCGTCGATAGCTCAGTTGGCAGAGCGGTGGACTGTAGAAGCGTTAAATGCGGGTATCCATAGGTCGCTGGTTCGACTCCGGCTCGACGGAAAAATATTTTTTCCTAAAAATTGGCGTCATCATTTCTAAAAACCATATTTTCAAAGTAAATTGTGTTAAATATTTAATGTAACTACGCAAATTACTGAATTTTTTTCATATCTTTCTTTTTTATTCTTATTTATTTATATTGTCTTTATTTATTGTGCATATTTATTTATTCACTTTAATTCAATTTTTATTTTCTAGTTTATGCTATTGCTGAATGGAAAATTCATGTTATGCATTTTGTGTTTGCATCATTTTAAAATTAATTTTTCTCATTCTTTACAGAACATGAACAAAGGATTTTTTCAAAATGTAAAGCAACAATGACAGAAAAAAGAATTAAATGAATTTCATTCTTTTATGAAGGTTGTTAGGTGCTCGAGCGATGATGACGTACAAAAATTAAAGATGGCGATTAAGTTCTTCCCTACACACCTGCATTGCTCTATCATTTCCAAGAGATAAATAAATCAATAAATTGAACTTTTTTCAACTGTTACCTCAAAGGTGTAAAGTGCTAATCAAAAAACTTGATAACGTCCGTCGATAGCTCAGTTGGCAGAGCGGTGGACTGTAGAAGCGTTAATGCGGGTATCCATAGGTCGCTGGTTCGACTCCGGCTCGACGGAAAAATATTTTTTCCTAAAAATTGGCGTCATCATTTCTAAAAACCATATTATCAAAGTAAATTGTGTTAAATATTTAATGTAACTACGCAAATTACTGAATTTTTTTCATATCTTTCTTTTTTATTCTTATTTATTTATATTGTCTTTATTTATTGTGCATATTTATTTATTCACTTTAATTCAATTTTTATTTTCTAGTTTATGCTATTGCTGAATGGAAAATTCATGTTATGCATTTTGTGTTTGCACCATTTTAAAATTAATTTTTCTCATTCTTTACAGAACATGAACGAAGGATTTTTTCAAAATGTAAAGCAACAATGACAGAAAAAAGAATTAAATGAATTTCATTCTTTTATGAAGGTTGGTGGTTCTCGAGCGATGATGACGTACAAAAATTAAAGATGGCGATTAAGTTCTTCTCTACACACCTGCATTGCTCTATCATTTCCAAGAGATAAATAAATCAATAAATTGAACTTTTTTCAAATGTTACCTCAAAGGTGTAAAGTGCTAATCAAGAAACTTGATAACGTCCGTCGATAGCTCAGTTGGCAGAGCGGTGGACTGTAGAAGCGTTAAATGCGGGTATCCATAGGTCGCTGGTTCGACTCCGGCTCGACGGAAAAATATTTTTTCTAAAAATTGGCGTCATCATTTCTAAAAACCATATTTTCAAAGTAAATTGTGTTAAATATTTAATGTAACTACGCATATTACAGATTTTTTTTCATATCTTTCTTTTTTATTCTTATTTATTTATATTGTCTTTATTTATTGTGCATATTTATTTATTCACTTTAATTCAATTTTTATTTTCTAGTTTATGCTATTGCTGAATGGAAAATTCATGTTATGCATTTTGTGTTTGCATTTTTTAAAATTAATTTTTCTCATTCTTTACAGAACATGAGCAAAGGATTTTTTCAAAATGTAAAGCAACAATGACTGAAAAAAGAATTAAATGAATTTCATTCTTTTATGAAGGTTGTTAGGTGCTCGAGCGATGATGACGTACAAAAATTAAAGATGGCGAATAAGTTCTTCTCTACACACCTGCATTGCTCTATCATTTCCAAGAGATAAATAAATCAATAAATTGAACTTTTTTCAAATGTTACCTCAAAGGTGTAAAGTGCTAATCAAGAAACGTGAGAATGTCCGTCGATAGCTCAGTTGGCAGAGCGGTGGACTGTAGAAGCGTTAAATGCGGGTATCCATAGGTCGCTGGTTCGACTCCGGCTCGACGGAAAAATATTTTTTCCTAAAAATTGGCGTCATCATTTCTAAAAACCATATTTTCAAAGTAAATTGGGTTAAATATTTAATGTAACTACGCAAATTACGGAATTTTTTTCATATCTTTCTTTTTTTATTCTTATTTATTTATATTGTCTTTATTTATTGTGCATATTTATTTATTCACTTTAATTCAATTTTTATTTTCTAGTTTATGCTATTGCTGAATGGAAAATTCATGTTATGCATTTTGTGTTTGCATCATTTTAAAATTAATTTTTCTAATTCTTTACAGAACATGAACAAAGGATTTTTTCAAAATGTAAAGCAACAATGACAGAAAAAAGAATTAAATGAATTTCATTCTTTTATGAAGGTTGGTGGTTCTCGAGCGATGATGACGTACAAAAATTAAAGATGGCGATTAAGTTCTTCTCTACACACCTGCATTGCTCTATCATTTCCAAGAGATAAATAAATCAATAAATTGAACTTTTTTCAACTGTTACCTCAAAGGTGTAAAGTGCTAATCAAGAAACTTGATAACGTCCGTCGATAGCTCAGTTGGCAGAGCGGTGGACTGTAGAAGCGTTAAATGCGGGTATCCATAGGTCGCTGGTTCGACTCCGGCTCGACGGAAAAATATTTTTTCCTAAAAATTGGCGTCATCATTTCTAAAAACCATATTTTCAAAGTAAATTGTGTTAAATATTTAATGTAACTACGCATATTACAGAATTTTTTTCATATCTTTCTTTTTTATTCTTATTTATTTATATTGTCTTTATTTATTGTGCATATTTATTTATTCACTTTAATTCAATTTTTATTTTCTAGTTTATGCTATTGCTGAATGGAAAATTCATGTTATGCATTTTGTGTTTGCATCATTTTAAAATTAATATTTCTCATTCTTTAGAGAACATGAACAAAGGATTTTTTCAAAATGTAAAGCAACAATGACAGAAAAAAGAATTAAATGAATTTCATTCTTTTATGAAGCTTGTTAGGTGCTCGAGCGATGATGACGTACAAAAATTAAAGATGGCGATTAAGTTCTTCTCTACACACCTGCATTGCTCTATCATTTCCAAGAGATAAATAAATCAATAAATTGAACTTTTTTCAACTGTTACCTCAAAGGTGTAAAGTGCTAATCAAGAAACTTGATAACGTCCGTCGATAGCTCAGTTGGCAGAGCGGTGGACTGTAGAAGCGTTAAATGCGGGTATCCATAGGTCGCTGGTTCGACTCCGGCTCGACGGAAAAATATTTTTTCCTAAAAATTGGCGTCATCATTTCTAAAAACCATATTTTCAAAGTAAATTGTGTTAAATATTTAATGTAACTACGCAAATTACTGAATTTTTTTCATATCTTTCTTTTTTATTCTTATTTATTTATATTGTCTTTATTTATTGTGCATATTTATTTATTCACTTTAATTCAATTTTTATTTTCTAGTTTATGCTATTGCTGAATGGAAAATTCATGTTATGCATTTTGTGTTTGCATCATTTTAAAATTAATTTTTCTCATTCTTTACAGAACATGAACAAAGGATTTTTTCAAAATGTAAAGCAACAATGACAGAAAAAAGAATTAAATGAATTTCATTCTTTTATGAAGGTTGTTAGGTGCTCGAGCGATGATGACGTACAAAAATTAAAGATGGCGATTAAGTTCTTCCCTACACACCTGCATTGCTCTATCATTTCCAAGAGATAAATAAATCAATAAATTGAACTTTTTTCAACTGTTACCTCAAAGGTGTAAAGTGCTAATCAAAAAACTTGATAACGTCCGTCGATAGCTCAGTTGGCAGAGCGGTGGACTGTAGAAGCGTTAATGCGGGTATCCATAGGTCGCTGGTTCGACTCCGGCTCGACGGAAAAATATTTTTTCCTAAAAATTGGCGTCATCATTTCTAAAAACCATATTATCAAAGTAAATTGTGTTAAATATTTAATGTAACTACGCAAATTACTGAATTTTTTTCATATCTTTCTTTTTTATTCTTATTTATTTATATTGTCTTTATTTATTGTGCATATTTATTTATTCACTTTAATTCAATTTTTATTTTCTAGTTTATGCTATTGCTGAATGGAAAATTCATGTTATGCATTTTGTGTTTGCACCATTTTAAAATTAATTTTTCTCATTCTTTACAGAACATGAACGAAGGATTTTTTCAAAATGTAAAGCAACAATGACAGAAAAAAGAATTAAATGAATTTCATTCTTTTATGAAGGTTGGTGGTTCTCGAGCGATGATGACGTACAAAAATTAAAGATGGCGATTAAGTTCTTCTCTACACACCTGCATTGCTCTATCATTTCCAAGAGATAAATAAATCAATAAATTGAACTTTTTTCAACTGTTACCTCAAAGGTGTAAAGTGCTAATCAAGAAACTTGATAACGTCCGTCGATAGCTTAGTTGGCAGAGCGGTGGACTGTAGAAGCGTTAAATGCGGGTATCCATAGGTCGCTGGCTCGACGGAAAAATATTTTTTCCTAAAAATTGGCGTCATCATTTCTTAAAACATATTTTCAAAGTAAATTGTGTTAAATATTTAATGTAACTACGCAAATTACTGAATTTTTTTCATATCTTTCTTTTTTATTCTTATTTATTTATATTGTCTTTATTTATTGTGCATATTTATTTATTCACTTTAATTCAATTTTTATTTTCTAGTTTATGCTATTGCTGAATGGAAAATTCATGTTATGCATTTTGTGTTTGCATCATTTTAAAATTAATTTTTCTAATTCTTTACAGAACATGAACAAAGGATTTTTTCAAAATGTAAAGCAACAATGACAGAAAAAAGAATTAAATGAATTTCATTCTTTTATGAAGGTTGGTGGTTCTCGAGCGATGATGACGTACAAAAATTAAAGATGGCGATTAAGTTCTTCTCTACACACCTGCATTGCTCTATCATTTCCAAGAGATAAATAAATCAATAAATTGAACTTTTTTCAACTGTTATCTCAAAGGTGTAAAGTGCTAATCAAGAAACTTGATAACTTCCGTCGATAGCTCAGTTGGCAGAGCGGTGGACTGTAGAAGCGTTAAATGCGGGTATCCATAGGTCGCTGGTTCGACTCCGGCTCGACGGAAAAATATTTTTTCCTAAAAATTGGCGTCATCATTTCTAAAAACCATATTTTCAAAGTAAATTGTGTTAAATATTTAATGTAACTACGCATATTACAGATTTTTTTTCATATCTTTCTTTTTTATTCTTATTTATTTATATTGTCTTTATTTATTGTGCATATTTATTTATTCACTTTAATTCAATTTTTATTTTCTAGTTTATGCTATTGCTGAATGGAAAATTCATGTTATGCATTTTGTGTTTGCATTTTTTAAAATTAATTTTTCTCATTCTTTACAGAACATGAACAAAGGATTTTTTCAAAATGTAAAGCAACAATGACAGAAAAAAGAATTAAATGAATTTCATTCTTTTATGAAGGTTGTTAGGTGCTCGAGCGATGATGACGTACAAAAATTAAAGATGGCGAATAAGTTCTTCTCTACACACCTGCATTGCTCTATCATTTCCAAGAGATAAATAAATCAATAAATTGAACTTTTTTCAAATGTTACCTCAAAGGTGTAAAGTGCTAATCAAGAAACGTGATAACGTCCGTCGATAGCTCAGTTGGCAGAGCGGTGGACTGTAGAAGCGTTAAATGCGGGTATCCATAGGTCGCTGGTTCGACTCCGGCTCGATGGAAAAATATTTTTTCCTAAAAATTGGCGTCATCATTTCTAAAAACCATATTTTCAAAGTAAATTGGGTTAAATATTTAATGTAACTACGCAAATTACTGAATTATTTTCATACCTTTCTTTTTTTATTCTTATTTATTTATATTGTCTTTATTTATTGTGCATATTTATTTATTCACTTTAATTCAATTTTTATTTTCTAGTTTATGCTATTGCTGAATGGAAAATTCATGTTATGCATTTTGTGTTTGCATCATTTTAAAATTAATATTTCTCATTCTTTACAGAACATGAACAAAGGATTTTTTCAAAATGTAAAGCAACAATGACAGAAAAAAGAATTAAATGAATTTCATTCTTTTATGAAGGTTGTTAGGTGCTCGAGCGATGATGACGTACAAAAATTAAAGATGGCGATTAAGTTCTTCTCTACACACCTGCATTGCTCTATCATTTCCAAGAGATAAATAAATCAATAAATTGAACTTTTTTCAACTGTTACCTCAAAGGTGTAAAGTGCTAATCAAGAAACTTGATAACGTCCGTCTATAGCTCAGTTGGCAGAGCGGTGGACTGTAGAAGCGTTAAATGCGGGTATCCATAGGTCGCTGGTTCGACTCCGGCTCGACGGAAAAATATTTTTCCTAAAAATTGGCGTCATCATTTCTAAAAACCATATTTTCAAAGTAAATTGTGTTAAATATTTAATGTAACTACGCATATTACAGAATTTTTTTCATATCTTTCTTTTTTATTCTTATTTATTTATATTGTCTTTATTTATTGTGCATATTTATTTATTCACTTTAATTCAATTTTTATTTTCTAGTTTATGCTATTGCTGAATGGAAAATTCATGTTATGCATTTTGTGTTTGCATCATTTTAAAATTAATATTTCTCATTCTTTACAGAACATGAACAAAGGATTTTTTCAAAATGTAAAGCAACAATGACAGAAAAAAGAATTAAATGAATTTCATTCTTTTATGAAGGTTGGTGGTTCTCGAGCGATGATGACGTACAAAAATTAAAGATGGCGATTAAGTTCTTCTCTACACACCTGCATTGCTCTATCATTTCCAAGAGATAAATAAATCAATAAATTGAACTTTTTTCAACTGTTACCTCAAAGGTGTAAAGTGCTAATCAAGAAACTTGATAACGTCCGTCGATAGCTTAGTTGGCAGAGCGGTGGACTGTAGAAGCGTTAAATGCGGGTATCCATAGGTCGCTGGCTCGACGGAAAAATATTTTTTCCTAAAAATTGGCGTCATCATTTCTTAAAACCATATTTTCAAAGTAAATTGTGTTAAATATTTAATGTAACTACGCAAATTACTGAATTATTTTCATATCTTTCTTTTTTTATTCTTATTTATTTATATTGTCTTTATTTATTGTGCATATTTATTTATTCACTTTAATTCAATTTTTATTTTCTAGTTTATGCTATTGCTGAATGGAAAATTCATGTTATGCATTTTGTGTTTGCATCATTTTAAAATTAATATTTCTCATTCTTTACAGAACATGAACAAAGGATTTTTTCAAAATGTAAAGCAACAATGACAGAAAAAAGAATTAAATGAATTTCATTCTTTTATGAAGGTTGTTAGGTGCTCGAGCGATGATGACGTACACAAATTAAAGATGGCGATTAAGTTCTTCTCTACACACCTGCATTGCTCTATCATTTCCAAGAGATAAATAAATCAATAAATTGAACTTTTTTCAACTGTTACCTCAAAGGTGTAAAGTGCTAATCAAGAAACTTGATAACGTCCGTCTATAGCTCAGTTGGCAGAGCGGTGGACTGTAGAAGCGTTAAATGCGGGTATCCATAGGTCGCTGGTTCGACTCCGGCTCGACGGAAAAATATTTTTTCCTAAAAATTGGCGTCATCATTTCTAAAAACCATATTTTCAAAGTAAATTGTGTTAAATATTTAATGTAACTACGCATATTACAGAATTTTTTTCATATCTTTCTTTTTTATTCTTATTTATTTATATTGTCTTTATTTGTTGTGCATATTTATTTATTCACTTTAATTCAATTTTTATTTTCTAGTTTATGCTATTGCTGAATGGAAAATTCATGTTATGCATTTTGTGTTTGCATCATTTTAAAATTAATATTTCTCATTCTTTACAGAACATGAACAAAGGATTTTTTCAAAATGTAAAGCAACAATGACAGAAAAAAGAATTAAATGAATTTCATTCTTTTATGAAGCTTGTTAGGTGCTCGAGCGATGATGACGTACAAAAATTAAAGATGGCGAATAAGTTCTTCTCTACACACCTGCATTGCTCTATCATTTCCAAGAGATAAATAAATCAATAAATTGAACTTTTTTCAAATGTTACCTCAAAGGTGTAAAGTGCTAATCAAGAAACGTGATAACGTCCGTCGATAGCTCAGTTGGCAGAGCGGTGGACTGTAGAAGCGTTAAATGCGGGTATCCATAGGTCGCTGGTTCGACTCCGGCTCGACGGAAAAATATTTTTTCCTAAAAATTGGCGTCATCATTTCTAAAAACCATATTTTCAATGTAAATTGGGTTAAATATTTAATGTAACTACGCAAATTACTGAATTATTTTCATATCTTTCTTTTTTTATTCTTATTTATTTATATTGTCTTTATTTATTGTGCATATTTATTTATTCACTTTAATTCAATTTTTATTTTCTAGTTTATGCTATTGCTGAATGGAAAATTCATGTTATGCATTTTGTGTTTGCATCATTTTAAAATTGATATTTCTCATTCTTTACAGAACATGAACAAAGGATTTTTTCAAAATGTAAAGCAACAATGACAGAAAAAAGAATTAAATGAATTTCATTCTTTTATGAAGGTTGTTAGGTGCTCGAGCGATGATGACGTACAAAAATTAAAGATGGCGATTAAGTTCTTCTCTACACACCTGCATTGCTCTATCATTTCCAAGAGATAAATAAATCAATAAATTGAACTTTTTTCAACTGTTACCTCAAAGGTGTAAAGTGCTAATCAAGAAACTTGATAACGTCCGTCTATAGCTCAGTTGGCAGAGCGGTGGACTGTAGAAGCGTTAAATGCGGGTATCCATAGGTCGCTGGTTCGACTCCGGCTCGACGGAAAAATATTTTTTCCTAAAAATTGGCGTCATCATTTCTAAAAACCATATTTTCAAAGTAAATTGGGTTAAATATTTAATGTAACTACGCAAATTACTGAATTATTTTCATATCTTTCTTTTTTTATTCTTATTTATTTATATTGTCTTTATTTATTGTGCATATTTATTTATTCACTTTAATTCAATTTTTATTTTCTAGTTTATGCTATTGCTGAATGGAAAATTCATGTTATGCATTTTGTGTTTGCATCATTTTAAAATTAATATTTCTCATTCTTTACAGAACATGAACAAAGGATTTTTTCAAAATGTAAAGCAACAATGACAGAAAAAAGAATTAAATGAATTTCATTCTTTTATGAAGGTTGTTAGGTGCTCGAGCGATGATGACGTACAAAAATTAAAGATGGCGATTAAGTTCTTCTCTACACACCTGCATTGCTCTATCATTTCCAAGAGATAAATAAATCAATAAATTGAACTTTTTTCAACTGTTACCTCAAAGGTGTAAAGTGCTAATCAAGAAACTTGATAACGTCCGTCTATAGCTCAGTTGGCAGAGCGGTGGACTGTAGAAGCGTTAAATGCGGGTATCCATAGGTCTCTGGTTCGACTCCGGCTCGACGGAAAAATATTTTTTCCTAAAAATTGGCGTCATCATTTCTAAAAACCATATTTTCAAAGTAAATTGTGTTAAATATTTAATGTAACTACGCAAATTACTGAATTTTTTTCATATCTTTCTTTTTTATTCTTATTTATTTATATTGTCTTTATTTATTGTGCATATTTATTTATTCACTTTAATTCAATTTTTATTTTCTAGTTTATGCTATTGCTGAATGGAAAATTCATGTTATGCATTTTGTGTTTGCATCATTTTAAAATTAATATTTCTCATTCTTTACAGAACATGAACAAAGGATTTTTTCAAAATGTAAAGCAACAATGACAGAAAAAAGAATTAAATGAATTTCATTCTTTTATGAAGGTTGTTAGGTGCTCGAGCGATGATGACGTACAAAAATTAAAGATGGCGATTAAGTTCTTCTCTACACACCTGCATTGCTCTATCATTTCCAAGAGATAAATAAATCAATAAATTGAACTTTTTTCAACTGTTACCTGAAAGGTGTAAAGTGCTAATCAAGAAACTTGATAACGTCCGTCGATAGCTCAGTTGGCAGAGCGGTGGACTGTAGAAGCGTTAAATGCGGGTGTCCATAGGTCGCTGGCTCGACGGAAAAATATTTTTTCCTAAAAATTGGCGTCATCATTTCTAAAAACCATATTTTCAAAGTAAATTGTGTTAAATATTTAATGTAACTACGCATATTACAGAATTTTTTTCATATCTTTCTTTTTTATTCTTATTTATTTATATTGTCTTTATTTATTGTGCATATTTATTTATTCACTTTAATTCAATTTTTATTTTCTAGTTTATGCTATTGCTGAATGGAAAATTCATGTTATGCATTTTGTGTTTGCATTTTTTAAAATTAATTTTTCTCATTCTTTACAGAACATGAGCAAAGGATTTTTTCAAAATGTAAAGCAACAATGACTGAAAAAAGAATTAAATGAATTTCATTCTTTTATGAAGGTTGTTAGGTGCTCGAGCGATGATGACGTACAAAAATTAAAGATGGCGAATAAGTTCTTCTCTACACACCTGCATTGCTCTATCATTTCCAAGAGATAAATAAATCAATAAATTGAACTTTTTTCAAATGTTACCTCAAAGGTGTAAAGTGCTAATCAAGAAACGTGAGAATGTCCGTCGATAGCTCAGTTGGCAGAGCGGTGGACTGTAGAAGCGTTAAATGCGGGTATCCATAGGTCGCTGGTTCGACTCCGGCTCGACGGAAAAATATTTTTTCCTAAAAATTGGCGTCATCATTTCTAAAAACCATATTTTCAAAGTAAATTGGGTTAAATATTTAATGTAACTACGCAAATTACGGAATTTTTTTCATATCTTTCTTTTTTTATTCTTATTTATTTATATTGTCTTTATTTATTGTGCATATTTATTTATTCACTTTAATTCAATTTTTATTTTCTAGTTTATGCTATTGCTGAATGGAAAATTCATGTTATGCATTTTGTGTTTGCATCATTTTAAAATTAATATTTCTCATTCTTTACAGAACATGAACAAAGGATTTTTTCAAAATGTAAAGCAACAATGACAGAAAAAAGAATTAAATGAATTTCATTCTTTTATGAAGCTTGTTAGGTGCTCGAGCGATGATGACGTACAAAAATTAAAGATGGCGATTAAGTTCTTCTCTACACACCTGCATTGCTCTATCATTTCCAAGAGATAAATAAATCAATAAATTGAACTTTTTTCAACTGTTACCTCAAAGGTGTAAAGTGCTAATCAAGAAACTTGATAACGTCCGTCGATAGCTCAGTTGGCAGAGCGGTGGACTGTAGAAGCGTTAAATGCGGGTATCCATAGGTCGCTGGTTCGACTCCGGATCGACGGAAAAATATTTTTTCCTAAAAATTGGCGTCATCATTTCTAAAAACCATATTTTCAAAGTAAATTGTGTTAATTATTTAATGTAACTACGCAAATTACTGAATTTTTTTCATATCTTTCTTTTTTATTCTTATTTATTTATATTGTCTTTATTTATTGTGCATATTTATTTATTCACTTTAATTCAATTTTTATTTTCTAGTTTATGCTATTGCTGAATGGAAAATTCATGTTATGCATTTTGTGTTTGCATTTTTTAAAATTAATTTTTCTCATTCTTTACAGAACATGAGCAAAGGATTTTTTCAAAATGTAAAGCAACAATGACTGAAAAAAGAATTAAATGAATTTCATTCTTTTATGAAGGTTGTTAGGTGCTCGAGCGATGATGACGTACAAAAATTAAAGATGGCGAATAAGTTCTTCTCTACACACCTGCATTGCTCTATCATTTCCAAGAGATAAATAAATCAATAAATTGAACTTTTTTCAAATGTTACCTCAAAGGTGTAAAGTGCTAATCAAGAAACGTGAGAATGTCCGTCGATAGCTCAGTTGGCAGAGCGGTGGACTGTAGAAGCGTTAAATGCGGGTATCCATAGGTCGCTGGTTCGACTCCGGCTCGACGGAAAAATATTTTTTCCTAAAAATTGGCGTCATCATTTCTAAAAACCATATTTTCAAAGTAAATTGTGTTAAATATTTAATGTAACTACGCAAATTACTGAATTTTTTTCATGTCTTTCTTTTTTATTCTTATTTATTTATATTGTCTTTATTTATTGTGCATATTTATTTATTCACTTTAATTCAATTTTTATTTTCTAGTTTATGCTATTGCTGAATGGAAAATTCATGTTATGCATTTTGTGTTTGCATCATTTTAAAATTAATTTTTCTCATTCTTTACAGAACATGAACAAAGGATTTTTTCAAAATGTAAAGCAACAATGACAGAAAAAAGAATTAAATGAATTTCATTCTTTTATGAAGGTTGTTAGGTGCTCGAGCGATGATGACGTACAAAAATTAAAGATGGCGATTAAGTTCTTCTCTACACACCTGCATTGCTCTATCATTTCCAAGAGATAAATAAATCAATAAATTGAACTTTTTTCAACTGTTACCTCAAAGGTGTAAAGTGCTAATCAAAAAACTTGATAACGTCCGTCGATAGCTCAGTTGGCAGAGCGGTGGACTGTAGAAGCGTTAATGCGGGTATCCATAGGTCGCTGGTTCGACTCCGGCTCGACGGAAAAATATTTTTTCCTAAAAATTGGCGTCATCATTTCTAAAAACCATATTTTCAAAGTAAATTGTGTTAAATATTTAATGTAACTACGTAAATTACTGAATTTTTTTCATATCTTTCTTTTTTATTCTTATTTATTTATATTGTCTTTATTTATTGTGCATATTTATTTATTCACTTTAATTCAATTTTTATTTTCTAGTTTATGCTATTGCTGAATGGAAAATTCATGTTATGCATTTTGTGTTTGCACCATTTTAAAATTAATTTTTCTCATTCTTTACAGAACATGAACAAAGGATTTTTTCAAAATGTAAAGCAACAATGACAGAAAAAAGAATTAAATGAATTTCATTCTTTTATGAAGCTTGTTAGGTGCTCGAGCGATGATGACGTACAAAAATTAAAGATGGCGATTAAGTTCTTCTCTACACACCTGCATTGCTCTATCATTTCCAAGAGATAAATAAATCAATAAATTGAACTTTTTTCAACTGTTACCTCAAAGGTGTAAAGTGCTAATCAAGAAACTTGATAACGTCCGTCGATAGCTCAGTTGGCAGAGCGGTGGACTGTAGTAGCGTTAAATGCGGGTATCCGTAGGTCGCTGGTTCGACTCCGGCTCGACGGAAAAATATTTTTTCCTAAAAATTGGCGTCATCATTTCTAAAAACCATATTTTCAAAGTAAATTGTGTTAAATATTTAATGTAACTACGCAAATTACTGAATTTTTTTCATATCTTTCTTTTTTATTCTTATTTATTTATATTGTCTTTATTTATTGTGCATATTTATTTATTCACTTTAATTCAATTTTTATTTTCTAGTTTATGCTATTGCTGAATGGAAAATTCATGTTATGCATTTTGTGTTTGCATCATTTTAAAATTAATTTTTCTCATTCTTTACAGAACATGAACAAAGGATTTTTTCAAAATGTAAAGCAACAATGACAGAAAAAAGAATTAAATGAATTTCATTCTTTTATGAAGGTTGTTAGGTGCTCGAGCGATGATGACGTACAAAAATTAAAGATGGCGATTAAGTTCTTCTCTACACACCTGCATTGCTCTATCATTTCCAAGAGATAAATAAATCAATAAATTGAACTTTTATCAACTGTTACCTCAAAGGTGTAAAGTGCTAATCAAAAAACTTGACAACGTCCGTCGATAGCTCAGTTGGCAGAGCGGTGGACTGTAGAAGCGTTAATGCGGGTATCCATAGGTCGCTGGTTCGACTCCGGCTCGACGGAAAAATATTTTTTCCTAAAAATTGGCGTCATCATTTCTAAAAACCATATTTTCAAAGTAAATTGTGTTAAATATTTAATGTAACTACGTAAATTACTGAATTTTTTTCATATCTTTCTTTTTTATTCTTATTTATTTATATTGTGTTTATTTATTGTGCATATTTATTTATTCACTTTAATTCAATTTTTATTTTCTAGTTTATGCTATTGCTGAATGGAAAATTCATGTTATGCATTTTGTGTTTGCACCATTTTAAAATTAATTTTTCTCATTCTTTACAGAACATGAACGAAGGATTTTTTCAAAATGTAAAGCAACAATGACAGAAAAAAGAATTAAATGAATTTCATTCTTTTATGAAGGTTGGTGGTTCTCAAGCGATGATGACGTACAAAAATTAAAGATGGCGATTAAGTTCTTCTCTACACACCTGCATTGCTCTATCATTTCCACGAGATAAATAAATCAATAAATTGAACTTTTTTCAACTGTTACCTCAAAGGTGTAAAGTGCTAATCAAGAAACTTGATAACGTCCGTCGATAGCTTAGTTGGCAGAGCGGTGGACTGTAGAAGCGTTATATGCGGGTATCCATAGGTCGCTGGCTCGACGGAAAAATATTTTTTCCTAAAAATTGGCGTCATCATTTCTTAAAACCATATTTTCAAAGTAAATTGTGTTAAATATTTAATGTAACTACGCAAATTACTGAATTTTTTTTCATATCTTTCTTTTTTATTCTTATTTATTTATATTGTCTTTATTTATTGTGCATATTTATTTATTCACTTTAATTCAATTTTTATTTTCTAGTTTATGCTATTGCTGAATGGAAAATTCATGTTATGCATTTTGTGTTTGCATCATTTTAAAATTAATATTTCTCATTCTTTACAGAACATGAACAAAGGATTTTTTCAAAATGTAAAGCAACAATGACAGAAAAAAGAATTAAATGAATTTCATTCTTTTATGAAGGTTGTTAGGTGCTCGAGCGATGATGACGTACAAAAATTAAAGATGGCGATTGTTGTTGTTGTTGTTGTTGTAGGGTCTGAACGCCCCGATCATGGGATATAAGTCTACAGACTCTTTATCCCTAACAATCCTACCTCAAGGAGGCAATTTATACACTAGCTGCAGAAACAACTTGTACAAGAGGAGATAGTGACTTCCGGTTTAAAAACGGTTGGTACTCAGAAGGAAAGACACTAAAGATCGAGCTTGCGAGACTCCTGTCACTGCCAAATCACATAGTTGACTAAAGGATATGGTGGGAGATCCAGAGATACCAAGCCTCTGGTACAAAATAGTACGCTCGGTAGCGTAACGTCCGCATGTCATAAGGTAGTGTTCACAGGTTTCTGGAAGAGAGCAGACTGAGCATAAAGGAGAGTGGCAAAGGTTGAAACGGTAAAGTAATGCTCGGGTGGGGAGAGATTTTGTGCGAAGGCGAGAAAGAAGAACCTCCCCTCTCCTGGGAAGGCGCAGCTTCCTGTGATCCCAACTCCTTTTGGTAAGGTGAGGAAAATCGGTGCTGTGGTTTCCGAGAAGCCAATTATTAATATCCTCCTCATAGAAGAGGCGCCGAAACTGGACGCAGGTGTCCTCTGGGGAGATCCACCTTACTGGGTCCGTAGGCAGAAGGTGAGAGCGGGCCAGTTTGTCCGCAAGCTCATTGGCAAGATGGCGATTAAGTTCTTCTCTACACACCTGCATTGCTCTATCATTTCCAAGAGATAAATAAATCAATAAATTGAACTTTTTTCAACTGTTACCTCAAAGGTGTAAAGTGCTAATCAAGAAACTTGATAACGTCCGTCGATAGCTCAGTTGGCAGAGCGGTGGACTGTAGAAGCGTTAATGCGGGTATCCATAGGTCGCTGGTTCGACTCCGGCTCGACGGAAAAATATTTTTTCCTAAAAATTGGCGTCATCATTTCTAAAAACCATATTTTCAAAGTAAATTGTGTTAAATATTTAATGTAACTACGCAAATTACTGAATTTTTTTCATATCTTTCTTTTTTATTCTTATTTATTTATATTGTCTTTATTTATTGTGCATATTTATTTATTCACTTTAATTCAATTTTTATTTTCTAGTTTATGCTATTGCTGAATGGAAAATTCATGTTATGCATTTTGTGTTTGCACCATTTTAAAATTAATTTTTCTCATTCTTTACAGAACATGAACAAAGGATTTTTTCAAAATGTAAAGCAACAATGACAGAAAAAAGAATTAAATGAATTTCATTCTTTTATGAAGGTTGTTAGGTGCTCGAGCGATGATGACGTACAAAAATTAAAGATGACGATTAAGTTCTTCTCTACACACCTGCATTGCTCTATCATTTCCAAGAGATAAATAAATCAATAAATTGAACTTTTTTCAACTGTTACCTCAAAGGTGTAAAGTGCTAATCAAGAAACTTGATAACGTCCGTCGATAGCTCAGTTGGCAGAGCGGTGGACTGTAGAAGCGTTAAATGCGGGTATCCATAGGTCGCTGGTTCGACTCCGGCTCGACGGAAAAATATTTTTTCCTAAAAATTGGCGTCATCATTTCTAAAAACCATATTTTCAAAGTAAATTGTGTTAAATATTTAATGTAACTACGCAAATTACTGAATTTTTTTCATATCTTTCTTTTTTATTCTTATTTATTTATATTGTCTTTATTTATTGTGCATATTTATTTATTCACTTTAATTCAATTTTTATTTTCTAGTTTATGCTATTGCTGAATGGAAAATTCATGTTATGCATTTTGTGTTTGCATCATTTTAAAATTAATTTTTCTCATTCTTTACAGAACATGAACAAAGGATTTTTTCAAAATGTAAAGCAACAATGACAGAAAAAAGAATTAAATGAATTTCATTCTTTTATGAAGGTTGTTAGGTGCTCGAGCGATGATGACGTACAAAAATTAAAGATGGCGATTAAGTTCTTCTCTACACACCTGCATTGCTCTATCATTTCCAAGAGATAAATAAATCAATAAATTGAACTTTTTTCAACTGTTACCTCAAAGGTGTAAAGTGCTAATCAAAAAACTTGACAACGTCCGTCGATAGCTCAGTTGGCAGAGCGGTGGACTGTAGAAGCGTTAATGCGGGTATCCATAGGTCGCTGGTTCGACTCCGGCTCGACGGAAAAATATTTTTTCCTAAAAATTGGCGTCATCATTTCTAAAAACCATATTTTCAAAGTAAATTGTGTTAAATATTTAATGTAACTACGTAAATTACTGAATTTTTTTCATATCTTTCTTTTTTATTCTTATTTATTTATATTGTGTTTATTTATTGTGCATATTTATTTATTCACTTTAATTCAATTTTTATTTTCTAGTTTATGCTATTGCTGAATGGAAAATTCATGTTATGCATTTTGTGTTTGCACCATTTTAAAATTAATTTTTCTCATTCTTTACAGAACATGAACGAAGGATTTTTTCAAAATGTAAAGCAACAATGACAGAAAAAAGAATTAAATGAATTTCATTCTTTTATGAAGGTTGGTGGTTCTCAAGCGATGATGACGTACAAAAATTAAAGATGGCGATTAAGTTCTTCTCTACACACCTGCATTGCTCTATCATTTCCAAGAGATAAATAAATCAATAAATTGAACTTTTTTCAACTGTTACCTCAAAGGTGTAAAGTGCTAATCAAGAAACTTGATAACGTCCGTCGATAGCTTAGTTGGCAGAGCGGTGGACTGTAGAAGCGTTATATGCGGGTATCCATAGGTCGCTGGCTCGACGGAAAAATATTTTTTCCTAAAAATTGGCGTCATCATTTCTTAAAACCATATTTTCAAAGTAAATTGTGTTAAATATTTAATGTAACTACGCAAATTACTGAATTTTTTTTCATATCTTTCTTTTTTATTCTTATTTATTTATATTGTCTTTATTTATTGTGCATATTTATTTATTCACTTTAATTCAATTTTTATTTTCTAGTTTATGCTATTGCTGAATGGAAAATTCATGTTATGCATTTTGTGTTTGCATCATTTTAAAATTAATATTTCTCATTCTTTACAGAACATGAACAAAGGATTTTTTCAAAATGTAAAGCAACAATGACAGAAAAAAGAATTAAATGAATTTCATTCTTTTATGAAGGTTGTTAGGTGCTCGAGCGATGATGACGTACAAAAATTAAAGATGGCGATTGTTGTTGTTGTTGTTGTTGTAGGGTCTGAACGCCCCGATCATGGGATATAAGTCTACAGACTCTTTATCCCTAACAATCCTACCTCAAGGAGGCAATTTATACACTAGCTGCAGAAACAACTTGTACAAGAGGAGATAGTGACTTCCGGTTTAAAAACGGTTGGTACTCAGAAGGAAAGACACTAAAGATCGAGCTTGCGAGACTCCTGTCACTGCCAAATCACATAGTTGACTAAAGGATATGGTGGGAGATCCAGAGATACCAAGCCTCTGGTACAAAATAGTACGCTCGGTAGCGTAACGTCCGCATGTCATAAGGTAGTGTTCACAGGTTTCTGGAAGAGAGCAGACTGAGCATAAAGGAGAGTGGCAAAGGTTGAAACGGTAAAGTAATGCTCGGGTGGGGAGAGATTTTGTGCGAAGGCGAGAAAGAAGAACCTCCCCTCTCCTGGGAAGGCGCAGCTTCCTGTGATCCCAACTCCTTTTGGTAAGGTGAGGAAAATCGGTGCTGTGGTTTCCGAGAAGCCAATTATTAATATCCTCCTCATAGAAGAGGCGCCGAAACTGGACGCAGGTGTCCTCTGGGGAGATCCACCTTACTGGGTCCGTAGGCAGAAGGTGAGAGCGGGCCAGTTTGTCCGCAAGCTCATTGGCAAGATGGCGATTAAGTTCTTCTCTACACACCTGCATTGCTCTATCATTTCCAAGAGATAAATAAATCAATAAATTGAACTTTTTTCAACTGTTACCTCAAAGGTGTAAAGTGCTAATCAAGAAACTTGATAACGTCCGTCGATAGCTCAGTTGGCAGAGCGGTGGACTGTAGAAGCGTTAATGCGGGTATCCATAGGTCGCTGGTTCGACTCCGGCTCGACGGAAAAATATTTTTTCCTAAAAATTGGCGTCATCATTTCTAAAAACCATATTTTCAAAGTAAATTGTGTTAAATATTTAATGTAACTACGCAAATTACTGAATTTTTTTCATATCTTTCTTTTTTATTCTTATTTATTTATATTGTCTTTATTTATTGTGCATATTTATTTATTCACTTTAATTCAATTTTTATTTTCTAGTTTATGCTATTGCTGAATGGAAAATTCATGTTATGCATTTTGTGTTTGCACCATTTTAAAATTAATTTTTCTCATTCTTTACAGAACATGAACAAAGGATTTTTTCAAAATGTAAAGCAACAATGACAGAAAAAAGAATTAAATGAATTTCATTCTTTTATGAAGGTTGTTAGGTGCTCGAGCGATGATGACGTACAAAAATTAAAGATGGCGATTAAGTTCTTCTCTACACACCTGCATTGCTCTATCATTTCCAAGAGATAAATAAATCAATAAATTGAACTTTTTTCAACTGTTACCACAAAGGTGTAAAGTGCTAATCAAGAAACTTGATAACGTCCGTCGATAGCTCAGTTGGCAGAGCGGTGGACTGTAGAAGCGTTAAATGCGGGTATCCATAGGTCGCTGGTTCGACTCCGGCTCGACGGAAAAATATTTTTTCCTAAAAATTGGCGTCATCATTTCTAAAAACCATATTTTCAAAGTAAATTGTGTTAAATATTTAATGTAACTACGCAAATTACTGAATTTTTTTCATATCTTTCTTTTTTATTCTTATTTATTTATATTGTCTTTATTTATTGTGCATATTTATTTATTCACTTTAATTCAATTTTTATTTTCTAGTTTATGCTATTGCTGAATGGAAAATTCATGTTATGCATTTTGTGTTTGCATCATTTTAAAATTAATTTTTCTCATTCTTTACAGAACATGAACAGGTTCGATCCCAATCGCGCCCGTCGGCCTAATCGTTCGGAGTTTTCGTGGTTTTCTTCGAGCCGTGGATTTATCCATGCGTAAATACGGATTAGGTTCCCTTAGAAAGACCCCCACGAAGGGCACTCCCCCTCGGGCCTATATCCCTAGTGTAGATAATTGGCCGTCAATAATCAACCCAACCCAGAACATGAACAAAGGATTTTTTCAAAATGTAAAGCAACAATGACAGAAAAAAGAATTAAATGAATTTCATTCTTTTATGAAGGTTGTTAGGTGCTCGAGCGATGATGACGTACAAAAAATAAAGATGGCGATTAAGTTCTTCTCTACACACCTGCATTGCTCTATCATTTCCAAGAGATAAATAAATCAATAAATTGAACTTTTTTCAACTGTTACCTCAAAGGTGTAAAGTGCTAATCAAGAAACTTGATAACGTCCGTCGATAGCTCAGTTGGCAGAGCGGTGGACTGTAGAAGCGTTAAATGCAGGTGTCCATAGGTCGCTGGTTCGACTCCGGCTCGACGGAAAAATATTTTTTCCTAAAAATTGGCGTCATCATTTCTAAAAACCATATTTTCAAAGTAAATTGTGTTAAATATTTAATGTAACTACGCAAATTACTGAATTTTTTTCATATCTTTCTTTTTTATTCTTATTTATTTATATTGTCTTTATTTATTTTGCATATTTATATATTCACTTTAATTCAATTTTTATTTTCTAGTTTATGCTATTGCTGAATGGAAAATTCATGTTATGCATTTTGTGTTTGCACCATTTTAAAATTAATTTTTCTCATTCTTTACAGAACATGAACAAAGGATTTTTTCAAAATGTAAAGCAACAATGACAGAAAAAAGAATTAAATGAATTTCATTCTTTTATGAAAGTTGTTAGGTGCTCGAGCGATGATGACGTACAAAAATTAAAGATGGCGATTAAGTTCTTCTCTACACACCTGCATTGCTCTATCATTTCCAAGAGATAAATAAATCAATAAATTGAACTTTTTTCAACTGTTACCTCAAACGTGTAAAGTGCTAATCAAGAAACTTGATAACGTCCGTCGATAGCTTAGTTGGCAGAGCGGTGGACTGTAGAAGCGTTAAATGCGGGTATCCATAGGTCGCTGGTTCGACTCCGGCTCGACGGAAAAATATTTTTTCCTAAAAATTGGCGTCATCATTTCTAAAAACCATATTTTCAAAGTAAATTGTGTTAAATATTTAATGTAACTACGCAAATTACTGAATTTTTTTCATATCTTTCTTTTTTATTCTTATTTATTTATATTGTCTTTATTTATTGTGCATATTTATTTATTCAGTTTAATTCAATTTTTATTTTCTAGCTTATGCTATTGCTGAATGGAAAATTCATGTTATGCATTTTGTGTTTGCATCATTTTAAAATTAATTTTTCTCATTCTTTACAGAACATGAACAAAGGATTTTTTCAAAATGTAAAGCAACAATGACAGAAAAAAGAATTAAATGAATTTCATTCTTTTATGAAGGTTGTTAGGTGCTCGAGCGATGATGACGTACAAAAATTAAAGATGGCGATTAAGTTCTTCTCTACACACCTGCATTGCTCTATCATTTCCAAGAGATAAATAAATCAATAAATTGAACTTTTTTCAACTGTTACCTCAAAGGTGTAAAGTGCTAATCAAAAAACTTGATAACGTCCGTCGATAGCTCAGTTGGCAGAGCGGTGGACTGTAGAAGCGTTAATGCGGGTATCCATAGGTCGCTGGTTCGACTCCGGCTCGACGGAAAAATATTTTTTCCTAAAAATTGGCGTCATCATTTCTAAAAACCATATTTTCAAAGTAAATTGTGTTAAATATTTAATGTAACTACGTAAATTACTGAATTTTTTTCATATCTTTCTTTTTTATTCTTATTTATTTATATTGTGTTTATTTATTGTGCATATTTATTTATTCACTTTAATTCAATTTTTATTTTCTAGTTTATGCTATTGCTGAATGGAAAATTCATGTTATGCATTTTGTGTTTGCACCATTTTAAAATTAATTTTTCTCATTCTTTACAGAACATGAACGAAGGATTTTTTCAAAATGTAAAGCAACAATGACAGAAAAAAGAATTAAATGAATTTCATTCTTTTATGAAGGTTGGTGGTTCTCAAGCGATGATGACGTACAAAAATTAAAGATGGCGATTAAGTTCTTCTCTACACACCTGCATTGCTCTATCATTTCCAAGAGATAAATAAATCAATAAATTGAACTTTTTTCAACTGTTACCTCAAAGGTGTAAAGTGCTAATCAAGAAACTTGATAACGTCCGTCGATAGCTTAGTTGGCAGAGCGGTGGACTGTAGAAGCGTTATATGCGGGTATCCATAGGTCGCTGGCTCGACGGAAAAATATTTTTTCCTAAAAATTGGCGTCATCATTTCTTAAAACCATATTTTCAAAGTAAATTGTGTTAAATATTTAATGTAACTACGCAAATTACTGAATTTTTTTTCATATCTTTCTTTTTTATTCTTATTTATTTATATTGTCTTTATTTATTGTGCATATTTATTTATTCACTTTAATTCAATTTTTATTTTCTAGTTTATGCTATTGCTGAATGGAAAATTCATGTTATGCATTTTGTGTTTGCATCATTTTAAAATTAATATTTCTCATTCTTTACAGAACATGAACAAAGGATTTTTTCAAAATGTAAAGCAACAATGACAGAAAAAAGAATTAAATGAATTTCATTCTTTTATGAAGGTTGTTAGGTGCTCGAGCGATGATGACGTACAAAAATTAAAGATGGCGATTGTTGTTGTTGTTGTTGTTGTAGGGTCTGAACGCCCCGATCATGGGATATAAGTCTACAGACTCTTTATCCCTAACAATCCTACCTCAAGGAGGCAATTTATACACTAGCTGCAGAAACAACTTGTACAAGAGGAGATAGTGACTTCCGGTTTAAAAACGGTTGGTACTCAGAAGGAAAGACACTAAAGATCGAGCTTGCGAGACTCCTGTCACTGCCAAATCACATAGTTGACTAAAGGATATGGTGGGAGATCCAGAGATACCAAGCCTCTGGTACAAAATAGTACGCTCGGTAGCGTAACGTCCGCATGTCATAAGGTAGTGTTCACAGGTTTCTGGAAGAGAGCAGACTGAGCATAAAGGAGAGTGGCAAAGGTTGAAACGGTAAAGTAATGCTCGGGTGGGGAGAGATTTTGTGCGAAGGCGAGAAAGAAGAACCTCCCCTCTCCTGGGAAGGCGCAGCTTCCTGTGATCCCAACTCCTTTTGGTAAGGTGAGGAAAATCGGTGCTGTGGTTTCCGAGAAGCCAATTATTAATATCCTCCTCATAGAAGAGGCGCCGAAACTGGACGCAGGTGTCCTCTGGGGAGATCCACCTTACTGGGTCCGTAGGCAGAAGGTGAGAGCGGGCCAGTTTGTCCGCAAGCTCATTGGCAAGATGGCGATTAAGTTCTTCTCTACACACCTGCATTGCTCTATCATTTCCAAGAGATAAATAAATCAATAAATTGAACTTTTTTCAACTGTTACCTCAAAGGTGTAAAGTGCTAATCAAGAAACTTGATAACGTCCGTCGATAGCTCAGTTGGCAGAGCGGTGGACTGTAGAAGCGTTAATGCGGGTATCCATAGGTCGCTGGTTCGACTCCGGCTCGACGGAAAAATATTTTTTCCTAAAAATTGGCGTCATCATTTCTAAAAACCATATTTTCAAAGTAAATTGTGTTAAATATTTAATGTAACTACGCAAATTACTGAATTTTTTTCATATCTTTCTTTTTTATTCTTATTTATTTATATTGTCTTTATTTATTGTGCATATTTATTTATTCACTTTAATTCAATTTTTATTTTCTAGTTTATGCTATTGCTGAATGGAAAATTCATGTTATGCATTTTGTGTTTGCACCATTTTAAAATTAATTTTTCTCATTCTTTACAGAACATGAACAAAGGATTTTTTCAAAATGTAAAGCAACAATGACAGAAAAAAGAATTAAATGAATTTCATTCTTTTATGAAGGTTGTTAGGTGCTCGAGCGATGATGACGTACAAAAATTAAAGATGGCGATTAAGTTCTTCTCTACACACCTGCATTGCTCTATCATTTCCAAGAGATAAATAAATCAATAAATTGAACTTTTTTCAACTGTTACCTCAAAGGTGTAAAGTGCTAATCAAGAAACTTGATAACGTCCGTCGATAGCTCAGTTGGCAGAGCGGTGGACTGTAGAAGCGTTAAATGCGGGTATCCATAGGTCGCTGGTTCGACTCCGGCTCGACGGAAAAATATTTTTTCCTAAAAATTGGCGTCATCATTTCTAAAAACCATATTTTCAAAGTAAATTGTGTTAAATATTTAATGTAACTACGCAAATTACTGAATTTTTTTCATATCTTTCTTTTTTATTCTTATTTATTTATATTGTCTTTATTTATTGTGCATATTTATTTATTCACTTTAATTCAATTTTTATTTTCTAGTTTATGCTATTGCTGAATGGAAAATTCATGTTATGCATTTTGTGTTTGCATCATTTTAAAATTAATTTTTCTCATTCTTTACAGAACATGAACAGGTTCGATCCCAATCGCGCCCGTCGGCCTAATCGTTCGGAGTTTTCGTGGTTTTCTTCGAGCCGTGGATTTATCCATGCGTAAATACGGATTAGGTTCCCTTAGAAAGACCCCCACGAAGGGCACTCCCCCTCGGGCCTATATCCCTAGTGTAGATAATTGGCCGTCAATAATCAACCCAACCCAGAACATGAACAAAGGATTTTTTCAAAATGTAAAGCAACAATGACAGAAAAAAGAATTAAATGAATTTCATTCTTTTATGAAGGTTGTTAGGTGCTCGAGCGATGATGACGTACAAAAAATAAAGATGGCGATTAAGTTCTTCTCTACACACCTGCATTGCTCTATCATTTCCAAGAGATAAATAAATCAATAAATTGAACTTTTTTCAACTGTTACCTCAAAGGTGTAAAGTGCTAATCAAGAAACTTGGTAACGTCCGTCGATAGCTCAGTTGGCAGAGCGGTGGACTGTAGAAGCGTTAAATGCAGGTGTCCATAGGTCGCTGGTTCGACTCCGGCTCGACGGAAAAATATTTTTTCCTAAAAATTGGCGTCATCATTTCTAAAAACCATATTTTCAAAGTAAATTGTGTTAAATATTTAATGTAACTACGCAAATTACTGAATTTTTTTCATATCTTTCTTTTTTATTCTTATTTATTTATATTGTCTTTATTTATTTTGCATATTTATATATTCACTTTAATTCAATTTTTATTTTCTAGTTTATGCTATTGCTGAATGGAAAATTCATGTTATGCATTTTGTGTTTGCATCATTTTAAAATTAATTTTTCTCATTCTTTACAGAACATGAACAGGTTCGATCCCAATCGCGCTCGTCGGCCTAATCGTTCGGAGTTTTCGTGGTTTTCTTCGAGCCGTGGATTTATCCATGCTTAAATACGGATTATGTTCCCTTAGAAAGACCCCCACGAAGGGCACTCCCCCTCGGGCCTATATCCCTAGTGTAGATAATTGGCCGTCAATAATCAACCCAACCCAGAACATGAACAAAGGATTTTTTCAAAATGTAAAGCAACAATGACAGAAAAAAGAATTAAATGAATTTCATTCTTTTATGAAGGTTGTTAGGTGCTCGAGCGATGATGACGTACAAAAATTAAAGATGACGATTAAGTTCTTCTCTACACACCTGCATTGCTCTATCATTTCCAAGAGATAAATAAATCAATAAATTGAACTTTTTTCAACTGTTACCTCAAACGTGTAAAGTGCTAATCAAGAAACTTGATAACGTCCGTCGATAGCTTAGTTGGCAGAGCGGTGGACTGTAGAAGCGTTAAATGCGGGTATCCATAGGTCGCTGGTTCGACTCCGGCTCGACGGAAAAATATTTTTTCCTAAAAATTGGCGTCATCATTTCTAAAAACCATATTTTCAAAGTAAATTGTGTTAAATATTTAATGTAACTACGCAAATTACTGAATTTTTTTCATATCTTTCTTTTTTATTCTTATTTATTTATATTGTCTTTATTTATTGTGCATATTTATTTATTCACTTTAATTCAATTTTTATTTTCTAGTTTATGCTATTGCTGAATGGAAAATTCATGTTATGCATTTTGTGTTTGCATCATTTTAAAATTAATTTTTCTCATTCTTTACAGAACATGAACAAAGGATTTTTTCAAAATGTAAAGCAACAATGACAGAAAAAAGAATTAAATGAATTTCATTCTTTTATGAAGGTTGTTAGGTGCTCGAGCGATGATGACGTACAAAAATTAAAGATGGCGATTAAGTTCTTCTCTACACACCTGCATTGCTCTATCATTTCCAAGAGATAAATAAATCAATAAATTGAACTTTTTTCAACTGTTACCTCAAAGGTGTAAAGTGCTAATCAAGAAACTTGGTAACGTCCGTCGATAGCTCAGTTGGCAGAGCGGTGGACTGTAGAAGCGTTAAATGCAGGTGTCCATAGGTCGCTGGTTCGACTCCGGCTCGACGGAAAAATATTTTTTCCTAAAAATTGGCGTCATCATTTCTAAAAACCATATTTTCAAAGTAAATTGTGTTAAATATTTAATGTAACTACGCAAATTACTGAATTTTTTTCATATCTTTCTTTTTTATTCTTATTTATTTATATTGTCTTTATTTATTTTGCATATTTATATATTCACTTTAATTCAATTTTTATTTTCTAGTTTATGCTATTGCTGAATGGAAAATTCATGTTATGCATTTTGTGTTTGCATCATTTTAAAATTAATTTTTCTCATTCTTTACAGAACATGAACAGGTTCGATCCCAATCGCGCTCGTCGGCCTAATCGTTCGGAGTTTTCGTGGTTTTCTTCGAGCCGTGGATTTATCCATGCTTAAATACGGATTATGTTCCCTTAGAAAGACCCCCACGAAGGGCACTCCCCCTCGGGCCTATATCCCTAGTGTAGATAATTGGCCGTCAATAATCAACCCAACCCAGAACATGAACAAAGGATTTTTTCAAAATGTAAAGCAACAATGACAGAAAAAAGAATTAAATGAATTTCATTCTTTTATGAAGGTTGTTAGGTGCTCGAGCGATGATGACGTACAAAAATTAAAGATGACGATTAAGTTCTTCTCTACACACCTGCATTGCTCTATCATTTCCAAGAGATAAATAAATCAATAAATTGAACTTTTTTCAACTGTTACCTCAAACGTGTAAAGTGCTAATCAAGAAACTTGATAACGTCCGTCGATAGCTTAGTTGGCAGAGCGGTGGACTGTAGAAGCGTTAAATGCGGGTATCCATAGGTCGCTGGTTCGACTCCGGCTCGACGGAAAAATATTTTTTCCTAAAAATTGGCGTCATCATTTCTAAAAACCATATTTTCAAAGTAAATTGTGTTAAATATTTAATGTAACTACGCAAATTACTGAATTTTTTTCATATCTTTCTTTTTTATTCTTATTTATTTATATTGTCTTTATTTATTGTGCATATTTATTTATTCACTTTAATTCAATTTTTATTTTCTAGTTTATGCTATTGCTGAATGGAAAATTCATGTTATGCATTTTGTGTTTGCATCATTTTAAAATTAATTTTTCTCATTCTTTACAGAACATGAACAAAGGATTTTTTCAAAATGTAAAGCAACAATGACAGAAAAAAGAATTAAATGAATTTCATTCTTTTATGAAGGTTGTTAGGTGCTCGAGCGATGATGACGTACAAAAATTAAAGATGGCGATTAAGTTCTTCTCTACACACCTGCATTGCTCTATCATTTCCAAGAGATAAATAAATCAATAAATTGAACTTTTTTCAACTGTTACCTCAAAGGTGTAAAGTGCTAATCAAGAAACTTGATAACGTCCGTCGATAGCTCAGTTGGCAGAGCGGTGGACTGTAGAAGCGTTAAATGCGGGTATCCATAGGTCGCTGGTTCGACTCCGGCTCGACGGAAAAATATTTTTTTCTAAAAATTGGCGTCATCATTTCTAAAAACCATATTTTCAAAGTAAATTGTGTTAAATATTTAATGTAACTACGCAAATTACTGAATTTTTTTCATATCTTTCTTTTTTATTCTTATTTATTTATATTGTCTTTATTTATTGTGCATATTTATATATTCACTTTAATTCAATTTTTATTTTCTAGTTTATGCTATTGCTGAATGGAAAATTCATGTTATGCATTTTGTGTTTGCATCATTTTAAAATTAATTTTTCTCATTCGTTACAGAACATGAACAAAGGATTTTTTCAAAATGTAAAGCAACAATGACAAGAAAAAGAATTAAATGAATTTCATTCTTTTATGAAGGTTGTTAGGTGCTCGAGCGATGATGACGTACAAAAATTAAAGATGGCGATTAAGTTCTTCTCTACACACCTGCATTGCTCTATCATTTCCAAGAGATAAATAAATCAATAAATTGAACTTTTTTCAACTGTTACCTCAAAGGTGTAAAGTGCTAATCAAGAAACTTGATAACGTCCGTCGATAGCTCAGTTGGCAGAGCGGTGGACTGTAGAAGCGTTAAATGCGGGTATCCATAGGTCGCTGGTTCGACTCCGGCTCGACGGAAAAATATTTTTTCCTAAAAATTGGCGTCATCATTTCTAAAAACCATATTTTCAAAGTAAATTGTGTTAAATATTTAATGTAACTACGCAAATTACTGAATTTTTTTCATATCTTTCTTTTTTATTCTTATTTATTTATATTGTCTTTATTTATTGTGCATATTTATATATTCACTTTAATTCAATTTTTATTTTCTAGTTTATGCTATTGCTGAATGGGAAATTCATGTTATGCATTTTGTGTTTGCATCATTTTAAAATTAATTTTTCTCATTCGTTACAGAACATGAACAAAGGATTTTTTCAAAATGTAAAGCAACAATGACAGAAAAAAGAATTAAATGAATTTCATTCTTTTATGGAGGTTGTTAGGTGCTCGAGCGATGATGACGTACAAAAATTAAAGATGGCGATTAAGTTCTTCTCTACACACCTGCATTGCTCTATCATTTCCAAGAGATAAATAAATCAATAAATTGAACTTTTTTCAACTGTTACCTCAAAGGTGTAAAGTGCTAATCAAGAAACTTAATAACGTCCGTCGATAGCACAGTTGGCAGAGCGGTGGACTGTAGAAGCGTTAAATGCGGGTATCCATAGGTCGTTGGTTCGACTCCGGCTCGACGGAAAAATATTTTTTCCTAAAAATTGGCGTCATCATTTCTAAAAACCATATTTTCAAAGTAAATTGTGTTAAATATTTAATGTAACTACGCAAATTACTGAATTTTTTTCATATCTTTCTTTTTTATTCTTATTTATTTATATTGTCTTTATTTATTGTGCATATTTATTTATTCACTTTAATTCAATTTTTATTTTCTAGTTTATGCTATTGCTGAATGGAAAATTCATGTTATGCATTTTGTGTTTGCATCATTTTAAAATTAATTTTTCTCATTCTTTACAGAACATGAACAAAGGATTTTTTCAAAATGTAAAGCAACAATGACAGAAAAAAGAATTAAATGAATTTCATTCTTTTATGAAGGTTGGTGGTTCTCGAGCGATGATGACGTACAAAAATTAAAGATGGCGATTAAGTTCTTCTCTACACACCTGCATTGCTCTATCATTTCCAAGAGATAAATAAATCAATAAATTGAACTTTTTTCAACTGTTACCTCAAAGGTGTAAAGTGCTAATCAAGAAACTTGATAACGTCCGTCGATAGCTCAGTTGGCAGAGCGGTGGACTGTAGAAGCGTTAAATGCGGGTATCCATAGGTCGCTGGTTCGACTCCGGCTCGACGGAAAGATATTTTTTCCTAAAAATTGGCGTCATCATTTCTAAAAACCATATTTTCAAAGTAAATTGTGTTAAATATTTAATGTAACTACGCAAATTACTGAATTTTTTTCATATCTTTCTTTTTTATTCTTATTTATTTATATTGTCTTTATTTATTGTGCATATTTATTTATTCACTTTAATTCAATTTTTATTTTCTAGTTTATGCTATTGCTGAATGGAAAATTCATGTTATGCATTTTGTGTTTGCATCATTTTAAAATTAATTTTTCTCATTCTTTACAGAACATGAACAAAGGATTTTTTCAAAATGTAAAGCAACAATGACAGAAAGAAGAATTAAATGAATTTCATTCTTTTATGAAGGTTGTTAGGTGCTCGAACGATGATGACGTACAAAAATTAAAGATGGCGATTAAGTTCTTCTCTACACACCTGCATTGCTCTATCATTTCCAAGAGATAAATAAATCAATAAATTGAACTTTTTTCAACTGTTACCTCAAAGGTGTAAAGTGCTAATCAAGAAACTTGATAACGTCCGTCGATAGCTCAGTTGGCAGAGCGGTGGACTGTAGAAGCGTTAAATGCGGGTATCCATAGGTCGCTGGTTCGACTCCGGCTTGACGGAAAAATATTTTTTCCTAAAAATTGGCGTCATCATTTCTAAAAACCATATTTTCAAAGTAAATTGTGTTAAATATTTAATGTAACTACGCAAATTACTGAATTTTTTTCATAACTTTCTTTTTTATTCTTATTTATTTATATTGTCTTTATTTATTGTGCATATTTATTTATTCACTTTAATTCAATTTTTATTTTCTAGTTTATGCTATTGCTGAATGGAAAATTCATGTTATGCATTTTGTGTTTGCATCATTTTAAAATTAATTTTTCTCATTCTTTACAGAACATGAACAAAGGATTTTTTCAAAATGTAAAGCAACAATGACAGAAAAAAGAATTAAATGAATTTCATTCTTTTATGAAGGTTGTTAGGTGCTCGAGCGATGATGACGTGCAAAAATTAAAGATGGCGATTAAGTTCTTCTCTACACACCTGCATTGCTCTATCATTTCCAAGAGATAAAAAAATCAATAAATTGAACTTTTTTCAACTGTTACCTCAAAGGTGTAAAGTGCTAATCAAGAAACTTGATAACGTCCGTCGATAGCTCAGTTGGCAGAGCGGTGGACTGTAGAAGCGTTAAATGCGGGTATCCATAGGTCGCTGGTTCGACTCCGGCTCGACGGAAAAATATTTTTTCCTAAAAATTGGCGTCATCATTTCTAAAAACCATATTATCAAAGTAAATTGTGTTAAATATTTAATGTAACTACGCAAATTACTGAATTTTTTTCATATCTTTCTTTTTTATTCTTATTTATTTATATTGTCTTTATTTATTGTGCATATTTATTTATTCACTTTAATTCAATTTTTATTTTCTAGTTTATGCTATTGCTGAATGGAAAATTCATGTTATGCATTTTGTGTTTGCATCATTTTAAAATTAATTTTTCTCATTCTTTACAGAACATGAACAGGTTCGATCCCAATCGCGCTCGTCGGCCTAATCGTTCGGAGTTTTCGTGGTTTTCTTCGAGCCGTGGATTTATCCATGCGTAAATACGGATTATGTTCCCTTAGAAAGACCCCCACGAAGGGCACTCCCCCTCGGGCCTATATCCCTAGTGTAGATAATTGGCCGTCAATAATCAACCCAACCCAGAACATGAACAAAGGATTTTTTCAAAATGTAAAGCAACAATGACAGAAAAAAGAATTAAATGAATTTCATTCTTTTATGAAGGTTGTTAGGTGCTCGAGCGATGATGACGTACAAAAATTAAAGATGGCGATTAAGTTCTTCTCTACACACCTGCATTGCTCTATCATTTCCAAGAGATAAATAAATCAATAAATTGAACTTTTTTCAACTGTTACCTCAAACGTGTAAAGTGCTAATCAAGAAACTTGATAACGTCCGTCGATAGCTTAGTTGGCAGAGCGGTGGACTGTAGAAGCGTTAAATGCGGGTATCCATAGGTCGCTGGTTCGACTCCGGCTCGACGGAAAAATATTTTTTCCTAAAAATTGGCGTCATCATTTCTAAAAACCATATTTTCAAAGTAAATTGTGTTAAATATTTAATGTAACTACGCAAATTACTGAATTTTTTTCATATCTTTCTTTTTTATTCTTATTTATTTATATTGTCTTTATTTATTGTGCATATTTATTTATTCACTTTAATTCAATTTTTATTTTCTAGTTTATGCTATTGCTGAATGGAAAATTCATGTTATGCATTTTGTGTTTGCATCATTTTAAAATTAATTTTTCTCATTCTTTACAGAACATGAACAAAGGATTTTTTCAAAATGTAAAGCAACAATGACAGAAAAAAGAATTAAATGAATTTCATTCTTTTATGAAGGTTGTTAGGTGCTCGAGCGATGATGACGTACAAAAATTAAAGATGGCGATTAAGTTCTTCTCTACACACCTGCATTGCTCTATCATTTCCAAGAGATAAATAAATCAATAAATTGAACTTTTTTCAACTGTTACCTCAAAGGTGTAAAGTGCTAATCAAGAAACTTGATAACGTCCGTCGATAGCTCAGTTGGCAGAGCGGTGGACTGTAGAAGCGTTAAATGCGGGTATCCATAGGTCGCTGGTTCGACTCCGGCTCGACGGAAAAATATTTTTTTCTAAAAATTGGCGTCATCATTTCTAAAAACCATATTTTCAAAGTAAATTGTGTTAAATATTTAATGTAACTACGCAAATTACTGAATTTTTTTCATATCTTTCTTTTTTATTCTTATTTATTTATATTGTCTTTATTTATTGTGCATATTTATATATTCACTTTAATTCAATTTTTATTTTCTAGTTTATGCTATTGCTGAATGGAAAATTCATGTTATGCATTTTGTGTTTGCATCATTTTAAAATTAATTTTTCTCATTCGTTACAGAACATGAACAAAGGATTTTTTCAAAATGTAAAGCAACAATGACAGAAAAAAGAATTAAATGAATTTCATTCTTTTATGAAGGTTGTTAGGTGCTCGAGCGATGATGACGTACAAAAATTAAAGATGGCGATTAAGTTCTTCTCTACACACCTGCATTGCTCTATCATTTCCAAGAGATAAATAAATCAATAAATTGAACTTTTTTCAACTGTTACCTCAAAGGTGTAAAGTGCTAATCAAGAAACTTGATAACGTCCGTCGATAGCTCAGTTGGCAGAGCGGTGGACTGTAGAAGCGTTAAATGCGGGTATCCATAGGTCGCTGGTTCGACTCCGGCTCGACGGAAAAATATTTTTTCCTAAAAATTGGCGTCATCATTTCTAAATATCATATTTTCAAAGTAAATTGTGTTAAATATTTAATGTAACTACGCAAATTACTGAATTTTTTTCATATCTTTCTTTTTTATTCTTATTTATTTATATTGTCTTTATTTATTGTGCATATTTATATATTCACTTTAATTCAATTTTTATTTTCTAGTTTATGCTATTGCTGAATGGGAAATTCATGTTATGCATTTTGTGTTTGCATCATTTTAAAATTAATTTTTCTCATTCGTTACAGAACATGAACAAAGGTTGGGTTGGGTTGATTATTGACGGCCAATTATCTACACTAGGGATATAGGCCCGGGGGGAGTGCCCTTCGTGGGGGTCTTTCTAAGGGAACCTAATCCGTATTTACGCATGGATAAATCCACGGCTCGAAGAAAACCACGAAAACTCCGAACGATTAGGCCGACGAGCGCGATTGGGATCGAACCCAGCACCTCCCGTCTACCAGCTTCGAGAGCACAACCTCTCAGCCACTGGTGGGGCCCGCTGGCTCGACGGAAAAATATTTTTTCCTAAAAATTGGCGTCATCATTTCTTAAAACCATATTTTCAAAGTAAATTGTGTTAAATATTTAATGTAACTACGCAAATTACTGAATTTTTTTCATATCTTTCTTTTTTATTCTTATTTATTTATATTGTCTTTATTTATTGTGCATATTTATTTATTCACTTTAATTCAATTTTTATTTTCTAGTTTATGCTATTGCTGAATGGAAAATTCATGTTATGCATTTTGTGTTTGCATCATTTTAAAATTAATATTTCTCATTCTTTACAGAACATGAACAAAGGATTTTTTCAAAATGTAAAGCAACAATGACAGAAAAAAGAATTAAATGAATTTCATTCTTTTATGAAGGTTGTTAGGTGCTCGAGCGATGATGACGTACAAAAATTAAAGATGGCGATTAAGTTCTTCTCTACACACCTGCATTGCTCTATCATTTCCAAGAGATAAATAAATCAATAAATTGAACTTTTTTCAACTGTTACCTCAAAGGTGTAAAGTGCTAATCAAAAAACTTGATGACGTCCGTCGATAGCTCAGTTGGCAGAGCGGTGGACTGTAGAAGCGTTAATGCGGGTATCCATAGGTCGCTGGTTCGACTCCGGCTCGACGGAAAAATATTTTTTCCTAAAAATTGGCGTCATCATTTCTAAAAACCATATTATCAAAGTAAATTGTGTTAAATATTTAATGTAACTACGCAAATTACTGAATTTTTTTCATATCTTTCTTTTTTATTCTTATTTATTTATATTGTCTTTATTTATTGTGCATATTTATTTATTCACTTTAATTCAATTTTTATTTTCTAGTTTATGCTATTGCTGAATGGAAAATTCATGTTATGCATTTTGTGTTTGCACCATTTTAAAATTAATTTTTCTCATTCTTTACAGAACATGAACGAAGGATTTTTTCAAAATGTAAAGCAACAATGACAGAAAAAAGAATTAAATGAATTTCATTCTTTTATGAAGGTTGGTGGTTCTCGAGCGATGATGACGTACAAAAATTAAAGATGGCGATTAAGTTCTTCTCTACACACCTGCATTGCTCTATCATTTCCAAGAGATAAATAAATCAATAAATTGAACTTTTTTCAACTGTTACCTCAAAGGTGTAAAGTGCTAATCAAGAAACTTGATAACGTCCGTCGATAGCTCAGTTGGCAGAGCGGTGGACTGTAGAAGCGTTAAATGCGGGTATCCATAGGTCGCTGGTTCCACTCCGGCTCGACGGAAAAATATTTTTTCCTAAAAATTGGCGTCATCATTTCTAAAAACCATATTTTCAAAGTAAATTGTGTTAAATATTTAATGTAACTACGCAAATTACTGAATTTTTTTCATATCTTTCTTTTTTATTCTTATTTATTTATATTGTCTTTATTTATTGTGCATATTTATTTATTCACTTTAATTCAATTTTTATTTTCTAGTTTATACTATTGCTGAATGGAAAATTCATGTTATGCATTTTGTGTTTGCATCATTTTAAAATTAATTTTTCTCATTCTTTACAGAACATGAACAAAGGATTTTTTCAAAATGTAAAGCAACAATGACAGAAAAAAGAATTAAATGAATTTCATTCTTTTATGAAGGTTGTTAGGTGCTCGAGCGATGATGACGTACAAAAATTAAAGATGGCGATTAAGTTCTTCTCTACACACCTGCATTGCTCTATCATTTCCAAGAGATAAATAAATCAATAAATTGAACTTTTTTCAACTGTTACCTCAAAGGTGTAAAGTGCTAATCAAGAAACTTGATAACGTCCGTCGATAGCTCAGTTGGCAGAGCGGTGGACTGTAGAAGCGTTAAATGCGGGTATCCATAGGTCGCTGGTTCGACGGAAAAATATTTTTTTCTAAAAATTGGCGTCATCATTTCTAAAAACCATATTTTCAAAGTAAATTGTGTTAAATATTTAATGTAACTACGCAAATTACTGAATTTTTTTCATATCTTTCTTTTTTATTCTTATTTATTTATATTGTCTTTATTTATTGTGCATATTTATATATTCACTTTAATTCAATTTTTATTTTCTAGTTTATGCTATTGCTGAATGGGAAATTCATGTTATGCATTTTGTGTTTGCATCATTTTAAAATTAATTTTTCTCATTCGTTACAGAACATGAACAAAGGATTTTTTCAAAATGTAAAGCAACAATGACAGAAAAAAGAATTAAATGAATTTCATTCTTTTATGGAGGTTGTTAGGTGCTCGAGCGATGATGACGTACAAAAATTAAAGATGGCGATTAAGTTCTTCTCTACACACCTGCATTGCTCTATCATTTCCAAGAGATAAATAAATCAATAAATTGAACTTTTTTCAACTGTTACCTCAAAGGTGTAAAGTGCTAATCAAGAAACTTAATAACGTCCGTCGATAGCACAGTTGGCAGAGCGGTGGACTGTAGAAGCGTTAAATGCGGGTATCCATAGGTCGTTGGTTCGACTCCGGCTCGACGGAAAAATATTTTTTCCTAAAAATTGGCGTCATCATTTCTAAAAACCATATTTTCAAAGTAAATTGTGTTAAATATTTAATGTAACTACGCAAATTACTGAATTTTTTTCATATCTTTCTTTTTTATTCTTATTTATTTATATTGTCTTTATTTATTGTGCATATTTATTTATTCACTTTAATTCAATTTTTATTTTCTAGTTTATGCTATTGCTGAATGGAAAATTCATGTTATGCATTTTGTGTTTGCATCATTTTAAAATTAATTTTTCTCATTCTTTACAGAACATGAACAAAGGATTTTTTCAAAATGTAAAGCAACAATGACAGAAAAAAGAATTAAATGAATTTCATTCTTTTATGAAGGTTGGTGGTTCTCGAGCGATGATGACGTACAAAAATTAAAGATGGCGATTAAGTTCTTCTCTACACACCTGCATTGCTCTATCATTTCCAAGAGATAAATAAATCAATCAATTGAACTTTTTTCAACTGTTACCTCAAAGGTGTAAAGTGCTAATCAAGAAACTTGATAACGTCCGTCGATAGCTCAGTTGGCAGAGCGGTGGACTGTAGAAGCGTTAAATGCGGGTATCCATAGGTCGCTGGTTCGACTCCGGCTCGACGGAAAAATATTTTTTCCTAAAAATTGGCGTCATCATTTCTAAAAACCATATTTTCAAAGTAAATTGTGTTAAATATTTAATGTAACTACGCAAATTACTGAATTTTTTTCATATCTTTCTTTTTTATTCTTATTTATTTATATTGTCTTTATTTATTGTGCATATTTATTTATTCACTTTAATTCAATTTTTATTTTCTAGTTTATGCTATTGCTGAATGGAAAATTCATGTTATGCATTTTGTGTTTGCATCATTTTAAAATTAATTTTTCTCATTCTTTACAGAACATGAACAAAGGATTTTTTCAAAATGTAAAGCAACAATGACAGAAAGAAGAATTAAATGAATTTCATTCTTTTATGAAGGTTGTTAGGTGCTCGAACGATGATGACGTACAAAAATTAAAGATGGCGATTAAGTTCTTCTCTACACACCTGCATTGCTCTATCATTTCCAAGAGATAAATAAATCAATAAATTGAACTTTCTTCAACTGTTACCTCAAAGGTGTAAAGTGCTAATCAAGAAACTTGATAACGTCCGTCGATAGCTCAGTTGGCAGAGCGGTGGACTGTAGAAGCGTTAAATGCGGGTATCCATAGGTCGCTGGTTCGACTCCGGCTTGACGGAAAAATATTTTTTCCTAAAAATTGGCGTCATCATTTCTAAAAACCATATTTTCAAAGTAAATTGTGTTAAATATTTAATGTAACTACGCAAATTACTGAATTTTTTTCATAACTTTCTTTTTTATTCTTATTTATTTATATTGTCTTTATTTATTGTGCATATTTATTTATTCACTTTAATTCAATTTTTATTTTCTAGTTTATGCTATTGCTGAATGGAAAATTCATGTTATGCATTTTGTGTTTGCATCATTTTAAAATTAATTTTTCTCATTCTTTACAGAACATGAACAAAGGATTTTTTCAAAATGTAAAGCAACAATGACAGAAAAAAGAATTAAATGAATTTCAT
Source organism: Maratus michaelseni (assembly GCA_963931845.1). Taxonomy (NCBI): domain Eukaryota; kingdom Metazoa; phylum Arthropoda; class Arachnida; order Araneae; family Salticidae; genus Maratus; species Maratus michaelseni. Next base: position 172,407,978 of record OZ007596.1, on the reverse strand, counting down.
TCTTTTATGAAGGTTGTTAGGTGCTCGAGCGGTGATGACGTACAAAAATTAAAGATGGCGATTAAGTTCTTCTCTACACACCTGCATTGCTCTATCATTTCCAAGAGATAAATAAATCAATAAATTGAACTTTTTTCAACTGTTACCTCAAAGGTGTAAAGTGCTAATCAAGAAACTTGATAACGTCCGTCGATAGCTCAGTTGGCAGAGCGGTGGACTGTAGAAGCGTTAAATGCGGGTATCCATAGGTCGCTGGTTCGACTCCGGCTCGACGGAAAAATATTTTTTCCTAAAAATTGGCGTCATCATTTCTAAAAACCATATTTTCAAAGTAAATTGTGTTAAATATTTAATGTAACTACGCAAATTACTGAATTTTTTTCATATCTTTCTTTTTTATTCTTATTTATTTATATTGTCTTCATTTATTGTGCATATTTATATATTCACTTTAATTCAATTTTTATTTTCTAGTTTATGCTATTGCTGAATGGAAAATTCATGTTATGCATTTTGTGTTTGCATCATTTTAAAATTAATTTTTCTCATTCTTTACAGAACATGAACAAAGGATTTTTTCAAAATGTAAAGCAACAATGACAGAAAAAAGAATTAAATGAATTTCATTCTTTTATGAAGGTTGTTAGGTGCTCGAGCGATGATGACGTACAAAAATTAAAGATGGCGATTAAGTTCTTCTCTACACACCTGCATTGCTCTATCATTTCCAAGAGATAAATAAATCAATAAATTGAACTTTTTTCAACTGTTACCTCACAGGTGTAAAGTGCTAATCAAGAAACTTAATAACGTCCGTCGATAGCTCAGTTGGCAGAGCGGTGGACTGTAGAAGCGTTAAATGCGGGTATCCATAGGTCGCTGGTTCGACTCCGGCTCGGCGGAAAAATATTTTTTCCTAAAAATTGGCATCATCATTTCTAAAAACCATATTTTCAAAGTAAATTGTGTTAAATATTTAATGTAACTACGCAAATTACTGAATTTTTTTCATAACTTTCTTTTTTATTCTTATTTATTTATATTGTCTTTATTTATTGTGCATATTTATTTATTCACTTTAATTCAATTTTTATTTTCTAGTTTATGCTATTGCTGAATGGAAAATTCATGTTATGCATTTTGTGTTTGCATCATTTTAAAATTAATTTTTCTCATTCTTTACAGAACATGAACAGGTTCGATCCCAATCGCGCCCGTCGGCCTAATCGTTCGGAGTTTTCGTGGTTTTCTTCGAGCCGTGGATTTATCCATGCGTAAATACGGATTAGGTTCCCTTAGAAAGACCCCCACGAAGGGCACTCCCCCTCGGGCCTATATCCCTAGTGTAGATAATTGGCCGTCAATAATCAACCCAACCCAGAACATGAACAAAGGATTTTTTCAAAATGTAAAGCAACAATGACAGAAAAAAGAATTAAATGAATTTCATTCTTTTATGAAAGTTGTTAGGTGCTCGAGCGATGATGACGTACAAAAATTAAAGATGGCGATTAAGTTCTTCTCTACACACCTGCATTGCTCTATCATTTCCAAGAGATAAATAAATCAATAAATTGAACTTTTTTCAACTGTTACCTCAAACGTGTAAAGTGCTAATCAAGAAACTTGATAACGTCCGTCGATAGCTTAGTTGGCAGAGCGGTGGACTGTAGAAGCGTTAAATGCGGGTATCCATAGGTCGCTGGTTCGACTCCGGCTCGACGGAAAAATATTTTTTCCTAAAAATTGGCGTCATCATTTCTAAAAACCATATTTTCAAAGTAAATTGTTTTAAATATTTAATGTAACTACGCAAATTACTGAATTTTTTTCATATCTTTCTTTTTTATTCTTATTTATTTATATTGTCTTTATTTATTGTGCATATTTATTTATTCACTTTAATTCAATTTTTATTTTCTAGTTTATGCTATTGCTGAATGGAAAATTCATGTTATGCATTTTGTGTTTGCATCATTTTAAAATTAATTTTTCTCATTCTTTACAGAACATGAACAGGTTCGATCCCAATCGCGCCCGTCGGCCTAATCGTTCGGAGTTTTCGTGGTTTTCTTCGAGCCGTGGATTTATCCATGCGTAAATACGGATTAGGTTCCCTTAGAAAGACCCCCACGAAGGGCACTCCCCCTCGGGCCTATATCCCTAGTGTAGATAATTGGCCGTCAATAATCAACCCAACCCAGAACATGAACAAAGGATTTTTTCAAAATGTAAAGCAACAATGACAGAAAAAAGAATTAAATGAATTTCATTCTTTTATGAAGGTTGTTAGGTGCTCGAGCGATGATGACGTACAAAAATTAAAGATGGCGATTAAGTTCTTCTCTACACACCTGCATTGCTCTATCATTTCCAAGAGATAAATAAATCAATAAATTGAACTTTTTTCAACTGTTACCTCAAAGGTGTAAAGTGCTAATCAAGAAACTTGATAACGTCCGTCGATAGCTCAGTTGGCAGAGCGGTGGACTGTAGAAGCGTTAAATGCAGGTGTCCATAGGTCGCTGGTTCGACTCCGGCTCGACGGAAAAATATTTTTTCCTAAAAATTGGCGTCATCATTTCTAAAAACCATATTTTCAAAGTAAATTGTGTTAAATATTTAATGTAACTACGCAAATTACTGAATTTTTTTCATATCTTTCTTTTTTATTCTTATTTATTTATATTGTCTTCATTTATTGTGCATATTTATATATTCACTTTAATTCAATTTTTATTTTCTAGTTTATGCTATTGCTGAATGGAAAATTCATGTTATGCATTTTGTGTTTGCACCATTTTAAAATTAATTTTTCTCATTCTTTACAGAACATGAACAAAGGATTTTTTCAAAATGTAAAGCAACAATGACAGAAAAAAGAATTAAATGAATTTCATTCTTTTATGAAAGTTGTTAGGTGCTCGAGCGATGATGACGTACAAAAATTAAAGATGGCGATTAAGTTCTTCTCTACACACCTGCATTGCTCTATCATTTCCAAGGGATAAATAAATCAATAAATTGAACTTTTTTCAACTGTTACCTCAAACGTGTAAAGTGCTAATCAAGAAGCTTGATAACGTCCGTCGATAGCTTAGTTGGCAGAGCGGTGGACTGTAGAGCGTTAAATGCGGGTATCCATAGGTCGCTGGTTCGACTCCGGCTCGACGGAAAAACATTTTTTCCTAAAAATTGGCGTCATCATTTCTAAAAACCATATTTTCAAAGTAAATTGTGTTAAATATTTAATGTAACTACGCAAATTACTGAATTTTTTTCATATCTTTCTTTTTTATTCTTATTTATTTATATTGTCTTTATTTATTGTGCATATTTATTTATTCACTTTAATTCAATTTTTATTTTCTAGTTTATGCTATTGCTGAATGGAAAATTCATGTTATGCATTTTGTGTTTGCATCATTTTAAAATTAATTTTTCTCATTCTTTACAGAACATGAACAAAGGATTTTTTCAAAATGTAAAGCAACAATGACAGAAAAAAGAATTAAATGAATTTCATTCTTTTATGAAGGTTGTTAGGTGCTCGAGCGATGATGACGTACAAAAATTAAAGATGGCGATTAAGTTCTTCTCTACACACCTGCATTGCTCTATCATTTCCAAGAGATAAATAAATCAAAAATTGAACTTTTTTCAACTGTTACCTCAAAGGTGTAAAGTGCTAATCAAGAAACTTGATAACGTCCGTCGATAGCTCAGTTGGCAGAGCGGTGGACTGTAGAAGCGTTAAATGCGGGTATCCATAGGTCGCTGGTTCGACTCCGGCTCGACGGAAAAATATTTTTTCCTAAAAATTGGCGTCATCATTTCTAAAAACCATATTTTCAAAGTAAATTGTTTTAAATATTTAATGTAACTACGCAAATTACTGAATTTTTTTCATATCTTTCTTTTTTATAATTATTTATTTATATTGTCTTTATTTATTGTGCATATTTATTTATTCACTTTAATTCAATTTTTATTTTCTAGTTTATGCTATTGCTGAATGGAAAATTCATGTTATGCATTTTGTGTTTGCATCATTTTAAAATTAATTTTTCTCATTCTTTACAGAACATGAACAGGTTCGATCCCAATCGCGCCCGTCGGCCTAATCGTTCGGAGTTTTCGTGGTTTTCTTCGAGCCGTGGATTTATCCATGCGTAAATACGGATTAGGTTCCCTTAGAAAGACCCCCACGAAGGGCACTCCCCCTCGGGCCTATATCCCTAGTGTAGATAATTGGCCGTCAATAATCAACCCAACCCAGAACATGAACAAAGGATTTTTTCAAAATGTAAAGCAACAATGACAGAAAAAAGAATTAAATGAATTTCATTCTTTTATGAAGGTTGTTAGGTGCTCGAGCGATGATGACGTACAAAAATTAAAGATGGCGATTAAGTTCTTCTCTACACACCTGCATTGCTCTATCATTTCCAAGAGATAAATAAATCAATAAATTGAACTTTTTTCAACTGTTACCTCAAAGGTGTAAAGTGCTAATCAAGAAACTTGATAACGTCCGTCGATAGCTCAGTTGGCAGAGCGGTGGACTGTAGAAGCGTTAAATGCAGGTGTCCATAGGTCGCTGGTTCGACTCCGGCTCGACGGAAAAATATTTTTTCCTAAAAATTGGCGTCATCATTTCTAAAAACCATATTTTCAAAGTAAATTGTGTTAAATATTTAATGTAACTACGCAAATTACTGAATTTTTTTCATATCTTTCTTTTTTATTCTTATTTATTTATATTGTCTTCATTTATTGTGCATATTTATATATTCACTTTAATTCAATTTTTATTTTCTAGTTTATGCTATTGCTGAATGGAAAATTCATGTTATGCATTTTGTGTTTGCACCATTTTAAAATTAATTTTTCTCATTCTTTACAGAACATGAACAAAGGATTTTTTCAAAATGTAAAGCAACAATGACAGAAAAAAGAATTAAATGAATTTCATTCTTTTATGAAAGTTGTTAGGTGCTCGAGCGATGATGACGTACAAAAATTAAAGATGGCGATTAAGTTCTTCTCTACACACCTGCATTGCTCTATCATTTCCAAGGGATAAATAAATCAATAAATTGAACTTTTTTCAACTGTTACCTCAAACGTGTAAAGTGCTAATCAAGAAGCTTGATAACGTCCGTCGATAGCTTAGTTGGCAGAGCGGTGGACTGTAGAAGCGTTAAATGCGGGTATCCATAGGTCGCTGGTTCGACTCCGGCTCGACGGAAAAACATTTTTTCCTAAAAATTGGCGTCATCATTTCTAAAAACCATATTTTCAAAGTAAATTGTGTTAAATATTTAATGTAACTACGCAAATTACTGAATTTTTTTCATATCTTTCTTTTTTATTCTTATTTATTTATATTGTCTTTATTTATTGTGCATATTTATTTATTCACTTTAATTCAATTTTTATTTTCTAGTTTATGCTATTGCTGAATGGAAAATTCATGTTATGCATTTTGTGTTTGCATCATTTTAAAATTAATTTTTCTCATTCTTTACAGAACATGAACAAAGGATTTTTTCAAAATGTAAAGCAACAATGACAGAAAAAAGAATTAAATGAATTTCATTCTTTTATGAAGGTTGTTAGGTGCTCGAGCGATGATGACGTACAAAAATTAAAGATGGCGATTAAGTTCTTCTCTACACACCTGCATTGCTCTATCATTTCCAAGAGATAAATAAATCAATAAATTGAACTTTTTTCAACTGTTACCTCAAAGGTGTAAAGTGCTAATCAAGAAACTTGATAACGTCCGTCGATAGCTCAGTTGGCAGAGCGGTGGACTGTAGAAGCGTTAAATGCGGGTATCCATAGGTCGCTGGTTCGACTCCGGCTCGAAGGAAAAATATTTTTTTCTAAAAATTGGCGTCATCATTTCTAAAAACCATATTTTCAAAGTAAATTGTGTTAAATATTTAATGTAACTACGCAAATTACTGAATTTTTTTCATATCTTTCTTTTTTATTATTATTTATTTATATTGTCTTTATTTATTGTGCATATTTATATATTCACTTTAATTCAATTTTTATTTTCTAGTTTATGCTATTGCTGAATGGAAAATTCATGTTATGCATTTTGTGTTTGCATCATTTTAAAATTAATTTTTCTCATTCTTTACAGAACATGAACAGGTTCGATCCCAATCGCGCCCGTCGGCCTAATCGTTCGGAGTTTTCGTGGTTTTCTTCGAGCCGTGGATTTATCCATGCGTAAATACGGATTATGTTCCCTTAGAAAGCCCCCCACGAAGGGCACTCCCCCTCGGGCCTATATCCCTAGTGTAGATAATTGGCCGTCAATAATCAACCCAACCCAGAACATGAACAAAGGATTTTTTCAAAATGTAAAGCAACAATGACAGAAAAAAGAATTAAATGAATTTCATTCTTTTATGAAGGTTGTTAGGTGCTCGAGCGATGATGACGTACAAAAATTAAAGATGGCGATTAAGTTCTTCTCTACACACCTGCATTGCTCTATCATTTCCAAGAGATAAATAAATCAATAAATTGAACTTTTTTCAACTGTTACCTCAAACGTGTAAAGTGCTAATCAAGAAACTTGATAACGTCCGTCGATAGCTTAGTTGGCAGAGCGGTGGACTGTAGAAGCGTTAAATGCGGGTATCCATAGGTCGCTGGTTCGACTCCGGCTCGACGGAAAAATATTTTTTCCTAAAAATTGGCGTCATCATTTTTAAAAACCATATTTTCAAAGTAAATTGTGTTAAATATTTAATGTAACTACGCAAATTACTGAATTTTTTTCATATCTTTCTTTTTTATTCTTATTTATTTATATTGTCTTTATTTATTGTGCATATTTATTTATTCACTTTAATTCAATTTTTATTTTCTAGTTTATGCTATTGCTGAATGGAAAATTCATGTTATGCATTTTGTGTTTGCATCATTTTAAAATTAATTTTTCTCATTCTTTACAGAACATGAACAAAGGATTTTTTCAAAATGTAAAGCAACAATGACAGAAAAAAGAATTAAATGAATTTCGTTCTTTTATGAAGGTTGTTAGGTGCTCGAGCGATGATGACGTACAAAAATTAAAGATGGCGATTAAGTTCTTCTCTACACACCTGCATTGCTCTATCATTTCCAAGAGATAAATAAATCAATAAATTGAACTTTTTTCAACTGTTACCTCAAAGGTGTAAAGTGCTAATCAAGAAGCTTGATAACGTCCGTCGATAGCTCAGTTGGCAGAGCGGTGGACTGTAGAAGCGTTAAATGCGGGTATCCATAGGTCGCTGGTTCGACTCCGGCTCGACGGAAAAATATTTTTTTCTAAAAATTGGCGTCATCATTTCTAAAAACCATATTTTCAAAGTAAATTGTGTTAAATATTTAATGTAACTACGCAAATTACTGAATTTTTTTCATATCTTTCTTTTTTATTCTTATTTATTTATATTGTCTTTATTTATTGTGCATATTTATATATTCACTTTAATTCAATTTTTATTTTCTAGTTTATGCTATTGCTGAATGGAAAATTCATGTTATGCATTTTGTGTTTGCATCATTTTAAAATTAATTTTTCTCATTCGTTACAGAACATGAACAAAGGATTTTTTCAAAATGTAAAGCAACAATGACAGAAAAAAGAATTAAATGAATTTCATTCTTTTATGAAGGTTGTTAGGTGCTCGAGCGATGATGACGTACAAAAATTAAAGATGGCGATTAAGTTCTTCTCTACACACCTGCATTGCTCTATCATTTCCAAGAGATAAATAAATCAATAAATTGAACTTTTTTCAACTGTTACCTCAAAGGTGTAAAGTGCTAATCAAGAAACTTAATAACGTCCGTCGATAGCTCAGTTGGCAGAGCGGTGGACTGTAGAACCGTTAAATGCGGGTATCCATAGGTCGTTGGTTCGACTCCGGCTCGACGGAAAAATATTTTTTCCTAAAAATTGGCGTCATCATTTCTAAAAACCATATTTTCAAAGTAAATTGTGTTAAATATTTAATGTAACTACGCAAATTACTGAATTTTTTTCATATCTTTCTTTTTTATTCTTATTTATTTATATTGTCTTTATTTATTGTGCATATTTATTTATTCACTTTAATTCAATTTTTATTTTCTAGTTTATGCTATTGCTGAATGGAAAATTCATGTTATGCATTTTGTGTTTGCATCATTTTAAAATTAATTTTTCTCATTCTTTACAGAACATGAACAAAGGATTTTTTCAAAATGTAAAGCAACAATGACAGAAAAAAGAATTAAATGAATTTCATTCTTTTATGAAGGTTGTTAGGTGCTCGAACGGTGATGACGTACAAAAATTAAAGATGGCGATTAAGTTCTTCTCTACACACCTGCATTGCTCTATCATTTCCAAGAGATAAATAAATCAATAAATTGAACTTTTTTCAACTGTTACCTCAAAGGTGTAAAGTGCTAATCAAGAAACTTGATAACGTCCGTCGATAGCTCAGTTGGCAGAGCGGTGGACTGTAGAAGCGTTAAATGCGGGTATCCATAGGTCGCTGGTTCGACTCCGGCTCGACGGAAAAATATTTTTTCCTAAAAATTGGCGTCATCATTTCTAAAAACCATATTTTCAAAGTAAATTGTGTTAAATATTTAATGTAACTACGCAAATTACTGAATTTTTTTCATAACTTTCTTTTTTATTCTTATTTATTTATATTGTCTTTATTTATTGTGCATATTTATTTATTCACTTTAATTCAATTTTTATTTTCTAGTTTATGCTATTGCTGAATGGAAAATTCATGTTATGCATTTTGTGTTTGCATCATTTTAAAATTAATTTTTCTCATTCTTTACAGAACATGAACAAAGGATTTTTTCAAAATGTAAAGCAACAATCACAGAAAAAAGAATTAAATGAATTTCATTCTTTTATGAAGGTTGTTAGGTGCTCGAGCGATGATGACGTGCAAAAATTAAAGATGGCGATTAAGTTCTTCTCTACACACCTGCATTGCTCTATCATTTCCAAGAGATAAAAAAATCAATAAATTGAACTTTTTTCAACTGTCACCTCAAAGGTGTAAAGTGCTAATCAAGAAACTTGATAACGTCCGTCGATAGCTCAGTTGGCAGAGCGGTGGACTGTAGAAGCGTTAAATGCGGGTATCCATAGGTCGCTGGTTCGACTCCGGCTCGTCGGAAAAATATTTTTTCCTAAAAATTGGCGTCATCATTTCTAAAAACCATATTTTCAAAGTAAATTGTGTTAAATATTTAATGTAACTACGCATATTACAGAATTTTTTTCATATCTTTCTTTTTTATTCTTATTTATTTATATTGTCTTTATTTATTGTGCATATTTATTTATTCACTTTAATTCAATTTTTATTTTCTAGTTTATGCTATTGCTGAATGGAAAATTCATGTTATGCATTTTGTGTTTGCATTTTTTAAAATTAATTTTTCTCATTCTTTACAGAACATGAACAAAGGATTTTTTCAAAATGTAAAGCAACAATGACAGAAAAAAAGAATTAAATGAATTTCATTCTTTTATGAAGGTTGTTAGGTGCTCGAGCGATGATGACGTACAAAAATTAAAGATGGCGATTAAGTTCTTCTCTACACACCTGCATTGCTCTATCATTTCCAAGAGATAAATAAATCAATAAATTGAACTTTTTTCAACTGTTACCTCAAAGGTGTAAAAATCTAATCAAGAAACTTGATAACGTCCGTCGATAGCTCAGTTGGCAGAGCGGTGGACTGTAGAAGCGTTAAATGCGGGTATCCATAGGTCGCTGGTTCGACTCCGTCTCGACGGAAAAATATTTTTTCCTAAAAATTGGCGTCATCATTTCTAAAAACCATATTTTCAAAGTAAATTGTGTTAAATATTTAATGTAACTACGCAAATTACTGAATTTTTTTCATATCTTTCTTTTTTATTCTAATTTATTTATATTGTCTTCATTTATTGTGCATATTTATATATTCACTTTAATTCAATTTTTATTTTCTAGTTTATGCTATTGCTGAATGGAAAATTCATGTTATGCATTTTGTGTTTGCATCATTTTAAAATTAATTTTTCTCATTCTTTACAGAACATGAACAAAGGATTTTTTCAAAATGTAAAGCAACAATGACAGAAAAAAGAATTAAATGAATTTCATTCTTTTATGAAGGTTGTTAGGTGCTCGAGCGATGATGACGTACAAAAATTAAAGATGGCGATTAAGTTCTTCTCTACACACCTGCATTGCTCTATCATTTCCAAGAGATAAATAAATCAATAAATTGAACTTTTTTCAACTGTTACCTCAAAGGTGTAAAGTGCTAATCAAGAAACTTGATAACGTCCGTCGATAGCTCAGTTGGCAGAGCGGTGGACTGTAGAAGCGTTAAATGCGGGTATCCATAGGTCGCTGGTTCGACTCCGGCTCGACGGAAAAATATTTTTTCCTAAAAATTGGCGTCATCATTTCTAAAAACCATATTTTCAAAGTAAATTGTGTTAAATATTTAATGTAACTACGCATATTACAGAATTTTTTTCATATCTTCCTTTTTTATTCTTATTTATTTATATTGTCTTTATTTATTGTGCATATTTATTTATTCACTTTAATTCAATTTTTATTTTCTAGTTTATGCTATTGCTGAATGGAAAATTCATGTTATGCATTTTGTTTTTGCATCATTTTAAAATTAATTTTTCTCATTCTTTACAGAACATGAACAAAGGATTTTTTCAAAATGTAAAGCAACAATCACACAAAAAAGAATTAAATGAATTTCATTCTTTTATGAAGGTTGTTAGGTGCTCGAGCGATGATGACGTACAAAAATTAAAGATGGCGATTAAGTTCTTCTCTACACACCTGCATTGCTCTATCATTTCCAAGAGATAAATAAATCAATAAATTGAACTTTTTTCAACTGTTACCTCAAAGGTGTAAAGTGCTAATCAAGAAACTTGATAACGTCCGTCGATAGCTCAGTTGGCAGAGCGGTGGACTGTAGAAGCGTTAAATGCGGGTATCCATAGGTCGCTGGTTCGACTCCGGCTCGACGGAAAAATATTTTTTTCTAAAAATTGGCGTCATCATTTCTAAAAACCATATTTTCAAAGTAAATTGTGTTAAATATTTAATGTAACTACGCAAATTACTGAATTTTTTTCATATCTTTCTTTTTTATTCTTATTTATTTATATTGTCTTTATTTATTGTGCATATTTATATATTCACTTTAATTCAATTTTTATTTTCTAGTTTATGCTATTGCTGAATGGAAAATTCATGTTATGCATTTTGTGTTTGCATCATTTTAAAATTAATTTTTCTCATTCTTTACAGAACATGAACAGGTTCGATCCCAATCGCGCCCGTCGGCCTAATCGTTCGGAGTTTTCGTGGTTTTCTTCGAGCCGTGGATTTATCCATGCGTAAATACGGATTATGTTCCCTTAGAAAGCCCCCCACGAAGGGCACTCCCCCTCGGGCCTATATCCCTAGTGTAGATAATTGGCCGTCAATAATCAACCCAACCCAGAACATGAACAAAGGATTTTTTCAAAATGTAAAGCAACAATGACAGAAAAAAGAATTAAATGAATTTCATTCTTTTATGAAGGTTGTTAGGTGCTCGAGCGATGATGACGTACAAAAATTAAAGATGGCGATTAAGTTCTTCTCTACACACCTGCATTGCTCTATCATTTCCAAGAGATAAATAAATCAATAAATTGAACTTTTTTCAACTGTTACCTCAAACGTGTAAAGTGCTAATCAAGAAACTTGATAACGTCCGTCGATAGCTTAGTTGGCAGAGCGGTGGACTGTAGAAGCGTTAAATGCGGGTATCCATAGGTCGCTGGTTCGACTCCGGCTCGACGGAAAAATATTTTTTCCTAAAAATTGGCGTCATCATTTTTAAAAACCATATTTTCAAAGTAAATTGTGTTAAATATTTAATGTAACTACGCAAATTACTGAATTTTTTTCATATCTTTCTTTTTTATTCTTATTTATTTATATTGTCTTTATTTATTGTGCATATTTATTTATTCACTTTAATTCAATTTTTATTTTCTAGTTTATGCTATTGCTGAATGGAAAATTCATGTTATGCATTTTGTGTTTGCATCATTTTAAAATTAATTTTTCTCATTCTTTACAGAACATGAACAAAGGATTTTTTCAAAATGTAAAGCAACAATGACAGAAAAAAGAATTAAATGAATTTCATTCTTTTATGAAGGTTGTTAGGTGCTCGAGCGATGATGACGTACAAATATTAAAGATGGCGATTAAGTTCTTCTCTACACACCTGCATTGCTCTATCATTTCCAAGAGATAAATAAATCAATAAATTGAACTTTTTTCAACTGTTACCTCAAAGGTGTAAAGTGCTAATCAAGAAGCTTGATAACGTCCGTCGATAGCTCAGTTGGCAGAGCGGTGGACTGTAGAAGCGTTAAATGCGGGTATCCATAGGTCGCTGGTTCGACTCCGGCTCGACGGAAAAATATTTTTTTCTAAAAATTGGCGTCATCATTTCTAAAAACCATATTTTCAAAGTAAATTGTGTTAAATATTTAATGTAACTACGCAAATTACTGAATTTTTTTCATATCTTTCTTTTTTATTCTTATTTATTTATATTGTCTTTATTTATTGTGCATATTTATATATTCACTTTAATTCAATTTTTATTTTCTAGTTTATGCTATTGCTGAATGGAAAATTCATGTTATGCATTTTGTGTTTGCATCATTTTAAAATTAATTTTTCTCATTCGTTACAGAACATGAACAAAGGATTTTTTCAAAATGTAAAGCAACAATGACAGAAAAAAGAATTAAATGAATTTCATTCTTTTATGAAGGTTGTTAGGTGCTCGAGCGATGATGACGTACAAAAATTAAAGATGGCGATTAAGTTCTTCTCTACACACCTGCATTGCTCTATCATTTCCAAGAGATAAATAAATCAATAAATTGAACTTTTTTCAACTGTTACCTCAAAGGTGTAAAGTGCTAATCAAGAAACTTAATAACGTCCGTCGATAGCTCAGTTGGCAGAGCGGTGGACTGTAGAACCGTTAAATGCGGGTATCCATAGGTCGTTGGTTCGACTCCGGCTCGACGGAAAAATATTTTTTCCTAAAAATTGGCGTCATCATTTCTAAAAACCATATTTTCAAAGTAAATTGTGTTAAATATTTAATGTAACTACGCAAATTACTGAATTTTTTTCATATCTTTCTTTTTTATTCTTATTTATTTATATTGTCTTTATTTATTGTGCATATTTATTTATTCACTTTAATTCAATTTTTATTTTCTAGTTTATGCTATTGCTGAATGGAAAATTCATGTTATGCATTTTGTGTTTGCATCATTTTAAAATTAATTTTTCTCATTCTTTACAGAACATGAACAAAGGATTTTTTCAAAATGTAAAGCAACAATGACAGAAAAAAGAATTAAATGAATTTCATTCTTTTATGAAGGTTGTTAGGTGCTCGAACGATGATGACGTACAAAAATTAAAGATGGCGATTAAGTTCTTCTCTACACACCTGCATTGCTCTATCATTTCCAAGAGATAAATAAATCAATAAATTGAACTTCTTTCAACTGTTACCTCAAAGGTGTAAAGTGCTAATCAAGAAACTTGATAACGTCCGTCGATAGCTCAGTTGGCAGAGCGGTGGACTGTAGAAGCGTTAAATGCGGGTATCCATAGGTCGCTGGTTCGACTCCGGCTCGACGGAAAAATATTTTTTCCTAAAAATTGGCGTCATCATTTCTAAAAACCATATTTTCAAAGTAAATTGTGTTAAATATTTAATGTAACTACGCAAATTACTGAATTTTTTTCATAACTTTCTTTTTTATTCTTATTTATTTATATTGTCTTTATTTATTGTGCATATTTATTTATTCACTTTAATTCAATTTTTATTTTCTAGTTTATGCTATTGCTGAATGGAAAATTCATGTTATGCATTTTGTGTTTGCATCATTTTAAAATTAATTTTTCTCATTCTTTACAGAACATGAACAAAGGATTTTTTCAAAATGTAAAGCAACAATCACAGAAAAAAGAATTAAATGAATTTCATTCTTTTATGAAGGTTGTTAGGTGCTCGAGCGATGATGACGTGCAAAAATTAAAGATGGCGATTAAGTTCTTCTCTACACACCTGCATTGCTCTATCATTTCCAAGAGATAAAAAAATCAATAAATTGAACTTTTTTCAACTGTTACCTCAAAGGTGTAAAGTGCTAATCAAGAAACTTGATAACGTCCGTCGATAGCTCAGTTGGCAGAGCGGTGGACTGTAGAAGCGTTAAATGCGGGTATCCATAGGTCGCTGGTTCGACTCCGGCTCGACGGAAAAATATTTTTTCCTAAAAATTGGCGTCATCATTTCTAAAAACTATATTTTCAAAGTAAATTGTGTTAAATATTTAATGTAACTACGCATATTACAGAATTTTTTTCATATCTTTCTTTTTTATTCTTATTTATTTATATTGTCTTTATTTATTGTGCATATTTATTTATTCACTTTAATTCAATTTTTATTTTCTAGTTTATGCTATTGCTGAATGGAAAATTCATGTTATGCATTTTGTGTTTGCATTTTTTAAAATTAATTTTTCTCATTCTTTACAGAACATGAACAAAGGATTTTTTCAAAATGTAAAGCAACAATGACAGAAAAAAAGAATTAAATGAATTTCATTCTTTTATGAAGGTTGTTAGGTGCTCGAGCGATGATGACGTACAAAAATTAAAGATGGCGATTAAGTTCTTCTCTACACACCTGCATTGCTCTATCATTGCCAAGAGATAAATAAATCAATAAATTGAACTTTTTTCAACTGTTACCTCAAAGGTGTAAAAATCTAATCAAGAAACTTGATAACGTCCGTCGATAGCTCAGTTGGCAGAACGGTGGACTGTAGAAGCGTTAAATGCGGGTATCCATAGGTCGCTGGTTCGACTCCGGCTCGACGGAAAAATATTTTTTCCTAAAAATTGGCGTCATCATTTCTAAAAACCATATTTTCAAAGTAAATTGTGTTAAATATTTAATGTAACTACGCAAATTACTGAATTTTTTTCATATCTTTCTTTTTTATTCTAATTTATTTATATTGTCTTCATTTATTGTGCATATTTATATATTCACTTTAATTCAATTTTTATTTTCTAGTTTATGCTATTGCTGAATGGAAAATTCATGTTATGCATTTTGTGTTTGCATCATTTTAAAATTAATTTTTCTCATTCTTTACAGAACATGAACAAAGGATTTTTTCAAAATGTAAAGCAACAATGACAGAAAAAAGAATTAAATGAATTTCATTCTTTTATGAAGGTTGTTAGGTGCTCGAGCGATGATGACGTACAAAAATTAAAGATGGCGATTAAGTTCTTCTCTACACACCTGCATTGCTCTATCATTTCCAAGAGATAAATAAATCAATAAATTGAACTTTTTTCAACTGTTACCTCAAAGGTGTAAAGTGCTAATCAAGAAACTTGATAACGTCCGTCGATAGCTCAGTTGGCAGAGCGGTGGACTGTAGAAGCGTTAAATGCGGGTATCCATAGGTCGCTGGTTCGACTCCGGCTCGACGGAAAAATATTCTTTCCTAAAAATTGGCGTCATCATTTCTAAAAACCATATTTTCAAAGTAAATTGTGTTAAATATTTAATGTAACTACGCATATTACAGAATTTTTTTCATATCTTCCTTTTTTATTCTTATTTATTTATATTGTCTTTATTTATTGTGCATATTTATTTATTCACTTTAATTCAATTTTTATTTTCTAGTTTATGCTATTGCTGAATGGAAAATTCATGTTATGCATTTTGTGTTTGCATTTTGTGTTTGCATTTTTTAAAATTAATTTTTCTCATTCTTTACAGAACATGAACAAAGGATTTTTTCAAAATGTAAAGCAACAATGACAGAAAAAAGAATTAAATGAATTTCATTCTTTTATGAAGGTTGTTAGGTGCTCGAGCGATGATGACGTGCAAAAATTAAAGATGGCGATTAAGTTCTTCTCTACACACCTGCATTGCTCTATCATTTCCAAGAGATAAATAAATCAATAAATTGAACTTTTTTCAACTGTTACCTCAAAGGTGTAAAGTGCTAATCAAGAAACTTGATAACGTCCGTCGATAGCTCAGTTGGCAGAGCGGTGGACTGTAGAAGCGTTAAATGCGGGTATCCATAGGTCGCTGGTTCGACTACGGCTCGACGGAAAAATATTTTTTCCTAAAAATTGGCGTCATCATTTCTAAAAACCATATTTTCAAAGTAAATTGTGTTAAATATTTAATGTAACTACGCAAATTACTGAATTTTTTTCATATCTTTCTTTTTTATTCTTATTTATTTATATTGTCTTCATTTATTGTGCATATTTATATATTCACTTTAATTCAATTTTTATTTTCTAGTTTATGCTATTGCTGAATGGAAAATTCATGTTATGCATTTTGTGTTTGCATCATTTTAAAATTAATTTTTCTCATTCTTTACAGAACATGAACAAAGGATTTTTTCAAAATGTAAAGCAACAATGACAGAAAAAAGAATTAAATGAATTTCATTCTTTTATGAAGGTTGTTAGGTGCTCGAGCGATGATGACGTACAAAAATTAAAGATGGCGATTAAGTTCTTCTCTACACACCTGCATTGCTCTATCATTTCCAAGAGATAAATAAATCAATAAATTGAACTTTTTTCAACTGTTACCTCAAAGGTGTAAAGTGCTAATCAAGAAACTTGATAACGTCCGTCGATAGCTCAGTTGGCAGAGCGGTGGACTGTAGAAGCGTTAAATGCGGGTATCCATAGGTCGCTGGTTCGACTCCGGCTCGACGGAAAAATATTTTTTCCTAAAAATTGGCGTCATCATTTCTAAAAACCATATTTTCAAAGTAAATTGTGTTAAATATTTAATGTAACTACGCATATTACAGAATTTTTTTCATATCTTCCTTTTTTATTCTTATTTATTTATATTGTCTTTATTTATTGTGCATATTTATTTATTCACTTTAATTCAATTTTTATTTTCTAGTTTATGCTATTGCTGAATGGAAAATTCATGTTATGCATTTTGTGTTTGCATTTTGTGTTTGCATTTTTTAAAATTAATTTTTCTCATTCTTTACAGAACATGAACAAAGGATTTTTTCAAAATGTAAAGCAACAATGACAGAAAAAAGAATTAAATGAATTTCATTCTTTTATGAAGGTTGTTAGGTGCTCGAGCGATGATGACGTGCAAAAATTAAAGATGGCGATTAAGTTCTTCTCTACACACCTGCATTGCTCTATCATTTCCAAGAGATAAATAAATCAATAAATTGAACTTTTTTCAACTGTTACCTCAAAGGTGTAAAGTGCTAATCAAGAAACTTGATAACGTCCGTCGATAGCTCAGTTGGCAGAGCGGTGGACTGTAGAAGCGTTAAATGCGGGTATCCATAGGTCGCTGGTTCGACTACGGCTCGACGGAAAAATATTTTTTCCTAAAAATTGGCGTCATCATTTCTAAAAACCATATTTTCAAAGTAAATTGTGTTAAATATTTAATGTAACTACGCAAATTACTGAATTTTTTTCATATCTTTCTTTTTTATTCTTATTTATTTATATTGTCTTCATTTATTGTGCATATTTATATATTCACTTTAATTCAATTTTTATTTTCTAGTTTATGCTATTGCTGAATGGAAAATTCATGTTATGCATTTTGTGTTTGCATCATTTTAAAATTAATTTTTCTCATTCTTTACAGAACATGAACAAAGGATTTTTTCAAAATGTAAAGCAACAATGACAGAAAAAAGAATTAAATGAATTTCATTCTTTTATGAAGGTTGTTAGGTGCTCGAGCGATGATGACGTACAAAAATTAAAGATGGCGATTAAGTTCTTCTCTACACACCTGCATTGCTCTATCATTTCCAAGAGATAAATAAATCAATAAATTGAACTTTTTTCAACTGTTACCTCAAAGGTGTAAAGTGCTAATCAAGAATCTTGATAACGTCCGTCGGTAGCTCAGTTGGCAGAGCGGTGGACTGTAGAAGCGTTAAATGCGGGTATCCATAGGTCGCTGGTTCGACTCCGGCTCGACGGAAAAATATTTTTTCCTAAAAATTGGCATCATCATTTCTAAAAACCATATTTTCAAAGTAAATTGTGTTAAATATTTAATGTAACTACGCAAATTACTGAATTTTTTTCATAACTTTCTTTTTTATTCTTATTTATTTATATTGTCTTTATTTATTGTGCATATTTATTTATTCACTTTAATTCAATTTTTATTTTCTAGTTTATGCTATTGCTGAATGGGTTGGGTTGGGTTGATTATTGACGGCCAATTATCTACACATGGGATATAGGCCCGGGGGGAGTGCCCTTCGTGGGGGTCTTTCTAAGGGAACCTAACCCGTATTTACGCATGGAAAAATCCACGGCTCGAAGAAAACCACGAAAACTCCGAACGATTAGGCCGACGGGCGCGAATGGGTTCGAACCCAGCACCTCCCGTCTACCAGCTTCGAGAGCACAACCTCTCAGCCACTGGTGGGGCCTATTGCTGAATGGAAAATTCATGTTATGCATTTTGTGTTTGCATCATTTTAAAATTAATTTTTCTCATTCTTTACAGAACATGAACAAAGGATTTTTTCAAAATGTAAAGCAACAATCACAGAAAAAAGAATTAAATGAATTTCATTCTTTTATGAAGGTTGTTAGGTGCTCGAGCGATGATGACGTACAAAAATTAAAGATGGCGATTAAGTTCTTCTCTACACACCTGCATTGCTCTATCATTTCCAAGAGATAAATAAATCAATAAATTGAACTTTTTTCAACTGTTACCTCAAAGGTGTAAAGTGCTAATCAAGAAACTTGATAACGTCCGTCGATAGCTCAGTTGGCAGAGCGGTGGACTGTAGAAGCGTTAAATGCGGGTATCCATAGGTCGCTGGTTCGACTCCGGCTCGACGGAAAAATATTTTTTTCTAAAAATTGGCGTCATCATTTCTAAAAACCATATTTTCAAAGTAAATTGTGTTAAATATTTAATGTAACTACGCAAATTACTGAATTTTTTTCATATCTTTCTTTTTTATTCTTATTTATTTATATTGTCTTTATTTATTGTGCATATTTATATATTCACTTTAATTCAATTTTTATTTTCTAGTTTATGCTATTGCTGAATGGAAAATTCATGTTATGCATTTTGTGTTTGCATCATTTTAAAATTAATTTTTCTCATTCTTTACAGAACATGAACAGGTTCGATCCCAATCGCGCCCGTCGGCCTAATCGTTCGGAGTTTTCGTGGTTTTCTTCGAGCCGTGGATTTATCCATGCGTAAATACGGATTATGTTCCCTTAGAAAGCCCCCCACGAAGGGCACTCCCCCTCGGGCCTATATCCCTAGTGTAGATAATTGGCCGTCAATAATCAACCCAACCCAGAACATGAACAAAGGATTTTTTCAAAATGTAAAGCAACAATGACAGAAAAAAGAATTAAATGAATTTCATTCTTTTATGAAGGTTGTTAGGTGCTCGAGCGATGATGACGTACAAAAATTAAAGATGGCGATTAAGTTCTTCTCTACACACCTGCATTGCTCTATCATTTCCAAGAGATAAATAAATCAATAAATTGAACTTTTTTCAACTGTTACCTCAAACGTGTAAAGTGCTAATCAAGAAACTTGATAATGTCCGTCGATAGCTTAGTTGGCAGAGCGGTGGACTGTAGAAGCGTTAAATGCGGGTATCCATAGGTCGCTGGTTCGACTCCGGCTCGACGGAAAAATATTTTTTCCTAAAAATTGGCGTCATCATTTTTAAAAACCATATTTTCAAAGTAAATTGTGTTAAATATTTAATGTAACTACGCAAATTACTGAATTTTTTTCATATCTTTCTTTTTTATTCTTATTTATTTATATTGTCTTTATTTATTGTGCATATTTATTTATTCACTTTAATTCAATTTTTATTTTCTAGTTTATGCTATTGCTGAATGGAAAATTCATGTTATGCATTTTGTGTTTGCATCATTTTAAAATTAATTTTTCTCATTCTTTACAGAACATGAACAAAGGATTTTTTCAAAATGTAAAGCAACAATGACAGAAAAAAGAATTAAATGAATTTCATTCTTTTATGAAGGTTGTTAGGTGCTCGAGCGATGATGACGTACAAATATTAAAGATGGCGATTAAGTTCTTCTCTACACACCTGCATTGCTCTATCATTTCCAAGAGATAAATAAATCAATAAATTGAACTTTTTTCAACTGTTACCTCAAAGGTGTAAAGTGCTAATCAAGAAGCTTGATAACGTCCGTCGATAGCTCAGTTGGCAGAGCGGTGGACTGTAGAAGCGTTAAATGCGGGTATCCATAGGTCGCTGGTTCGACTCCGGCTCGACGGAAAAATATTTTTTTCTAAAAATTGGCGTCATCATTTCTAAAAACCATATTTTCAAAGTAAATTGTGTTAAATATTTAATGTAACTACGCAAATTACTGAATTTTTTTCATATCTTTCTTTTTTATTCTTATTTATTTATATTGTCTTTATTTATTGTGCATATTTATATATTCACTTTAATTCAATTTTTATTTTCTAGTTTATGCTATTGCTGAATGGAAAATTCATGTTATGCATTTTGTGTTTGCATCATTTTAAAATTAATTTTTCTCATTCGTTACAGAACATGAACAAAGGATTTTTTCAAAATGTAAAGCAACAATGACAGAAAAAAGAATTAAATGAATTTCATTCTTTTATGAAGGTTGTTAGGTGCTCGAGCGATGATGACGTACAAAAATTAAAGATGGCGATTAAGTTCTTCTCTACACACCTGCATTGCTCTATCATTTCCAAGAGATAAATAAATCAATAAATTGAACTTTTTTCAACTGTTACCTCAAAGGTGTAAAGTGCTAATCAAGAAACTTAATAACGTCCGTCGATAGCTCAGTTGGCAGAGCGGTGGACTGTAGAACCGTTAAATGCGGGTATCCATAGGTCGTTGGTTCGACTCCGGCTCGACGGAAAAATATTTTTTCCTAAAAATTGGCGTCATCATTTCTAAAAACCATATTTTCAAAGTAAATTGTGTTAAATATTTAATGTAACTACGCAAATTACTGAATTTTTTTCATATCTTTCTTTTTTATTCTTATTTATTTATATTGTCTTTATTTATTGTGCATATTTATTTATTCACTTTAATTCAATTTTTATTTTCTAGTTTATGCTATTGCTGAATGGAAAATTCATGTTATGCATTTTGTGTTTGCATCATTTTAAAATTAATTTTTCTCATTCTTTACAGAACATGAACAAAGGATTTTTTCAAAATGTAAAGCAACAATGACAGAAAAAAGAATTAAATGAATTTCATTCTTTTATGAAGGTTGTTAGGTGCTCGAACGATGATGACGTACAAAAATTAAAGATGGCGATTAAGTTCTTCTCTACACACCTGCATTGCTCTATCATTTCCAAGAGATAAATAAATCAATAAATTGAACTTCTTTCAACTGTTACCTCAAAGGTGTAAAGTGCTAATCAAGAAACTTGATAACGTCCGTCGATAGCTCAGTTGGCAGAGCGGTGGACTGTAGAAGCGTTAAATGCGGGTATCCATAGGTCGCTGGTTCGACTCCGGCTCGACGGAAAAATATTTTTTCCTAAAAATTGGCGTCATCATTTCTAAAAACCATATTTTCAAAGTAAATTGTGTTAAATATTTAATGTAACTACGCAAATTACTGAATTTTTTTCATAACTTTCTTTTTTATTCTTATTTATTTATATTGTCTTTATTTATTGTGCATATTTATTTATTCACTTTAATTCAATTTTTATTTTCTAGTTTATGCTATTGCTGAATGGAAAATTCATGTTATGCATTTTGTGTTTGCATCATTTTAAAATTAATTTTTCTCATTCTTTACAGAACATGAACAAAGGATTTTTTCAAAATGTAAAGCAACAATCACAGAAAAAAGAATTAAATGAATTTCATTCTTTTATGAAGGTTGTTAGGTGCTCGAGCGATGATGACGTGCAAAAATTAAAGATGGCGATTAAGTTCTTCTCTACACACCTGCATTGCTCTATCATTTCCAAGAGATAAAAAAATCAATAAATTGAACTTTTTTCAACTGTTACCTCAAAGGTGTAAAGTGCTAATCAAGAAACTTGATAACGTCCGTCGATAGCTCAGTTGGCAGAGCGGTGGACTGTAGAAGCGTTAAATGCGGGTATCCATAGGTCGCTGGTTCGACTCCGGCTCGACGGAAAAATATTTTTTCCTAAAAATTGGCGTCATCATTTCTAAAAACTATATTTTCAAAGTAAATTGTGTTAAATATTTAATGTAACTACGCATATTACAGAATTTTTTTCATATCTTTCTTTTTTATTCTTATTTATTTATATTGTCTTTATTTATTGTGCATATTTATTTATTCACTTTAATTCAATTTTTATTTTCTAGTTTATGCTATTGCTGAATGGAAAATTCATGTTATGCATTTTGTGTTTGCATTTTTTAAAATTAATTTTTCTCATTCTTTACAGAACATGAACAAAGGATTTTTTCAAAATGTAAAGCAACAATGACAGAAAAAAAGAATTAAATGAATTTCATTCTTTTATGAAGGTTGTTAGGTGCTCGAGCGATGATGACGTACAAAAATTAAAGATGGCGATTAAGTTCTTCTCTACACACCTGCATTGCTCTATCATTGCCAAGAGATAAATAAATCAATAAATTGAACTTTTTTCAACTGTTACCTCAAAGGTGTAAAAATCTAATCAAGAAACTTGATAACGTCCGTCGATAGCTCAGTTGGCAGAACGGTGGACTGTAGAAGCGTTAAATGCGGGTATCCATAGGTCGCTGGTTCGACTCCGGCTCGACGGAAAAATATTTTTTCCTAAAAATTGGCGTCATCATTTCTAAAAACCATATTTTCAAAGTAAATTGTGTTAAATATTTAATGTAACTACGCAAATTACTGAATTTTTTTCATATCTTTCTTTTTTATTCTAATTTATTTATATTGTCTTCATTTATTGTGCATATTTATATATTCACTTTAATTCAATTTTTATTTTCTAGTTTATGCTATTGCTGAATGGAAAATTCATGTTATGCATTTTGTGTTTGCATCATTTTAAAATTAATTTTTCTCATTCTTTACAGAACATGAACAAAGGATTTTTTCAAAATGTAAAGCAACAATGACAGAAAAAAGAATTAAATGAATTTCATTCTTTTATGAAGGTTGTTAGGTGCTCGAGCGATGATGACGTACAAAAATTAAAGATGGCGATTAAGTTCTTCTCTACACACCTGCATTGCTCTATCATTTCCAAGAGATAAATAAATCAATAAATTGAACTTTTTTCAACTGTTACCTCAAAGGTGTAAAGTGCTAATCAAGAAACTTGATAACGTCCGTCGATAGCTCAGTTGGCAGAGCGGTGGACTGTAGAAGCGTTAAATGCGGGTATCCATAGGTCGCTGGTTCGACTCCGGCTCGACGGAAAAATATTTTTTCCTAAAAATTGGCGTCATCATTTCTAAAAACCATATTTTCAAAGTAAATTGTGTTAAATATTTAATGTAACTACGCATATTACAGAATTTTTTTCATATCTTCCTTTTTTATTCTTATTTATTTATATTGTCTTTATTTATTGTGCATATTTATTTATTCACTTTAATTCAATTTTTATTTTCTAGTTTATGCTATTGCTGAATGGAAAATTCATGTTATGCATTTTGTGTTTGCATTTTGTGTTTGCATTTTTTAAAATTAATTTTTCTCATTCTTTACAGAACATGAACAAAGGATTTTTTCAAAATGTAAAGCAACAATGACAGAAAAAAGAATTAAATGAATTTCATTCTTTTATGAAGGTTGTTAGGTGCTCGAGCGATGATGACGTGCAAAAATTAAAGATGGCGATTAAGTTCTTCTCTACACACCTGCATTGCTCTATCATTTCCAAGAGATAAATAAATCAATAAATTGAACTTTTTTCAACTGTTACCTCAAAGGTGTAAAGTGCTAATCAAGAAACTTGATAACGTCCGTCGGTAGCTCAGTTGGCAGAGCGGTGGACTGTAGAAGCGTTAAATGCGGGTATCCATAGGTCGCTGGTTCGACTCCGGCTCGACGGAAAAATATTTTTTCCTAAAAATTGGCATCATCATTTCTAAAAACCATATTTTCAAAGTAAATTGTGTTAAATATTTAATGTAACTACGCAAATTACTGAATTTTTTTCATAACTTTCTTTTTTATTCTTATTTATTTATATTGTCTTTATTTATTGTGCATATTTATTTATTCACTTTAATTCAATTTTTATTTTCTAGTTTATGCTATTGCTGAATGGAAAATTCATGTTATGCATTTTGTGTTTGCATTTTGTGTTTGCATTTTTTAAAATTAATTTTTCTCATTCTTTACAGAACATGAACAAAGGATTTTTTCAAAATGTAAAGCAACAATGACAGAAAAAAGAATTAAATGAATTTCATTCTTTTATGAAGGTTGTTAGGTGCTCGAGCGATGATGACGTACAAAAATTAAAGATGGCGATTAAGTTCTTCTCTACACACCTGCATTGCTCTATCATTTCCAAGAGATAAATAAATCAATAAATTGAACTTTTTTCAACTGTTACCTCAAAGGTGTAAAGTGCTAATCAAGAAACTTGATAACGTCCGTCGGTAGCTCAGTTGGCAGAGCGGTGGACTGTAGAAGCGTTAAATGCGGGTATCCATAGGTCGCTGGTTCGACTCCGGCTCGACGGAAAAATATTTTTTCCTAAAAATTGGCATCATCATTTCTAAAAACCATATTTTCAAAGTAAATTGTGTTAAATATTTAATGTAACTACGCAAATTACTGAATTTTTTTCATAACTTTCTTTTTTATTCTTATTTATTTATATTGTCTTTATTTATTGTGCATATTTATTTATTCACTTTAATTCAATTTTTATTTTCTAGTTTATGCTATTGCTGAATGGAAAATTCATGTTATGCATTTTGTTTTTGCATCATTTTAAAATTAATTTTTCTCATTCTTTACAGAACATGAACAAAGGATTTTTTCAAAATGTAAAGCAACAATGACAGAAAAAAGAATTAAATGAATTTCATTCTTTTATGAAGGTTGTTAGGTGCTCGAGCGATGATGACGTACAAAAATTAAAGATGGCGATTAAGTTCTTCTCTACACACCTGCATTGCTCTATCATTTCCAAGAGATAAATAAATCAATAAATTGAACTTTTTTCAACTGTTACCTCAAAGGTGTAAAGTGCTAATCAAGAAGCTTGGTAACGTCCGTCGATAGCTCAGTTGGCAGAGCGGTGGACTGTAGAAGCGTTAAATGCGGGTATCCATAGGTCGCTGGTTCGACTCCGGCTCGACGGAAAAATATTTTTTCCTAAAAATTGGCGTCATCATTTCTAAAAACCATATTTTCAAAGTAAATTGTGTTAAATATTTAATGTAACTACGCAAATTACTGAATTTTTTTCATAACTTTCTTTTTTATTCTTATTTATTTATATTGTCTTTATTTATTGTGCATATTTATTTATTCACTTTAATTCAATTTTTATTTTCTAGTTTATGCTATTGCTGAATGGGTTGGGTTGGGTTGATTATTGACGGCCAATTATCTACACATGGGATATAGGCCCGGGGGGAGTGCCCTTCGTGGGGGTCTTTCTAAGGGAACCTAACCCGTATTTACGCATGGAAAAATCCACGGCTCGAAGAAAACCACGAAAACTCCGAACGATTAGGCCGACGGGCGCGAATGGGTTCGAACCCAGCACCTCCCGTCTACCAGCTTCGAGAGCACAACCTCTCAGCCACTGGTGGGACCTATTGCTGAATGGAAAATTCATGTTATGCATTTTGTGTTTGCATCATTTTAAAATTAATTTTTCTCATTCTTTACAGAACATGAACAAAGGATTTTTTCAAAATGTAAAGCAACAATCACAGAAAAAAGAATTAAATGAATTTCATTCTTTTATGAAGGTTGTTAGGTGCTCGAGCGATGATGACGTACAAAAATTAAAGATGGCGATTAAGTTCTTCTCTACACACCTGCATTGCTCTATCATTTCCAAGAGATAAATAAATCAATAAATTGAACTTTTTTCAACTGTTACCTCAAAGGTGTAAAGTGCTAATCAAGAAACTTGATAACGTCCGTCGATAGCTCAGTTGGCAGAGCGGTGGACTGTAGAAGCGTTAAATGCGGGTATCCATAGGTCGCTGGTTCGACTCCGGCTCGACGGAAAAATATTTTTTCCTAAAAATTGGCGTCATCATTTCTAAAAACCATATTTTCAAAGTAAATTGTGTTAAATATTTAATGTAACTACGCAAATTACTGAATTTTTTTCATAACTTTCTTTTTTATTCTTATTTATTTATATTGTCTTTATTTATTGTGCTATTTATTTATTCACTTTAATTCAATTTTTATTTTCTAGTTTATGCTATTGCTGAATGGAAAATTCATGTTATGCATTTTGTGTTTGCATCATTTTAAAATTAATTTTTCTCATTCTTTACAGAACATGAACAAAGGAATTTTTCAAAATGTAAAGCAACAATGAGAGAAAAAAGAATTAAATGAATTTCATTCTTTTATGAAGGTTGTTAGGTGCTCGAGCGATGATGACGTACAAAAATTAAAGATGGCGATTAAGTTCTTCTCTACACACCTGCATTGCTCTATCATTTCCAAGAGATAAATAAATCAATAAATTGAACTTTTTTCAACTGTTACCTCAAAGGTGTAAAGTGCTAATCAAGAAACTTGATAACGTCCGTCGATAGCTCAGTTGGCAGAGCGGTGGACTGTAGAAGCGTTAAATGCGGGTATCCATAGGTCTCCGGCTCGACGGAAAAATATTTTTTCCTAAAAATTGGGTTGGGTTGGGTTGATTATTGACGGCCAATTATCTACACTTGGGATATAGGCCCGGGGGGAGTGCCCTTCGTGGGGGTCTTTCTAAGGGAACCTAACCCGTATTTACGCATGGATAAATCCACGGCTCGAAGAAAACCACGAAAACTCCGAACGATTAGGCCGACGGGCGCGATTGGGATCGAACCCAGCACCTCCCGTCTACCAGCTTCGAGAGCACAACCTCTCAGCCACTCCTAAAAATTGGCGTCATCATTTCTAAAAACCATATTTTCAAAGTAAATTGTGTTAAATATTTAATGTAACTACGCATATTACAGAATTTTTTTCATATCTTCCTTTTTTATTCTTATTTATTTATATTGTCTTTATTTATTGTGCATATTTATTTATTCACTTTAATTCAATTTTTATTTTCTAGTTTATGCTATTGCTGAATGGAAAATTCATGTTATGCATTTTGTGTTTGCATTTTGTGTTTGCATTTTTTAAAATTAATTTTTCTCATTCTTTACAGAACATGAACAAAGGATTTTTTCAAAATGTAAAGCAACAATGACAGAAAAAAGAATTAAATGAATTTCATTCTTTTATGAAGGTTGTTAGGTGCTCGAACGATGATGACGTACAAAAATTAAAGATGGCGATTAAGTTCTTCTCTACACACCTGCATTGCTCTATCATTTCCAAGAGATAAATAAATCAATAAATTGAACTTTTTTCAACTGTTACCTCAAAGGTGTAAAGTGCTAATCAAGAAACTTGATAACGTCCGTCGATAGCTCAGTTGGCAGAGCGGTGGACTGTAGAAGCGTTAAATGCGGGTATCCATAGGTCGCTGGTTCGACTCCGGCTCGACGGAAAAATATTTTTTCCTAAAAATTGGCGTCATCATTTCTAAAAACCATATTTTCAAAGTAAATTGTGTTAAATATTTAATGTAACTACGCAAATTACTGAATTTTTTTCATAACTTTCTTTTTTATTCTTATTTATTTATATTGTCTTTATTTATTGTGCATATTTATTTATTCACTTTAATTCAATTTTTATTTTCTAGTTTATGCTATTGCTGAATGGAAAATTCATGTTATGCATTTTGTGTTTGCATCATTTTAAAATTAATATTTCTCATTCTTTACAGAACATGAACAAAGGATTTTTTCAAAATGTAAAGCAACAATGACAGAAAAAAGAATTAAATGAATTTCATTCTTTTATGAAGGTTGTTAGGTGCTCGAGCGATGATGACGTACAAAAATTAAAGATGGCGATTAAGTTCTTCTCTACACACCTGCATTGCTCTATCATTTCCAAGAGATAAATAAATCAATAAATTGAACTTTTTTCAAATGTTACCTCAAAGGTGTAAAGTGCTAATCAAGAAACTTGATAACGTCCGTCGATAGCTCAGTTGGCAGAACGGTGGACTGTAGAAGCGTTAAATGCGGGTATCCATAGGTCGCTGGTTCGACTCCGGCTCGACGGAAAAATATTTTTTCCTAAAAATTGGCGTCATCATTTCTAAAAACCATATTTTCAAAGTAAATTGTGTTAAATATTTAATGTAACGACGCAAATTACAGAATTTTTTTCATATCTTTCTTTTTTATTCTTATTTATTTATATTGTCTTTATTTATTGTGCATATTTATTTATTCACTTTAATTCAATTTTTATTTTCTAGTTTATGCTATTGCTGAATGGAAAATTCATGTTATGCATTTTGTGTTTGCATTTTTTAAAATTAATTTTTCTCATTCTTTACAGAACATGAACAAAGGATTTTTTCAAAATGTAAAGCAACAATGACAGAAAAAAGAATTAAATGAATTTCATTCTTTTATGAAGGTTGTTAGGTGCTCGAGCGATG
The DNA here is from genome assembly GCA_963931845.1 of Maratus michaelseni. NCBI lineage: Eukaryota > Metazoa > Arthropoda > Arachnida > Araneae > Salticidae > Maratus > Maratus michaelseni. The sequence continues at coordinate 172,379,007 of OZ007596.1, read as the reverse complement.
ATGACGTACAAAAATTAAAGATGGCGAAAAAGTTCTTCTCTACACACCTGCATTGCTCTATCATTTCCAAGAGATAAATAAATCAATAAATTGAACTTTTTTCAACTGTTACCTCAAAGGTGTAAAGTGCTAATCAAGAAACGTGATAACGTCCGTCGATAGCTCAGTTGGCAGAGCGGTGGACTGTAGAAGCGTTAAATGCGGGTATCCATAGGTCGCTGGTTCGACTCCGGCTCGACGGAAAAATTTTTTTTCCTAAAAATTGGCGTCATCATTTCTAAAAACCATATTTTCAAAGTAAATTGTGTTAAATATTTAATGTAACTACGCAAATTACTGAATTTTTTTCATATCTTTCTTTTTTTATTCTTATTTATTTATATTGTCTTTATTTATTGTGCATATTTATTTATTCACTTTAATTCAATTTTTATTTTCTAGTTTATGCTATTGCTGAATGGAAAATTCATGTTATGCATTTTGTGTTTGCATCATTTTAAAATTAATTTTTCTAATTCTTTACAGAACATGAACAAAGGATTTTTTCAAAATGTAAAGCAACAATGACAGAAAAAAGAATTAAATGAATTTCATTCTTTTATGAAGGTTGGTGGTTCTCGAGCGATGATGGCGTACAAAAATTAAAGATGGCGATTAAGTTCTTCTCTACACACCTGCATTGCTCTATCATTTCCAAGAGATAAATAAATCAATAAATTGAACTTTTTTCAACTGTTACCTCAAAGGTGTAAAGTGCTAATCAAGAAACTTGATAACGTCCGTCGATAGCTCAGTTGGCAGAGCGGTGGACTGTAGAAGCGTTCAATGCGGGTATCCATAGGTCGCTGGTTCGACTCCGGCTCGACGGAAAAATGTTTTTTCCTAAAAATTGGCGTCATCATTTCTAAAAACCATATTTTCAAAGTAAATTGTGTTAAATATTTAATGTAACTACGCAAATTACTGAATTTTTTTCATATCTTTCTTTTTTATTCTTATTTATTTATATTGTCTTTATTTATTGTGCATATTTATTTATTCACTTTAATTCAATTTTTATTTTCTAGTTTATGCTATTGCTGAATGGAAAATTCATGTTATGCATTTTGTGTTTGCATCATTTTAAAATTAATTTTTCTCATTCTTTACAGAACATGAACAAAGGATTTTTTCAAAATGTAAAGCAACAATGACAGAAAAAAGAATTAAATGAATTTCATTCTTTTATGAAGGTTTGTAGGTGCTCGAACAATGATGACGTACAAAAATTAAAGATGGCGATTAAGTTCTTCTCTACACACCTGCATTGCTCTATCATTTCCAAGAGAAAAATAAATCAATAAATTGAACTTTTTTCAACTGTTACCTCAAAGGTGTAAAGTGCTAATCAAAAAACTTGATAACGTCCGTCGATAGCTCAGTTGGCAGAGCGGTGGACTGTAGAAGCGTTAATGCGGGTATCCAAAGGTCGCTGGTTCGACTCCGGCTCGACGGAAAAATATTTTTTCCTAAAAATTGGCGTCATCATTTCTAAAAACCATATTTTCAAAGTAAATTGTGTTAAATATTTAATGTAACTACGCAAATTACTGAATTTTTTTCATAACTTTCTTTTTTATTCTTATTTATTTATATTGTCTTTATTTATTGTGCATATTTATTTATTCACTTTAATTCAATTTTTATTTTCTAGTTTATGCTATTGCTGAATGGAAAATTCATGTTATGCATTTTGTGTTTGCATCATTTTAAAATTAATTTTTCTCATTCTTTACAGAACATGAACAAAGGATTTTTTCAAAATGTAAAGCAACAATGACAGAAAAAAGAATTAAATGAATTTCATTCTTTTATGAAGGTTGTTAGGTGCTCGAGCGATGATGACGTACAAAAATTAAAGATGGCGATTAAGTTCTTCTCTACACACCTGCATTGCTCTATCATTTCCAAGAGATAAATAAATCAATAAATTGAACTTTTTTCAAATGTTACCTCAAAGGTGTAAAGTGCTAATCAAGAAACTTGATAACGTCCGTCGATAGCTCAGTTGGCAGAACGGTGGACTGTAGAAGCGTTAAATGCGGGTATCCATAGGTCGCTGGTTCGACTACGGCTCGACGGAAAAATATTTTTTCCTAAAAATTGGCGTCATCATTTCTAAAAACCATATTTTCAAAGTAAATTGTGTTAAATATTTAATGTAACGACGCAAATTACAGAATTTTTTTCATATCTTTCTTTTTTATTCTTATTTATTTATATTGTCTTTATTTATTGTGCATATTTATTTATTCACTTTAATTCAATTTTTATTTTCTAGTTTATGCTATTGCTGAATGGAAAATTCATGTTATGCATTTTGTGTTTGCATTTTTTAAAATTAATTTTTCTCATTCTTTACAGAACATGAACAAAGGATTTTTTCAAAATGTATAAAGATGACGATTAAGTTCTTCTCTACACACCAGCATTGCTGTATCATTTCCAAGAGATAAATAAATCAATAAATTGAACTTTTTTCAACTGTTACCTCAAAGGTGTAAAGTGCTAATCAAGAATCTTGATAACGTCCGTCGATAGCTCAGTTGGCAGAGCGGTGGACTGTAGAAGCGTTAAAAGCAGGTATCCATAGGTCGCTGGTTCTTCTCCGGCTCGACGAATAATTTTTTTTGCCTAAAAATTGGTGCGAACATTTCTAAATTTTACAATACTATCATCATTAGTTCATCGAGTAGACAAGAAGCCATATTTTCGAAGAAAAATTGTATCAAATATCTGACGTAAACATGCAGTTTTCTTAAATTTTTTTATATCTTTCTTTTTTATTCGTATTTAATTCTATTGTCTTACTTTATTTTGAATATTTATTTATTTACTTTATTTCGATTTTTCTTTTAATTTATGCTCTTGCTGAAAGGAAAATTTCACTTACATGTTTTGAGCTTGCATCATTTAAAAATTAAAATTTTCTTAATTTTTACTGAACATAACCAAAGGATTTTTTTTCAAAACGTTAAAAAACAATGAATAAAAATATTAAATGAAATTTTTTTAAATATAAGAATGGGTACATGATGGAGTGATGATGACGTACTAAAATTAAAGTTGGAAATAAAGTTCTTTCTCAGCACACCAGCATCGCTGTTACCATTTACAAGAGATAAATGAATCGGTCGAATAGCAGTATAACTCGTGCTGAAAGGATTCCGTACATTAAATTATTAATTACTATTTATTAAATAATAAACTCTTACTCGTTTTTCATGATTTTAGTTTCAGTCTATATTATTTCGAACTATATATCCTACATGATATGTAAACAGAATTATTTTTAAAGTAACTTAATTATTATTTTGGCTAATTACCGACAATTTTTTTTCGAAAATCATTATCAACCAACCTTGGATGTTTCTGCGTCTGCAGATTTTTCGAGCCCCCGTCAACGCCCTCCGCTGACCTGCGTAATAGGTTTGTCAGCAACGGAAAAAGGCGTTTTTCTCAAAAATTATGTTACCTAGGAAAATCACTATAGTGGCCCATCAAGGTTGAAATAAACTTCTACTACCCCTAATTTTTTCATAATTTTAGTTTCAGCAATTTAGGAAATTGAATGGAGGTGGGGGGGGGGGTAGAACATATTTTTGCAATGCATTTTCGACGATATCTCTGAAAATATAATACCTAAAATTAAAAGAAATATGTTTTTGAGTTCGGTATTACGAGATTTTTCACAAGATACCCCACCCGATATTCAAAAATATTTTTTTTTCAAGTAACTTAATTAGCCCCTTAATATATTTGTAAATGAGTAATAATTTGAAAATATGTGGGTAAGAAGACTTTATCAATTTGAAAATTTTGAACTTTCCACGTCCCATAGTTTACGAGAAAATAGGGCTCTGACAGACGGATGGACAGACACAGGAGTGATCATATAATGGTTCCATTTTTAGTTTTTAGGAGGGAATCGTGTATCCCAAGTGTAGATAATTGGCCGTGAATAATCAACCCAACCCAACCCAACCCAACCCAACCCAGTAGGGAATCGTAATTTAAAAAAATGAACTCCATTCAACTGTTGCTTCAACAGAGAAGGGCCAATTGAGACTCTTTTGTCGACCGTCGATAGCTCAGTTGGCAGAGCGGTGGACTGTAGAAGCGTTAAATGCGGGTATCCGTAGGTCGCTGCTTCGACTCCGACTCGACGGAAAAATAGTTTTTCCTAAAAATTGGCGTCACCATTTCTGAAAACCATATTTTCAAAGTAAATTGTGTTAAATATTTAATGTAACTACGCAAATTACTGAATTTTCTTCATATCTTTCTTTTTTATTCTTATTTATTTATATTGTCTTTATTTATTGTGAATATTTATTTATTCACTTTAATTCAATTTTTATTTTCTAGTTTTTGCTTTTGCTGAATGGAAAATTCCCGTTATGCATTTTGTGTTTGCATCATTTTAAAATTCAATTTTTCTCATTCTTTACAGAACATGAACAAAGGATTTTTTCAAAATGTAAAGCAACAATGACAGAAAAAAGAATTAAATTAATTTCATTCTTTTATGAAGGTTGTTAGGTGCTCGAGCGATGATGACGTACAAAAATTAAAGATGGCAATTAAGTTCTTCTCTACACACCAGCATTGCTGTATCATTTCCAGGAGATAAATAAATCAATAAATTGAACTTTTTTCAACTGTTACTTCAAAGGTGTAAAGTGCTAATCAAGAAACTTGATAACGTCCGTGGATAGCTCAGTTGGCAGAGTTGGTGGACTGTAGAAGCGTTAAAAGCAGGTGTTCATAGGTTGCTGGTTCGACTCCGGCTCGACGGATAATTTTTTTTGCCTAAAAATTGGTGCGAACATTTCTAAATTTTACAATACTATCATCATTAGTTCATCGAGTAGACAAGAAGCCATATTTTCGAAGAAAAAATGTATCAAATATCTGACGTAAACATGCAGTTTATTTAATTCTATTGTCTTACTTTATTTTGAATATTTATATCTTTACTTTATTTCGATTTTTCTTTTAATTTATGCTCTTGCTGAAAGGAAAGTTTCACTTACATGTTTTGAGCTTGCATCATTTAAAAATTCAATTTTTCTGAATTTTTACTGAACATAACCAAATGATTTTTTTTTCAAAACGTTAAAAATCAATGAATAAAAATATTTAAATGACATTTTTTTAATATAAGGATGGGTACATGATGGAGTGATGATGACGTACTAAAATTGAATTTGGAAATAAAGCTCCTTCTCAGCACACCAGCATCGCTGTGTCATTTACAAGAGATAAATGAATCGGTGAAGTACCAGTATAAACTCGTGCTGAAAGGATTCCGTACATTAAATTATTAATTACTATTTATTAAGTAATAAACTCTTACTAACCCTAATATTTTCATGTGGCTGAGAGGTTGTGCTCTCGAAGCTGGTAGACGGGAGGTGCTGAGTTCGATCCCAATCGCGCCCGTCGGCCTAATCTTTCGGAGTTTTCGTGGTTTTCTTCGAGCCGTGGATTTATCCATGCGTAAATACGGATTAGGTTCCTTTAGAAAGACCCCCACGAAGGGCACTTCCCCTGGTCCTATATCCCTAGTGTAGATAATTGACCGTCAATAATCAACCCAACCCAACCCTAATATTTTCATAATTTTAGTTTCAGTATATTTGGAATAGGAGGGGGAAGACATCTCAGAAAATATAATATATAAAATTAAAACAAATGTATTTTTGAGTTCGATCGAATATTATTTCTAATCGAGAGTTATTTCGAACTATATATCCTACATGATATGTAAAAAGAATTATTTTTTAAAGTAACTTAATTATTATTTTGGCTAATTACCGACAATTTTTTTTCGAAAATCATTATCAACCAACCTTGGATGTTTCTGCGTCGGCAGATTACTCGAGCGTCCTTCAACCTCCCCTCTCCCCCCGCTGACCTGCGTATAAAGTTTGTGTGCAGTTGAAAAATGCGTTTTTCTCAAAAAATATTTTACCTAGGAATTTTTTTTTTCAGGTAATTTATTTAGCTTCTTAAATATATTTGTAAACGAGTAATTATCGGAAAATATGTGAGTAAGAAGACTTTATAAATTTGATAATTTTGAACTTTCCACGTCCCATAGTTTGCGAGAAAATAGGTTTCTGACAGACGGACATATCTAAAAACTATATTTTCAAAGAAAATTGTGTTTAATATTTAATGTAACGAGGCAAATTACTGAATTTTCTTCATCTCTTTCTTTTTTATTCTTATTTATTTCTATTGTCTTTATTTATTGTGAATGTTTATTTATTCACTTTAATTCAATTTTTAGTTTCTAGTTTATGCTCTTGCTGAATGGAAAATTCATATTATGTATTTTGTGCTTGCATCATTTTAATATTCAATTTTTCTCATTCTGTACAGAACATGAACAAAGGATTTTTTCAAAATGTAAAACAACAATAACAGAAAAAAGAATTAAATGATTTTCATTCTTTCATCGAGTAGACAAGAAGCTATATTTTCGAAGAAAAATTGTTTCAAATATCTCACGTAAACACAAAGTTTTCTGAATGTTCTGCATTTCTTTCCTTTTTTATTCTTATTAAACTTTGGGAAAGAAAATGGTTGTCGTTTTCGGTCGAGAATGGACATCTTGGTATCGTAACTTTCTTTTTTTAAGCGTTTTTAACGAAATTCTGTAATTTTAGAAGAATTATTCTTTGAATAGGCAGTAGAAATGCATAAAATCGTTACAAAAAAGTTAAAGTTACAAAAAGGATAGATGCAAACTATCAGATATGAAAAAAAGCCGAATTCAAAAATTGACGTCGGATGACAAATCGTCTTATAAATCAAACAAGAACGAAAAATCATGCATCAAGCATAGATTAGGAAACGCTTTCCAACACAGCCAGAAAACTGTAACGAAAATTCAACGTTAAATAAGGTGAAAGAAGATATGTAAGTAAACAGTTTAGGAAACATATAACACATTGAAAATTACAGTTTTCGAAATTACCTTCCAGTGTCAAAAAAGTAGTCGAATTATTTTGTGCAGCTCTGTATATGATCAATAGATGTGGATATATAGTATGATAAAATTTAGTTCTTTTAGAATATTCACATTTAGCAATTTTCGCCAATGGATGGAAATGCACTCAAAATCTTTTGTACAGCCCTGTATATTATCTGAAGACTTTTGTAAACACCACCTATTAAGCTAAAAGGCAACTTAAAACTCATTCGCAGCAATTACCAAACGTAAACGACAGTGTATCTTTTTTGCGTAGCCCTGTATATGAATTTATTTATATTCCACAAACTTCTAATAGTCTACTAAATATAGTTCAGCTTGAAAATGCGTAAACACAATTAAAAACTGCCCTTAAGCAATTCACTCCCATAGTCTGTAATACTTATGAATTCCCTTGTGTAGCCCTGTATATGATAAAGCGAGTTTATAAACACACACGGACTATGAAAAAAAAAATTGTTAAACTTAAAAACGCAAGCCAAAGTTGAAAACGCACTTATCACACATGACTGTAAATATCGCACATGCACTCTAACCAATATATTTTGTGTGTCCCTGTAAATAAACGCAATGCACATAAGAGAGCAAGTTATAGTGCACCTTCGTAATGCATATAATTTTCGTTATGTTTGAAATAGTGAAATATCACTAAATTACACTGCAGACGATTTTTCCCCGTAGGACGATGTGTAACATAGTTCTTTTATTTAACCCTGAAAATGAATAATAAATGCTTTGCACCCCATATTCTACAAAAAGCATGTTTTAATGCGCTTCATAATTATATATCAATTTCATTATGTTTTAAATGACGTAGCGTCATCAAAATGCGCTTGAAAGGATTATTTCCTATTGACCGTAATGTAACGGAAAACTTTTGACTGTCCCTGTAAAAAAACTATAGGTGCTACACACTTCAGTTGAAATAGGGAACATGCTATAGATAACGACAATAACATATAAAAATTCGGAGCAATCCGGGCATATTTACGGGAGTTAGAGCACGAACAGACGGCCATCCGGCAGACAAACCGAAGTCATATAAACACTTTTCAACTAGATTGGAAAGTGTTAAAAACGTGGTCTTCAACTTTAATTTCCTCTAAATACCCTTAGCTGAGACATCAATCTAAACAAGAGTTAAAGTTATTTTAGGAAGAACACTACAAAATATTAAGGTATATTGGTTAACATATATTGGTTAGCACTTTCCCTTTATTTGCACGACTTAATGTTACTGAATAGCGTTCAATTGCTTCTCTTATCAACTTACTCGTTTAAATAATTCTTCCAGACAGTATGTTGTTACATATTATTATCTATCACGCAACGTTTATCGTTTGCTGGTTGAAACAAACATCTGCGACATCGACATGCGATGATGGAAAGGCGCATTGCTTACAAATGCTTCAACGAATGCATTCAACGCTGTCAGGTAGCGATGGAGAGATTGATTGTGTTAGATGGTTCAGATGAATATTTTTTCGAGGGCAGAGAATACTAGGATCTCTTCAACTGTAGCAATGGAAAATGCGTTTACTGTAGATGGTTTCGACGAATATTTTTGCGTGGGCAGAGAATGCCAGGATCTCTTCAACTGTAGTAATTGAAAATGTGTATTGTGCAGATAATTCCGACGAATAATTTTGAGAGGGCAGATAATGCCAGGATCTCTTCAACTGTAGTAATGGAAATTGTGTTTATTTGTAGCAGTATGCAACGGTTATGATAACTGCGGCGATGCTTCAGACGAAATGCTTTTAGATAGTTGTTCGTCGTTGTTAAATACGTTGATGCAGCTTTCGGACCATTTTTCCCAATGGTTGTTGTAATTTGTTAAATTACATTTTTTTTCTCATTTCTAGCGTTTTTATTTATTGTGAATATTTATTTATTCACTTTATTTCAATTCTTCTTTTAATTTATGCTCTTGCTGAAAGGAAAATTTCATTTATATATTTTGAGCTTGAATTATTTAAAAATTCAAATTTTCTTAATTTTTAATGAATATAACCAAAGGAATTTTTTCAAAATGTTAAAAAAATGAAAAAAAATAATTAAATGATTTTTTTTTAATATAAGGATGGGTACATGCTGGAGTGATGATGACGTACTAAAATTAAAGATGGAAATGAAGTTGTTTCTCACCACACCAGCATCATTGTGGCATTTCCAAGAGATAAACAAATAAATAAAATGAACTTCCTTCATGTGTTACTTCAACGGAGTAAAGTGCTAATCATGAAACATGCAATCGTTCGTCGACAGCTCTGTTGTCAGACCGGTGGACTGTAAATTAGATGCGATATATACAGGTCCCTGGCTTGTCGGAAATCTATTTTTTCTTAAAAGCTAGTGTCACCATTTCTGAATTTTGCAGGACTATAATCATTCCTTCATCGAGTGCACAAGAAGCCTTATTTTCGAATAAAAATTGTATCAATATATAATAATTATTGAAATAACAGTGATTTCGCTGGGAGTTGGCTTTTTCCAGGGCCAGATTATGTATTTGGGGTTGGAGGAGGCCTTGGCAGAAACTTCATGCAAGCCCCCCCCCCTCTTCCCCCCATGCGGATACTATGTATTAAGTTTAAATCCTTTTCACGCGTGTATCTTTTATAACTGTTAAACGTAGTCAAAATTGGAAATTTTTCCAAAAAAATTATTCACTAAATTATTATGTTCAGCTTATAAACTAGTGTTTTTCTGAAGACAAATTTTGTTGTAAAGACGCATTAAAAAAGAAAATCGATTTCGAATAATCGAATTTTTTTATTATGAAAGGCATGTTCAGTAAACATAATTAAAAGATTCACATATATAACTGTTAAATGTGGTCAAAATTAGACATTTTTTACAAAAATTAGCCATAACCTAAATTATTATGTACAGCTTATGAAAAATCTATTTCATTTAGCCCATTCTTTAAAAAAGTCTGAGGAATATTTATTTTTAAATAAAAGAAAGCCAGATTTATGTAGCAACAGGATATACTAATTATATCAATGAAACCGGAGTATAATTGTATTTTAGGCACTTGTCAATCTTGGAGAGGAAAATATAAATGAATTTATGGTCTAAGTATTCGCAATTAGCATATTGCTATATTACAGCATACAATTAACTTTATTGCATTTTTTAAAACTTTATCTGCAGATTTGGAGACGCAAGCCCGTCTCCGGACTATCCGTGCCATGTCTTAACCTGGCCCTGGCTACGTCCTTAAACAATTGTAACAAAAACTAGTCGTTGGGGACCACCGTATTACTTACCCATCATGGATATGCATAATGTAAAATATTAAAATAAAAATGTGTAAACTACTTATAAAATGCATTGCAATTCAAATAAAATCGTGGCTTGATGATGTCATCAAATTTAAAGGCTCGATTACTGAATTGCTTGAAAGAAACCTCCTTATAACTACAAAAATAATAATCCTATTAACTAGCGGTTTATTGCATCTGATTAAGCGTCAGATTTCCAATTGAAATATATCTTTGAAGTGAAATTTGGATGAAATACAGGGTCATGAAAAATCGAAGAGTGTGAAAAATAGGATTCCAAATATCTCGGCAACTCATTATCCGATCGACTTCATGCTTTATTCAAAATTTGTTTTTTTATTGTCTTTTATATTCATTTCTTAAAATAAACAATTTCGAAAATTTTTATATACCTTTTATCAGAACGAATATTTCGAGAGTCCGAAAAAATAGTTCCGGTTAATCGAGGTTATTGAAATGAAATAGGCTTCTTCCCATTATTACATACTAAGTACATACCAAATTGCAAGTCTCTATCTCAATTTTTTCGGGAGATAGAGCGTTTACAGACACACAGACGGACGGCAAAAATTTTTTTTCTAAAAATATGTTTTTCTGAATCTCCAGTGTCTGAAACGTGTAAATCCGTCAATTTTTTTTTTTTTTTCGATTTTCAAAACGATTACAAGACTTACCCTATACTACGTATGATGGGTAAGTAATAAATAAATAAACAAGCACCACGAAATGGGAATAAAAAAAATTGAGACATAACTGGATATTACGATAATCTGTGGCCCTTAAGTTAATTTATATTTTAAGAAATTAGCTCTGAAAATAAGAAGATAGTAGTTTCTTCAAACTAATGAGCGTGTGAAGTTCACGAGAAAGGATAAACCTATATTCTAAATATTAAATATATATAATGGCCTTAAAAAAAAAAACATGTTTTATTAATTTTTTTTTGTCTTATGGCACTTTATAGAAAATAGTAGGCTATGCCAAGGGAAGAAGTTTATGGAAGATTAATGGATTTAAATAGAAATTTCGCCTAATTAGCCAGCTGTCGCCAAGTTGGCTTCATATATGGTAACTTATTTTTTCGCCAAATTTGGCGCTGTTGTGGTAACCCTATCAGTAGTACTTTTCAACAAATGCTCATTACATTCATATGTACTCATCAATACATACTCATTCATATATACATATTACATATAAATGCTGACGTCGTAATGATGCGGGCAACAATGTGATTAAAACGGATGAATATTGCAACAATGGAGCTATTTTTTTTTTCAATTAACATTAAAAAATCGCAACGTCATCTCTATGGAGAAAATACAAATTTTGAGCCGACGTTGCCCCCCCACCCCCCAACCTCTTAGGGATCGAATTAAAAAAAAATCAATGTCCAATTCAAGTATTGCCCTCAAGAATGTATATATATTCCAAATTTCAAAGCTCTATGTCAACAGGAAGTAGTTGAAAAATGAGTGACAAGATTTGACTGCCACATACATACATAATTGTAAGCCAAAAGAAAGCATGTAATAATAAATTTAGATTATAGGATCTAAATACGTATCATATACGTTATCTACTGATTTCTTTCCTTTCTGTTACTTTACCTTTTGTATTATACTACAAGTGTAAAATAAACATTTTTAACACTTTCCAACTTTGTTTATGCCTTCGGTTTGTCTGGCCGTGCTCTAACTCTCGTAAATATACTCGGATTACCCTGTAATTTTTATATGTTTTTAACGTTTACTATAAGCACGATCTCTATTGAACACGAAGTGCGCAGAATTTGTAGTTCATTTACAGAGATAGTCAAAAGTATTCTGTTACATTACTGTCCAATACAAGCAATGTAACAGAATAAAACTGTCCAATTCAAGCGCCTTTTGATGATGTTGCACCATTTCAATCATAATGAAATTGATATACATTGATGAAGTGGACTACAAAATGCTTTTTTGTAGAATATAGCATGCAAAGCATTTATTATTCATTTACAGGGTCACGCAAAATAATTCTCTGATGCATAATGATCTACGGAGAAAAATTGTTTGCAGTATATTTTTATGTTATTACACTATTCCAAACATAATGAAATTCACATGCATTACTGATGTGCACTGAAAAGTTGCTTACTGAAAAGTTTGGTGCGCATTGTTATAGTTCGCATTTAAAATAAACCACACACAATAATTCGATTACAGTAACTATGAGCAATAATTCTCGGAAAAGCTTTTTCAACTTTTGTTTGCGTTTTTAAGTTTAACTAAATGTTTGCATTAGTGTGTGGTTTGTAGAAATTCTGTTGATCATGTATACATGGCTGCACAAAGGAATTCGTAAGTATTACTGATTAGAGGAGATAATTGCTTAAGGGTAGTTTTTTATTGTTTTGTGCATTTTCCTGCTCAACTATATTTAGTATACTAATATATGTTTGTGGAATATAAATAAATTCATATACAAGGCTACGCAAAGAGCAAGATACATTGCCGTTTATGATTAGTAATTGCTGGAAGTTCGTTTTAAGCTACGTTATGCGTTTTTTACCTGAATTAACTTTTAGCTGAACATGGGGTGGGTACAAAATCATTTAGATAATATACAGGGCAGTACAAAAGAATTCGAGTGCATTTCGATTTATTGGCGAATTTTTTTAAAAGTGAATTTTCTAACTGAATTAAATTTTAGCATGTATTATACAGTCAAACCTATAGATCATATATAGGGCTGCACAAAATAATTAGACTACTATTTTGACTATGGAAAGTAATTGCTAAATCTGGATTTTTAAATGTGTTACATATTTTCTAACCTGTTTACTAACATATCTTTTTTTCTCCTTATTTAACGTTACAGTCAAAAAAAGTATTTCACTACAGTTTTTTGGATGCGTTGGAAAGTGTTTCATAATCTATGCATGACTCATGATTTTTCGTTCTTATTTATTATTGTAAAGGGTATTTCAACTCTACCTTGCTTCATTGTATAGGTTGTTGTTTTTTTTAATTCGGAGAGTTGGCGTTTCTGTTAGTCCAAATTAATGAGAGTTTACTCCATATGGAACATGTAGACAGATATCATATCGAATATGTAGACAGAACAAGAGGTTAAACTAGTCGGATGTGCCAATCCCAAAACTTTCTTCTATCTCATACAGGTTTCACATATACGAAAAACAAATCAGCACCAATTTATATCCAGGTCTAACTGAATCTAAAATTTCATTAAATTCCGTGCATTAGTTCTTGAGATATGACTAACGCTAAAATCGTGTAAATACTGAAAAAAGCAGCATAGCAGCGCCACCTGTTTGTCTATTTGCACCAAAACGTAATCAGCATCTATTTATGTAAAGATCTAACAGAATCTGAAGTTTGATGAAATTCTATGCATTAGTTCTTGAGATATAGCTATCGTGAAAATCATGAAAAAAGTAGCATAGCAGCGTCACCTGTTGGTCTATTTTACACAAAAACGTAATCATCGTCTATTTATGTCAAGTTCTAACAGAATCTGAAGTTTGATGAAATTCTCTGCATCTTGAGATATAGCTATCGTAAAAAATGTAGCATAGCATCGCCACCTCTTGGGCGATTTACACCAAAAACTAATCAGCACCGATTTATATCAAGGTCTAACTGAATCTAAAGTTTTATTAAATTCCGTGCATTAATTCTTGAGATAGAGCGCCCTCAAAATTTGTGTCACATATAGACAGACACACAGACAGACAGACTCACAGATAGACATCAGTAAAATCGTGTTCAGGACCTTCTAAAACGTATAAATCCGTCGAGAACCGGAAGTCGAAAATTTTAATGAATCCAATACTTTCTACTTGTAAAGATAGAAGAAAGTAAAAAGAGCGGAATTTTAAGTACCTAAACGATTAATAAGCATTAACTATCTTATAAAACATAACAAAACAAAAATATGTTATATTTTGTGAAAAAGTAATTTTTTAGCTAAAAGTTATTAAACAGACATGCTTATATTGTATAGAAGTGAATTTTACCTGTTGTTGGTTTAAATAGGTCATTTTTCCTCTTTGGTGTTGAAATTCCGGAATCAGAAGTTAATAAGGCAATGTCTTCTTGCGACATTTTGATTGCAAAAAATTCTCCTCTGCCGTTTACAGTCTCATTTTTAATATTATACGGAAAATTTCAGAAACTGAACTGCACATTAGAATCGAATTTCGGTTTCCTAAGAAACATTCATTACCAAACATATCTATCGATTATGCGTCATAAGTGACGAAAAAGCGATCCAATAGGTTAAAAAAAAAATAGTGTCACAGATGAAATTCATTGAAACTTTACATACCGTTGTCCCCCATTATATATCATTTAATTAGATATATCGCTCTTTTCTCGTGTTTTCAAAAAAGAAGAAACAGAAGCTCTGATAACTTTTCTGCACACTTTTTTAAAAATAATAAATGTAAATAACAATAGATAAATGTATTTATCTATTTTTAATTTTATTTAAACAAAAATTAAATAAGCGTATTAACTAGCGTTTGGAGAGAATATAAAACATTTATATGTAAATTATAACTTTTTTTAATTGTCTCAATTTCTTCTGCGTTATATCGTGAGCTTTTGGATACATCGCGTTTTTCGTTGTCTTCCAAGATGTGCGATATAACAAGAGGCTATTCTTAAATCTATCGTCCATGTTTTATTTATTTTTAACACTTTCCAACATAGTTGAAAAGTATTTATGAATTCGGTTTATCTGTCTGCCTGCCGTCTGTCTGTCCGAGCTCTAACGTGCGTACATATATATGTATTAGTCATGCAATTGATATATGTTATTGAGGTTTATTGTGGCATGTTCGGTATTGAATATGAAGTGTGTAGCACTTATAGTTTTTTTACAGGGACACTCAAAAGAATTCCGTTACAATACCGTCTATGGGAGAAAAATCATTTACGTTTATTTTAATGATGTTATACAATTTCAAATATATTGAAATTGATATATATCACTGAGGTGCACTACAAGCGGCTTACTGTAGAATATGGTGTGTATAGCACTTAAATTTGTTTTACAGGAACATTCAAAAGAATTCCGTTGCATTACGGTCTATAGAAAAAAATCGTTTGCGGTTTATTTTAAGAATGTTTAAATATTTCAAACAATTTGAAATTTATATATGTGACTAAGGTGCATTACAAGAGACTTACTATAGAATATTTTGAGTATAGCATTTATCGTTCATTTACAGGGACACACAAAAGAATTTGGTACTGTCTGTTAACAATAATTGCTGGAAGTGCTTTTTCAGTTGCTTAACGCGTTTTTAAATTTATCTAATTTTTTTTTCTATTACTTGGTGTGTATAAATTGTACAGATTGTATACAGGGCAGCACAAAAGTTCTCGAGAACATTTACGTTTTTTGACGGAGATTCCAAAAGGGAAATTTTAAACTGTGCTACGCGTTTCCTATCTGAACTAAAATTTAGCGTTATATGTGACATATATACAAATATATAGATGATGTGCAGGGCTGCACAAAAAAATTCGGACGTTTTTCCGAATATTTCCTGAAATAGGGTTTTTAAATATGTTAAGCGTTTTCAAAATTGTTTACTTAGATATTATCTTTCACCTTAAACGGTAATGATTTGCAAAATTATTTTGGAAGTGTTGGAAAGTGTTACATAATCTATGCTTGACGCATGATTTTTCATTCTTATTATTATTATCCTGTCGATCCTGTCATCTTTAATTCTCGTAATGAATTTCTTATATAAGTTATAATGTGAAAAAACAAAATTGATTACTATTTGAATTCTTTTTGTAGAAAAAGATTGAAATATTTACCGTTGAATAAGTTGTTAGTGTATTTTGAAAGCTTAAGAGGTTGAATAACTTTTTTCCATGCTTTAACATAGTAATTGGCGTCAGCATTATTATTATTTTTTTAAGCTGGGGTGTTAAAATAACATCTTTTTGAACGTTTTAAGTAACAGCAACTGTATTTAATTTAATTTAATGACCAAGTTGGAACTACCAATCAGAGCCAAGGATCGCAAGATTATACGTGTTAGAAGTTCTATCAACTTAAAAAATCCTTGCTAGAACAGTGCATCGTCAAGACAATTTTATTTAGCAATTATTATATTGATAAATAATATATACAATGCAAAATAAATTGTTGATTTTACGGTATAATACTGGCAATACTGGCATCCCAGCTGCCAGTATTATACCTTAAAATTAACAGTAATAAACAGTAAAATAAGCATGCGCGGTAGCGTATTAATGTTTATTTTACTGTTTAATGCACGGTTCCGTATTAATGCTTATTTTACTGTATAATACTGACAGAGCTGGAATGCCAGTATTATACCGTAAAATCAAACGAGTTTCGGGCACGAGAAAATCATTGGGCTATTTTTATCTTAAAAACGGCTCAGAGAATTTGAACTAAATTTAGTATATTCTACAGTTTTAGGGAACGAGAAGACTACTGGACTAGGTCACACGTTCGAGAAATTTCGATTAGTAGGTCATTTTGGTCATGGGTATTATGGGTCAAGCTATTTTTATCTTAAAAATGTCTCTGACAATTTGAACCAAATTTTGTATCCTACGGTTTTTGGGCACAAGAAAATTATTGGGCTAGGTCACATGCTCGAGAAAATCCGATTAGTGGGTCATTTTTGGGTCACTGTGGGTCAAGCTATTTTTATCTAAAAAACGGCTTAGACTATTTTGATTAAATTTTATATCCTATGGGTTTCGGGCACGAGAAGACAATTGGGCTTGGTCACATGTTCGAGAGAATTTTATTAGTAGGTCATTTTGGCCATGGGTCTTATTTGGTCATGAGTCATATTTGAACTCAAAGTTAATTTTGACCGAGCGTAGCTCGATCTTCCCTGCTCGTTAAAAATAAACCATAAACTTCATCACATTAAAATCGCAGAACTAGTTTTTCTCTTCACAAAATCAATTGTCGTTATTGGAAAATTAGTGCTTTACTTTTAACTTCTATTGGATAATTTGATCAGCTACTAATCTTAGTAAAAAAATATGATAGTTAATCATAAAAATTTCATTTACAGTTGATCAAAATTTTCAAAAACAAATTATGCGAACAGTGCTTAATATCACGTTATGATGTACTATTTAGAAGATTGTGGAAAGTTTAAGTACTAATGTTTTCAATTTTCTTAGCTGTAAAAGAGTGCATAGTTATCTTTAATTTTTTTTTTAAATATACTTGGAAATATGTGCTCCAACACCCTTGTATTTTAAATTAATTGAAAACACCAACGAAAAATAGCTTAAGATCTTTCTATTCTAGATCTAAAAAGAACTGATTTAATTGATTCTCACTCCCGAGAGTTATTTCAAGGCAATCTTTCTACACTGTTCAAATAAATCTATCAGCATTAAACCCTTTGGATATTGATAAGCATTGCACATGCAGTAAATAGAGTAGCTTCCCGTTATTGTTCGGATATTATTTACTATTTCTCGGTTTCTTTCTTTCTTTCTTTTTTTAAGTTTATTTTTATTTCCAGATTTGTATTTCTTTAAAATGCACAGTTGATATTGACTATACTATTACTAAATGCACGAAAGTGTTAATTCTACTTATTATTTCAAAGAAGATTTTTTAAAACTTTATAAATAATAATAATAATAATAATAATAATAATAATAATAATAATAATTAACAAGGCCAGCTTAAATTTCAGTATTTTTTGTTTTACTTGCTTTGAGATTAATAAATGAGGTTTTTCGAATCAGATTTCGAATATTTTCTCTTTGTACGTTCTAATGAAAGTCACTAATCACTTTCAGAGCGTTAGAGTTGAGTTGAGTTATATAAGTGCTAATGACGATTTTCTAACAGTCGCCTGTCGGGCGCACTGTGCCCGAACCCGTGAATCCTAGATATACGCTCGACGGGGTTTAAATATTAAAACTGTTTGATACTATACATAAGTGGTGTAAAAAAAGGGGACGGGCAATATGTTTTTACATTTTTTACTTTAAAAAATATAGTCAAACTTTTTACATTTTATCATTCGTGACATAGGTGACACATATAGCGTTCTGAGGTGTCCCGATTTTTAAGGCTCCAAGACCTGTTCAGCGGAACCACAGTGCGGGACGCCAAAAGTCCCGATTTTTCATGATGCACAAATTCTTTAAATTTCTATTAGTAACACTCTAATCGTTAGTCTACATCGAGTGGAATATAATGCAGTAAAACCCGTGAAGACAGAAACCTATCTATAACAGAATTTTTTTAATAGTTCCCCCGAAAGGAATACCTTACAAATCTACCAGCCCAGACGGAAACCTGTCAGAAACGGATTTTTTTTTGCCGTTATTATAGCGATTCTCTTTTCAAAGTTCTGTTGCATTTTGTTCAGTAAACCGTAAACGAACCTATTTATAACGAAATTTTGTTTTTAAAAGTAAAAAAATTCATTGTCCTTACAATAGGAATACTATTACAATTATACCTGCTAAATTGAAATTTTGTCTCAGTTCTACTTAGTGATGGGCATAACGATTATTTTCATTATTCGAATGAATCATTCGGCTGTGCGCGGAAGCATATCTGTCAAACTTTAAAAAAAAAAAAGTCCTTCCGGCCTGTACCGGGAGGAAAAGGTAGCTTTCCTATATCTTCGTTTTAAAATTTTAGCTAATGTTACACGAAAACAGCAAGTTAAAATGCAAAGAAACGGTACAAAAGATTCGTTCATACTGAATTTGAATAAGAAATTCGCCAAATTATTGAGCAATAGCCAAATTGGCTTCATTTATGAATACTTATTTTGGTCGCCAATTTTGGCGAGAATTTAGCGCTAACGGATATGAATGTATAGTTTTATGCGTATAATTGGGAAAATTATTACAACAATGAAAGAAAATAATTTGCGAGTAATCGCGTTAATGTGCTGTTTTGTTTCAAAATGTCAGCCACCCTAGAATTTCAAACTGCTCTATCTCAGCCATTTTTTAAGATAGAGGTAAACCAAAAAATGCTCTGGAATTCTCGTATCAAGACCTAACACTTAATTAAAAAATAAATTTGAATTTTTAACTTTTTTGTATATTTATTTTAGTTTTAAATTTTTAAGTGGCCGCCATCTTGAAACAAAATGGAGGACCAAGCTGGCCAACGAACTCGGTCGAGACATTGGTGAGCTTAATACACACAATTAGTTTCATCAAAATTGATTTATAAATACGAGCGTTATCGTATGACATAGCTCAGATATATATATATATATATATATATATATATCAACATTTGAACGGAGGGTGGTTTTGAGGTCTGGGGGTCATGATCGGTGAAAATATATCGAAATTTTCCGGAACTGCTTTCCTCCGAACGGCTGCAATAGGTAGCTTTATACTTTTTTGTATTGAAAGCTACCTAAAATTATTCAATTACTACCAGAAATTTTGAAAGGATAAAAATGAAACCAGATAAAAAATGAAAAATGTTTTTCGTTAACGAAACACATTTTTCATTTTATCCGGCGTCTAATCTAATTCTAATTAAAATCAGAAACGTCTTTTTTTTTTTTTTTTTCAAAATGTCTGGTAGTAATTGAATAATTTTTTTTTTTTTTTAAGTTTTACAGATATGCTTCCGCGCATAGCCGAATGATTTATTCGAATAATCAAAATAATCGTTATGCCCATCACTAGTTCCGCTGCCTCAGTTCTGTTTCAGTTTGAGTCCGCTTTCACTGTATAAGACTGTTGTGTTTATTTAGTAATAAATTTATTTATATAATAAAACCTGCTAAGACGGAATCGAAAGCGCAGGAGAAAAATTCCGTTTAAAACAAGCCTTCGTCTTAGCAGGTATAATCGTATGGTATTTCTACCGTAGGGGTAATGAAATGTTTATGTTTAAGACAGGATTCCGTTATAGACAGGGTACATTTTTATAGGGTTTACTGTATTTTTATGTTCCGATTTAGAAGCCGATGTTCCGCTTTGTGTGGCACTGGACCTGGCAACACTAGAATACATACATAGTACAGTTTGTATATTTTAAGCAATATGTGACAAATATAATACAGAACCCACTAATAAACTAATAAAGATTATATATTTATTACAGTCCCATCATACGTAGTATAGGGTAAGTCTTGTAATCGTTTTGAAAATCGAAAAAAAATAATTTGACGGATTTACACGTTTCAGACACTGGGAGATTCAAAAAACATATTTTGCCGTCCGTCCGTCTGTGTGTCTGTGTCTGTAAACCAGGGCCGTAGCTAGGGGGGTGCCAGGGAGGGCTCAGCATCCCCTGAAAATTTTTGAGCCCCCCCCCCCCCCCCCCCCCCTGGGAAAGTTGGACACCAAATGAAATTCTGTTTCAAAAATCCAAATGAAACTCTGTTCAAAAATTGAACATAGTTTTGGGGGCTTTTTACAGTTTTGCGTAAATACTAAATTGTAGTATTTGTTTAAATCCTGCAAATAAATGCTTCAATAGGTGCACATCCTATCTGCACAGACTCAGAATTAGCAACCTTTTGCTGATGCAAACATTGACTTTTGCATTAGTTATATACTGAAACTTTTCATTTTGCAGCGTTTTCCATTATTAGCATAAAACAAAGTTATTCTAATGAGTTATAACCATTTTAAATACAAGTGGTTTTAGCTTATGACTGGACACAAAAATAATTTTAAAATGCAAAATACACCCTTGATTTTTCTAATGTTTTTTATCATATAAAAACATAACTTTAGAATCCTTAAAGGCAGGGAATATTCAGAAAAAAAATTAAAAGTTGCAACTCTTTTGAAACAGGTGAACAGTCAGCTTTTTATTTACTTATTGACATCATCACTTATTATTTTACTGTCACTAGTATAATTAAAATTATACACTAAAAATTTTCATTCTGCAGCCAATGATGTAGTAGTAAAAAGACCGTAGGGCTTTAGGCAGAGGGTATACCCTAAAAAGTATATACATTTGTGTTTTTGAGTTGTATATGTGTTTTTGAGAAGAGGGTATACGGTATTCCTTTAAATAATTCAGAAGGTATACAGCGTATCCACCGTATTATCCTCCATTACATCCCTTTCTGCAACCTTTACTTTTCTTAGCATCAAATAAGGTTATTATAAACAATTTAATAAGAAACATAGTGCCTACAATATGAATATGCACTAATTTACCTTCCTATATAATACTTTGATCATATATATCAGTGTTTGCGCGTGCACGTATCAGAGAGAGAGAAATAGTATGAGCACCCCCTACATTTTCTTGAGCATCCCCTATTGTTTACTGCTAGCTACAGCCCTGCTGTTAACGCTCTATCTCCCGAACAAATTGAGATAGAGACTTGAAATTTGATATGTACTTAGTATGTAATAATGGGAAGAAGCTTATTGAATTTCAGTAACCTCGATTATTCGAAACTATTTTTTTCGGACTCTCGAAATATTCGTTCTGATAAAAGGAAAAAGGTATATAAAAAATGTCGAAATTGTTTATTTTAACAAGTGAATACAAAAGACAATAAAAACACATACATTTTGCATAAAGAATGAAGTTGATCGGATAATGAGTTGCCGCGATATTTGTAATCCTATTTTCCACACTCTTCGATTTTTTATGACCCTGTATTTCATTCAAATTTCAATTCAAAGACATATTTTAATTGAAAATGAGACACTTAATCCGACGCAGTAAACCGTTAGTTAATAGGATTACCACTTTTGGAATTATAAGGTTGTTTCTTTTACGCAATTCAGTAATAGAGCATTTAAAGTTTATGACGTCATCAAGCCACGATTTTATTCGAATTGCAATGCATTTTATAAATAGTTTATGCATGTTTTATTTTGATATTTTATATTATGCATATCCATGATGGGTAAGTATTACGGTGGCCCCCAACGACTAGTTTTATAATATTTCATTTTTTATTAGGGATGTGTAGATTTTTGCCGGATACCGAATACCGGATATCCGGCATAGAAGTTTACCGAATATTCGGTATCTGGTCGAATACTTTCTTGTTTTTAATTTCAATAGTAATATTTCTATTTTATGCTTGTGTAAAGAAGAAAAACTTTAAATTTTTATAATTTTATGTTATTCAAACATTAATAATAATTCATTTAGTAAGTTAGTTACTTAAAAGCAAACACTTTGGAGTAATTAAATATTGAAATGTAATTATGTTTTGTCTTTTGCCTAGTCTAATATACATTTTTATTGTTTTAATAATTGTACATAAAAAGATAAACGCATTTAAGTAATTTCTCTGTTTTTCTTACTTATAAATCTGGGTTATTTATAGTTACTGCTAAACATTCTATTGAAGTGTTGTTTTTCTTTTCCTACATACACATTTTTATTTACCTTTCCTATGACAATGTTTTATGACAAATGTCTATGACAAATGTTTTCTAACAGAATTTAAATAAAGAAGATCTTTATTGTAAGTATCTTGTTTTAAAGACAGTGAACTTTTCAAGAAAGTGGCACAATTTTTTTCATGATCATTATTGTTTTAGCACAGCTGGGGTTCAATCCATAGACAAAATAGTGACAAAAGGTTCAATAAAATCATTTTAACTTTAGAAATGTTGAAAACACAAGAAAAGAGACTGCCAGAGGAGTGAACGCTTATTATCAGAAGCAGGAAATGTTTGTGCTCAAAGCCATAACAGATTACAGCCTGAAAATTACTGAGGGCCTAATGTTTTTGCATTATATCTTGCCTTTAATAAATTTTAATTATAAATAATTAGTTGTCATATTTTTAGTATTATATTTTCATTTATATAAAAACCTTAATAAATTCACAAATATATGAAATAATGTGAAAATATATGAGTATTTATTTTTTTAACATTCCTTTAATGGTATAATGTTGGTAATCAGCAAATTAATTTTGCACTACCTTTTTCTGATAATGTTTAAAATAGATAAGCGGCAACCGTATATTAAATTATTCGGCCGGACCAAGTATTCGGTTTGAGGGCCGAATAAGTAGGATATCCGGCAGGAGCCGGATATTCGTTGCATCCCTATTTTTTTAATCTTTGAAAACTTTGTTGTAACGATTGTTGAGCTATGAAATGTATGAGCTACCGTATGTCTATTACTGTATGCTATAACAATAATTAATAATATTATTAATAATAATTTAGCAACTTTTGCATCAAATTAATAGATTTATTAAGTTTTAGTTGAATCGGGTTTTTGAACAATTCCTCATTGGTCAGTACTACTTTCATTTGTTGAAAAAAAAGTTGTAATACCTATTATATGTATTGAAGTTGTTGTATATACGTATGTTATAAGTTGAAATGAAGTACAACCGGTCAAAAAAAAGTAACCCTCTATTTATAGATTACTATTCATATATTTTTTCGAATATTGATTTCAAAATTGATATAGTATGAAATTGATATTCGAAAAAAAATTGTTTTTTAAACTATAAGAATCTTAACAGAAATCGATTTCCAGTACCTCCAAATATGCAAATCCATGATTTCATTTTATTCCATCAAGTATATTTTGAGTTATGCTGAAAAAACTACCCGCATCGCATCTTGTTTTGCAACTTAAAAAAATTAATTTAACATTAGAAGTTCAAAATTTTACATATCGAATGGCTATTTTCGTTTTCTCTGGGTCTTTTTGGCGATAAATAGATGTAGGATCCCATTTTTTTCTGTTTCTTTTGATGGACTGAATATCAATGAATGTAAGCCTGCATGCATATACAAGATAAGTAAGTATATATGATAGATTTAAGCATGTAAGTAGGGAAAGTAATATATGTATGGAGATAACGTATTAAGATGGTGTGTACAGCACATAGATAGTTTAAATTTATTTATTTATTTATTAACGACTAAATAAATTTTGCCAATATGGCAGTTTGTTTTGTTTTATGTATTTTTATTTTTCTCATTTCAGAATACTTCTGGAAAATAAAGGACTTGTGGAATTATTTTTTCAAATACATCTAATACTGTTGAAACTCTATAACGCATCTTACTTATTTATTCATTAAAATATATTTATCTAAAACATGGTAGTTTCTGTTATTATTTCAATGCGAAAACTAATTGCGTAATTTTCGCACTCTCTGTGTTTGGCAATGACGAAAAAAATAAATAAATAACAAGTAATATAAAAAGAAACTAGATAGACCCGTCAAAATTTGACGGAAAAATACTATAACGATATCAGTAAAATAAGCTTCTTTATTATTTAAGAAGGGGTGCGTATGAAACAGTATTTCAAATATTTTATTTTAAAAGTTTTTTCCTCCAGTCAAATAGAGTACTATTTCCGATGTACACTCCAAACAAACAATCCGTAAACAACTGTGTAATGCAAATCAGTTTGACATTACCGCCATATTCCCCTCGGCAAGAAAAAAATTTCATGGACCTATGACGTATCATACAAATAGTATATTCCTACGTTCATCTCATTCAGTAAATAAAAGAACATAGTAAGTAAAGCTCACATCTCCCCTCCCCCCCCCCCCTGTGATTATGCAAACGAATGAGCTCCTATGCGCATGCGCATTGCATCTGCCCTAAAGCACCGTCGAAATTCGACGTTAAAAAAGTTTTAAAATGTCCTCTTTAATCATTGTTCATTTCAAATCCATATCTTCTAAAACACATCCATTTTTTTAAGCTAATCAATTTTTATGTAAAGATGAAGATTTTTTTTATAGTAACAAATCAATCTGCAGATGAGGGAGATTTTTAATATTTTCAAGTGTAATTTTTTGTTTGATTTCTTCAGTTCCTTCACATAATCAGGATGATTATCCCTTTTCCATGACAGTCGGCGATATTTTCCCTCTTATACAGTTGGCAAATGGATCTTTAAAAAAAAAAAAAAAAAAAAAAAAAAAAATACTATTCCTATCATATTCTGATATCTGATGGAACATATACATCAACGAATTCAACATATCAATGTTATGCTATTCATAAACTGAAAGTAGTTTTTTTTTTTTTTTTTTTTTTTTTTTTTTGACAGATCTTTGTTTAGTGCCAAAATGCTCTATCTTATGGATAATCTGATCTTATGATTTATCATTGTTTTATTATTATTATTTACTTTTTATGATGGTTAGGGAAATTTATTTTCAATTGTGGACAACTTTTCCAGGGGCTATTTTACATTATTGAAGCAAACTGGTGGTCATTGATAAGATAGAATTGAAAAACTTTTCATGCTTGAAAATTATTTAAAAAGTCGTTAAATTAAGCGGCAGTTTTCAAATAAATTTCAATCGAAAGCTAATATTTTTTCTAATTGATGATGTAAGAATTGAAATTGTAAAATGTAGTAAAAAATAGAAATTTGTAGTATTTAGAAGTGATGTAAGCGCAATGAAAGCTAAAGCGATAGCGCCGTTTGACGTCACAACCGTTTCACATTTCTAAAAATTGCCACTGTATTTTGGCTGGCCCTGGCGTCAAAAAACATTTTTTGACATCAAAAGAGAAATTCACAGTAAAAGAAATAGGACTTTACGCTAATAAAGAACTGTTAAATGAACTTATAATAAACCTACTAAAATAATTCCTATGAAATATTAGTCTTACATTGTTTATTCTAGCTAAAAATACAATCGTTATTTCATTTTTTCCCCTACCATAACACTATTTTTAATAATTTTAAATTTCCTGAAATCCTTTATTTTTGTGATTTTTTTTATTAAAAAAGGAAATCGTCTAACCTATAATTAAAAAAAAATAATTGGTAACATGTAATCAAGGTATGCAATCAAGATGAAGCAATCAATGACGGCTTCAATTCTAATCTTCATAATTAAGAATGGAAAAATCAGTTAAAATTACGTCAGGTTGACACAATCATATACATTTTTCTCTTTAGTTTTATCAATGTTAAAATGCATTTCAAGCTAAGCATAACATCATTTTCACCGGCGCAAACTTTCCACACGTTTTATATACGTTACTTTATTGCTTAAACACCATGTATACAAATAAAAATATATTTTATGTTTAATTGTAATAAAAAAATGGCATCAACAAAGTTGTAATGCATAATGATAAAATAAACCCAATGGACAATATTCCCGTGACGTCACAATAAATATGAATTTTTATTCGCTTATAAAACACGCGGATAAATATTTTTACCGAAATTTAACTTGCAAATTAAATAATTCGGCCTAAAAGCCACGTGCTTTTAATATTTATTATTTCTCTTTTATCCTTCGCAACCACAGAGATTAGAGAATAAAGTCTGTGCCTCGCAGCAGTAGGCGTTATCCGAATTGCCGACTTTATGACGTCATTAGCAGAAGTAAAAGTTTAATTGAAAATTACGGCTAATTAATTAAATTTTCGAATAAACGAATGCACGATAACAAATCTGTGTCCAAATATCTTTCGTTTAAAAAAAGAATGATTTAATTTGATGCAGTAGTTTGTTCTCACGGATTGTCGAAACAAAACGCTTAGCGTTTTAAATATATAGATTTTTTAAAGTCAATTCCTACTTAGGTCAACAAAGAAAAATTTTATTTTAGTTACTTTTTATTAAATAATTACAATTATTATAAATATGTATATACATATGACAGAATCACAATATTAAGTGGCAAAATAGAAAGCGAATTTCCTTGCAATTTTCCATTTTAATAAATAATATAAGAATGGCCCGGATAATACGTAAGTACCAAAAATAATATGAAACAGTACAGAAAATAACATTAAAACATAATCACGAGCCAACAGTTTCATGTAGTAGCGGCTCTTTCGAAGAGTGGAACTTTATGGAGTTTTTCTGCTCATATATCTTCGAGTTTTGAATGCTAGTAATTTGGTTATTTAATTAAATTAATTAATTAATATTTGAAAAAACTGTATTAACATCAAGTATCATCCACTACAAGTTAAAAAAAATGTATTTGAACTTGAGTGGATGAATAAAAAGTATTTTATTTACGATTGAAAATTTGAACGAAAAATAATTTGAGCATTTGAATTTGAATTTTGCTTTTTAATCATAAATATATAAAATAAACCCGTGCAGCATTAATGTCCCACGTTATCTTTATTGAACATTTTTTTTTTTTTGTAATCATCGTTGCGGTATTTTATTTTTGCGGCATCACTCATTTGAGGAAAATCTTTCATTTCATTTATGAAAACAATGGGAGAATATTTTTTTCTCCCGTATAAAACAAAAATTAACTAATTTAATTTAATTAATGAATTAATATTTGAAAAAACTGTATTAACATCAAGTGCCATCCACTACAATTTTTAAAAAATGCATTTGAACATGAGTGGATGAATAAAAAGTATTTTATTAACAATTGAAAATTTGAACAAGATATATAAATATATAGAGGGTGTGAGCTAATAATAGGAATTGGAAAAAAAAAAAAAAAGAAAAAGAAAAAAAATACGTGCGAAGAAGACACGAGTAAATACGCCTTTAAAATGTTCTCTCTGTCGATGCACATAAAGTTTTTTATTTAACCTCATTTGTTTGTTAAGCTGTTACACAAAGTAACTTTAAAGGCGTATACAAAAAGTGAAATCTAGTTTATTCACGGATGCGTGATGCACGTTTTTAACGTTTGCATTAATTCAAAACTTCCTGCTTCAATGTAATTAGTTGTTTCAATGAGATTTGAATCCATCCTTTCACACCGCTGGAATAGCACTTAAATTTTATCTTTCTTCTCTTATTTCTAAGGCCTTGAAAGGCTGTTATTACAATCGTGTCACGCGACTTGATATTTTTAGAGTTCGTTTCTTTCTTCAAAAGAAAGATAAAAAAATAAGCTGATAAAAATTACTGAAGTTTATGTTAAAAATGTTGTGAATGACACAAATATTCATTTATGTTAATATTGTACTCACAGAGGTCTGTGCAGACTTTTCTCTAAAGGTCCTGTTTTTAACACTTTCCAACCTAGTTGAAAAGTGTTTATGACTTCGGTTTGTCTGGCCGTGCTCTAACTCCCGTAAATATGCTCGGATTGCTCTGCAATTTTTATATGTTATTGTCGTTATCAATAGGATGTTGCCTATTTCAACGGAAGTGTGTAGCACTTATAGTTTTTTTTTTATAGGGACACTCAAAAGAATTCCGTTACATTGCGGTCTATGGGGAAAAATCATTTGCGGTTTATTTAAATAATTTTTCACTATTTTAAAGGCAATGAAATTTATATACATCACTAAGGTGCATTAGAAGAAGCTTATTATGGAATAGGGTGTGCATAGCACTTATAGTTACTTTACAGGGACAGTCAAAAGAATTCCGTTACATTACGTCTATGGTGAAAAATCGTCTGCGGTTTATTTAAATAATGTTTCACTATTTTAAACGCATTGAAATTTATATATATCACTAAGGTGCATTACAAGAGGCTTACTACAGAATAGTGTGTGTATAGCAGTCATCGTTCATTTACAGCGACACACAAAAGAATTCTCTACTGTCTGTTAACAATAATTCCTGGAAGTGCGTTTTAAGTTACTGAACGCGATTTTAATTTTAACTCGCTTTTTATCTATTACGTGGTGTGTATAAATTCTGTAGATCCTATACAGGGAAGCACAAAAGTTCGTGAACATATTTCCGTTTATTGACAGAAACTCCAGCCGGAGAATTTTAAACTGTGCTACGCGTTTCCTAACTGAACTAAAATTTAGCATCCTATGTAGTATATATATACAAATCTATAGATCCTATACAGGGCTGAATAAAAGTATTCGGATATTTTCCCGAATACTGTATATGTTGGAAATTCCTGAAATTATGTTTTAAAATATGTTATGCGTTTTCCAAATTGTTTACTTAGATGTTATCTCTCAGCTTATTAAACGGTACACTCTAAAAAAAATCCGTGAAAATACAAGAGATTTTCCGTAAAATTTTACGGAGAAGTTTCATTTTTCCAAAACAACAGTACAATTTCCGTAAATGACATTAGTTCCGTAAGGGAGATTTCAAATCCGTAGATATGCAGAAAGTTTTCCGTAAATTTGATGGATTTTTTTTTAAAAAACAGTACAATGTCCGTATTTCCCCATTTTCGTAAATAACGTTCAGAGTTTTGCATACAGATATCGTCTTGTTTGAAATGCGAATTAAGATTGTTGTATTTATTAGGGTCCAGGATCTTCTAGGATCCAGGCCTGGACCGGTCCTACCCGTGGGCCTATTTTCTGTCATTAGACACGGGCCAATCCTGGAGCTCATTCTAACCGGGCCCGTGTCTGGACGGTAATTTTTTGTAAAAATAATAATGATATTTTTTATTTTTTAGTGAAATCTTTAGAAATTTACTTTATTTATATAAATTACAGAAAAATATTTTTTTTAATCTACTTTTTTTTCTGTATAGTGCTTCAAATTATGACTTTTTTCACTGACATTTTAAAATTTTATTTTAATTTTATTAACGTGAGGCAATATTAGGTTATTAAAGGTTTCGTAAAATAATATCTTTTCAAATTATTAGTATTGAACAAAACTGATTTGTCTTATAAATTTGAGAATTAAACTAAAATTTATTATTTTATAAATTATAATTTTAGAAAGTTTATATTTTTTTCTTTAAATTTATAAAAATAATTAATGATTTTTTCTTTACTTTTATAAAAATGAAGTTTATAATTTTATAAAGTTTATAATATATTTAGTTAGTTTATAATTTTATAAATTAAACTAAATTAATTTAGACTAAATTAATAAATCCAAATTTAAACATACCTATCCCAAGGTCATTAATTTCAAAATTTTCGCTATTTTTTTTTTTTAAATATTTTTAAGGATTTATAAAATAATATTTTTGCAAATTATCGGTATGTAGGTGTTAAACTAAGCTGATTTGTCTTATAAATTTCTGAATTAAACAAAAATTTATTATTTTATAAATAATAATTTTACGAAGTTCATATCTTTGACTTTAAATTTATAAAAAATAATTAATAACTTTTTGTTTACTTTTATAAAAATGAAGTTTATAATTTATTTCGTTAGTTTATAATTTTATAAATTAAACTAAATTAATTTAAACTAAATTATCAAGTCCAAATTTAAACTTACCTATCCTAAGGTCATTAATTTCAAAATTTTCTCTAAAAATCTATTTTTTTGTTTTGATTTTTTAAAATTATTCAATTTAACAGAATCGTACACAAAAGCTCTCAGCAAAGATTAAATATAATAATTTAATTTATTATAAAATTGTTTATTCACATAAGTTTTTAAAATAAGAGATAAAGAAAATTTACTTTAATAGCATGTAATAAATACGTCTACTTAAGATAATATTGTTTTTACTGTAATTGATAAATAGATCAACAGACATAATTTAAAAATATATATGTACTATTGCAAAAAGAAACAATCATTCGCCTTAATGCAATGTTTTACGCATATAATACATAAAAAGTTAAAATTTATCTGTTATAAAGCAATATATTACAAATTATGAAAATAAAATATTGAAAAAATCCATCTATGAAACCTTCGTTTTTGCATCCTTTAGAATAAATAATAACAATTGAGGAAACGAAGTGTCCACTCGTAGCGTAACGGTACGTCCCGCCAGTTTAGTACACAGAACTTTCCGCGTTCGAACCCCGTCCTAGCAAATGTTGGTTATTTGCTAAAAACTCGCACAGAAGTGAAAGAAAAAATTAAAAAGTGTTATGAGATGTTCCTTGAGAAATATTTTTTTTTTTTTTTTGGGTCCTACAAAATTTATTTTAACGGTATAAAAATATCTAAAAAATACGGAAGATATCTGTTAAGAAACGGATATTTCAGAAATCACGAAAATTTCCTGGAATTTACGGAATTTTTTTATCCGTTAAAATACGGAAATAGTACTGGCGTCTCGATTGCCCGTACAGTTTCCGTTTTTTTCAGGAATTTTTTTTTACAGTGTAATGATTTGTAAAATTATTTTGGAAGCGTTGGAAAGTGTTACATAATCTATGCTTGACGCATGATTTTTCGTTCTTGTTGTAAAATTGTGAAGAGTTATTTTTATATTTGTGAAAAATTTAGTCTTAATTTTGTGAATTTGAAACTATATCGTTATATCAAGGCTCTTGTTTATAAATTTTCAACAAGGCCCTTTGCATAATAGAAAATAGTTTCTTCGGCGACTTCAGCTGTTTTGTAAGAGGTTAGATTTAACTTTTGTGAAAGGTTCAGTTTGGAGAGATACAAAATTTTGTGAAAAGCAAATTTTAAAGACACGGCATTTTGTGTAGGGTCCTGTTTTAAGGTGAACATTTTGTGAAATGTCCTGTTTCTAGATGAAAATTTTTGTGAAGAGTGTTGGTTTAAGATAAAAAAGTTTATGAAGGGTTCATTAAAGGACCCATTTTTAACACTTTATAAATTGTATAGATCGTATACAGAGCAGCACAAAAGTTCTCGAACACATTTCCGTTTATTGACGGAAATTTAAGAAGGGAAATTTTAAACTGTGCTACACCTTTCCTAACGGAACAAAAATTTAGCATTCTATGTAGTATACATACAAATCTATAGATCATATACAGGGCTGCACAAAAGAGTTCCGATAGTTAAACGAATATTGTTGGTAATTCCTGAAATTGTGCTTTTAAATATGTTATGAGTTTTCCAAATGTTATACTTATAGATATCAACTTTTTCCTTATTAAACGGTAAAGACTTGTAAAAATACTTTGTAAGTGTTGGAGAGTGTTACACAATCTATGCTTGACGCATGATTTTTCTTTCTTGTTTTTTCTAAACAGATCTCTGGACTCATGACAGTTTTATTTATTTTTTAAAAATGTAATGCAAGTTGTACATAAGATTTTACTAAATAATTACCTAAAACTGGTTAATGAAAATTTGAATTAAGAAATGAAAGACAAGAAAAAAATTTAAACTGAAATATAAATAAATGCGGTATGTATTTGTAGCATTCAACCTGAATTTCTTAACATGCGCGAATCATTTTCCATGTCATGTGTTTTTCATAATTTAATAACAAATTTATCCTTTCATTTATTTGTAATTTGTGTAAATGCATCAAACCAATATTTTGATCATGATGCTAAACAAAAATTTTAAAGTTTTTTTCCCCCTTTTCTGACAAATGTGCAATGTATTTGAAATAATTTTGATAATTTTTGAAAGGATAACTTTAAAAAAAATAGTTATTGAACAAGCTTATTTCCTGAAACCATGCTTAAATGTGTTCGTCAGTCAGGTCTCAAATTCCCCTCGCTAATGGCCCCACCAGTGGCCGAGAGGTTCTGCTCTCGAAGCTGGTAGACGGGAGGTGCTGGGTTCGATCCCAATCCCGCCCGTCGGCCTAATCGTTCGGAGTTTTCGTGGTTTTCTTCGAGCCGTGGATTTATCCATGCGTAAATACGGGTTAGGTTCCCTTAGAAAGACCCCCACGAAGGGCACTCCCCCCGGGCCTATATCCCAAGTGTAGATAATTGGCCGTCAATAATCAACCAACCTTTTCTTCTTCTTTTTATGAAGAATAATTACACACTTTTCTTAGTATATAAATACATCTTCTTGATAATGGTCATACAAAATATAGATGAAAGTGTGGATCAATTTATTTAATCGATAACTACATGAAAAATCTTTTAATTTAAAATTAGTAATTTTAAAAATATTGTCGGGTGTTAAATTTTACTTTCCACAGTCCCAATATTTTGAAAAAATAACAATATTTAGTATTTTCTGATTTTTTTTTCATCTCACGAAACCCTATTCGTCTCGCTTCTTTGTTTGTCCGTCAGAGTCTGTTCTCAGAAGCTGTATAAATTAGAGACTTGAAATTTTGTGTACTTACAGCTGAATAACTACTGTCACGCTGACAATCATAAAATTTAGAAAAAGTCGTATTATTTTAATGTAGAGATATAAAAACCAAAAAATTAACAGCCTTTTCCTATTACATTTAAACATTTTTCATTATAGCTGTTGCCAACAATGAAAGATCCACAATAAAATTATTTCTACAATAATTAATTTTCTATTAAAAGATGTCCACGTGAAAAATGAAAATAAAATAAAAAGTTTCCCCAATTGAAAGAAAAAATAATAATATGACGTCATATTGGTAATATAACAGAAATTTTAAAACAATTCTCAATAATACAAGGAGTATGAGTATGTATAAGTACAGAAAGCAGGTCAATATGACGTCATTAGAGAATTAAAAAGAAAATTAATCTGACGGCATATTGGAAGTTTAACGGACTTTTTCAAATTTTTGAGAATCATACAAAGAGAGTATCAATATGAGTAATAAAGAAAGCAAGTAGAAATGACGTCAGCAAGTGAATATAACGTCATATGAGTTTGAGTTATTGAAACATGATAAAAACCCAATTATGGAGATATTGGTATATTTTAACATTTGGAAGTTTTCTATGCAATATGTTTAATTTTGAAATTGATATTTCTGCACAAACATTCTTAAAATTCCTGACAACGCTGGGTACTTCAGCTAGTAGTTATATAAACAAGGAGGAACAATTTAAAATTAAAATGTAAATATTTGTCACAAAGAAAATGTTGCAACAATGAAATTAAATTTGTGTTAAGCCATGCTTGCTAAAATAGGCTATTGACTGTAAATCCGATTACGTAACTTTAAAAAGCTTGGCGTTTTAAAAGATCCGGCGTTTTTTCTTTCTTTTTTTTTTTTTCTTTTTAAGTTTTGTGCAATTCCGGCTTAAGAAAATGAGATTATTTGCCAAATGTTATATACAAATTTGGGGGCCCTGGGCACAGATGTGTATGGGAGGGGCCCCTTGCACCGATGCTTACAGAGGCCTTGAATAGAAAAAAAATATAATACCGAAAGCAGTACTTATTAAGATAACTCCTATTGACTTTAAAAATATCAATTAAAAAAATTAATTTGATAATCATTATTTTACTTTTAAATAATTATTTGATAATTATGAATTTTTAATTGAATTTTATAATAAACTGTGTGGTGCTGATTACCTTTCTTTATGCAAGTCTATATACCTGGAATGATAAAGTATGCAACAGCTAATGATAAATTTACCGCAGTACCAAGCTATAATTATTTAAAATATTAGCATATCATATTAATCAAATAACTTTTTCTTTCAAATACAAGCTTTGACTGAAAAAAAAAATAATAATAAGTAACTAACAGAACCACTGGCTTTGTCCATGTTAACCAGTAGGGCCTGGGTAACAGGTAAAATAAAAATGAAATAATATGGCGAGCCCAAAAACGGAGTTCTGTACGTTCCTGCACATAAATTGTTAAAAGACAATCAGGTAAAAATGAAGTTAATTTGACAAATCATAGACAATCTTTGACAAACAGATTTTTCCATTTTAATTTTTTTTTTTTTGACAGTAAAAACTGCTTTGGCCAATAATTGAAAGATCTTCAGTAGCATTTTGGGGCCTTGGGCCCGTGCCCCGAATGCCCTGCCGTAAATCAGGCACTGCTTTGAGGGAAGTCCTAGTTTAAATAACTTTTTTTTTTGTTTGTTTGTTTGGCTGCCATCTATGTCCTTATTGAGATAGTGTATTGATAATTATAATTAAAAAAAATTCATTTGGATTTATTTATTAAAGGATAAAGTGTTTTGAAAGGAATATTAAACGAAACCCTTTGTGCGATCTTCGATCACACTTACCCACTTACTTTTTTTTTTTTTTAGAATAGAGATTCATTATGAGGCGAGTTAATTTTCTTATCACGCTGTTTTCAGCGTCTCGCGCTTTTACGATTTTCGTTTTGACTTACACATTTTTAAGAATATTTTCTACATTTTTGTACACAAATAAAAGTTTGTGTTAAAATAAATTGATTATTTTTATTTTATTTTATAAAGTCAGATTTAAATCAGATTTATATTATTTATAATATTTTTAACATGGTCCAATACATAAAATCAACTTTTTTTTTTTTTTTTAAATGAAAAGGTTTTAATAAATGAAATCAATAATTGTGTAATAGACGATTGGCATGGAGTAAAAATCATTTAAATCATTGCATAATAATAATAATAATAAATATAGCAATAGACTTACTCTCCCCGTACGTTTTCTCTCTTTTTACTCGAATGGACATAATTTAATTCTGTTAGCTTCCACGAAACCTAAAGCAAAACTGCACCGATTTGCACTGGAAAATATTTTAATCTACCTTTTCGTCTTATGACGAACATCATAATAAATTTATCTTCGACATTCCTAATCTTATCACCTGAAACAGTTGTGATAGAAAAGCATTTTTTATTTTTATTATCTTTATTTTATATATATATATAGGCATTAAAACATGTTTAATGTTTAATTTAATCGCAAATGTGAGAAATATTTCACTCATCTATGAAATCACTTATTATATGAACGAATTATCTGAATAATACGATCAATTAAAATTAAAATTATGTCTATTGGAAAAAATTATTTGTTCTTTTTAAGGGAGCATGAGAGGATTTAAAAAAATGCATTTTTTCTTTTACATTTTCTAAATGTTCTCTCGCAGTCGTTTTAAAAAAATAAACACATATAGAAGAAACAGCTTATCTTGTTGCACAGTGCACGAGCGAGCGATAGTTGTTGCAAGATTTTAAACGCGATTTTCTCGAAAGAGTGTTCATTAAGTCGGTACCGGAAATATTTCGGCAACGGGTGAATCGGTTTCCTTGCTTTCTTTTTTTGAGTAAAAGTATATGTATTTACCTAGTACCTGACCAATAATTTTAAATTTTTTAAATCGTTAATCATTAAAAAATAAATTAATTAAAAAAAATCATCAGATTTTTTTTTTTTTTTTTTGAAAAATGATGCATAACGTTCGATAGTTCGTAATAGAGGTTTAAGAAGAAGAAAAATTCATAACTTTGTCAATTCACAAGATATCAAATCCGCTTAAATTTATTATAAATCCTCTTAATATTATCTACAACTTTTATATTGACAAGTTTTTTTTTTTTTTAATTGGACCAACCCTTACAGCAAAAATAAAATAAAATAAAATAAAAAATCCCTGCCGGCTCCGCCTACACACACAGGTATATTTCGAAGTAGACGGTCCCAACTGCCGCATCATATAGCAAAAAGGTCATTTCTTCTGCAATTCCCAATAAACAGGCACCCCACGGTCTGCGCCTTCGAAATCTACCTGTGCCTGTAACCCGAGCCGTCATGGATTTTTTAATTTTAAATTTAGAACTTTAATTTAAATTTTGAATTTTAAAAAGCGTTTTATTTCCTTATCTTTTCATATATATATATATATATATATATATATATATATATATATATATATATATTAAATTGATAGTAAAGATATAACTGAAGACTATTTTTCCATACTTGTATTAAAATATAAATTCTTTTTCTTACACTTCGGGTTGTGATTGAAGTTTGTCGATTCGGTTCGGGTTTCTTGTTGACGAAATTTTTTTTCGGGTTCGGATTGACTTTAAATACAATTTTCGGGTTCATTTCGGGTATAACCCGACACTAATAAATGCAATCCAATTTCTACAAAAATATTGATTTTTTTTAGCCAAAATTGTCCTACAATTAAAACCCTTTTAAAAGTATATTATGTACATAACACCCCCCCCCCCCACACATAAAAAAAGAATACTTCATACAGTCTGCAATTATATCTCTAATATTAATTTTCTCTTCTATGTTAAAAAATTCAATATGTAATCATTAATGTTCAAATATATAGTTTTTTTAGGTAGATTTCGCTACATTCTCTCCTGAGTTGGAATTTCTGAAAAAATTTTGCAGATCTATGCCGATCATGACTCCTAGAACGCAAAACCATCCCCAGTTCAAAACTTTACATAACTATCTATATATATCACTTTTTTATGGACACGATAACTTCCATAATTCTGCACAAATCTCTTACAAACTGATACATAAAATCAAGCGGTATAAAATCTCGGTCAAGTTCGTTAATGGGCAAAATCGGACCAAGGGAAAGGGGGGGGGGAGGGGAATATAAGGGCATTATCTTGAAAAAAAAAAACTTCTTAATTATGATACATATCGAATCCGTTTAAAGTTATTATTACTTCTAAGAAAAGGGCCAAAAATTTATGTATGAGAGATTTTTGATATAATTAAAAATGGCCTCAAGGGGGGGGGGGGATAGAGGTTTAAGCAGAAAAAATTCGTAACTCTTCGTCAATTCACAAGATATAAAATCCACTTAAATTTATTATAAATCTTCTTAATATTATCTACAACTTTTATATCGACAAGTTTTTTATAGGACCAACCCTTAAAGCAAATAAAAAAAATTAAAAACAAAGAAAATCCCTGCCGGCTCCGCCTACAGACACAGGTAGATTTGAAAGTGAGCAGTCCCAACTGCCGCATCATTGCAGAAAGGTCTTTTTTCTGCAATTCCCAATAAATAGGCGCCCCACGGTCTGCGTCTTCGAAATCTACCTGTGCCTGTAGGCGGAGCCGTCAGGGATTTTTCTTAAATCTAAAAAAATATTTTAGATTTGAAAAATCGGGTCATCTGAACCCGACCCACAAGAGTCAAATTCCAACCCGAGACAGAAATAATTAAAGTCAACACGAACCAAACCAGATAGGAAAACGAAAAAAAAAAAAAACTTCAACCCGATTAGACCTGGAAAAATCTGGTTATCTTACCCAATACAGAACTCTAATTTGGAGGGAGAGAATTCTATGAACGGAACCGAAATGAAAATCGCCTGAAAAAAATACCTAATCCATCGGCCGATTTTTACGTAAATCTACACAGTTCTTACATGGTTAGATTGCATTGGTCTCTATAACATATTCGCCAAATTGGGAGTTCAATGGTAGTTATCATGACTACAATACTTTCCTTACACTATGTGATCGGAAAATAAACACAGTGCGACTAAATGCCATTTCTGTTGTTCCATCTTGTATAATTAATATCAGTCACATATTTAGCTACTTTTAATAGAATGCAATCTCAACTAGAGTCATCTGACAAGCAGTGCCTGCTCGAAACTTTTTATATTATCCATTTGAAAAATTAATGATTCACAGATACAGACGAAAAAATTGTCAAAATAACAAACATTACCTTCTTTAAATAGTTCGGGAATTAATTCCAAGTTGCCATAATTTTATCACCGACATTTTTACTTTATAATGCGTAATAATCTTTCTTTTTCAATAGTTTCCAAATCTTTCTTTGTCAAGTTTTGGAGCTCATATTGAACTAGATTAGAATTCAATAAGCTGTTATTAAAATTCTTTAATTTTCAATTAATCGAATTTAGACAATCTCAGCTTATCTAAATTCGTGCATTTTGTGTCATTTCACTGTGTCGTGATTTAGAACCTCAACTAATGCCATGCCGAAAATATTCTTTTGCATGCCACAAGTGGCACACGTATCATAAGTTCGCTGCCAACAACACATGCATAAGTGTTAGAAGAATGATTGATAGAGCTTTCTTTTGGCTTATGATATAGCCAAAATAAACTTTTCATGTTTAGATCACTAATAGTATACAAAAGAGAAGAATGTTTTGTCCCCATCTGTGATATCATTTTATTAAATCCCAAGCATTCACTGTAAATTGAAAAAGCAGGCAAAAAGCAATGGAAAGCTATGTGCTAATTCCCGGCAGGATTTAGAAATCAAAATCACCACATCACAAGCATGTGGAGCATTCTTTTATAAGTATGATTTCAGTAAAGCTTCAATTGAGAAAGTTAAATTTCAAGGATTTGATTTTGTCAAATTGAAAATCTGTGGTGTACCCCTTCTCCACATAAAAGAAAAGCAGAAATTGCACATCTAAAAAGAAAATCTATTTCATTTTAATCAAGCAATAAAAGAAATTGCATCAGAAAAGTGGATTCTTACTATATATGTGGAATTTTTTAAAATTTTAAATAACTACCTTTCAAATAACACGTGAAAACTTAAAACCATTTGATTTTATGTCTTTTCCTTAGTTATTCTATAAAAAATAATCAAATAGAATGAAATGTAAAAAAAAAAATAATAATAATAAAATAAATAAAGGCAATTTAATAATGAAATCCCTTTAAGATACAAAATGAAAAACCAGTATTTTATAGTCAGATAATCAAGATTTTTACACTGATAGTTCAGATTTTGTTTTTTATACACATAAATTTAGATCTTTTTCAATATTTTAGACATTTAGTTCATATTCTCAAATATTTTTTAATACTTTATACTAACTGGGCATAGCTGCCACGCCTCCCAACCTTTTTAGTACCATTATTTTCGTATAGTAATCTTCCCAATAATTAATAGCAAATTACTGTCAATAGATAAAGGAAATATTTTTATTCGGAAATAGTGGTACTGAAAAATCGGAAGGTTTGAAAACTATGTCTGTACTAGCATAACTTTTATTTGTGTTACTCCAGAAACTATATTGAAAATTTTACGCATTTACACTTTCAGTGTGTGGAGAAAAGCAGAATATTTTTTATACATGGGTGTCATATCATTCAATGCAGGTTTAACATAGATAACTTGATTTTGTCATTTCTGTATGTTATATTTCTTGGGTAAAAAAATTCCAAGAGTATAAACATGTTGAAACTATTGATTAGCTTATCTAAGCATCTTTTGTTCCAATAATATTACCCTTTCCAGCTACTCTAGCAATAGTTGTTTGTGTGTAAAAAAAATTTATGAGAATTTTCAAGTCTCTCAAAAAGATAAAAAGTTACACTTCTCTACTTAACCCTCTAATTCACCTAAGCATCATACGAGGCTTCTAACTTAAGTCATAAAAACAGTGGCTTGAAAGCTTTTCATTTGACTGACATTTCTTAAGCTTTCAGATTTCATGCGAGGCTTCAAATTTCTTTTAATTGTTGATAAAGATTTTTTTCAGAACTGAAACTTTACACTTCATATCTTTCAACATTGGTAAAATTGAACAGTTATAATTGGAAAAGAAATTATCCACTTAAAAATATTTTGCTTTGTACAACGAATAATCCTTTTGAAACGTGATAAAATGCAATATCGAGAATGCATCTTAAATACCATTATATAAGGATTTAATGTTACTATTATTATTAATAATACTGTTCACTATTAATAATGCATATCTAAAATGCATCTTAAATTGTATTACTGCCAACTGATATGTTAAGTGAATTTTGTAACAAGTTTTCTTTTATGGTACTTAAAGTACCATACCATTGCGTCAAACTGTTAATAGGATCACGATAAATATGTTTATTATTTTTCTACACCATTTAGAATAGCATTTTAAGTATACCAATACATAGAATGACTTTTTAATAAATTCGTGAGTGAGAAGGTTAACTTTATTTATTCTTTCTCCATTCATAGGTGAAAAGTATTGCAAAGCATTATTATTGTCATCTACATCTCTGAGGACAATGAAATTTCTGTGTCTCTAATTATCACAAGATGCATTTGAAAAAGATTTATTGCATTTAAAATGCTTGTTTCTATTTCTAAAGTCAGCTGTAATTCACTAAAGAATACTTAGAAATTTATTAAAGAAACATTTATTCGGTAGTTGTGGATACCTGGATGAGAACTGGAAATTTAACCTCTAAAGAGTTAATTTCAGCCTGTTGAACTCATTCATGAATTTTCATACAATAAATAACTGGAAAAATAAGAATATATTTTTATATAAATTTAGACTATTTAATACAACTTTTAGAGTAATTGTCATACTTAAAAAAATAAATGCAATGAAGAATGGTAAAGATGGATGCATGTTTTTTTTTAAACTTGTTAAAACCCTTAACTACTAGCTAATTGAAAATGTAGTGTTCCAGAAAACCTAATACTGGTGAGTGTGGTGAATGTTTTACGCCCAAGCATTTTAAATATTAAGCCTAATGATTGAATTTTTTTTTTCAAATATAATTGGCATTTCATTAAACACTCTGATTGCATTTGATATTTTTTTTATAAGTAGCAAAAAGTTAAAATGAAATTCAGATAATGGCATTCAGCCCATTTCAAAGAATTAATGCTGCACATACAGAAAAATAAAACAGAAAAAGCCATTTGACTGGAAATTATGTCTTCTTTCAATTTATGTTAAAAAAAAATAATAAGCTTAAGGGGTCGTCTTTATACTAAAATTGTACCAAACTCTAACATTTTGAATATGAACACTTAATTATGACATCATATTTGGATTTTCTGTAAATTTTATATGAACATACTGAACAGGGAGGAGTTTAGGAATTATGAAGGTTTAAAATTTGGAATGCCCAATGTTAAATTCACTTCTAATTGTTGCAAAACGAGTTGCAATGCGGATAGCGTTTTAAGCATGTCAAGAACTAACTACTTGACAGAATGAGCTGTAACTTTGGATTTGCATATTTGAAGCTTTTAGAAATAGATTTTTATTTTAAAAAAAACTATAGATTAAAATTCGAATTTTTTTTCAGAATTATATATAATTGTAAACTACATTTTTTTTTTTTTTTTTATAGAAATCCATTTCTAGAAGCTTCAAATATGCAAATCCAAAGTTACAGCTCATTCAATCACATAGTTTTTGAATTATGCTTAAAAGACTATTTGCATTGCAATCCGTTTTGCAGCAATTACAAATGACCTTAGAAGTTCCAAACTTTAAACTTTCTTAAATCCTAAACTACTCAACCAAATGACTTCCTGTTTGGTATCTTAAGGTAAAATTTACTGAAAAAGTGATGTCAAAATTAGGTATTCATAATGATTTTTTTTTTTTTTTTTTTGGGGGGGGGGGGTTAGTACAGTAGAACTCCAATTATCCGAATCGCTTTCAGAATTTCAGAAAAAAAAAAAAAAAAAAGACAAACGTACTGCGATTCGCAATATCAGGATTATGTCTACGCGCGATATTGTCCTATCCTCTGCAAATCTAGTGTATTCGCAGCGTGAACATTATTGGGATGATGAGTCACTGTCTCATGGTGCAGTTCGATTATTGGCTGTCGTTCGTAGCCAGGTGGCCGGCACGGCCCACCTGGGTTTCAAATTCTAAATGATGATGAACTTATTGAAAGTGTGAGAAAAGAAAGTGTCGAGGAAGAAGATGACCTTAGTGTCGAAGTTGAATCACACACAGGACCATCAGCTAGCGAAGCATTTGCCAGCCTTGAAACTGCGTTGAAGGGGATGGAGCGTCAGCCTGAGTGTGATCACATGCAACTTCTCACAGTCAAGCAGATGCGCGACTTGGCTGCCCGACAACGGATGAAGACTGTCAACCAGCTTACTTTCATCCAGATGTTCAGCAAGCAATGACTTTCATTTACAGTACGGTACGTACATACTGTACTATATACTGTACTATAAATTATAATGTACAGCACTTGTAAGTACGCTTAACATGTAAAAGGATAATTTTGAGCCAAATGGCTATTTCAACCTTTTTTCTTTTTTTCTGTGACAATTTCGAAAAATAAATTGCATGCAAATGCTTTCCTTTTTTTTATGCAGACTGTACATAGTAAATTCTACTTAAAAGCACTAAAACTGGCTTAGATATGTCAGCTTGAAGACCTATCTTCCCCCATAAGAAAGTCTATCACTCCCTACCCCTTCTAGATCTACCATCGATTTATATTCATATAGTCAGTCAGTTTCGAAACTTAACAAACACTAAAATATAAGAATAAAACTGGAAGGAGAAGTATATGAAATAATTTCATGATAAATACTTAAAACATAATTGAAATGAAATATAATAAAGGTATTTCATTGGCAGCAACAAATGTTTATATTTAATAATTATGCTTTTCTAATTCTTTTTTAAAAAGAATTAAAAATGTGTTAAAAGGTCAAGCACATTATGCAAATAACAAATACTGTATTGGTTGGTTGACATGCCATTTTCTCTTAGAAGTATAAAAGCAGACATTCAATTATTATTTGTTACTTAAAATGCCAAAACTATAAAATTCACTAAATAGGAAATTAAGATTTTTCCTTGAGGAAAAGTCAAAATCAAAAGTTACCTTTATAGAAATTTCCACGACTTTAAGAAATTCAAACGCAGGCATATAATTGATAAAAATAAAAATTTTGACCAAAAGCAAAATGGGGATGGCCATGTTTTATGAGTGTTCAAACTCCGATAAATTGGAAATTTGGTGTAAAAAAAATGCTCGTAAAACAAATAAAAATAATCTTGGTGTAAATGTGTCAAAGGATACAATAGATAAATGCATAAGGAAATCAAAGAACATTTTTTATAAGGAAATGTGTCACAAATCACATACGGAAATCAAAGAACATTCTTTAAAAGCAAATGTGTCACAAATTGCACCCAAAATCACACCATAAACAGGCCAAAATGGATTGGACTTGAAAGTACATGTTGTTGTACACGGAGAAGTAGCTCTATGTACAATTCAACGTTAAAAATATGTGGAATTTGGATGACCCTGATGACTGGAGCTATTGGCATGACATCAGGAATTAGCAGCATAGATTCTTTTGTAAAAAGCATCAAAGCAGCAAGTCTCTGATGGTTTGAAGGGCGATTGGCTTTAAAGGCCAGATTCCCTACACTTTCTCTGTGGGAAACAAAATTCAACAAAGCATTCAGTAACACTGGAACAACATTTTTGGCAACTTCTTACATGAGGGGGGGGGGGGGGGATTTCAGCAAGACAATGCTTCAATCTGTAACTAGTATTGGTACGAAACAGTGGCTTTCCATGCAAAATTTTGAAGTTTTAGATTGGCCAGCTTTAACCTCTTCAGTCCTGAGTTACACAAATGTGAACCTCTAAAAACTGTAAATTCAAATTATTTTATTATTTCTAAACAATTGCAGAGTTTTTTTCTCCATATGAGGATATAAAATATAACATTGGATGGTTAAGGTATCAAATAGATATCAGATGATAAAAAACAAAGTCCTCATTTTTGACAGAATGGGCCCTTGTTATTCTTATCCTCATAAAAACTAAACTGTTTAATTTTTACTTTACTTCTATATAACTGAATGTTTTTTGTTTTGAAACAAAACCAATAAAGGGCAG
Source organism: Maratus michaelseni (assembly GCA_963931845.1). Taxonomy (NCBI): domain Eukaryota; kingdom Metazoa; phylum Arthropoda; class Arachnida; order Araneae; family Salticidae; genus Maratus; species Maratus michaelseni. The sequence continues at coordinate 172,334,589 of OZ007596.1, read as the reverse complement.
CACTGATGTTTATTTCATCATAAAATAAATGTTATTTTCATCTGAGTTCACAAAATGTCTTCAAGACAGTGTGACACAGAAAGTAAGTAATTATCATAATTATATAACTTAAAAATTTTACAATAAATTTTTTTTAGGATTTGTAGATCATTGATAATTAAATTGATATTTTAAGGGGGCTAATAATTTTAGATCCATATTTGTGAACCCAAATTACCAGTCTCCTAAAGCAGTGATTCCCAACCTGGAGTATGTGTACCCGCAATATGACAGAATAAATATAATTTACTTCTCAAAACGGCCAGTTAAGACTTTACCAAGCTTTAGTGGGTGGAGATCTGGGGGTACGTGGTAGAGATGAGTTCGGACTCACTTTTTGGAGACTATTTTAAATCCGAGCCCGCCCGAACCTGAAACATTTTCTGTCATTAGAGCCCGAGCTTGATACCAAAAGAAAAAGTACAATAAAAATTACATAATATTTGTTCTAAAAATGCAATAACTCCTTTTCTTAACAACTTCGTACATGAAAATAACTGTTAATCCCTAACATATAATTAATTTTAATAAATCCACATTCAATCTTATTAAAAGAGAAGTTTAGTATTAAATAAAAATACACATCCTTAAAAAGATTCTCATATTTTTCTCCCGCAACAAGCAAATCTGATGGACACATTAACGAAATGCGTTTTATGAATAAATAATCGAAATTTGCAAAAAAATTACGATTTATATGACAAAGAATTGAAGATTTTTCTATTTTCTATAAAATGTGCACATCTTTCGTAATTCTTGTGTCCTTGAAAATCTGCTTAAATTAAAAATTTGACAACATTAGCTTAAAGATCTGATTTATAGGCTTTTATAAGAAAATAAAAAACACTACTCAATTGATTTCTATAGGGAATAACAATATACATGCCAATTTTATCTACTTACGAATAAAAATGACTTCATGAATGTAAAAAGAAGAGCCACAGAATGAACAGAGTTCAAGAAGAAAAACTGATATAATCACTAATGTTTATTTTCATATAAACTGTGATTAGCACTCGCAAACAATAACAGTCTAAAAATTTGCAAGCCTAAAGCTAATGCTAATTGACTTTTTTTTAAAAAATCAATTCGCGTTAGATCTTTAAAAAAGTAATAATAAATAAACATTCCAATTAAAAAATGTACCATATTCTGATTAGCACCATAACAGGTCATCGCACATCAATGCCAAACATAAATCTGAAAATATCACAAGCTTTCTTTTAAAGTAGCATTCTACTGCTACTACTACAAAGGGGAAAAAAAGTCTTTTTCTCTTTCATTCTGATCAAAATAGCATTAAAATGACTTAAAATGGAATAAGTAATTTTTAAGGGGAAAAAAGTTATTTTTTTTTTTATTTCTGTACAAGAATAAATAAAATTGCCAACTTCAGAAAGAATGAGCCCAAGCCCGAAGGCTGGTATAAAAATAGAGCCTGAGCCTGTCTCATCTCTAATATGTGGTAGTCTAGTTAGGGGTACGTGAAAATTACATTGGTAATGGCAGAAAACACAAAAAAAAAGTTAAATTGAAAACAGATAAACAAAACTGTAAACTTTTCTTTTACAATGAGAGACAAGTAAAATAGGCCATTTACATAAAATGAGGAAAATACCAAAACTTAGTAATTGGTTGATTATTCATTGCCATTATATCCGCCAACTCCTAATAATATCTTGCATATAACCCTTCCCTCCTCCTTTCCTTTTAATATTCTTTTTGTTCTAGAAATATGTAGATAAAGCATGAATCGTATCAAGACTTCATTGAACCCACTTGAAAGATGGTCATCATTTGAGTTTTTAACAAGGCAGCATTAGTATAAACTCACTAACGTATATCAATGGGGGTAGCTTCATTCATTCTTTGTGAGTGCTTAACCTGAAATCTTTAGCTAATATTTAGTGTTTTGGGGGCCTTTATGTTGATACAATGTTTTGGTCCAGAACAGATAAGTGATTGAAAACTGGAATTCTAAAGAGAACTGCATCTATCATTGGTAACTAGCATACAAACATTACTAACGAAAAACAAAAATAGTTGGGACCAATTTATGTGAGAGTTGGTATGCATGAACCCCGTGGCAGAATGTACGCGACGCTGCGACGGGCGTCGCAGGCTTTTTAGGGCACCTGCAGACTGAAAACATACAGCGATGCCGCGGATGTGCTATAGCGCGTATATTACGCAAAAGAACGGCAAACTACGTCAAAGCATCACGAAAAAAAAACGCCGAATTTCGCCGAAGAATCGCAGAAATAACGCAAAATTCATTTAAAGATCCTGAAAAATGGCTAATTTCATTGACAGATCGTGGAAAAAAAATGTTAATTTAGTCAAAAGGCCATGACAAAATGCGAATTTCGTCAAAAGGCCGTAAAAAAACGTGAGTCTCGTTGAAGGATCGCGGAAAAATGCGAATTTTGCCGAAGGGCTACGGAGAAAAGGCCTACTTCGTCAAAGGTTCATAGAAAAAACTGTTAATTTCGTCGAAGGATCACGAAAAAACAGTCAATTTCGTCGTAGAAATGGCAAATTTCATCGTCGGATCGTGGAAAAAACTGAGAATTCTGCCGACAGATTGTGAAAAACGGCAAATTTCAACGAAGATACTCGAAAAAAACGGAAAATTTCGTCGAAAGATCGCGAAAACACTGTAAATTTCGTCAAAGGATCTCGAAAAAAAAAAAAATGGTAAATTTCGTCGAATGATCTCGAAAAAACGGCAAATTTCGTCGAAGGATTGCGGAAAAAACGCGAATTTTGTTCAAAGGCCAAAGAAAAAACACGAAATTCATCAAAGGATCTGGGAAAATGTCTAATTTCGTTGACAGATTGCGATAAAAACACAAATCTCGTCAAGCGCCGCAGAAAAACTTGAATTTTGTCAAAAGGCTGTAAAAAAAATATATGGATCGTGGAAAAAATGCAAATTTCATCAAAGGACCACAGAGAAAACGCAAATTTCGTCAAAGACTCACGGAAAAAGTTCGAATTTCGTCGAAGAGCCACGAAAAAAAAAAAAAACTTGAATTTCACCAAAGGATCGCGGGCGAAAAAAAAAACTAATTTCGTCAAAGGTTCCGAAAAAAAAAAAAAAAACATGAATTTGTAAAATAGTCCCGGAAAAGATGCAGCATTCCTTTAGAAAACAGCAGACACACAAAGTTCTATGCTTATTAATATAGGCATAGTTTTTAATCTGAAACAATATACTGAACTAACTTTTGAAAAATCTGGTTAACCCGAACCCAATTTGCAAGAATCTACTCAGCCTGAAATTGACTCGAATCAAAAGCAGAGTTAATCCGACCTGCAACAAGAATAATTATTGCTAAGAGGAGATTTTCTCCTCTCTCCCCTCTGCTGTAACCTTTTAGAATATAGAATTTTTTTTTACTCGGAAAGGCTGATATGCTGATGCCTTAATTAATTAACACTACAACTACAACAGCAGCAAGAATAGATTTATATGATATATTGCGTATTGCAGACTATTTTTGAAAACATTATTAGCGTTGCAGACAGTTGAAGATAGTTCTGCCACTGGGCGCATGAATGAAAAGTCTAAACAAGGGGTATGCGAGAAGAAAAAGGTTGGGAACCACTGCCCTAAAGTATCAATTTCAGAAAAAGAGCTTTTTCTATCTATGGTGTCATTTTATTTGTGCAAAAGCGATGTGTATTTGTAGTATTTTAACTTCAGGTCTCACAACATTAAGCCCTTACTTTTAGAAACCTATACAGAAAATTTTGGGTATCTCAACCAAAGAAATTTACAAAAATGCAATGAAATATGACTCCACTAAAGATCTCCAAGGCACCATAGAGAAAGCATAATATTCTCTGACACTGATAACATTGCAAATATGATTGATTCAATGGAAAGACTCTTATTTGAAGTTACCAAAATTAGAGCTATACAATTAATAAATAACATCATACGTAAGTGTTAAATATACATAATTTTTATTGTGCACATGTTATGTGTGTGTAGATTGGGAGGTGTCCAATATCAGGGGTGATTGTGTTCCAGTATTTTTTGAATACCACTAAATTTATCTAGCAATATTTTTATTATGTCATCGCAGAATTGACTGATTAAAGAAGAAAAAGATTGCTATATAAATTTAGTGGTGTGCAAAATACCAGAACACAATCACCCCTGCAATATTCAGAGGTAAAAGCGTACAATTAGATGAGTAATAGGAATTGAAAAAGTGTCCGTTAAACAGAGGTGCAAGCTTTTCGGGAGTGTCTGTTATGGAGTTTTTATTGTATATAAAATATTAACCTGAAAAAACATTTTGGACACTCTTTTGAAAAATTGTGTCAATCCGAACCTGACCTGCAACAGTTAAAACATACCAGAAACAATGAAAGTCAATCTGAGTTGCAGCAAAAAAGTAGAAGTCAACCTGAAAAAATATAGCACCGACTTGAACCATAAGTCAGTTCAGGCACGAGTAAACCGACGCGATGTAGGACTCAGACTTCTTTCTTTTATAAAGATATACCCACTCACAGACAGACATCTTTCTTTATATATATATATATATATATATATATATATATATATAAATGAACCTTTTATAAAATTCAAAATTAAATTTAAAGTTCAAAAATTGAAATTTAAAAAACCCCAGCCTCTTTTTCTAACTTTCAAATCTAATGCTAAAATCTGACTGTTAAGTTTATTTTTTACTTCCAAACTGCAAAATTGAATTTTTTTTTTAAGATTAAAAGTGCTGACATTTGTGAAATTCTCTTCTCCTTGTGGGTAGGTCTGCATGATTAATTGCCCGGGATGCTCTGCAAAATCTAACCCTGACTTTAATTAAAAGCTAGTTGACTAATTAGGTAAAATTACACTCCCAATCTGACATCTTTGCCCTCTGCTGGAAAACATCCTAAATTCTAATTAAAACTGGCATGCAATGACCAGAAGAACAGATTTTTGCCAGATTTGAGCGGTCAGCCAAACCCTCGGCCATGTAGAGTTCAAATACAACTGAAGATGACTCGCGGGAGCTTCTGGTCGAACTCCCGACTACAAATGTACAAGAGAATGGCCAATAAAAGAGTTTGATCCGCAAAGAGGTCCTGAGTCCAACTTATTTCTGTGTCACCAACTTATTTATCACCAAAATTATTCCCATGAATAATTCCTTACATATATATATTTAAAATGAAATCACATATGTGAAAAAAAAAGGAAGAGATATTATACAAAAGTAATGGAAAGGATACTGCAAGTCTTAAACTTAATAAAAAGAATATATATATATATATATACACACATATATCTTTTTTTTTTTAACTTAACTTTTTTTTTTTTTAGATGGAATGAAACAAACACATAATCATTTCAATCTCAACAAATTTTGAAAGATGGAAATTTGTCTTCCGTTAGAAGGTCGCACCCAGAATTACTAGAGGAAAGGGAAGAGGGGGGCTGCAAAGTTACTTACATTAATACAAGTTACCCCATTAATAATTCCAATGAAACACTAAGGAGCAATATGCTTTTTTTCAGTCTCAGACTTGACTTTCAGTCAAGTCTTGGTGCCAGGGCTTCAACCTGAGAAACTCTTCTGTCTTTTACAGGGTTTACAAACATTATGGTAAGATGGAAATAAGACATGCCAACTTTTGACAATTAGATTGCTACAAGAAGTATAAATTCTTATTTTGTATTAAAAACACAATGGTTTTCACAACTCTTTTATTCACTTTTTATAATACATTTAGGAAAAATATTAGATTGATAAAATGCAGAGGTCAGGCAAAAAATAATGAAGTACAATATTTCAACATAAAATAGTGGAATGCCTTTCATATAGTTGACAGAGAAAGAATTATATTATTACCTTACATAAATCACAGCAGATAAGAGTTATTAAAAACATTGAAAGTTCACACAGCAGAAATCACATTACTGTTTGTGTAAAACACAATATATGTCAAAATGTAGTACTGACTTCTTTTTAAAATGAAAACAAAATTTTGGTTATAAAGAAAATAAAAATATTTTCAGAGAAAATCAATAAGAAAAAAATCAATAAAATATTAATAGAAAAAAGGGGCACATAGAGAAATAAAAAGAAAAAACAAAGTAATACAAAAAATCCATAACTCATGAAAAAGTAAAATGTGTACTTTTAGTTGAGTATTAATTGACACTGATATACCAAGGTATATCAGCATAAAAAATGGATATATAATTAATTACAAACACTTTTTTTTTGTATCTGTAAACTCATAATTAATATGAGATAGACACAACAAATTTTTAAACATAAAATATTAAAAGATACAGAACATGTTAGAAAGAAAATGTGGGATATTATTTAAAAAAAAAAAAAAAAAAAAACTTAATTGGAGAAGAGGACACTGAAATTTCATATGGATGTTTGAAACTTTAAATATTATCAATTATTTTTTTTAATCTTTTGTAAAAAAATGAGAAGGATGGGGCAGTAAAAAGGTACATGCAGAAAAAAAAGGTATATTTAAAAAACAACAACTCATGATTTCCTAGCCAGAAAAATTAATAAACATATATTGTAATCAAAATGTATATGTTTTTAACCTTCTCACTGCCGCAGATTGATGTATCCATTCATTAACCTGCAGGTTTCACTACAATAAAAGCAATAATTAAATTAATATAATTCTACAGATACAATGTAGTTTTAAACCATTGAGTAATGCTTAATACCCTCAAGTGTTATATTTACATATGTAATTAAGAAGTTTTTTATATCATGTTGAAAAAAATCATCTTTTTTAAGCAATTTAAAAAAATTACAGAAAAAACAACATTACAATTTTGCCTTTTTGCTTGGCAGTCAGAGGGTTAAAGTAATAATGAAACTTTTTATGGATAATAAAACTATTTCACTGTAGAAGTATTAAACTTTTAACTATGTTTCTGAATGGCATTTAAAATTTTAAATGTATATAAAACAGAGAGAGAGAAAAAAAAAACTAAAATGAAAATAAACCATTCAGAAACTGGTTTACACTTCAAACCAAAAGTTGTCACATCTACAAGTTTATAAAAAACCCCACAAAATAAGTTTCTCTTCACAATACAATAAGTAGAAGCTAGTAATACAAATAGCACATTTATTTTTTTACCCCTTCAGGGCATTTGAAAGCAACAGAAAGACATCAGAAAAGCTTTCATAAAAATATTACGAAGTGAGATACAATCTTATAATTTTTTTTTAACAAGAGAAAACAAACAAGCAAAATAATAAATGGAATAATATCAACAAAATCTTATTAGCTGTGTAATTATATATATATGTGTATATATAAAAGTTTTTTTGTTATCACTGATTTTAAAATCAATTCCTGAAGGGGTTGTCATATTACACATTCATAACTTAAATAAAATTGCACATGCATTATTAATAATCTTACATATATTGTTGTTTAAGTAACACCTTTTTTAAGCATCACTCACACAGCAACACTTACAAGAAGCTTATAAACAACCATCAAATAAAGAATATGCTTACATCAATGTAGAATAGACTTAAATTAAAAATACAACTAGCATTTCAGAAATAATGTTTAGACATTGAACTTTCAACAGAAAAAAAATCTTTTCATATTAGTAGGAAGCTAATATTTTCTACACTTTTGAAGAGGATAAATGGAATAAACTCCAGAAATGTGTCATGTCTTCCCCAGTAACACACAATTGTTATCATTGCAGAAACAAAGGATTATAAAAATGTTTTAAATAACTTTTATTTCTTAAAAATTTATCACAGATAATTTTGTTTGTGATTTAGTAAAATAAAATATTGGGATTTGGCACAATAGTAAATAATAATTATCTATAAGTTTTGGGCTTTTTAAAAGATTGCTAATTTAAAAAGTATCTTTTCGGAATAATACATGTTGTATTTACCATTCTTTGATATTCTATGTCATCTCCCAACTTTAAAAGACATTCAAAATTGTAAAATAATCAAAATCTTTTTCTCAAACATGAATTTTTTATATTTTATAGGTTTTTACTAAGTTCATAGATAAAAAATAGTCAAAACTTTTCTCAAACATTCTTACATACTTTTACATATTTTATAGCTAAAAACCATCCGAAACAGTCAAAATTCTTGTGTTCAATGAACAATATCAATCAAAATTTTTCCTCTGTTCCCCCTCCCCCATTTTTTTTTTTTTTTTTTTTTTTTACATTTTGTAGCTTTTGACTTCACCCAAAATTAAAAAATAATCAAAACTTTCTCTCCAAACATACCTTTTCAAGAATATTTAACATTTTGTAATAGTCCAAATTGGTTAGCAGTCATTCAAATTCAAATAAAAAATTTTCCATGAATCAACTGTTACAACAATATTTAAACATATTTTCATAAAAGGAAAAATAAGAAATCTGAAGCATATTTTGCAACAGTAATAATTAATTGCATGCTTTGGACAAAAAGCAACATAAACAAAAAAGAAAAAAATATTTGCGACAAAATATATAAATTATTAGCAGATAACTTTACTACTGAACTGCTAAACCCAGTTAAAAAAATATACAAAATAAAAAAATAACAATAGTGACCAAAAAAGTCTATTTTTTTTCTCCGTTATTAAAATGGTCTTCAACATGGAACATGAAATACTTTGGTGGCAGGGTCATGTCAAAAAGTCGACCACAAACTGGACAAATCTGCTGCTTATGTTGCATCTCCAGATGCTTTATCATTTCATCGGTTGAAGACATGAACACTCCCACATCCTGATCACAAATTGGGCATGGGATAGCATACAAGACATCCTCATCCTCTCTAAAAATAAAATGAATTTCAGAATTTTGAAATTATTTATTTTCTTTTTAAGCGGATTAAAGAAACACTGAAAATAAAAAGGAAATTTTTTGCATTCCACTAGCACAGTAATTGACTTTTAACTCACTTCCTGATATGCTAGGATTTTTTTTAATTATGTACAAAGGTGTGTTTTAGATGAGAATACAGCATTTTAATATTTTTAGAACTTAATTATAAATTAATAACTTAATTTTTCCGTTAGCCCGCCACAGGTGATAAATTGCCAAATATTTTTTAGTGTTACAATTGTATATGAGTTACAACAACAAATGACTTAAATATGTACCAAACCACTCTCGCCTAAAAAGGCCAACAGGCTGTGAAGCTGTAACAAAAAAATATTTTAAACACTGTAAAGAAGAAAATATAAATAAAAAAAAGAGTCAAGTCATAATTAATTATTATTTAATCAAGTCAATTTAAAATTTCTATGATTTTCTCATCCGAAAATTAATCTTTTTCATTATTTTTTCTATATATAGTTCTTAAATGGTGGTGCTTTGAAAGAAGCACAGTTGAAGATATAGTTGCAGACTGCATCATAAGTAGTAGAATTTTATATATTTTTAAAGATACACTTTAATCAATTAATAGTAATTAATTAAATTATGATTACTTAGAGAAATAAATTTAGAAATCCTAAAACGTTTAAATAAGGTTTTTTTCCCCCCTTCCTTATCATAAAAAAGAAACAGAGCAAAAATTATAATTTTTTAAAAATAAATTTACTAGCTTGCACTTTCTACCAAGGGTAAACAAACTCCAGCAAATTTTCCATAATCGGCTTCCATGTCCACGCCAAATTCATGTATTCTAATGGAATTTTTTGAACAAATCATGAATTGCAGTCATGAAGTGAGGAGTGGTTTAAAAAAAAAAAAAACATTGAATGCTTATAAAAAAGTATATATAAAAAGAAAAGAAAAAAACTTTTTACGTTTATACGTATTCAAATTTCTTATCAGAAAATTATAATTATTCATTATTTTTTTCTATATATTTTTCTTAAATGATGGTATTTTGAAAGAAGCACAGTTGAAGATATAGTTGCAGATTGCATGATAAGTAGTACAATTTTATTTGAAGTTCTATGGTTACTCTAAGACTTTAAAGATTAATATATACACATACACACACACACACACACACACATATATGTATAAAAACATAAGATATATATATATATATATATATATAAACATATAATATATATATATTAACATATAATATACAGCGTGTCCACGTATAACCTGACCGACCTGTATTTTCGCAACCGTTGGTCCTAGATGCATACTTCCAATTACAAAAATGGTTTAAATAAGGTAAAGAATTACTTTTAACGTGATTTGGGTCAAGAAAAACATTTATTAAAAAAATACGAAAGTTAAATTTTTATACAGTCCCACGGTCCTATAAGTGATATTTAGTAAAAAGTTACTGTGACACTAACAAGTACGACAAAGAAAGTCCCATTCATCTAACATTAAAATTGACAGAGTTCTGAAACTTTGAAATGCATGACTTATACCACTTTTTTGCATCTAAAAAGAGATGATTTCGGCCATGCTTTCAGGGGTCGTATATAAAGTACTTAAACTTATTTCAAGGTATCTGCGCTTTGAAATAAATCGTACAACTATTACGATTGAGTTAATTTTTATTAGTTAAGTTTCAGATTAATTAAAATAATTGTATTTTAACATATGTTTTATTTTGAAAGGATTTGAGGCTATGATTTCTTTTAACTAAAATTATGTTATTTTCATAAGGTTTTATTTAACTTGCAACGATCGTCTTTCCAGTTTAAAATTTGTACTCTAAGTTTAACTCACTTTCAAATGTCTGATTGAAGTTAAATTTTACATACTGACTTAAATCCGATGGCAATGTAATATTATGATTTTCGACGCTTACTATCTTATACATACTTATATTAGAGTAGGGGTGCACAACCTGTGGCCCGCGGGCCTCTTTTGGCCCGCGATAGGATTACTGGTGGCCCGCGGATCAATTTCGCTGATCGGATGCAAAAAATCGCGAATTTCGCCTATCGGGTGCATAGTAATCACGAAAATTTCCAAATTTCGCCGATCGGGTTTGTATAAATCATAAATTTCGCCGATCGCCTGCGTAAAAATCGTGAATTTTGCCGATCGGGCCCGTAAAAATCGTGAATTTTGCCGATCGGGCCCGTAAAAATCGTGAATTTTGCCGATCGGGCCCGTAAAAATTGTGAATTTGGCGATAGGGTGCGTATAAATCACGAATTTTGCTAATCAGGTGCGTATAAATCGTAAATTGCGCCGATCGTATGCGTAAAAATCGCGAATTTTACCGACCGGATGCTTATAAATCGCAAATTTTGCCGAACGAGCGCGTAAAAATTGTGAATTTTGTCAATCACTAGGAAAAAAAATATGAATATTGTCAATCGTGCATGGAAAATAAATGCAAGATTTTTCTATCCTTGCCAACTGAAATGGGTTATACTGACTAAGGAGGTGGTTGAGTATAGGGAGCTAACTCTCCTTTTAAAATTAGCCATTTTTATGAACTTTTAGGCCGATCCTCCCCCGAAACGAAATTTTGTCCACCCTATGGATGTTGGCTCTCGACAATCCAGTCATTTTTGTGACTGGCCCTCTTTTTATAAAGGTTGTGCACCCCCACTTGATATCCACATTTTACGACTGAATATGTTAAGAAGTACAATTTAGAATAATATATGTTTCCCACCTTCATTCATGAAAGCACAATTTTTTTTCGGCACTGGCAATCTTTAAAGCTAAATTTACTCCTTCAAAATAAAGTCAAGGAGTATTTTCACTCTTTAAAAATAATCTTAGCTATATCTCTTGTATAAATACAAACGTAAACTGTTGATATATCCTTGCCAACAGAACTGAATACGTTGACTGGGAAGGAAGGAACATAGGGGGCTAGAAAATTTATGTTATCTGAATGTAGACTTAGATTCCCCCCCTCCCCCATCACACCTTCTCGAAACAAAATTCTACTGATGGTGGCCCTTGACAACCCAGTCATTTTTGTAAGTGGCCCTTCGCTTAAAAAGGTTGTGCACCCCTATATTAGAGGATAACACAAAAAAAATTCGGATAGATTATTGTCAACAAGTTTAAGAAAGAGTTTTAGATTAGATAACATAAACCTGCGATGGTTGTGTTTTTTAAATTTTAAAATTACGTTTTATGTATTTTTTAACGCTGAATAAAAAAAAATCACCTTCACTTTTAACCATCATATCAGGATTTTTTGCAAATCGTAAATTTCACGGTTAAAAAACAGCGAAAAATCTGATATTATAAAATAGATGTAAAACTTTTTTATTCAGTTTAATTTTATTTAATTCAATAGTTTATTCAAATTTTTGGCTTATACTGGGTTTCTTGCAGCTGAACAGCTCAGGGGTCCGATGAGGTTGGGAGGGGATGGGGGGGATCAATTTTAACTTTGAGCTTTTTAACTTTGAAATTTGCGATTTGAGAAAAATCCTAACGTGATGGTTTAAAATGAAGGTCATTTTCGGATTCAGCACTAAAAAATCCATAAGAATCAATTTTCAAAAGATAAAAAACATGGCACAACCCAAAATTAGAAAGACAGTGTAATCTAACAGTATTTTAAAATCTGTATCATTTTGTAAAGAATTGAGGCTGTTGTTTTTCATCCTTTTATTTAACAAAAATTCTGTTATTTTTATCCTCTTATATGTACAGTACAAATTGTATATTTTGCATTAATATGTCAGAATGATTATAGATTTGACAATTATATTAGATTGCAATGTTAATTTTTCTCTCAACTATTTTTTTTATATATCTAATGATTATTTATATTTCTACTACATTTGTGAATGACCCCTATTTCGCAGCAAAAAATATAATCCAACTTTAAACAGCTATTATTCGGTCAATTTTAATGTTAGATGAATGGGACTTTTTTTTGTCGTACTTGTTAGTGTCACAGTAAATTTTTACTAAATTAGACCGGGGGACCGTATAAAAATTTAACTTTCATAATTTTTTAATAAATGTTTTTCTTGACCCAAATCACATTAAAAGTAATTCTTTACCTTATTTAAACCATTTTTGTAATTGGAAGTATGCATCTAGGACCAACGGTTGTGAAAATAAAGGTTGGTCAGGTTATACGTGGACACGCTGTATATATAAACATAGGAAGATATATATATATATATATATTAACATATAGCTTTAAGGGATAGGCTTTTCTTTTACAGATCATGAAATTTATATTAACCTATGGGGGAATTTCAAAACAGGATTATTCAGTGTTTAATACATATATATTTTTTTAAAGTATTATTAAAGTATTATTAAAGTATTTAGCATCAAAAAGTAGCAATCTGATACTGACATATTATGTTTTCTATGTATTTTTTAAGAAGGTAATAAATTTAATTAAGTAAAATTGAATCTGTTTTGAAGAAATATTTAAAATTTAAAGAAACAATTTTCAAAAATGCAGTATATTGTAAATGAAAAGTCCCATTATTTTCTATGTACTTTATGATGATGAAAGGTTATGGACCTGAAGTGAATACAGTATGATACAAGAAGAGAATGTTAGCTAAAAAGGTTATAGGCAACATTTTATTCAAGAACGTTTATATACGCCATTACTTTCACAATAGGGAATTATGTGCTTCTAGGAATGGTTCAAAAATCTATTTAGCATATGTATGATAATAGTAAATGCATTCCAAATGGTTTCTTTAAATGTACTAGTTATGCAGTAGGAAGTGCTGGCACTTTCTATTTGATGACTTCACATACCGAAGAAGCTATGAGACTTCCAACCCTGCATAGTGACACTGCCTTTTTGATAGTGAAAAGCATATTTTGAAAAATGTATTATGTAATCAATAATCCCATTTTGAAATTTCCCTATAGGTTAATAGGAGTTCTCAGAATCTATGAAAGGACAACTCAATTACAAACTAAGATTTTCAGGTGCAACAATTCGAACAAATGTGAACTTGAAAAGAAATATTGTTACTAAACTCATTTAAGCATTCAAAACATTGTTAGAATTTCTCTTTGGAGTAAATAAAGTAACATTTCAATTGCATGAATAGGAAATGTTATTCAATTGTAGGAAATAGATGTCATAAGTGATATTATATGGGCAAAAACCGAAACTTCTGAGGAAAAAAATTAATTTGAAAAAACAAGTAAGCTGTTAAACAAAGCATACTTGTACTGTACATTATTGCAATAGTATTATGACTTTGAATTATAATATCACTCAAATTATTCATTTTCATGCCAAACTAACTTGACAGATTTTCATTTATACAATACAACAATTGAATGAAATGTAAACCTTAAACTTACAAACAAAAACATTGGTACTAAACTCACTTTGATTTAGAATTCTTGAATTTTTCCAGATTCATTTCGATCAATGTCTGCAGTTCAGGGACTTCTCTATTTTTAGAACAAGATGGCTGCATATCTTGAGGTGCATAGGAATATGATATCACTTTCTTTTGAACAAGTCCTCTCATAGCACTTACAACATTTTCCTAGTTGGTAATTGGGAAAAAATAAATAAATAATTTAGCTATTTAATTATAAAATACCAAAATGTTAATAAATTATCTATTTATAACTACAAAACTTCTTATTGCACTATTGAGATTGAAAAGAGATGACATGTCACTATTTTCAAACTGAAACTCGTTCTTTTCTGACACACTCATATTTTTATTGATATTTATACTGTATATAATACTGATTCATATATATAATATTGATTCATATGATTATTGTCATATATTCATAAAATTTTCAAATATTTTTAACCTTTAGAGAATACTATGTGTGCCAATGAAGACAACAATAGGAGCCACGATGAAAAAAGTTATTTCTCGAGTAACAAATGAATTATCAAAACTGAAGCACCTATTTAAAAGTTACATGTGAACATACATATGTATATGTATATTTAGTGTTGTACTATATAACCAGTTAATTACAGTCAAACCCGGTTAAGATGCGTTTTAAATGACTGGACAAAAGGCAGGTATTAAGCGGGATCGTGTATTAAACGTAATTTAAATAATGTTGCAGGAACTGAGCTTCCTACACACTTAATTGTCTAAATGAACTTTAGAGCTTTCATTTATATGTTTACAGCTGAAAATTGTGTTTTCTATGCATATTTATATTAAACTTTAACTCTATTCCAAATTAACTCATTGTTTGTTTTTATAGGAGTGATTGTAATAATAATTGAAAATAAATATGGGTTCAAATATGACTTTAACGTGTACATTACAACCAAAAATAAAACAACAAAAATAATTTTCCTGCTAACCTTTTTTTTTCTTTTTTGGCATAACTAAAAAAATTAAATCTTTGCAGAAAAAATCAGTTATTAAAGTCATATTAAATACTTGTGATAAACAGCGTCCTTTTCATTTGTCTTTTCTCCATATTAACAGAAAAACAGGATACACACGATCAAAGAAAACTTTACTCCGTGAAACTTGTGGTACAAGTAACCCACCGGATATGAATAAAACAGAAGAAGACAGGAATCAGAAAAAAGTAACGAATAAATAGAATTGAAACAAACAAACAAAAAAACATTTCCATTTATCTTCAAGTACGGTTAAAAGCACACAGTACTAGAGAGACTTTATTTACTACAGTATATGTGAGGCAAAATAAAAAGTGACAACATTGCACTACGAAGAAAAAAGAATAAATAACAAAAAATTGTCTATCTTTATCTACTTCACTAAAAACAACACAAAGCATATTAATAACAAAGAATATTAGGATGCGGGATCAAAAACAAGTTACAATCTTTTTAAATTAGCAAGATTTTTTATTCAAATAGCTACCACTATTTTCGATTAGTAATACTCACCTTAATTAATCTGTCATTCAAGCTGCATAAGCTGAATATTACTATTCGGAAATAGTGATAGATATCTGAATAAAATAATCCCACTAAATTGGCAACACTGGAGAAGAGAGAATAAATTTGCACATTAAGTGAGATTTTTTGCCTCGCAAGAGGCTGAAACTATCACATATTAACCAGGATTGCCTAATAACTGTTCGCATATTAAATGTGATATGTTTGCTTTAGTCTTATGAGTGATGTTAAAAAACCCAGGAAAATTCACCTATTGTGAGTGTCTTAACCAGGTCCGACTATATATGTCAGTTAAAAATACAACTGTGATATTTTATGAAAAAAATTAGTGAAATATAATTAAATAAAAATTTTGTGTCTACTGACTACTAATCAAATTTTATTTGAACTTTAACAAATGATATATCAAGTAGGAGAAAAAAAAGGGGTGGTAATAAAATACCTCTGTAGGATGGCGCAAAACATGTTCACCAGTATCAGAGTCACTATTGTGAGCTTGGGATAATTTTGTAGTACTTGAAGGTGCTTCATCTGAAAAACAAATATTATGATAAGAAAATATGAATTTGGCCTTTTTTTTTTAAAGCAAGAGGTAAGATGAGAAAAAAAAAGTAGTTTTAGAAAAAAAAAAAAAAACTAATAAATACCTGAAAATCCAAATTATTTTAAGTTTCTTGAAATAACAAATGCATTGTCAACTTAAGAGTTACTCAAATATTAAAATCAACAACAACTCAAATACAGATGAAAAAATAATTCAATGATAGCTAAAATAACTGTACCTGCAGATTCAGCAGCAGAACTGGTATCTTTCACTGACATACTTGTACAGGAACTTCTCTCCTATAAAGAAAAACACATGTTTAGAAACTTTATTTTTTAAGACACCAAAATTATAACGATAAGAAATTTTTTCCAGTGTAGTACAGGGTGATTACAAATGAATATCCCAACTTTGAAGGGCTATATCTTCTGAACAATAAAAGGTAGTGTTCCATTTCACACATCAGAGTGAGAAGTTATGAAGTTTCATAAATGTAAAGGTTCGTTTTTGTTTTACGAGAGATGGTGCAATGAGCAGCAGGTTGAAAGTGAACCAGTTTGTTCCATTGCGAGTTCAACCAACAGGATGGTGCACCACCCCATTGCTACCTTTCTGTACGATAATTTTTGAACGAGCAACTGCCGCAATGGTGGGTTGGTCGCAGAACAGATTTTGACGCTGCTCTTCATCAGTGGCCCCCACGAAGCTCGGAATTAACTCTGTGCAATTTTTTTCTTTGGGGATACATAAAAGATAAAGTGTTTTTTCTGCCTCGACCAGCTGACACCGCTGAACTGAAAACGAGGATAACTGCAGCTATTACAACAGTAACACCCAACATGCTGAAAACCGTGTGGGACGAATTCTCCTACAGAATGAAGTTGTGTTTCTGCTGGTGGTCACATTGAACATTTATAAATTTTTTATATTAGTAATTTCACAATCTTCTTTTTTATGTCTTTTTCACAAATGCATCTTCAATACTTTTGTTAATAAATTCACCTATTTGTAATCACCTTGTATAATTCTATGCACTCCCATCCTTCTTATTTAATGGAAGAATTTTTAAATAAAATAATAATGAAAACTGATTACAATTTTCACAGAAATGCAGATATGTAAGAGTTTTAATTATTAGTAGATACTGGATGGCATGATTTACTAAATACCACTAGACTGAAATAAAGTATAAAAACACTTTGCTAAAAAAATTGTATATCAAAATTCAATACCATAAGTAATAAAATCTTGCTAATGTCTGTGTAAAAAAAATTGGAGCATATAATGCATTCAGTTTTATTGAAGATTATTTAATGAAATCTGCATGAAGCCTACAAAGCAATTACAATGATAAATAAATGAAAATGTAATAAAAAAATTGTCATACCCCTTTAAAACCGGAAATATTTTCATCTTCAAATTTAATTTCTTTTCAGTTTTTAGGCTGTCACTGATTGTACAGGCACTGGAAAAAATTTAACACCCTCCTTAAATCTGGGAGAGCACCCATACAATTGTGCTGGTTAGGCCTTTATCTATGTAAACATTACTTACAATTTTCTTCTTGTCGCATTTTTCGGCATTCAAAGTTTATTGCAGAAAAAAAGTTAGTTAACTATCTTAATTATCATTTTAAATTTACAAAAAAATTAAATTCACAAGTAAAGAAATTACAATCTTAATGGCTGTACTTATTTATAATGAAGATATTTGAAGCAATTCTTAGTTTTTGAGGGACTTAAAAACACATTAAGTTTTTACTGTTTTTAACTGTTTTCATACTGGCACTTACAAGGAGGGCTTAATTTCTAAGAAAAAAAAGTACCGGAGCCCTAATATTCTGCAGTTCTAACACACGTAGCGTCCCCCCCCCAGCCCCCCCCATACACACACACTCTAATCTTCATATTCATTAAAGCAAATGAAAAAGTAAATGTCAAAGATTCATCACAGTTTAAGGGAAATATATGTTTCGAATTTCAACCAGAAAAGGAATATAAAACAAACATTTAAAGATATTTCATTACCATAAAATCAGAACTGCCTTTGTTCAACTTTTTCTTTAACTTTTCAATTTTGCGAAATTGTTTTTTGTATAATTCAGCTGCTTCATTCAAACGCAAAAGACATTCATCAAGGGCTTGTTGCTTCTGTGATTCATTCTTTTGAGCAGAATCCTTCGAAAAAGAAAGAAAAGATATAAATTAAACTATAGGAAATTGGTAGAAATCTTAAATTATATGAGATACATTTAATAACAGGCTCAGAAAAAAGAAAACAGCAGACTTACCCTTTCTTTGGTTAAGTACTCCACAACACCACGAGTTTTCAACAATTCTTCTTGTAACTATAATCAAAACACAGAATTGTAAAAACATTATCCAATTTTACAGCACTGTAATTCGAAAATAACCGACTTAAAGAAAAAAAAAATTATTAGTTGTGAAATTATATGAGTTGATAAAGGCATACCGTCACTATAAAACAAGTTTTCCTTTCTATTTCAACATGCAATTCCTCACAATGAGTCTTCAATTTTTCAATATCTTGGTTGGTTTCATCAGTCTGAACATTTTCCTGAAACAAAGGAGAAAAAAAAATTAACATTTACAGAAAATTTTATGGCGAAATTATATTTATTAGTGGCTATAAATAAGGGAAAAAAAACAACAAAAAAAACCAAACAAGTGGGTAAGTGTGATCAAAGATCGCAGAAAGGGTTTTGTTTAACATTCCTTTCAAAACACTTTAACCTTTCTTTAATAAATCCAAATAAATTTCATTTTCAAAAAAGTCGTTTTTTATAAAGTAAAAATTTATTGGTCTATTTCTTTCTTTATTTTTTTTAAATATCTGAACCGGCTGATAGCAGGCAAAGCCGCTATTATACTCTGTCATAATAATATCTGTTCACGCGGACTAAATGCAATATTTTAAAAAAGAAAAGTAGTCCCCCCCCCCCCTTCCTCTCTTCTTCTTTATTAACAATCCCTATTCATATTATTAATTACATCATTGTCTAAGCGTTTTATTTCTTTTTTCTACTAGGGGCTCTGCCCCCAGGGTTAGAAATTAGCGGTCGTTAGTCGCCAAATGCAACTAAATCCTTGTTTAACATTAGAAGAGCCGAAAAATTAAATTGCATAAAAATTGCATTTGACGACGACAAAAATTACAAAAATTATACCGGGTCTGGTCGTCAAATTTGACACCTAGCCTTTTTTTTTTTTTTTTTGCAAGAGAAATTATTATTTAAATTAATATTCTTTTAAGACTCTGTGAACATGTCAGAAGAAAAAAGAAATAAATTATTGAGCTGCAAGTAATCAGAAAAAGAAAAGAAAAGCCAAACCCTAGGAAAAAAAAAAAAAATCTATCTCTGTTGTTAATTGAGCGATTTCCTTAAAATTTTCACCTAATTACAATAATAGCAAATTAGGCAGTGTAAAATTTTTTATTAAAATGTAGTAGCTTATTAGAAAATTAAAACCCACACAAAAATTGGCCAGTACAGAGCAATGTGGTTTTTTGTTTATCCAAACGCCATGAAGTCTGAATTGGAACTGAATCATATGGTCTGCTGTGGGGCCAGCATTATCAAAACAAGATAATCAGCTTTGGATGGATATTTTGTTATGCAGAAAGAAAGCCTGCAGAGTTTGAGTTTTTTTTTTTTTTTTCTAATAGGATATTTTATATTTTACCATGCTTAACAAATCAATCTAAGTATTAGAAATATGCATAACATGGTACAGTGAATAGTTTTGCTTCATTATAGATATAATGTTATCATAATCATATACGATTTATTTATATACAGTAAACTTCTTCTAATCCGGCACACTGGATAGCTGGATAATCCGGCATGACATTTTGAAAAAAAAAATCCTTGTTTAACATTAGAAGAGCCGAAAAATTAAATTGCATAAAAATTGCTTATACCAGAATTTTTATTTAAAGCTTTTTAACATATTTACTTGATCATATGTTGTACTTTATATTATTGAGAATTTTTTTATTCTATTCAAGCTATTTAAAGAATAAACATGCTTTACTAATTCTAACCTACACTTCTCCTCCGACCTTCATTCTGTAATCCGGCATGCTTAAAGTACCGAATGTGCTGGATTAGAGAAAGTTTACTGTATAAAATATCCCTTACTTGATCATGAATGATAAAATTCTATTTTCGTGTTATTTAATATGATTTTTTTTATTATTTAATATTTCTCCTTCCTTATTTGCTCCTAAAATAAGATACTGTATAAGGGATGTTTTAAAATTTCAGTGTTTTCCCTCCCAAAAAAAAAAGAAAAAAAAAAAAAGGTGTTTCTATAGAAATCAATATGTTTAAATGCCATACAAATATACATTAATTGGTATCCAAAAGTTCATTTATTTGCTTCTTTGTTTGTTTTTTTTTTCATTTTCTGATGTACTTTTAGTCATAAGATTTTTTTTTTTTTTTTAACTAAGCTTATACCTGGTTGTATCTAAAATTTCAAATTTTCTTTCTATGGATATAATTGCTTGATAATCTGTGTTGTATGCATATTAGCTTTATAAAAAGAACCAGAAGGACCTGTGCAAAGCTTTCGCACTACAATCATTCAGATTATTTCCTGGTACGTTTTAGCACCAATTTTTAATTAACTGATTTTAGAAAAAAAAAAAAAGCATTACTACGAAATGTGAGTGTACTATGTCAGAAACTTGTTCAAAATTTTTTCGAATAATACTTCACTCATCAATGTATGTTTTTTATATGTGAATAGAAAAAGGGTTGTTGACAACAGAAATCATATTGATTGCTTGTGTATAAGAAAATGGGAATAGATTGCCAGAAAATTTGTTGACAATTTTTCTTCTCTCGCCAAGGTCATTTCTCTAGGTTGCAAGACACCTATACTGAAAAAAAAAAACGAATTATAAAAAAAATAAATACTGAATGAGACGTTTAGTGAATTCATATGAAAGCATTTCCTCAGATTTTGCAAAACTGTTCCGAAATGTCTTAAATACATAATTCAATATTTGGTACACCACTTTTTTGTAAGCCTATGGGAACTTAAACATAGGATGTCCAAGTTTTATAGTCCTGCAGCCATTTAAGTGACGTCAGACTTTGCTGGCGTATTAACAATTTAATGAAATATTAAAAAATAAATACTTACAATTTTCGTAAATCCTAATGAAATGTATATCTAATTGTAAGATAATCCTTAAATTACGTAATCTAGTGGTGCTCCGATACAGTACGCATATACACAGCCATGGTTAAACAAAGAAAACAAACAAACAATAGGTGACGCATGCATAAAAATTAAATAAAAACCCGATTAAAAGCTCAATATTTTCCAAAAAGTACACGTACAGGCAAGAAATAAATTAACAATCGTATTTTAATTGCATTAGAGGATGACGTCATCTGATAATGCAGTATTTTATTTTTGTGGCAACAGTAATACGAAGAAAACCCTTCATTTCTTTCATGAAATCAATGCCGATTTAATTTTTAATTATCAGCAAATTTTAATCAAAAAACATGTTTCAGGAAAATGTAAGTGTACTACGTCAGAAGCCAGTTCAAAATCCTTTCATATGGTATCTCATTCGTTGTTCTAAGTTTCGTATTTTCTTAGAAAAAAGGATGTTGACAGGAGAAATAATATATACGATTATTTAAACATTTTCCTAGAATCAAAATATTGTAGTTGAATGTAGTTTTAAATTTTATATAAAGCCAGTTTTTATTTTGTTTTAGTGATTAACACAGAGATAAAATGTTTAATATGTACAGCCCCCTCGCCCTTAACACATAAAGATAATTACAATATTATTGTTAACATGGGTTCAAAAAGAAATGAGAAAATATGATATAACATAAAATTGCAACTACGAAATGCATTATGGCATATAGGGAAAAAATTGTAGGCGTCATTTGACGCCTTACTTAGAATTCCCAATTTTTAACCCTGTTGCTCCCTACGAGCTACACTTGCCAGCCCCCATTTTGACACTGCAAACTCTAAAAACAGGCTAATTTTGTGAACTCTAAAATTATTATAGAAGATAATCATAAAATATTATGAATTTCGTCGACCAGGTGCAGAAATTCGTGAATTTCGTTGATCGGAAGCGTAAAAATCACAAATTTTAGCAATCAGGTGCAGAAAAATCATGAATTTTGTAGATCGGAAGCAGAAAAATCACGAATTTCGTAGATCGGATGCAGAAAAATCCTGAATTTCATCGATCGGATGCGGTAAAATCATAAATTTTAGCAGTCGGGTGCATATAAATTATGAATTTTGGCGATCGGACGTGAAAAAAAAATAAGAATTTTCGGCAATCGGGCATGGAAAAATCAAGAATTTCGGCGATTGGGCACGGAAAAATCAAGAATTTCGCCGATCGGGTGTGTAAAAATCATGAATTTCGTCAAACGGGCGAGAAAAAATCTTGAATTTTGGCGATTGGGCACAAAAAAAATCATGAATTTTGTCAAACAGGGACGGAAAAATCGCGAATTTTAGGGAAAAAAGAAAATTGGAAAATCCTGCATTTGGCCGGCTCTTTCCATATTTTTAATCGCCAGTTTTTCAAGTTTAATCGACGAATGACGACTGTCGAGTGCTTATTTTCACCTTTATTACACGTGTTTGTTATGTCATTGAGAGATTTTTATGTGACATTTATCTGTATTTTTAATGATATTTTACCTCTTTTTTAGTTATTTCATTAATTAAAAAAATAATAACGACCTTAAATGGCACACCATGATATTAAAAGAAAAAAAGCGTTGAAAAAAATGTTGCTATGCATAGTTACGCACAACAGATCCATTTCAACTGATGTCATAAACACTTATCCATCAGCCGAGGGGGATAATTAAGAAAACTATAGTAAAAAAATAAATATTTAAGATTACTTTTTTTTCTCTATTCATTAATGTACAGGGTGTCCGAGAAAGATCCGTACAACTTCAAAAATTTATTGAAAAAGAAACAGTAGGGTAACAGCGAAACTAATTAGGACATTAGATAGAATAACTCAAAAAGTTTTTTTCTGCAGTATGTTTCTGACCATAGATGGCGCTACATGTCATGCAAAGGAATATTAAAGCATTTTAGTTATTTCAATGGCAGATCGCGTGAAGAAAGCACAATGTGTTGCGTGGTTTATCGAAACAAAATCCGATACGCAAACACAACGTAATTATCGAACGACGTATGGGGAATCGCCACCATCTCGGTCAAGCATTCGTGAGTGGTATCACAAATTTATGACAACGGGTAGTGTGGAACATAAAAATGGATATGGTCGCCCTAGAACTAGCGAAGAAAGTGTGGAACGAATACGTGAAACATTTCGTAGGAGCCCTACAAAATCAGTTCGACAAGCATCCCGGGAGCTACAAATGCCAAGATCCACTGTACGATGTGCTTCATAAACGATTGCGACTTACAGCCTACAAAGTTCAGATTCTGCATGCGTTACAACCGGATGATTATGCGAAGCGTTATGGATTTGCAGTTGACATGCTGCATCGTTTGGATGCAGATGAACATTTTCTGAAACGAATACTGTTTCCCGATGAATCAACGTTTCATGTGTCCGGAATGGTCAATAAACATAACGTTCGATTTTGGGGCTCCGAACAACCACATGCCGTACGTGAACTCCAACGGAGCAGTGAAAAGGTGAACGTGTGGTGCGGATTGCTTCACGATCGCATCCTTGGACCTTTTTTTTTTCTCAGAAACGACTGTGACCTCAAGTACCTACTTAGATATGCTTGAGATTTATGCATTCCCACAACTGCAAGACCTTCAACCGAATGTCCTTTTCCAACAAGACGGTGCGCCTCCTCATTGGGGATTGACAGTTCGTGAGTCGCTGAATAATTCTTTTCCACAGCGTTGGATTGGCACGGATGGTCCCATTGCATGGCCACCCCGGTCTCCTGACCTAACACCACTGGATTTTTTCTTTTGGGGTTATGTTAAAGATACTGTATACCGAACGAAAGTTAACAGTCTCGAAGAATTAAAGCAAAACATCCAAACAGCTGTAGCTACTGTTTATGTTAGCATGCTGAAACGGTCGTGGATGGAATTGGAATATCGTCTTGATATTGTTCATGCTACGAAAGGGTCTCATGTAGAAATTTCCTAAGGTAATAACTTAAGTTATAGGAAAAAAAACTTTCTGAGTCATTCTATCTAATGTACTAACTAGTTGCGCTGTAACCCTATTGTTTCTTTTTCAATAAATTTTTGAAGTTATACGGATCTTTCTCGGACACCCTGTATTATAAATTTTGTTTAAAAAGTTACTGATAGTTGACACTTTAGTGAGTGGGGCTTTAGATTCCAATGGCAACATTCTTCCATTGGTTTTTTGGGCATTAGAGTTTGGCAAATAATTTGGTGATAGTTTTTTTTTTACTGGAAAGTTGTCAACGGTATAATGGAGAAGTACCGAAAATTGTTTTCAATAAGACATTTTAAATATATTATTTCCAATATGACGTAATTTTCAAAGTTTTCTTCCTATTATTAAACTTTAAAATATTAAATAAATTTATTAATTATTAATTTATTAATTAGTGTTAATTAAATAAATTTAAAATAACACTAAAAAAAGCAAAACTGACAAAAAATAACATAACTCAATGATTTTAAAACCTTATAAATAAAATTGCATACTATAATCACAATAAATTCAACATTTCATTCATATTTTCTCGTCCCCTATATCTAGTAATGATGTATTAAATTTTGGAACATTCTTAATTACAGCTAAAACTGCTTATAAGGAGAATAGAAGGATTGTAGCATTTGCTCTTTATAACAAAGTGCTTTCAATAACCTAGATTAAAAACACAAACTATCAAAATAAATAATATTTAAATTAAAAACAAATTAAGTTTCTAAATTAGAAACATGAAATTAAGGAAAGTTTGAATGAAATTACACAGCGGTGATTGTCAATTTTCATCAAAAATCCTGAAAGTGATGTGCAAGCAAAAATGCAACACAGTGATGGTTAGTTGGATGGTTTTCATGGCAGTCTGTAATTGGCCCAGGGCCTGATTAATGTACAGGCCAACTAGGCCACGGCCTTGGGCCCACTGCTGATGGGGGTCCCAAAATGGGTAAAATGATTTAGAAAAAGTTTCTTAAAAATGAAGTTTTCTTTTATTATTTTCTCAAAAACAGAACAAAAAGATTTTTTTTCACTTGTCAACTGCATCATAAAATCTAATAATAATCCACGAAAAAAATTCTAGCCACTATTTTAATTTGAGGGGGCCCCAAAAAGTTGCTAGGCCTTGGGCCTCAGACGACCTTAATCGGGCTCTGATTGGCCCCTCAATATAATGAGTAAAAATAATTTAAATACTGGTCACTGTATTAATAATCTATGAGTGCAAAGCACACAGGGCCCCTGATATAGTGATTTGTGTATATTAATGATTTATGGTATGTGACATGTGCAGGACACCAAGTAGCATATTTCTATTAGCATAGACCTTCCGTACCAATTGTCATTTTAATGATTCATGGGAATGAATCACACAATCAAAGAAGCAACCCACTGTAGTGAACATTGTCTCAATGATTAATGGTTGCAAAGATGGCCAAAGTTCAGGTCTACACTGTTGGAGGCAGTGAGGCCCCATCACTAGGTTCATTTCGAAGATCAGAATGGTTAAATGGACAAAGGCAAGATAGTTTGGAATAAATAGAAAAGCTCAGTACATTATCTGATGATAAGAGTTAACTTGAGATAAGCTTTTAACAATTTAAGTGTAATCAAGTTAACTCAGGATAGAATTTAAAAAAGTGACAACTAAATTATTTCAATCTACAAAATCTCTTAAACTTATCTTCAGAATGAAAATAAATACAGAAGCTGTTTGGTTAAGCATAAATGTTTATAAATTATAAATACCTCTTGCAGCTTAGTAATCTTTCCCTTTTCTTTATTTTCTGATGACAATGATGTTTGTTTTGCATCATTTTCTTTAACTTCTGATGATATCGAAGCTTGTTTTTCTTTAATATCAGATTTACTTGATTTCCGTCGAGAAGTCTGGAAGGGAGAGAATTCATTATTTATGATAAAATTATTCTGCCTATAATGTTTAAATATGATATAATTTGCAATTTCAAACTATTTACAACATTAACATTAATTCTCTAACTGCAAGGAATCTTAAAAATCCCATTCTATTTATCCTGAACAATTCCATGCACCTAACTTACTATTAAGACTGCTCTCAAATCTAAACTTGCTATTTTCTGGCAAATTCAAAAAATCATTTTTATCAATCCATAACAATAAATAGAACTGTTTGTCCATGTGTTTGCATATTTGTTTATGCATAGTTTGTAAAAGAGACTGCTGCATTTAGAGCTACTGAATTTGGGCTAGCAAGTATCCCTATATCTAAATGAATGCACTTCAAAGATGGATTTTAATTAATTTCTTAATTCTATATTTTCTGGTGTATAAGTTATCAATGTTTTAAACTGCCAAAATGCAAAGAAAATTCAGGGGTTGACTTATACACCAGATATAAAATGATTCATATAATTGCGGTTTGCAGCTATAGTGGTAGTTATGAGATAAGCGTCGATCTTTTCCTTATTAATATGACTGACACAATTTATCATTTCTGACATATTTTTGCAAAATAATTAAAAATTATTAACATTATAAAAACATAAATTTCTTTTTAGAAAAAAAATTAATAGTTGACTCAGAGGATAAAGACAAGGGTAGATAGGCTGCCCAGTGATTTTATAAAAATTAAAATGTTCTTAAATTCAGTAAACATTACTTTATTTTTATATAGTTGAAACATACAATCTTCAGGCCTGTATAAGTTTTATGTAGAATAACAAGAGTAAGTTATAAAAATAGCCTTTTAAAGTGAATGTGTTTGCTTCTTTTTGAAAATTTCAATTTTTTTTAAATTTTTATTACATATTTCAGTTGGAAGGACTCCATGAACAAAAATAACATCTCATTCAATAACAAATTGTTCAAGATTTTCAATAATGGTAAAGATATTTTGATTCATTAAGTCCTTCAATGTGAAATAAAATGAAATCTTTGTGGAAGTCCTATTAATAATCATGTCTGTTCATCTCCCGACAGAGCACTTTTCTTAAGAATGCTCTTAATTTACTCTTTTAAATATCTTAACCATTAACTTTAATATTCGACATATGGCCTGTAAAATCTGATTGAACAACACCAGGCTTGGAGAACCTACCATTATAGTCAAGCCAATGTTTTACTAATCTAAAACGCACAATATGCAGCCAGACCACGAACTGACAATTTCCTTAATTTAACAATTTTCTTTTTGTCCTGGAAAAAATGACGTCAAAACCCCCTTTTTAACGAATAATATAACCCTGATTTAACAAATTTAATTATTTTTTTTTGTGTGTGTGTTTTCAGTTTTAAAAAAAATTTCAATAATTTGTTTTACTTTTACATTCAGTTTTCCAGAACATGAAAAAGTTTTTTCCTTTTAACCAGTAGTTTTTGAGACGAGAACCAGTAGTTTTTGAGATGGTAAAGACCATTAACCCATAAGTAATTACTGGTGCCAAAATGTCACTTGCAACTCGACAATCGTGAGACATGAGAAAATACCACTTTTTTTCCTTCCTCTCTACAAGACAAGTTTGAATATGGGCACCACCCCCTAAAGCTAATAGGCTAGTTCAGTAGAAAGGGGAAGAAACGAGTTTAAAAATGAATTACCAATTGTTAACTGTTGACTAATCATTTCTTTTCTTAAAGTCACAAGAGGAAAGTATGAAGAATGCTTTTTTTTTTTTTTTTTTTTTTTTTTTTTAGAACATCAGATTTCTAAAACTTTGTGAATCATGCAAGACTGTTGAAAATGAAAAGTTTTTCTTTGTTTTTTTCTAAACATTTTAAGCAAAGCAGAAATTAAAAATTATCTGTGGAATGTGGTGAAAAATCTTTAAAGAGTAGAAAATTGTTGAAAACCACCCTCTTACTGTAACTGAATCTTGACTTAGTAGAATGGTTTCACATTGCTTGCGCTGAGAACATTGCTATTAGTGGGTCACTTATCAAAGAAAAAGCTCTTGCACTTGCTCAAAAACATACCATGAGAGATTTTTATGCATCCAATGGGTGGATTGATTGTTTTAAAAAATAATATGACATTGTGCTAGGTGAAAAGTCAGATGTAGATGAAAAAGTGGTAAATGAATGGAATGAAAAATTGCTCAGTCTGATCAAGGAGCATCAAACATTTACAACACAGATAAAAGAGAATTGTTTTATAACTTACAACCCTAAGAAGCTTTTCTTAAGAAATGAAAAATTCTATCGCGGAAAGAAAAGCAAAATGAAGTTTGCAGTATTGCTTACAGTTAATGTTGATGGAACACATAAGTTGAAGTCACTTGCAATAGGAAGATCAGAAAATCTGTGATGTTTCCCTAAGAACATACAGATTTTGCTGACGAAATATGCAACGATTAAAAAATTGTGAATGACATCTTCATTGTTTAAAGATTTTTTGAGGCATCTAGATAAGTGAATGAGGATACAAAAAAGAAAAATGCTTTTTTTTTACAGATTGGAGCTCTTCTCACCCCTTCTTTTAGTAAACAGAAGTCAAAATCAAATACCTACCTGCAAACTGCACAAGTGTACTTCAGCCGTTACACCTAGGCATCATTCGTTCGTTTAAAGCTAATTACTGAAAGTTACTTCTGAGAAAAATTATAGCGTCATTAGAGGGAAAAGCAGAGTCAAAATCAAAGTGAACACTTTGGATAGTCTAGATTTTTGTCAGACAATCTTGGAACTAATTTCCTCAAAAAACCATTAAAAATTATTTCAAAATGCAGGTTTTCTTAGCACTCCAATGGGAAGTGATGAACACGAACCAAGTTCTATTGGAAATGACATTGATATCACTCCTTCAGAAGAAGACATGTGGATTGAAATTGCCTCAGGAATATATTTCAATGATTGTGTTACATGGGATGAAGAATTGCAATATGCGCTACTAAAGCAAATGAAATTGCTGAATCATCAGAATCAATGAATAGTGATTCGGATGATGCTGAAATAGAAATTCCATTACATACTAAATTTTTGGAAACTTTACATGACCTGGAAACTCTGAAGACTTATTTAATACAGCACAATGTAAATGATACAATATTTCTTCTCTCCATAAAGTTGAGAAAGAACTTTTACAAATTGTTAGAAAGCATTAAAAAATAAATAAATATTTCTATTACCCAGTACATTTTTTAATTTTGAACAGTTAATTGTTAACTAGTTGGTTGAGTAACTGGATAAAAGGTGTATGGATGAGCATTTTTATGGATATTTTTGTACTTTGTATTTTGTGTAGTTAGAATAATAAAGGTAAGTTCATTTATTTTTTAACATTTTAGACCTTGATTTAATGAATAGATTTCTCAGTTTTAACAGATTTGTTGAATCGAGGTCGTGATTGTTTCACGAAGTTCTTTAATGCAAGTTGTTATAGTTTGGGGAAAAAACTGCAAACATAAACATGTCTTGGACATATATTGCAACTCTGAAAATTAAAAGTACTCTAACTTTCAAGAAAATTATTTATTTTTTTTATCAACAAAATATATTTTTACAAATAAATATATTTTCATTACTTGTGAATGTGTATACTACTCATAAAAAATAATGTTATGTGTCATGGCCAAGAAAAGGTCAAGTACATTTTTACCCTTCTTGTTTATAACTATGAGATGAACTAGACTAAGAAATGCATAAATTATTGTGTTTTTGTTACAAAAATATGTTTAATCTTCCTATATTTACAGAATCATCGAACTAATTCCAAACTTTAATGTGTTTAATTCTATCTTCTTCACCTGAATTCCTCAAAATACCTGAATCCCTCAAAAGCATCAGATATCAGTACTTTTGGCGGCTGAAACATTAAGAGGAACTTAGCGGGTTTTTTTTTTAATAGAAATTTTTTGATGGGATATCACTACTTTTTGTAGGTTTTTTTTAAATGTATTTTTCTAAAGGATGGATATAAATATAATAAATATAAAAGAATTTTAAAATTATTTTATTATGCTTTTCAAATCTATATTTTATTTCTAGTTTACATCAAAATACTAGCTGCCAGTTTAGTCTTCCTAAAATATATGCTAAGCACTTCATCATATTACTTTTTTTTCATAATTTACTTGCTCAATCCTTCGCCAAATCGGAAGTTTTTGTTAGAGAAATCAAGAAACAACTCTTTGAGATCATGACAGCATATCTTATATTTTGTGTTGTTATGCATTTCATTTTTATTGACAATTACTGCTTAATTTACTTAGGCATTTATGCTTCATGCATTGTTACGTTCTCTAATGAGGAGATTTTTAATCCTATTAAGTAATCTTCTGTAATTGCCACTGCCAAATGACATATTTTAGCAAACACGATTTGGTGCAAGTGAAGTGTTTCTTTTTAAAAGTTTTTAAAGCTATCCACATTTACAGTAAACCATATTGATGCTAATATATTTTTCCTTTCATTCTAACATTGGCACGATTAAGGAAGATTAGAGTATCTATCGATGCACGGCCGTTCTTCCATTAGAAAATCTATCGTTATTTTTCGTTATTTTCCTTAGATAATATGTCAATGTGTCTTGGTTTTAAGATCTTAGCTAATTATACTGGAAAATCTGAAGCTGAAATGCAAGGAACCCCATTATAGGAGATTAATTCTATAACGTAATATAAACTGGATGTATGTTATAAAATCATAATAATCATAAAGATAACTGGCAGTTTCGATGCTTTAATTCTGAAAATTCTCTTTCTATAATAAACTTTTAACAGAGTAAAGACTAACAATATAGTAACAGTAAGTATAATAACAGTACAATATAATAGCAAGAGCAGAGGTTTTGTGTAGTGACGAAATGGTTGAAACTTTATTAAAATTCGTGTGTTATGCCATTTAATTAACCACATAATAGATGGTTACTTGCTCAAAAATTCTCAATGAAAAATAGCCTCCAGCGTCAAATTCTCGCCAAGCTTGGCAACACTTAACGAAATATTGCCAAATTCGGCGACATAAATACCTTGTTTATGTTGACATCATAATGATGCTTATGTATTATGTATTATATGTGTGATGCATATGTATGTATATATAGAATATATATATTTCAAATAAAATCTCATGTGTGTACATGTATATATAAAGTTTATTAACATCATTAAAATGCACTTAAAAAAATAACAACCCATAAATAGCACCGAAGTTTTGTCAGATTGACTAGAGAGCTATTGCGATTAGAATACTGACATTTATAATAAAAAAATTTATTTTAAGGAAGTAAAAGATAGAAAGACTGACAGATAAACTAAAAGATTTGCCTTACCAACATTTTCAGAAAAACATGTAAAAATTTCATTCTGTTTGAAACCATGTAACACCTTCCAATTCACGCTAATTTTCTGTAATCGGGCTTTGGCGACCAATGCTGCCGTCAAATATGAGCGAGTAAATGATTGTCTATGCAGCTATTATTACTTAAATGTTTATCGTAAAACAAAAAACACAAATGGTTGCAACAATGTAATTAGTTTAATTTGCCAATTGAATGTGTTACGAACTGTATATAGCCAAATAAGCACCCCCCATTTGAAGGGTTTAAAGGCAGAAATTCTATATTTTCAGACTTTTCTGGTTAATTGTGCGACAAAACCTACTTACTTGTCAAATTTTATGATTTTACGACTGTTAGAAGTACCTAAGTTATTTGATGATCACCAACCTTAGTTATTTGATGATCTCCTGTGAGTCAGTGACAAAAAAGTCCTTTTTTGGAATCGCATATTTAGAAAAATATTAAATACAGAAATACGAAATCGTGGAACCTAGTTCAGTTTGATTATATTAATGTGTGTTAAAAAGGAAAACTCTCTAGCTCTCCCCAAAACGACGTTATGAGGAGGTGAAAAGAAGGTCAAAATGGTCAGAGAAAAGGTAGCTACGACCTGTGCGAACGCACTGCCATGCTCCCAGATATTGATTTTTAACATAAATTCATTTATATCTAATTGGTTTTTTTTTTTTTAACTATTATGTATTGAAGTAAAATCTTGGTCTTTAGTTACTGAAAAAATTTATTGAAATATTAGGTGACAAAAACATACAAAGTATGCTGTATTTACATAAAGAAATTCTTTACTTTTGTATGAC
The DNA here is from genome assembly GCA_963931845.1 of Maratus michaelseni. Lineage (NCBI taxonomy): Eukaryota > Metazoa > Arthropoda > Arachnida > Araneae > Salticidae > Maratus > Maratus michaelseni. The sequence continues at coordinate 172,301,928 of OZ007596.1, read as the reverse complement.
TAACGATGCAGTTTTTAATAACTGTTTAAATGATTAATATTTATATTCTCTAAAATATGAGATTTCATACAAAACATGGTCACATAGGAGCCAAAAACCACTGACATTTTATTGTTATGTACTTATGTACATACTACTATATTGTTAGTAAAACAAGAGAAAAAATATCTTACTACTGAATTTGATCCACGTTATGGTTTTATGTATACATATGAAAATGATAGTTAACTATTTAATATTCTTACATTATTGCATCCACATGGAAACCAAACTTTACATTTGGGTGAAAGAAAGTTAATGTAGTATAAAACTGTACAAATTGACAGGTATTTCATTCAAAGCTCAACTGTGAAAATGCAATATATTTATTACAGAAAATATTATAAAACATTTTATCATAACAATTTTGTCAAATCCATATATTTTATATTCAATGCAATATAGTTTACAAAATTAACGTGTAAATGTTGTAAAAAATGTCATACATTTTACTTCACATGTATTTTTCTCTTTATTTTTTATTTTCTGAGTGACATCCCTGTAATTAGTATTAAAATGATAAGCACAGCAAGAGCTACTTCGGTAGAAGTTGAAAGAATATTATTAACTTTTGAACTCATACACAGAAAATAAAGAAATACGGGTTTATAGGTTAGGGATGGAAAAGGCAGTTAAAACTTTTTTTTAATTCGAAGCACTATGCCAATAGTGCAGACTGAGTTGGTAATAATGCTGATAAGACTGGTCATTCTTATAGATTATATTTACTCTGTGTGTATGCATGAATTAACAGATGTAATTAACTTTCATATTTTTTTTAGTTAGCATACACATACATGTGTGCAAATTTAGATTTATGTGATTACAGCAATTTTATAAAGTATAAATGTAAGAAAAGCTACCATAATATTAGTGCTACTAAGTAATGAAATCATGCATTTTAATTATGTCTATAATTACTAATTTTAATTAAAGCATAAAAATATAGATTATGTTCTTTAATGTCATTTAATAAGAGATTTAATTGTTTTGGAAACCTACAATTCAAGGTAGCTATTCAATATCTTAATGCAAGAGAAAAAAAAATCATAAAAATCAGATTTAAATAAAAAAAAATAATTCATTTATACATCCCAATACAAACATATCATTTTTAGATCCCAACAAAATTGAAACAGGACTCCCAGTAGAACAATACCTTTCCAACAGAAACAGAATTATAAAAATCAGAACATCCGTTCAAAAGTTATGCATAAACATACTTTATATATATATATATATTTAAAAATTAAAACACATGTGAAGAACGAAGGGAAAAGACATTATACAAAGCTATGGAATGATCACTGAAGGAAGTATACCCAAAAGGATGAAAAACCAAAATTGGAAAACTATGAATATCTTATAGAATCTTCAGAAGGGCTTTATAAGAATATTCATAGTAAGTATATGTTATTTCATCAAATACTGTCAGCATTATGCCTAAAATCGACAATATTAAGCCCCTAATAACATACACAAATGAAACCAAAAAATCAAAAACCAACATGAGGTCCAAATAACAAAACAAGTAAATAAATATGCTACTGAAATAGAAATTAGATAAATATTTATTATATATATATAATTTAATTATATAATCTTCTTTGTTAAAGCCCTATTAATAAATAAATAAATAAAAATTAACTCTAGCTAAAAGCCCAGTAGCCGAACTTTGTGTGTCAATCTGCAGCAAATCAAAATTAATCTGCGACTCAGCATTGATGGACCAAGCTTACTATCATAATAAATTATAGTAACCCATAAAATAAGCAAAATTTGCATTTACAAAGAAAATATAATGAAAAGATACATCTAGAGACAAAATAAATGTTTGCAATTGTTTTTAAGCCCAAAAGTTATTTTTGAGCTGTTAGGTTAATCTGCAGTGCCTGATGCCATAATGCAATGTTTCTGGCTACTGTGGCTAAAAGTAAAGCATAGGATGGTGGTACTACTGTATAAAGAAAGGGAAAGAGAATGCTATTATATAAAGACTAGTATATAACCCAACCCCATCAAAAATGATGGATTGTTGATCTGCATTCCATTTTCATAAGACTTCATAAAAAAGTAGATTCTAAAGCCGGTAGATGGCACCAAAACAATCTAAGTGTCAACGACTTTAATCAGATGATTTAAATTGGTTATTAAATCATGATTTAAATCAACTGATTTTCTTTAAATCATTGAATTAAATCAACTGATTTTTTTTAAATCGTAAATTTACTAAATGTTTAAAATGACAAAAAATAAATCTACCCTATATATATAAAATCCTAATGAAACGAATTTGTGAAACGATTTTATGAAATGATTTTATGAAACGACTGATTATGTTTCAGGGCTATTTTTAATAAAATATTAAACGCTTGATGGTGAAATTAATACCAATTGTCCATAAAAATCCGCGGATGTCAAAACTGGTAATAGAATTTTGAAATTGGAATTAGTTTTCGAGATATTAATTTTTTTCTAATTTTAATGACATTTCTGTAATGATGGCAACTAATTACTCAGTTTTTTGTGACAAAAAAGGGAAAAAAATATAAAAAGATCCCGATAGGGATTATTGATTTATTTTTATTCGTCATTTTCAATTTGAAATTGAATTTATCTTATTTCAATCGATAATGAAGACAAGATTGTGATTAAATTATGTTTTTCACGAAAATTTGAAAAAAAAATCACATTTCTATCGTTAGGATTCAATCGTCTGTCAGCATTTAATTTAATTTATAAACTGAAAATATTTTGAATAAATTCGTCCAAATGACGTCATTTATGAAAATACGTCATTTATGTTTATACAATTTATTTAATATAAAGAAGCCATTTATCTATTTTTATGTACAAAAAGAGGTAAATTGAAAGACAATTATAAATAAATTGTATATATACATATAAATACATGTATAAACAAGCATAAAAGTTCGGTGCTTTTCCAGTATATGGGGCCTTGACGAAACAGAGAAAATAGCCTTGGCGGAAAAGGAAATTTGGCAACATACTTTCTGTCAACCTATTTACTTTGTCATTTCGTATACAGAAGCATTTTTTCAATATTTATACAATTTGTTTAGCGTAAAATGTCAATTATCCTATTTTATATATAATCAGAAGTAATTTGTATAGAAAAAACAATAATAATATACGTATAATTAAAATACGCATATAAACAAAAAAAATCGTCGAATTTGTTTCCATGGCTGTTTATGTCATTTGGCACCAATTCTCACTTTCTGATGCCCGAATTGCGCCAAGCTTTTTAAAAAAGCGTCAAGACCCCTATTATAGAAAATCACCAAAAGTTCATTGAGTTTGTTTTCATAACTTTTGGCAACAAATATATGTATATTAACGAATCTATTCGTTTTTGAAACTCGAATTACGACAAACCTAAAAGCAAAGGATCCTATACTGAAGAAGTACCCGATTTTCTTATGGACAATATTCAAGTGACATAACATGGTGTAAAATTATCGCGGATAGCAAATTTGTTTAAATATCTCATCAATTGATGCCGAATAAATGCAGGCATGCATGCACAAAATATTTAATTAATTTTGTATGATAAATAATTATTAGAAAATTCGTATATACATATTAATTAAAATAAATAATTTACATATTTAAAATAACATGAAAATATGCATGATGGTGCACTAAAATACAGAGAAAATTAAAACCAGTTACTGAAAATGTCTATAACACAGTACTTTTCAATACCGTGGTTCTTAACAAGCAGATGGAATTTTTCTCATCCTTAAACGCAAAGGAAGAATAGAATACAGATCGTTGTTATAAAAGTGCGAGAGGTAGCCACAATTTAAACCTAACCATTTTATACAAGCTGGTTTTCAAGGTGTAATTGATTTTACTTATCAATCCCTAAAACAGTCGTCAGTTGTCGCAACAGCTGTGTATGAGGCCATGATAATAAAAAAAAATGCCCCATTAAAATGTTAAAAGCATGGCAACCCAATTACAGATTTACCAATATTTTTAAAATGAAGCACGCTGTCATGTTTTTAGAGGCCTCGAAGTCTGAGCGGCGGTTGACGAGCGTAGCTCGCAGGGAGTAGGCCCCCTAGTAAATAAATAAAATCTAAGATTAACATAATTTGGAAAGTTTCTATGGATATTTTACCTTATGCATAAACAAAAAAAGCTTTGAATTGTTTCTAAACTTAATTCTTTATGCTTGTAAAAAAATGTATGTATATATATATATGTATATATGTGTATGTATATGTATATATATACTAAAAGCACAATGTGCACAAAAATAAAATAAAATAAATAAACGAAGCCATGTATGCTAATGGCGCCTGGTGCATGTAAAATCCGTCGTGGGCGCAAAGTCCTCCAAGTTCCCTTTGAATTATACCTCTGGAGGTGCCTAGTCAGGTGAAGGTCTCGTCACCTGATCAAGGTTCTAAATTACGAGACCAATTCCTTTCTCTCTTCTTTTTTTTTTAAATTTAATTTTTTATTTTAAGTCTGCCATTTCAGCGAGGTTGGCTGGATGCCATGAGCAGTCAAGCAGAGAAACGGTAGCAAACCACTAGAGAACATTACAGACAAGATGTAATACATAGCGGAAACACAAATATTTCAAACCTGTCTATATTAGCAACCATAGTCAGGGTGAATATGACCCGAAAGCAAGCCCCTTTCCTTATTCGACAACATACCCAGAAACCCATAATTAATAACAAACTAGAACCGGCCAACACAGTAACCAAGTAACTCTCACGAAATAGCGTTGCAGCCAAGGACACCCAAGAAGCTAATCAGGTGGATCTCCGCTATGAGGAGATTAGGCGAATTTCGCCCCGCGGCCAGGTATACAAACTCGTTAAGCTGGGCATATTGCCCGGCAGGTAGGGGCCTGGTCTGCGGTTTAATAATAATAATAAGTACAATATGTTTGTAAAAGGCTAGTATATAATCCCCATAAAAAATGACGGATTGTTGATCTGCGTTCCATTTTCATAAGACTTCATACAAACAGCATGAAAGGTTTCAAATGTAGAAAAGTACATTTTAAAGCCGGTAGATGGCGCCAAAACAATATTGTTTGTTTGTTTCTATCTAGGAGTCCGATGTTTAGTCTGGATTTTTAATTAAGAACTTAAATATGCTGAAAAGACATGATTTCATGTCTATATGTAGAAGATATTATCATTTAGCTCTGATATGTTAGCATTGGTTTTTCATTAAGCCTAACATGGCGTTTAACTATGGTCGATTCGCAGACAAGAGTGGTTTTGCCCGGAATGGTTACAGACACTTTCTTGCCCTCGGATTTTATTATAAGTAGATAATTTTTTATACTTGTACAAAATAATTACAACGGAACATTGATTATCCAAAAATCAGTTATTCAGTTCTCGTTCAAAATTCTTTAACTTTTTTTTTTTTTTTTTCGGGGGGGGGGTGTTGAAATGAATTGTAAATACCATATAAACTATAACACTATAATTTTGGTCCTGGTTAGTTTTTCATTTTTATTCCATTCTTGAAAGATTTTTTGCTTTTTAAATTAAAAAAAAATTCCTATCATTAGGGAGAATGAATAATATACAGCAGTTTACAATGAAGAAATGAGATTTTACAATGCATAATTTGCTTCCTGAAAATATTGACAGATTTTTTATTATTACAGAAATCACCTTATTAAAGTAAATTAAACAGGATAATTAATTTTCTGACATAATTTATTTTAAATGAAAACAGTCACAGATTCAATAACACAATCTGCTAGCAAAATATTTACAAAATTTTGTTCTATGCTTAGTTTATTGATATTAATGGATAAATTTACATATATTTTTCCCCTGGAATTTGGGAAAATATTGAACAGTTTAAAAACTAACATTTATCTTAAACAATAGTAATAATAAGGGTTCTTACTTTTGGTGCATGATTTTCGAGTATATGAAGTTTCAAAGCGGCCATTTCACTGAGAAAATCTTGCGTATCATTTTTAGCCTGAAACAAGTTACAAATTAAGAAACAAGTGTCACTGTACGAGAATTATAAAAAACACACACAGACATATAATTAATATCAATAGATGAATAAGAAAACTTTAGGTGAGCATTTTTAATTTTTATTCAAAGTTTTAAAGAATTAAAAATGTTTTGCACTCATTGTATCTTCATTAAATGACTTTAATAGGGTTTATTGAAACAAGAATGAAAAATCATGCATCAGGCATAGAATATGAAACACTTTCCAGCAGTAACAATATTATTAAGAAATTCCTTTTTACCCACAAATAAATGGGGTATCTAAATAAGCAATTTTAAAAACACATAATTCAGTAAAAATCAATTTTTATCAATTGATGTCCATATGTGATAATGTGTGCAAATTCTGTCAGGCAGCCCTATATATGATCTATAGAATTTATACACAACGTAATACACTAAAAATTAGATAAGTTTAAAAAGCATACCACAGCATAAAATGCACTTCCAGCAATTATCGATCATAGTCAATCCTGTAACCAAATTCATTTGTGCATTTGTGTAAATGAACAATAAATTCTATGCACTCCATAATCTATAGAAATCATTATGTTTCAAGTGTTATAACATCATTAAAATGCACAACTGTTATTTCCCCATAGATCCTAATAAAACAGAAATTCTTTTGTGCATCCCTGTAAGCTAACTATAAAAGCAACACTTCATTTTCAATACCGAACATTCTATACTAAACCTCAATAACATATAAAAATTACATGACAATTCAACATATTTATGAAAGTTAGAGTACAACCACACAGACCAAATTCATAAACACTTTTCAGCATGTTGGAAAGGGTTAATAAAAAAAAAGAAAGAAAAAAACTGTACAATATAATAAAATAAATTTTTTTAATTAAATGAAGAGAAAACACAGTAAAAAAAATTATAATTACTTTTTCTAGAGCAACTTGAGATTCATTTAACTTAGTCTTCAAAACCAAATTTTCACACTTGACATCTTTCAACTTTCCTTTTAGCTGCAGATAAAATAAAAATAAATTAACACCATATAAATACAATATTGCATACATACAATAAGTGCTTAATAGTAATGGTAAAAATTTTCAAAACATCAATATATCTATTTTTCGATATATCGTCTTAAAGACATCAATAACCAAAATATATCACAGAAACTATCAATGTATCAGATAAAATTGGAATGTTTTATTTCTGTTTACATTACTAACATGGCTGCGGAGTCTGAGTCCGGCCTATTTTTGGACAAAAGAGTCGGAGTCGGAGTCACTAACAAACAGGCCGACTCCGACTCCTACTTCAGCTTGTTTTTTAGACAGTTTGAAGTGAAATTAAACCAATTCTATGTAATTTTAAATTGATAAACTGAATTATTATTTTTATATTAACTATATATACAAGGAAACCCAGGTTAAACAGGTCCAATATACTGTCCAGTTTACAGTGTATATGAAAACTGCTTTTAATTGAAATCTCTAGTTTACATTTTATATTAGTATGCAGTACTTTTTCTCAGTTTTTGGGGTTTGCAGAACTCGAGGTAATGCGAAAATTGGAAGTTTCTGCTCTTTTTGGAGTCCATAGAATCCGTAATATCATTGCAATAGAAAATTTTTCACTTTTTTTTTTCTTGTTTTCCTTAGATTCTTCAGGTCTGTAGGACTAAGAGTAATGCTGAAATTGTAGTAATTTTTTCCCCTTTTTTTCGTGTGCATAGAACTTTCTTGACTACCTATCACAGCTTATACCCATAATTCATCCAAAAATATACACATCATATACTTCAAGGTCAAACAGGAATATAACAGCAGATTGCAGTGTTGCCAGTTGAGTTTTTTTTTTAATTCTGATTGCTTGATTGCTGCCTTTTTTTTAAATAGTAATATTTCTTTTATTTAATGACAAATTTAATAAAGCGACTATTACTATTTCAAAACAAATGACAGCAATAAAGCAATCTGAATAATAGGAATCAACAGGCAATACTAGTACTTTAAACGTTCCGGAGTCTGAGTCAGAGTCAGTTCCTTTGAAATTTCAGGAGTCGGAGTCTGAGTCGGTTCCTTTGAAATTTCAGGAGTCAGAGTCTGAGTCGGAGTCGGTCATTTTTCCCACCGACTCCGCAGCCCTGATTACTAATGGTTTATTTAAAAATGACTTTTAAGCTCCTTACAAACACATTTTTAACACTAACGTCCATAAAGTTGATGAAATCATTTCTAGTACATTTGAGGCAATTCATTTAAACCTTTTGATGTTGAAGGCTGAATAGTTTTTCTTGTGAAAACATATCAGATCTTTTAATAATATTAGTATTTTTTGGTTTAAAATGCCCTTTATAGCCAGTTTTATTAGTTTTGGTAAAATGTCCCTAAATAATCACTTTTTGGAGCCATATTACTTCTATAAACTTACTTGTTGAATAGTAATAAAAAGATTTCATTATACAAACAAAACTACCACATTAATTTATTTGTGAAAGACACAAAAATCCACCTATGAGATAAGATTCGTGAACAAATAAAGACAAAACACAAAGCACACCATAGTATCTGTTAGGAAATATTACATATTTTCCCTATATTTTGGTCTTATCACTTCAGTTAATTCATCCATTTAATCCCCACCTAAGTTTCTAAATTAGTTTTTGTTTCACAGTTATATATTTCTAAGTTCTGCTTTATACATATACATTCTGGGTTATATTTACTTTATTTCAATATCTAAATACCATATTTAATATTTCATAAAGCTTACTTACAATAATAGTTGTAGAAATTATCCAGGCCTATTCATTTTTACTTTCACACCACACTCTTAAAACCACGCACCTCTGTTTACCTTTTGCCGGTTTCATATCTCTCTGCACAGCCTAGCACCACGATGCGTCGAATCACTTACGGCCGACGACGACAGATGGCGCGATCGTCTTTCTCTCCTACGATCTTTTCCTCGTGGCGGTTCGTCACTTCATCCGGACCTTTTGAGAAGCCGGTAGTGACGTTTACTGGGAGAGCGGTGTGATAGGTTGTTTACCTGGAGATGATTGCTTATATACGACAGCTTGTGGTTCATTCATTAGCTTCGTGTTTTAATTCCTTTTGTGTGTGGCAAGGCAATGTTGACATAGTAATGCCGCCGGTAGATAATGGCTAGTGTTGGTGAAATGCAGTTTTAAAGATGTTCTATAATATTTGAATATGTTATTGTTTCTCAAGATGCTTTTAATCTCCGATGATGTTGCTTTTTAAATCTAAAGAACTTTTAGTGTTTTTATGAAAGCTGGGTGGTGATGTTGAAAGGATACATCTAGAAGTTTTATACATTCTCTCCTCTTGTCAACAAAGTTGCTTCTCCTGAAAGACAGAGCGAGAGGAATGGCTTTCGATAACTGGTGTATCCAAAACACCGGCTGCAACACGCTCTGCTAATATTTTGGTTCATGATTTAATTAGTTTATTAGTTCAGCGTTGTTATTCCTTCTCCTTATTATGTTTTAAACCAACTTCAGATATACTGCTATTAGGCAGGTTTTAAGAAGTTGTGTTAGTATCTTAGTATACTGTTAAAGGGGGGGAAGGTGAAATACACAGAACTTTCGTAAGTAAATTTGCATATACTTTCATTTAGTTTTTCTTGAAGTGATTTTATTATACTTTTGGCTTTATTTAATTAAGTTTAAAACTGGTTTAAGTTTCTATAAAGTTTTAGTTTATTACAGTTATTTTTCCCTCTCAGTTTTGACATCATATTTAAGTCTCTGGTTTTTGTCTCTTACTCTTAAGGTCTTTCAAATACTGTGACGGACTTCATCATGTTTAAGGTTTCAGATGAAGGTCCGATTTATTTTGTTAGATACTTTTGCTTTGATGCTTTCAGTATGCTAATGACGGTACGCGTGGTGTATCGGAAGTTTTCATGAGGCGGGGTTTGAGATAGATTGCTGAGACTTGTTTTGCATTTTGGCTTTGATCCTTTCGGTGTGCTAATGACGGTACGCGTGGTACATCGGGAGTTTTTCATGAGATGAGATGTAAAACGAAACACAGTTTAACAATCTTTTAAGATGAGTTATATTTAAATGAGAGGTGAATAATAAAAGTCAATTTATGTTTATATTTTTGTTAAATTAAAGTTAATTAAGTTGATTAAATTAAAGTTAATATAATTTGAAGTTATAGTATTAAATTAAATCAAATTAAAGTTTACATTTTTTCTAAAGATAAGTAGAATTGAATTTAAATAAAAATAACTTTCTTTTGAAACTTTTCCTAGGCTTCAGTTCATATTAAAGATAAAAGTTTAAAGTATATTTTTATTTACATAGTTTATTGAATTTGTATTTTTGTCTTTTTGATTTTATTATTGTTTTTATTTAATAAACGTTTAGTTGTTTTTAAAACAGTTTGTCTTTATTTTCAAGACACAATTCACATGTTACTTTACAGCTTTTTCTCATATTTAATTCGGGCAATCAATCGTCAGCATATACGCTCCATTTAGCGTTTATACTCTGCATCCTGTTTTAATGTATTAGTAATTACCTTCGTAATTACTATAATAACAGTATCTTTGACAATTTGGTAAGTAAAAACGTCATTTGAGGCAATGACATGGAATAAGGAAGGGTCAGTTTCCCTGGTTTCTGATTTCAGAAATGATGTTCAATCAAAAACCATGTAAATTATGAGGCTTTTCTGACTAAGTAAAGGATATTTTAAAACTACCTAAAATTTTTAGCCATATTAAACAACTAAAAAAAAAAAAGAAAGAAAGATTTAATTATTATTTTTTAATGAAATCAGTTTTGTTAGATTTATTTAGAAATATACATAAAAAATGCTTAAAGTTGATTTTTACATACAAGATTTCTAAGAAATATCGATACATCGGATGTAAAAAACAATAAATAAATATATACCAAGAGTCTAACAGTAATGTCGAAAATAGACGTTTCAAAAATTGATATTTTTCGCTCAGTGTATCCATATTTTCGATATGTCGATGTTTAACTGCCATCCCTAGTACTTAAACTGTACTATTAACTTTCTACGTTCCTTATTATTATTATTATTTAATATTCAGAGTTTAAATTATAACAGTTCAATAAAATTAAATGTAATTTTTAAAAACTAGTAATAGTCCACAAACTGTATATAATTTCAAAAATCTCAGTTAAATCAAAATATGAGTTTGAGTTAAGCAAATTATTTTTATTAAATATTTAAAATGTATTAGACAAACTTTGTAACAGAAAATAAAAGAGATGCTGTAAAACCTGTGAAAACAGAAGCAGTGTATAACAGAATCTTATCTTAAATGAAAAATTTTCATTGTCCCGACAGAGGAAATACTATGCAATTATACTTGCTGAGAGTGAAACCTGTCTAAAACTGAATTTTTTTCATGGTCCGTTGCGACTCTGTTTTCAGACGTTTTACTGTACAGTCAAACCCGGGTAATACTAGTTTCAAGGGAACTAGTTTCAAAACTCTTATATTAAACGGATTTGCATATTACTGCAGAGAATGAACATATTTACACATATATTCATCTAATTGAAATTTAGAGCTTTGACTTATATATTTATAATCAAAAATTGTACTTTTTATGCACATTTAGATTAAATTTTAACTGTATTCAAGTCTTATTCATTGTTTGTTTTTATATGACTGATTGGGATAATAACTGAAAATAAATATAGATTGAAATAAAGCTTATTTTCGATTAATCCTAAACTTATATAGCAAAAATATAATACTAAAGTGAAAATTAATTTTCCCACTAATCTCAGTTTTTTACATTTGTTAAGATAACACATAAGACATAACATATTAATTGTTTTCACCACAACACATTTACCAGAATCACAGTTAGTATTTTTGATAATGAGTACCCTTTTAATTGATCCTTAAATGACTTTTCATAATAAATGAAAACTATTCTTGCTCATCTTTGGTTAAGCAAAGTACTATTAGTGTGACAAAGTACTCAAAATATATAATAAAACATGAAAAGAATGTACAATGACAGTCATAATGTTTTCACCCATTTTCCGCCTTCCCAAGTCTCAGACTTTGTTTGCTCAATACCTGATTCTCTTAAAAAATTATCTATTGTGATGTAACGCAAAGCGATTCCAATGCACTGCGTTTCTGTGGCACTGATCATAAGAAGAAGCTCATCTGCTTCTTCTCCACACAAGCCAAATGTATAACTGCACAAAGATTACATAACATACATTAAAATAACATTGCCAGCAATAAATAAAATCATCTCTAAACAATACAACTTTACAATGTATCTGCTTCAGTCAAAGGCATTTGCAACGTCAGTAAATTTAGAAACAAGAGGAATTCATGTTCATCAGTGGTGTAGTCCTGGGGAAAAAAGTGGGGGGACGCTCATAGTCTTGATCATTAGTGTCTGTATCTGTATCACCCATAGGGCAAACTTGATTATGAATCTTGCTTTTCATTTTGAATTGCAGAGAAAAGTAATTGAAAAATTAAATTTTAAATTAAAATTTATTTAAATTAATTTAATTAAAGTTTTTTATCTGTTGGTCATTCATAGCTTCCCATAAATTAAAATATTGTTAACCTTATTTCATGTGTGAAAATACGTATTTGAAATAGAATTCGTAATTTAATAACACTGATCCACGCAACGAGACTTCTGTTAGACATTGTTTATTTTTGAGATAGTCATAGAATAACTATTTTATACTAAGAGCATTGAAAATTATCGCATTTTTACATTACGGACACGTATAATGTAAGGAAAATATTGTAATCATGACAAGAAAAAATACTATGAAATTTATATATTTACTTTTATAGGTTCCCTGAGTCCGCTTTTCCTATTTCTGTAACAATTCTCTATGTATGTGTGTATGCATGTGTGCGAGTTGGTATTTTCTTTAAGATTCCCAAAGTCTGTGTTTGGTGATTTTGCAATGAGTCAATATGTGTATGTGTCTGAGCAGGGTAGCATTTAAACAGTGTTTTCGGCTGAGATTAAATTTCGCAGGTATGTTATATATGATGAAAAGATTATTTAACATTCTGGATTATATATGCCACTGCCCAAACTCTATACAAAATTTTGAACAACGTGTAAAAATATTGGGTTGTTTGGAAAGTTTCTTCTGTTTGGGAAAACCAATTTGTACCAGAAAATTCTATCATTTAATTGTTAGACATTAATTTCAATGCCTAATGTCAATTGACGGGCAGAATTTTCCGGTACGAATTAGTTTTCCCAAATGAAAGGAACTTTCCAAACATTCCAATACGAATTTGAAAGGGGTGAAATAGACCAGTATCCTTATAAAGAAAATTTTTGAAAATCGCGTTTCATCAAGATTTTTGTAGAATTAGTAACTCTTTAAATCAGTTACTAGGTTACTTCTAATCTGTAAGTATTGAATTTTTACGGGATGAAATGGAGAAAGACGTTCAAAAATATTGGTTTCATCATGATTTGTGTGGAAATATTTGAGTAAGAGTAACTGACTTAAAACTTGGCACATATATACTTTTAGGACTTACATGCTCGTAAAATCTTATTTATTATTATTTTTTAAATTTACATTTTAAAAGGATGAATTGTCCAGGGCTCTCAAATGGTTCACAAACTGAATACCAAAATTTTTTAGCAGAAAATTTCTTAGTAGGTTTCTAAAACTTTTCTGCAAAAATTTACTTCCGAAGGTTGTTTCTGCAAAATTTACAAGAAAAATCTAAAAATAAAATTTTTCTAAGAAAATACTGGTATTCAAAAAGCGGACAATTTGGGAGCCCTGATTATTAAGTAAATCTTCTAAACTCGTTTCATCACGATTTATCTGGTAGCTATTAACATGCAGATGCTCACGAAGAATGGCTTTTAAAATATTCGAAATTTTAAGTGCTGATATAAGCTGAAAACTTTTTAAAGTTGTTATTCTTCTGAAACTATCAATACTAGAAACTTCAAATTTAACATGAATTGAAATTTTTATGTGGGAATCGTTTCAGTGAATGTTACCACACTATTAATAGCGATATAAAAGTCTACTCTAGTTATAAATTGATTTGAATCCATGCCATTCTATAAGTGTTTAAAGAATTCAGCGGAATTTTTTTAAAGATATAATTTTGAAGTAGAATTTCTATGGCAAATAATACTTATGCTTGTGCCAGATGACTTATTTAAGAAACACTTTCCTAATAAAATTACTTTTAACGTTAATAAAAATAAATTAAACATAGAAAAAAAAAACATACTTTCATTAAAATTCACAAAAAGTCAACTTATATTTTAAAGCACAAATGTGTGCGTCGCTCAATGATGTCATACTGATGCGGGCAGCAATGTGGTGAAAATGGATGAATTTTGAAACAATGGAGCTATTTTTTTCAATTAAACAATCGTAATGTTATTTCTATGGGAGTAAATGCCATTTTTGTGCCGACGTTTCTAAGTGTAGTAAACAATATTTTTTAAAAAGTGTGCTGCTGATATTCAATTTCTATTTTTGAAGGTGTATACAATCCTCTCAAAGATTTTTGTACTTCATTTTTTGCGAAAAAAAATTTGAATTTTTTTTTTTTTCAAAAGGGACGTTTACTTTTAGAATGACCCAGATACAGAAATGTAAGATAAAAGAAAGCGGATGAAAAAGTGGCTCAAATTAATTTCTTTTATTTATTAAATATTTAAATAAAAGGGGGAAAATGGGTTGAAAACAACAGCAATATATTTAATTCTCTCACAGTTTAATAATATGTATTATTTTCAATCTTTCAATGAACTTTACAGAAATACTTATTTTCAAAAAAAAAAAAAAAATTCACCTCTTTATATTTTCTAGATTTTGTATCAGTAGCCATTCTATGATTTACCGCTTTCCAAATTTTGAGTAAGGCTGTGGTTTTCACTTAGATAAGGATGAATCGTAAAGATTAGAATGAATTAGAAGATTAAACAGATTATTATCCATTAAAGTTAAATTACTATTATAAATTAAAAGCATCAAGTTTTGTCACTAAAAACCACTTTGAACCACGTTGCTGTCAAAGTATTGCATTTTTTTGACAAAGTCTTCAAATTTGAGCTAAGGTCGACTTTTACAGGGCGTCCGAAAAAATTTAAACTTGAAGATAAGTAGTCAGTGTAAGATGCAAAAAAGTTTAAAATAAGGTAGGAAATATGCAGGGGGAAGAAGGGGACAATGACTATATATCAAATTAGAAAAGCTATGAGGTATTACCAGAAGGTAACAGTAACAGGGATGATAATAAACATGTGCGGTTGACCCCCAGTTATGTATTGCAGTTGACGGAAAATACATAGAGCATGATTAGCCAATTCTTCTTCTTATTTTTTTTATTTGTAAGTTTTAAAACTACACTGTCTCTTTACATGATTTCTGCCATGCAGCTTTTTATGTAGATACACTTGCGATGCATTTTTTTTTTTCTTTTTCTTTAATATTTAATTTTGTTCTAAAAATGCTATCGCCAATATGTGCACAGGACCATTTTCACTGATTAAGTAATATTTAAATGGTTCGAAAAGGTTTTATAAGTCAGCTTTCTTCTTAATTTTTTTAATTTAATTTTAAATATATGCAGATTTTTAATGATTTTATTGCAGAAAAAAGGAAAATTTTTCTGACTGACAAATGTTGAATAGAAGAGCCGCATAAAGAGTTATTGTATAAATGTTTGAAAATTAACAAGATAATTATTTTATTGACAATATTATTTCAATATTATTTTTTGTTTACTTTATTTTAAACTTTTTTATAATTTACGTTATCTACTTATCTCCAGCGGGTAACAAATTAAAGTGTGTGTCAACTTTTATAATACACAGACACACTGTATACCGGCCAATATATATTATATTCATTACACACAAATGTTTGTAAAATTAATTTGGTGCAACAATGTGTGAAGGAAAAGCATGTCTAGCATTTTTTTTTTTTTTTTTTTTTTTTTTTTATTGAAAATATAATTTAGTTCAGTTTAAACACATACCAAGCAATAATTATCTATAAATGGTAACATATTCATTTGAATTATTTTGAGTGGTCATGTATAGAAATTAATGATCATTTGCTCACCACATGACACACTAAAATTTAAACCAGCTACAAAACGCATTTCAAGAAATATCCGGTCATGACGGTAGTGTATTTGGATTATTTTTGTGTGGCCCTGTATACGAATATCATTTACGTATCACTTGGCAAATAAATATTTTCTTCAGCTGAAAAATACAAAATACAATCGAAAACACTTTTCAAGCAACTGAACCCACGTCTGACAATGTGTCCGGATTCTTTGGCCTTGTAAAATACCTATAAATGTTTCATGCACCGTTTTCCATCCATTGCAAACAATTATTGTTAATAGCTCATGGTGTTTCGAAATACTTTTTAACGTCCCTGTAAACGAACGATAAATGCTATTTTTGATAGGGAATATGTTATAACGAATTTCAATACCATATGGCATTATTTCATTTATGTGTATTTCAAACAATCTCCGCCCAGTAAACAGTAATATGAAAGAACTCTTTTTTGATCACTCGTAAACGAAATACTGATGCTTACACATAATTCACAATAGTGATAAGGCTACATTGAAAAAATATACATACAATTTTGTCGAAATTCAAGCAAACTTTTGGAAGTTACAAGTAGAATGCGAACAGATGGAGACAGACAAGCGATCTGACACCGTAAACACTTTCCATGTTGTTGAAAGGTATTAAAAATCAATGCCTTATTTCTTAAAATTGTTGATTTATTGGTGTGCTCATAATTAAAAAAAAATTAGTAAGTTTGAAAAGATGGCGTCCCCCTTGAAAATAAAAAGTAAGGGGACGCTCGACATAAAATAAAAAAGTGAGGGGACGCCGTCCCCCCTCGACTACACCACTGATGTTCATCCTTATCTTCAAATCAAATTAAAAGGGAAAATTACAAGGAAGTTTACAGTCCAGTTTTTAGTTTTTCAATAGTTAGATTACTTTTTGCCATATTTTCTTGTCTGTTAAAATGGTGTGTGCAAGTTGATGTCAACAACACATACCTTTATGTTGATTTGGAAGAGACTGCGTACATAAACCAATCTGAGGGCTTTGTTAAAAAAAAATAAAGTTTGTAACCTAACCAGGACCATTTATGGGTTACATCAGAGTAGCTGTCAATGGCACTTTGAGATGGATGATGTTTTGTTAAAATTAGATTTTTGCAAACTGTATACATATTTCAGACCAGATTAGTACATTTGCTGTATGTTGATCTTTTTGGAAAAACTAAAGAGGATTTAGATTTTGGGATAGGTTTGTTGCAAAAACATTTTAATTAAAAAATTCTAGGAACCACTAGTGAAGCTGCTGGGCTTAGAGTTTGAAGTGATTGGTAATAAATTTTGCATTCACCAATCACCAGACTCCATATATTGAAAATGTTTGTCAAAAGTTTTCAGGTTTTAATTTTCAAATAATCTCTTTACCAATGCCCAAAGATTTAGTGTCGTCTAAGCTGGATTAGTCTTCCACTAAAAAATAAATTGATGATATGTCTAGATTTCCACATAGAAATCTTATAGGCTGTTTGCCTTTCATAGTTGAAAGTACCAGACCTGACATAATGTATAAAGTAAAATTGCTATCTCAATTTCAGTCAAATCCAGGAATCAGTCATTGGAATAGTTTATAAAATTATTGGGATATCTTAATTATACTAAAAATATGTTCATGGGGAAGCCTTTGAGAAAATACAGTTTTATTACAAAAATGTCGACTTTAATAAGGATGAAGATGGGTACTACAATACACAGCATTACTTTGCTGATAAACTAAAACATAATTAAATCAAAGACGATAACTATGAATTGTTAAAAACTGTACAGTTACATAATACACTCACTGTCAAAAGTTAAGCATGCAGCGGTAAAATGCAAAAAAATCAACAAGTACTGCTTGGATTGACACGATATAAGGTAGGAAATTAGCAAATATGTCTATGCAGGAAACAAAACAAAGAATTATATACAAAGATGCAGGGTTGGCAAAAAACCGGGTTTTTTTGAAAAAAACCAAAAAAAACGTTTTTTTTGGTTTAAACCAGGTTTTTTTGGTTTAAACCGGGTTTTTTTGTATCTTTTTTAATTACATATATGCACATCAGTAAATAAAATTTAACATTGACAAGAATGATTAATATTACAATAACAATATATATGTATATATATATATATATATTCTGAAAACAGTTTAAACAAAATAAATAAACAATTGTTATTAATTATGTACAAATTCAAATCATTAAATTTTATTTAGAGCTGAGCTAACATCATTTACATCCAAATTCAAAACAGTTATATATATACAAAAGTTTCCTATGTAATACATAGAACATGATCACTTGTGCCGTCAGGTTCTACAGTAATGGTGATAAGTTTTAAATAATTTTTAAAGATTACTTTTTAAAAAAGTTGAAGAAATAATTGCTGTTTTATATATACATATTTCCAAATGCAACCTGTAATTCATGTTTACCAAATGATTTAGCACACTTATAAAACATATTAATATGTTTATGTATTTCATATTGCATTCATAGAATGGATTCTGTATCTTAATGTTGATTTAAAAGTTTTTAATAGTATTTAATTGCAAGATTTATATTAAATTCTTTAAAGACTTAATCTATTGCCTTCCTATATTTTTTCATTTTAATAAGCAACACTTAGTTGTGTTACATAAGAATATAAAGATATAATGTAGAATTTTACCTTGGTATGCTATACTAATTTTTTTTTAAAATAAAAATAATGCAAAGAAAAGAAAGTGAGACTTACTTTTTTATTAAATTTAAAAAAACAAATTGAATTTCAGTAAGAAAATTAAATTGAAATATATTTAAAATATATATATAAAAGAAACATTTTAAAAACATGGAAATTGAATAAATTTTCAAAATTTTAAGAAAATGGAAGTACGACACATGTCTATAAAGATTCTATGCTAATAAACAGGATTATTAGGGTTTAATGTTTTAAACAAAAAAACAAGTTTTGCCGCTTTTTGTAAACCCAGTCTGTTGCGTAACTTTGATTGTACAACACCAAATGAAGAAAAAATTCTCTCTACATTTGCAGTAGTCGCTTTTGCAGTAAGAATCGTTTCAACTTCTTTCAACACACCATCATTGAACTTTTTGATTTCATTTTCTTGAATATGCCACCATTCTATAGCTGATACATCTTTACTAAAATCATTCTCAAAAAGATATCTTTGAAATGAGAACTTTTGGCACAAAATTTTAGTATCAGAGATAATAAATTGTTTTTGGGAAATTTTGTTTTAGCATATTCCAATGCTTCTTTTTTTTCCTCCGATGACAATTCGAGATCAGCATCCTTGGCTCTTGGATCCAACAGATAAGCAAGAAGATGGGCTGGTGTTATTGCCATTTTATAACGAGTATCTAGTTTTTTCATAATGTCTTTATTCAGTTTCAAATTTTCCATCTGTTTTTTTAAATTTTTAAAAAGAAAAACAGTTTCTCCAATTGTACAATTTTGGCTTTGTACTTTATCTAAAGCTACACTAATTGGCTTTAATTGTTGAAAATAGTCTTCAGCATTTCTTTTCAATGAAATGTTTGAAACTAGACTTTGGATATTTTTATTAATTTTGTCTTTATTATTTTCGCATATAGTTACAAGAACTGACCATGATTTCAGATAGCTGTCTAAAGCGTCAGCAAATGAGTTCCAGCGAACTTCACAAGGCATTATTAGTTTTGATGTACTTGCATCTTTTCTGAAGCACGCATTTGCATATTGGTTGTTTCTGAAGTATTTGATTACATGCAAAATTTGTTCTTTTACATTTGGATAACTTATATCATTTGCCAGTAAATTTAAAATATAGGCTGCACATCCATAAGTAATAATATTAAACTCTTCTTTTTCATCAAACATATCCCTCATTTTTCGGACATTTCCAGTATTGTCTGTCACTAATGCTTGTATTAAACATTGAAATTCCGATTGGCATTTATTAATGGTTGTAGTCGCAATATCATACAGATTTTCACTTGTATGAGCAATTCCCGATGTATCAATAGTGTCTGCTAAGTATGTATTCCCGTCTTTTGTTGTTAAAGTAACACAGATCACAGGTTCGTTGTGAATGTTTGACCATCCATCTAATCCTAATGTGACAACTTCATTTTTTAATATATTTGCACATTTTTCTTTTTCTTTGCTGTAAGTATGATCTAATAAATCCCCAGCAATTTGTTTACTTGATGGTGGAGAATATTCTGGGCGGAAACTCTGAACCATTTTAATAAACTCAGGATGCTCTACAGTGCTAAATGCCGTATTTGTAGCATATATAAACCTAGCAACTTGTTCATAAAACATTTGCTTTTGAGATGGTGTTGATTTACTGACAAAAAAGTCCATAGTATCTCTTTTCCTTTTTAAAGAACCAATTTCACTTGTTGCTCTTTGTGTTATTGCTGAATCCAAAGAACTTGAAATACTGGATAGTGACACTGACACATCATCTATACAAAAATAAAAATAAGAATTGCTTAATGATACAGAACATATTACTTCAAAAATCATAATCATATAATTAACAATAATTCAATACAAAGACATTTTTTTTCTTTGTTTTACTGCAAAGTAAACATCTCTATCATATTGATATATTTATTTTTGATAATTTATTTAATACTCGAGATAAAATTACCATGTCTTTTATAATTTTGGATATTTATGATTGGTGAAAACTTAGTTAATCTCTAAGAGCCATGCATAAATTAAAAATTAACAATTTCATTTAATAACAGTTCTGATCACATAATTTGTTCTTAATAATATGATTAATTTGTAAAACTTTCAAACTTTTATCAAATGTAATTTTAAGATTATCAAAATAAAGTTCTCTAACAAAAAAATGTCTATTTAAAATTTTCTTGTTTTTTCCAAAATTTCATTACTTAGAATTACATAAATATTTTTTATTTCATAGAATATAACTTTCTAAAATCAAATAGCATATGCAAATTAAATAATAATATATGTGATTTTTATAATTTATCTTCTCAATCAAATAGCATTTCAAATAATAATGTAATTTTTTATAAGAGTTTAGAATCATCTGAATGAAGATATACATAATGTGTTCTCAATATGCATTACTTGTAATTTTACAGATAAATTAAAAATTTTGAATTTAACAAATATTTATATTTAACTTATTAACAAATTTTTAACAATTTTCTTTCAAAATTAAAAATAATAGCAGCAATAATAATGATAAAATAAGTACTTACCATTATCAACAGAATCAGAATCAGAATGAGAATTATTACAAGTTTCAATGTGTTTCTTCATCCTAGCTACTTGACCTTCCATTTCTTTATTACAATTTTTGCATCTAGCTCTACAACCTTTCCTTTTATCATTTTTTACTTCATTAAAATATAACCAAACTAAATCTTTTCTTCTACCAAAATTAGACATTTTTTGTTCTCAAATGCTAACTCTTGGACCATTCATACACAGGTGCATACACAGGTGCAACTATGATGCAACTGTGACTTATGCAGGTTGACTGCTGAAATGAGTTGAGCTGTTCAGTTAGAAGTAGAAGTTATTTGTACATCAAATAATTTGAAAACTTAATTATATAAGAAAAAAATCTTTAAAAAAAATTAATAAAAAAACCAATTGGTTTTTTTCAGAAAAAAAACATTTGGTTTAAACCGTGCCAACCCTGCAAAGATGACAACGATATCGATCATAAGTTATAAGATGAAGTCATATTGGAGTAAACAAACAAACAAAACCGACATTAGTAGGGTATGTGAGCACCCCTCACTTGCGTACAAAGCTTACAGCGTGTGAAAATCCTTTCCACGAGGTGATCAATCAACGTAGAGGAGTCACGTAATTGCCATTCCTCCTGTACAGCAGTTTGTAACTCTATGAGAGTGGCTGGGGGTGTGAAACGTTTGCACACAGCACGGCCAAGAGCATCCCAAAGATTTTCAATGGGATTAATGTCAGGCGAGTACGCCGGCCACTGCATACGTGCAATGCCTTCACTCTCCAGGTAATCTTCAACAAGGACAGCTCTATGTGGATGCGCATTACCATCCATTAAAATGAAAGCAGGACCAACTGTTGCAGCGTACAATCTCACAGTCAGGTCTAGGACTTCATCCCGATACCAGACAGCAGTCATAGAACTCAGTCTAAAGATGTGCAAGGTTGGTGAGATTTCCCAGCGAAATCCTTGCCCACACCATGATGCTTCTACCACAGAATGCGTCATGTTCGGTGATGTTCTGGGCCAATTGCGTGTGACTACTTCTCTCCAGACACTTACACGCTTGTCATGTGGCTGGCTGCAGGGCAAATCTCGACTCATTCATGCAAATAACATAGCCCCAATCAAACACAATCCCATTGATATGTTTCTGACACCACTTTAATCATGTACGTCTGGATTTGACAGATAGAGGAACACAAACTTGGGGTACCTGGGCATACAGTCCATTCATGTGTAGCCTTCGGCTCGCAGTAGTGGCAGATATTGTCTTATCAATGGACATTGCAACCACAGATGTCACATGTGTGGGGGCCCGCTCTTCCATTCTGCTTGGCTACAACTGCAATATATCAATCATTTGTAAGGGTCGGAATCTTTAGATGGCCGGTCACAGGTCTTCGGACAACTGTTTGACAGGTTAGGAAATGTTTCATAATCTTGAAATTACAGAATGATGAATGCCGAAGAAAAGAGCAATATCTGTGATTGGTGTCCCATGGCACGCCAATGCTCGAAATTTTCCATTCGCCTTCTAGAAGCCATAGAAACATGTCTGTATTGAAAACAAAACATACAAAAGTTCTAAACACTTTTTATCAGCACTTACATGCAACTCCTGGCTTCTTATACGACTGTCTTTTTTGCATATTTCTCGACATTATACCATGATTGGCTGTTGCTGTTACATAACATATATGCATACTTGCATCTAACTTCTCAGCGAATTGCAGCACCTCCAATGCAGATTTTCTTCCAGAAATTAAAATGTTACTCTGTGTGCTTAATTTTTGGCAGTGAGTGTATCTAGTAAATAAGCAAGGTGAACACACAAGCAAATCCACATCCTTTTATACTGGAACAAACAGTTATTTTTCATAAAGATGTTACCATTTTTACATCAAAACTTGCATTGGAAAGGGCACTGGCTGCTCAACTATGACATCATATATCTGCCGATCACGGAATATGATTCCTGAGCATAGGCGTAGAGTTGTATGGGACCATGGGGCTCGGGCCCCCCCAATAATTTTTTCAGTTGGGCTGGTATTTTTTGTCGCCAACCGATATAGAAAAAAATCTCAAATTTTGGAATTTATAATGATTTATCAAATTTTTCAGCGAATATTGTTTTCCAGAAAAAATTTTCTTTCTCTAAATTCGTTGTTTATTTTTATTCTTTATAAACGACTAAAACAGCCTAAGAAAACTTTCCCCATAATGTATGGGTAAAACGAAGCACTCTCCACGGGTTTTTTCTTTCTTTTTTTCTTCTTTACACGGAAAACATAGGTTCCAGGAAGAATCACCTTTTCTGATTCTGACGTCCTGCACAGGGGGCAATAAATTAACACTTTTAACTTAGACGACGTGTCCGATACTATCAAATTACACAACCTTAGATAAGATGGTTAGCCTTTTCCCAAACATACAATGAAGGGGCCATCCGGCCTTGGATAAAAAGGTCCTACAGGTATTTCGAAGAATTTGAGAGGTGGGGGGGAGTACAGAGGGGTTTTAAAGTTTTGCTGCAGCGGATGACCAAACCAAAACAATCAGTAGTGTCTTTAAGGCAAAGAATATAGACGGGAAAATTTCTTTTTCCTGAGTCAGGCATAAAAATAAAATTTTTATATAAATAGATGGACAAATATCTATTAACATTTTCTAAAGGTACCAAGCCGTCTCTTGCAGTAAAGGATGATTCTCAAGGATCTAGTAGTTCCAATAAACAGTAAGTATTCAATTGTTCCTACTTATTATTTTAAAGAATTTATTTTTCTGTTGTCTTAAGTTGTCTGATTAAAAGTCTGCACAGACCTGGGCCGGGCCCGAAACTCAAACTCAGGCCGGTTTTCTTTCACTAACCGCAATTACTATTATCGTTTCGCTGTTCATATAAATGTATCTAGCTGTACATTCCTGGAGAAGATACGGGCCAACTTTTTCATGAAATATTTTTATTATACGACGTTTCTTTTGCAAATTGGAATCTTTGGAAATCTTTTTGGAAGGTTATATACTGATTGCTGTATTAAAATATATTTTGTTTCTATAAATTACAGAAAAATACTTTTTCTTCATTATATTTTCAGCTTTAAAAGTATGGTTTTCTTTAATCAATCTTTTATTCCTCTTTTAATTACTATTATTTCTAAATTAATCTGGTGTATGCATATGCAGTTGTTTAAATATTCATCAATATTATTATTTCATATTACGATTGTTTGCAGACATAAGAATCTTAAAAATACTGAATTTCAAATTATTGTATAAAAACAGATGCAATATTTCTTTAACCCTTTCAGGGGTAAGTGATTGTGTTTCTGTAATGTTGAATTCACACAGGATTTTTTTTTTTTTTTTTTTTTTTTTTTACTAGAATGTCAGTTGTAGAATTGTATTGTTAAAAAAAAGTATCGGCTTTTTATTTTATTTTCATTTAATTTGTAGAAATTGAGTTGCGTTTAATTTCGTTGTTTTTCTACAAAGGCAAGTGATTAATTAACAAAACTAAACAGATCGTGCTCAACTTTTAGTTTTTATTTCTCGTAGGACCTTGGAACAAATATTAATCATACAGTATATTCCCTTTCTAAGGATATGACTTGTGCAGACCTCTAAAGGCGGTTCTGACAAGCAGCCTGGAAGGGTAATCACGAGTGTAGATTTGATAAAAAAATTTCCGATAAGAATTTCTGCTGCTCCCAGGCGCCACCGAAAGGGGAGGGGAGCGTCATTTATTCTTAGACTTTAGTATAAATAAATAAATAAAAAACTTTTGGTAGGGGCATGGACTAGGATGGGGAGTTCTTTTGCTGACCACCTCCAGTATTCATCACTGGTTGTAACATTAAAATTTTCTGATAATGGAAATGGTACTCATATGACTTAGTAACTTAGTTAGTAATTAGTACTATACGAATATTATCTGCAATCTAATCGTCGTATTTCGATTAAACTTGCTACATAATAAATTACATCAATTTATTCGATTGACTTCAATTTAAATAAATAAAACAATATAACTCTCATTAATTTCTTCAATTATTAATTCATTCGTGCAATGAACTGAGACAAAAAACAAACTTCTTATTTAATTATATAGAAAATGTAATGGTGAATATTATGAATGTTTTTCAATGGGCCTAATGTTATTTTAGTTGATGGTGATTGTATTTGAATTTTAAGAAGTGAATTTATATTAAAAGGTAATCTTTTAAAACTATGCAATTCTTTGAAAAGTTTCATCTATCATGCATTTAAGCGGCAAAAACCTTTGAAACCATCGATATTGCTGCTGTTTTAGTCACAGGTGTTCGAGTGAATATAAAGAAAGAATTTAAAGAAATATTTAATTTTTTTTTACTCCTCTTAGATCTTTGAAATTGCAGATATTTTTCCAAATGTATATAGAGAAATATATAAAACATGTGAAAAGATACATGAAAAAATTTATTTATCTCTTTCAAGTTACCCCATTAAAACTGCTTTTGGTAATTTTTTTTTTTCAAAAAAATATCAATATTTAATTTAGTCATAACTTTGTGAAATATTATTAAAATAACAGCTATATTTCTGCAACTAAAAATGACATATTCTTACTTTTATTAGGAATGTACAAAATTTGCTTTAGTTTTAAAACTATTATTTTTCAACTATAAATTTTCCTTTGTTTCTTGTTATTGTTTATTTATTTATTTTATATGTATGAAAAACTGTCGTTAAGCTTATTTGTATTATTATTATTTAAATCTTAAATTTCATTTTACCGGATGATTGAAAATAGACATAATAGCGATTACGCCTAAGGACATTAAAAAATATAGCGAAGGACATTTTTAAAAAAAAAATCATATCTTTTACGGTTAAATATTACCCAGTTATGTTATTTCAGAGATTTCCTGCACTAAAAATGGCAAGACGGGGTTTCGGTATCTAAAAGGTTTGAAATTTCATAAAATTCGAAATATCCTAATTAGATAAATTTTTGTCAAAGATGAGGAATTATTTTAATCAGGCCCTGATCATGACTAATTGGGGCCCTGGGCAAAGATAAATTAGGGGGCCCCATTTCAATTGTTGCAACATTATTCAGATAGAACTGATGGTCAGCCTTATGTGTAATGCATAAAGAATATTTTTGCACCTTGGATTTTAAATAGAAGAAAATACTTAGCTCCGTCAATTCTAAATTAAGCACCTTAATTAATAAAAATACTCTTTTTTTTCTTAGTACAGAACAAAACTCTTTTATATAACTTTAGCAACTTGTTATATTACTTTAAGATGAATTTAATGACTTCAACTTATGGAAAAGTGTCAAATACTCTAACATGTAAATATGAATAAATCAAGTTAACTTTTTTTTTTTACATCTTTTTAAGTTGTATTTCACACAACATAATATCAATTAAAATAGATTCTACTTCACAAGTAGAAAGTGTTTTTTAAATAAATCTAAAAAGATGGCAATTTAGCTAATAAAACATATAGCTATTATGTTCTATGCTTTGTGCTTGCTGCCAAAGCAGGTGCTTTGTTACCGAGTGGTTGAGGTTAACTTTGCGAAAGCACTGAGTTCAAAATGAAATTTGTTTTTCAGAAAGTTTAGTCTTTTAAAAAATCTTTTAAAGATGAAATTTCTATTTTTTTGTATTTGAAAATTTTCAGAGTTGGAATTTGAAAAAAGAAGTAAATATTTTATAAATATATGGTTTTGGGGGCCCTTTGAGGTCCGGGGCCCATGGGCAAAGTCCCGATTTGCCCATGCGATAATAAGGGCCTGATTTTAATGTCCTTTCTTGACTCTGGAAATTTTTTTCTTCAATTCTAAGTTAAAAGATAAGGAGGCCGTTCTATATATTTATATATATAAATAATCTTTCTATAAAACAAATGCCATATCTAAAATCTGTTCACAATTTGTATACTTTTGTGATTAGAAGTATGTTTCTAGTATCATCGGTACAGGAGATAGTTTCCATTATATCTATTTTAAATTATCCGGTATATGCATACGTGTATATATATATATATATATTTCTTTTCGCTAACTACTTTCGCACTATTCAGATTGTTTTGTGGCTAGTCATGGTTAAATACGTTTTAGGGTTGTACAGAATATTTTACGTGTGTGTGTGTGTGTGTTCCTTAAGGCTACCGTTCCATCCGGCAAAGACACTCGCGAGCTAATGTTAAACCTGTGGGGAGTTTCTTTTCAAATATTTCATTTGCATTTCGACATTTTTAAATATTTTTTTTTTCATTGGATAGCTGAGGTTGATCTCTACATTCGCCTTTTTTTACTTTTTCGATTTTGGCTGCAGATTTTTTTTATGAAGTTACTTACAATTTCGGAACCGGTTTTGAAAGTGAAAATGTGATCATAAAAAAACTGAAATCGAATGTAGGGATCAACCTCAGCTATCCAATGCAATATATATGTACATGCATATATATATACATATATATATACATATATATATATATATATATATATATATATATATATATATAAAAGTTTTATTATACATATATATAAACTTTTGTTAATAAAAACCATTAAATCATTTAAACATACTATAATATATTAACCGACAATTACAATACAATATAACGAAATAACCAATAAATTGAGGTTAGAAATATCAAAATGCAAATGAAATATTTGAAAAGAACTTACCCATAGGTTTAACATTTGCTCACAAGTGTCTTCGCCTGACGAGACGGTACCCTTAAAGAGTTCAAATGTCTTACTGAGAATAGCTTATGACTGTTTTATTTATTTTTATGGAAGCTTTTCATTGAAACAGGTACCTCCATTCAGGTCACGTATCATGAATAACTATCAAAACTCATTTTCACCCACCAGAAAGTACACGTTTGATGTTGATGCACTGCATTTAAAATTGCATCCATAAATTTTAAGAATTTGATAAAATGCTATTAACTTTGAATTTCGTGCTCTACAAAATCTTTAAATTTTGTGGTCTTTAAAAAAGATTACAATATATTGTCATAGGATGTCAATTTTTTTGTCATGATAACCATATTTTGATACTTGTCAATGTTAAATTTGTCATATTGATGACCCTTTATCTCAGGAACTGTTTCATGGAATCAGGTGAAAATTTAAAACCTTATATATTTTTACATTCTTTAACACAGAGATTTCTTGAAATTGGCTGTAATTATAATTTTATGATTTTTATTAATTTGAAAATTAAAAGTCTTTATAATTTTCATAGAAACTTATCTAGAAATGCGTTTTCCTTGCAATTGTTGCAGAAACCTACTGCGAATTTTTTTCTTAAAAATTAGTGGTGTTCAAAAAAATGACCAGTACGAGCCTTGAAACTACTTTAAAAAAATTTAAGTTAAAAAATTAATTAAAAATAACAAAACTTCACATTCCAAAAACTTGCGTTAAACTACATACATATGAGAGAAAAACGTGTGTTAAAAATCTCAAAGGTGTATCTTGCATAGTTTATGAGATAAAAAGTCATTTAGACAAAAAAAAAAAATCGAATGAAGTTTGATATGTTATTATAAAACGTACATCAATAAATTTAATGCATTCCACCACCATAGAAAGGACTATTTTGGCCCTATTCTTCAAGAAAAGCGTCTTCCAATTTTTCTTTTGCTTCTCGACAATGAAAAAGAAAAAAAAAAAGGAAAAATCTAAAGTATCCGAACTTTTTTAAGTAATGTAATTTTTTGGTTTAAATTTCCTCATAGATTAACACAGAATTCTGAGGTCAGCGGGGTTCACTGAAGTATCCCTTTAAATTCTGTTATAAAAATGTACAATTTTTTCCTCTTCAATATTCAGCCTTTTTATTTATATATTTATTTTATTCAATAATAGTTTTGTTCATACAGATAAAAAGATTCTTAGTGAATATTCTAGGTTTACCTATCGTGGCATATTTAGCTTTAATGCTTTATGAGTGGATGCGCTGTTTTCCAAGTGTGCCGTGTCGTTTTTCAAATGATAGATCTTTTTTAAACCGCACAAAAAAAGCGGCTTATTTAAATTTTAGTTCGCGGATAGCTCCAGACGAATTTTCAACTTCTAAAATGACTTCCAGGTGATCGTTAACATTTCTACATCATCATAAATTTTCAGTACAATTTAATCTATTCATCAATATATAAAAAAGATTCTTATACAAAGAAAACATCATGTGTTGAAATTTATAAATTAATTAGAACTATACATATGAAATGCTACAATGCACTTTGTGATATGTGATTTGTCACTTTTATCTTTGAAAGGTGTCCTTGCTTTTAACAGCATTCGGTTTATTCTATGCTGGGAAGTTTTTAGTATGATTCTAAGTTATTTGTAATCAAGTTATGTTTCTGAATTTCTGTTCGGCAACAACATATACAATGTTGAGTTTGTATGCATTGAGCTGTTAATTTACATTAAATAAGGAAACCATTCTTGTAAATTTCTAAATGTTTTTCATATATATATATATCTCTCTATATTAAAAAAAAGTAACCACCGCTGCCGCCGCTGTCAATTAAGATTTTGTGCCTTGAAGTCTTTCTGGACTAATATCTAGAAAACTATTGCATGTAAAATTTTAAAAATTGGTAGTTTTATAAAGAAATGTTCGATAAACACGCTGAAGCAAACAGTTTTTAAATCGAAGAATTATTTTAAGAGATATTTAAAATCAAAGTTCGTCAAAACAGTTTTTTGAAAAAAGTTTTATAGGAACGAAAACTATCCGCAGGAATTTAACCATAATTTGTAAGGATATAGTTGACAAGTTTGCGGAGTGCAGACTGCAATCACTTTTTTAATTTGAGTAATTTTTTCAGGTTATATTTCAATTTTTTATTCAAAATTTTCATTATTTTAACGAAGATTTATTTCATATTTCATAAATTCCATTATTTGAACCGTTGCCAATTTTTTATTCAAAATTTTCATTATTTTGACGAAGATTTATTTCATATTTCATAAATTCCATTATTTGAACCGTTGCCAATTTGTAAAATAGCGCACGTAATAAGATTCCCTTTCAATTAAGAAATGTATTTACACGAGACTATTAAAAACAGAAATAAAACTTTAAAATAATATTTAAATGATCACGTGTTAAAAGCAATAAATGTAGAAAATGACGTAATAAAAATATACTTGCGCGTGAATATTACAAAGAGAAATACGAGTAACTAGGGAAATTCACGTCACATTTAAAATGATAAAAAAAACAATATTTCCAAACAATTTCAATTAATTATTATATTTTCATGAGAGATCAATTTATTTCGACATATCTTTTACCCATTATTGCAAATTTTAAAACAGCGTAAATAATAATATTTCCTTTCCAATGTCAAAATTCTTCTATTTGTTTATTTGGTGTTACAGTTTAACGATAGGTTTTTTTTTTTTTTTCTTTTTTTTTAATGAAAATTGATTGACGGGGTAATGGAGAAGTATCAAAAGACAAATAAGCGTTGAATTAAAAATTCCCCGATGAAAAAACTAACTCGTGTAACGCATCTGATGTCAACTGAAAGTGACGCGACGCCACGATTATGCACGTTTGGCGCTAAATCATATATTTTGGTGACAGTTACAGTTGTAATCTGTTTCAACAGCAGTTGATTCGACCTTAAAATCCCTCAGTCAAAGGAAAATGAATGGAAACCCTGTTACAGCAGATCGCCACTGGTTGTTTAATTATAATACAATCTTCCGTAATCGTTTTAGAGATGATCAAATCAGAGTGTTTTTAAATCATGCGGTGTCAGAACGGGGGTTGGCGAGCGCAGCTCGTAGGGGGCAGAGCCCCCTAGTATATATATATATATATATTTTTTTTTTTCTGAACGGTTTTGTATGTGTGTGCTGAGGTGTGAACATTAAAATAAATAATTTCAGTATTTGCAATTATTATCTCATATAACCTTCATAATTCACATTAAAACCTTTTTTCAGTATCTTATTTTCTGCACCAAATTCTCTAATATAATTTTAGCAAATGTATTTATAATTCACGGTTTTACAAGAATATCTGCAGTGTAGAATTATATTTATGATTCTACTAATTATATATACAATGAACGAAGTAATTTGTACTGTTTCTTTACATTAAAAGAAACAATGTTATATATATATATCATATTTTGAGATTCTTTCTAACTTTAGTTCTTTATAACCATTTTTTTTTTAATATATGAAAGTTCAGATTGGTAGATTTTCATTTACTATAGCCAGGGCCGTCTTCTTACAGCGACTCGGGTGGAAAAAATATTTTTGAAGCCCGGCACTTTTTTCCCCTTAAAAATTTTAAAAAGTCGATCTTCAAAAGCCCTGTTGAAGTTTCCCTTATAAGCTCGATTACAAGATGGGCACTCAGCACGAGTCAAACATTTTTTGGACTTCCTCTCTTTTAAGTTCTTTTCAATCTCGTTCGGCAGACCCTATGAGCACGAGCCCCGGGTGCATTTCAACCAGTGGTCTGTCTTTCCACATGGATGAACCTGACATCAGCCGTTTTATGATTTAGGGATTAGTAATAATAACTATTTTAATAAATTTCAATAACACTCCTTTTATTTTAATGCTTATCTGGATGTAAATAAACCTCCATCTACATACAGCCATCATTTATGTTCATATATGCTATATGTATGCAACTATAAGAAGAGTTTACATGCATACATGTGCTGTTTACTTTAACAACTATTTTCTAAATTTAATTAATTTAATTTAATCACAGTAAATTTTCTAAAAAATTTACTTTTAAAATATAGTGGTGCGAATAGAATATAAAAATAGAATCATGTATTTAAAGCTACCGTCCGTTAAGTATAGGTGAAAATTAGCGGTCGCCACTCGCCACGTGGCAATTAAAGTTTAAAAAGTGGCGATTAAAAAATCAGCCATCGATCGCCACAATAGTCGCCACTCGCCCTGTGGCGATTAAAAAATATGTTATCGATTGCCAAGTGAAATACACCATTTTTCATGGAAATATGCATCTCTACATTGATTACATCTAATTAGAGAACTGGTTAATTCTTTTTCTTACCAGATGCAAACAGATTTCAAGGACTTAGCTGTATTTTCAATATTTCGGCTTTTTCTCATGTGCTCTTACGTGCATGTTATGATTACTCTTTAGTTGGATTATTTTTTCAAGAAATACAGTTTTATTCTGCAGAATATATTCATCAGCTTTGATTCCACATGCATTTCAAGTAATTTATTCCTTTTTTCCCACCGGATACAAGCAGATTTTAAGGACATTTCAGTATCTTCAATATTCCGACTCCTGTCACATGCTCACCAGTTGGATTATTTTTCTTCAAGAGATACTGTTTAATCATGCGAAATACACTCATACTCATACAATAGGTATAAAACTCATAGAAAAATATGTTTATATACAACGATTATAATTTATCTAGATGTCAAGAAAGCTTGAAACGTAATAGTGGCCACTAACTTTAAAAAGTGGCCACTAATCAAACTGAGTCTACCGGCCACTGGCTACTAACTAAATTTCCCAGTTTTCACCTATACCGTTAAGGGTTAAATGTCATGTGTGGTGTCAAATTGAATGGAGAAACAAATTTCAGTATATGTATATATTTCTAATTATATTATTGTTAAGCAGAATAAAAAGAAAAGCAAGGCAGAAATTTCACAATGTTAGAAAGGATTTCATATTCAACAAGCAGTGCATGATTTGTTCTTTCTGGTTTATTTATATAGAGATTTTTATAAATTTGATATATGTCTTTTATTTTTCATTTTGCTACATTTTATTCACATTAGATTTAATTTTATGTATGAGTTATTAAACATTTAATTGGTTTCTTAACTCCAGAAATGCTGAACCTCCTACAGATGAAAAATCTTTAAACAGTAAAAGAAAAGGTAGAGTTTTTCAAAAGAGCTGGATAGACAAATTTCCGTGGATTGAGTATGAAAAGACCAAGGAACACGTTTTTTGTTCAATTTGCAAAGAATGCTCTGAAAAAAAGATGTTTTCCAGTAAAAAAGAAGAAAATTTTATTTCTTTGGGATATAAAAATTGGAAACATGCGCTGAGAAACTTTCATGCACATGAGAATTCTAACTGTCACCGAGAAGCAGTTCTGAAAATAAATTATCTTAATTCGGGCGTAAATGTATCAGCTTCCTTAGATGCAGGAAAAAAGGCTGATATGACCGTTGCAAGGGATGCCCTTAAAATTATTTTTACTAGCATTCAATATGCTGCGCGTCAAGGTATTGCTTTGCGAGGACACGATCCACTGCAATCAAATTTCTGGCAGCTATTGAAAACGCGAGCACAGGACTCTAGTGCTATTGCTAGCTGGATTAAAAGGGAATCAAAATTCAAATGGTTATCTCCGGATATCCAAAACGAAATTTTGGAGATGATGTCTCATGCAGTATTGAGGACTGTCACTGATAATATAAAAAAGAACAAATATTTTTCTATAATTATGGACGAAACAGCTGATATCTCCAGAAAAGAGCAAGTTAGTATTTGTTTTCGGCATGTATCTGCAAGTGATTTTTCAGTGAATGAGGATTTTGCAGGATTTTATGAGACTGACAACACCAATGCAGAAGCGTTGTTTTTAATTTTAGATGACGCACTTAAAAGATTCCAGTTATCATTTGAAAACTGCAGGGGGCAGTGCTACGATGGTGCAAGCAACGTTGCTGGTAAATTTTCTGGTGTGCAAGAACGAATAAAACAGCGCCAACCATCTGCTGAATTTGTTCACTGTTCTGCTCACTGTTTAAATTTAATGGTGCAAGATGCAATGAATAATATTTCAAATACGCGTGATTGCTTCACCATTGTAAAAGAAATGGTCAATTTCATAAAAGCGTCTCCAAAGCGTCTTGCAGTTTTTCAAAATTTGCAATCACCAGACATGGGCAATTTACGTCCTCTATGTCCCACAAGATGGTTGATGCGTGCCAGCAGTGTCCAGAGTGTTTTGAATAATTATAAGTCCTTGATGGAATTTTTCGAGAATCAAAGTTCCGTTTCTATATCAAGATATGACGTAGCTACTAAATGTAGCGGCTTTCTTCGAAATTTGATTTCTTTTGATTTTTTCTTTGCACTAAGCACCATTATAAAAATATTAGGACCAGTTGAGGAGGTACAAAAAACATTGCAATCGCCCAACATCTCACTGAGAAATATCCAAAATCAAATCGATATTTTAAAAGACCTTTTGACAACTTATCGTCAAAATGAAGAATTTTCTGCATTTTGGAACGAAATTGTCTCTAAAAGTAAAGAATTTGATTTAGAGGAACCAGTATTGCCTAAAATCCGAAGAAAACCGAAGCGTATTGACGAAGGAAGTGATCCCCATATCTATGAAAAACCTGAAGACTACTATCACATAAAATTTTTTGAACTACTAGACAATATTCAAAATTCTTTAAATGAACGATATAATAAGTGCAATACTTTTTCTAAATTGAAAAACATTGAAGAATTATTATTAAGCTCTTTAAATTCTCGATCAGCTTTAACATCTGAAAATTTAAAAAACAATCTTGGTGAGAATTTGATGGCTGATTTTGATATCGAGAGATTAATATTGCACATTATGATGCTGTCAGACGTGTGCAAGACAAGAGAACAAACTTTTGAAAGTCTTTCTGACCTGAAACACTTTTTCCAGAGTGATAAGAATATTGCTACAACATTTCTGGAAATAACCAAATTGATCCAGATTTTCTATGCAATTCCTGTGACCACTTGCACAGCTGAACGAAGTTTTAGCATGCTTCGTCGACTGAAAAACTTTTTAAGATCGACTATGACTCAGCAAAGACTAAACCATGTTGCTATTTTAAATACATATAAAAAAAAAGTTGATGCATTGAATGTAGAAGAACTCATAAATGCATTTATAGTTAGGTCGCCTCAGAGACAAAATACTTTTGCAAATTTTTAATTAGATTATTTGAAAAATATATATAGCATGGGTCACCACCCACGTTTCTGTATCACGAATATTTTACTTCTAATTAAATTACATTCAAAATAAGTATGGGTCTGACTTTCTTATAAAGTTTCCAGAAAGAATACGTACTTTTGAACCTGGAATTACATATAACTACCACTATCTTTTTAATTAGTTTTCACAGCCAAGGAAAGTTCTACAACATATAAATATTAAATCATT
Organism: Maratus michaelseni; assembly: GCA_963931845.1. Classification (NCBI taxonomy): domain Eukaryota; kingdom Metazoa; phylum Arthropoda; class Arachnida; order Araneae; family Salticidae; genus Maratus; species Maratus michaelseni. The sequence continues at coordinate 172,266,301 of OZ007596.1, read as the reverse complement.
ATATATTACTTCATTGGAAAAACGGCTGAGTGCCTAGGTAAGCAAAAGAGATTAAGCACCAACACAAATCCCTGTGAACAGCACTCCTTTTATTATTATTTGTTTACAGGGAGTAACAAAGTTAGAGTGTACAAACAATTCTACTTGGGAACTTTGTGCATTAGCCACAAACCATTTTATACAGTGCATCAAAATAAGGATAAAAAATCGGGTACCCCAACTGGTGATAAACGGAGTAAAACATCAAGTAGGGATATCTCACATGATGTCAAGGATAAAATAAAATCTCATATTGAAAGTTTTCCAAAGATTGTCATCTCATTACAACAGAGCAAACACTAAAAAAACATACTTAGATTCAGGGCTTAACTTACAAATAATGCATGATTTCTACTTTCAGAAGTGCAGAGAAAACAACGAAAAGCCAGTAAAAAACTTCATTTAATTTCGATATAATAACTAATTTTTTGTCTTAATTTATGTATTCACACTTTTTCTCCCCATCTATTGAAATAGCACACTGAAAAAGGAAAGCTTTCGGGTTCATATTTAACATAATTCAATATTTAAGATAGTTTGCGTTCAATTAAATATTATATTTAACTTACGTAAATTTATTAATTTTGTGAAGATGCTATTAATTAGTTTGAATAAGTGGAAGAAGCAATTTGCTGTTATTGTATTAAAATATAGTTAGTAATAAATGTTTTACTATCCACTGTTGTTTATTCGAATTAATAAACGAAATTTCACTTTGTTAAATTATAAAAAGTTAAAAAAATTAACAATAACATGGTTCTTTTATGATAGAACCCTGTTATTCTAAGCAAGACACGATGTTTGAGAATAATATGGTTCTATCAAATTTTTTAAATGTAAAAAAATCCACGAAAATAGTATTTATGAACTTTGATTTTGTAGAATTGCTGTCTATACCTACATAAAAATTTATTATTGCCAAAAGTTTTTTTCAAACTTTAATAGCTGCACGTACAGAGCATGCTGATTTTCAAAGTGTTCTAATTGCAAAATGAGTTTTTGCCAGATAGAACCATCTTATTTTCAGGTGACGAGATGTAATTGCACGGTACTTTTTTCAACGGGACTTCGTTATTTTTCCGATTACGATAGATTCCGTTTAAACAGATTTTGCTGTATTTACATAATATTTTATATATATTTGTTATATTGTTACGGTTAGTTTTAAAGTTTCCTTTTTATCTACATTAAATTATTTAAATCACTTTCTCAACATTTATTTAACAACACTCTTTTTATGTTTTTAATAAATAAATAAATAAATTAAAAGTAATTGTAATAATAATAATAATAAAAGCAGTTTTTTTTTTCTTCTTCTTTCCTTTTCTTTTAAGCAAAGCAATTTCAACTTTCATTGTGGCGTAGCTTCCTGTTTTCAAATACGAAAAGTAGATAGCAAGGAGGGATGTTTGTCAGTTAAAGACCACACAGGTGGCAAATTTGGAGACAGCCATGCACTTTCCCATGCTTGGAATCAGGGATTGGTGACACTGTGTCTATCTTTGGCTAAAAGAAAGCGAGTACACCCCAAGAGGTATTACGTTGGCTGGTGAATAGACTATGGACGCAATTAAGCATTGTATTTTATAACATACAACTAAAGGCCAGGTTCCCCCTTCAGTCTGAGTGGCGCGTATGTAAACATACGTTCATGTGTGCCATTTAGCAGCCCGCAGAGAGAGGGAGGCAAGTTTTTTTTTTCCCCACGTAACGGCGCATAAGGGGAGGCGAAAGCGGACTGTCGCCAGGGTCATTCCATTTCTTATTGTTTTTACCCCGAACCCCTTGGAAAATAGCCTTTTTGGTTCCGCCCAGTTTGAAAGCGGTGAGGGAAAGAGAATGTTTACGACACTTGTTACTTGGCTCGTAAACTGACTTGTTGTTTGGATCGTGAGCTGGTTGGAGGATGAAACACTGGGAATAGCATGCGAACGCCCGTGTTTTATGACGGCAGTCGGAATGAAGCATTTCACTTGTTGCTGTGGTTTCTCGTGTTTAAATAATTATTAATTCGTGACTAGTTTAGTGTGCTAAAAGGCAAGAATAAATTCTTAAAAAAAAAAAAAAAACTGCTTTTAGTATTTTCTTAATTTTACTTCCTACTCTTGGTGGAGTGTGTGTTTTTCCTTCCTGATGATATATGGTACCACCCCTGTTTTTTATTTTATTTTGTGGGATGTTTTCCCTGTTGTTTTAAAAACAGTTTCGGGCTTTTGCTATAAGTAGCACAGAGGCAGAGATACTCTTTCCCATGCACATTACTTGTAAGTGCATTTGTAAAATCTACACAGTTACACGGTTCTAAGAACTTTCTTCAAATACAAACATAACTTCACGAACAAATGTATACGTGATTCTATAACATGGTCTATAATTACCAAATTGTGTGTCTTGCTCTTAATTTACTATATGTATAACCTTCTATTACAGTATGTATATATTTTAATTTTGCGTCACCAGTTGCTCGTGTTTTTTTTTGTATGGTAGAGTTAATGTGTGTTTTAAACAAGAAAATGCATTACATGTACAGTGTTATAACTATATTATTACTAGTACTTTTTACATTAATATATAGTGTTGTAATATATTGTGATGCCAATTATCAAATTTATGTATATACGCAGTGTAAAGAAACTTAATCAGTAGGCACTTCCTTCTTTTTCGGCTTATTTTTTTTTTCTCAAAATTCAATTTATGTATTGTTTACAGTTCTGTTACCAGAAGTTTCAGGTGAGATGTAGTTATGCGTAGGAATAGCAGTAGTAGGGAAGTAAGGTTTCACAGTCCAAGTGGAACTTGTGTTCTTTTACAGGTGCAGAATGTATCTTTTTCATTTTAGTGGTAAAATCAGCCTTATGGTCCCTCTTGTGGTAATACTCCTTTATGGTTATGTTTGAAGTAGTATTTTAGGTAATGGTTGCTACGGATGTGTGAGCTCTGGTTGTATATGTCCGGAATATACTTTTAGGGTGGTGTTTCAGCGGTGAATTATCTGGATCCCGTCCCGGATCGTTGTATGATTTGTGTATGTGGGTCAGTTTTTTCAGTGTTGAGGCCCCAGCATACCATGTGGTACCCAGCTGCCTTTCAAAAAAAAAAAAAATTTGTTTTTTCAAAAAAAATTTTTTATTTAGCCGAGGGGAGCAATCTTGTTACGGTTAGTTTTAAAGTTTCCTTTTTATCTACATTAAATTATTTAAATCACTTTCTCAACATTTATTTAACAACACTCTTTTTATGTTTTTAATAAATAAATAAATTAATTAAAAGTAATTGTAATAATAATAATAATAAAAGCACTTTTTTTTTTTCTTCTTCTTTCCTTTTCTTTTAAGCAAAGCAATTTCAACTTTCATTGTGGCGTAGCTTCCTGTTTTCAAATACGAAAAGTAGATAGCAAGGAGGGATGTTTGTCAGTTAAAGACCACACAGGTGGCAAATTTGGAGACAGCCATGCACTTTCCCATGCTTGGAATCAGGGATTGGTGACACTGTGTCTATCTTTGGCTAAAAGAAAGCGAGTACACCCCAAGAGGTATTACGTTGGCTGGTGAATAGACTATGGACGCAATTAAGCATTGTATTTTATAACATAGAACTAAAGGCCAGGTTCCCCCTTCAGTCTGAGTGGCGCGTATGTAAACATACGTTCATGTGTGCCATTTAGCAGCCCGCAGAGAGAGGGAGGCAAGTTTTTTTTTTTCCCACGTAACGGCGCGTAAGGGGAGGCGAAAGCGGACTGTCGCCAGGGTCATTCCATTTCTTATTGTTTTTACCCCGAACCCCTTGGAAAATAGCCTTTTTGGTTCCGCCCAGTTTGAAAGCGGTGAGGGAAAGAGAATGTTTACGACACTTGTTACTTGGCTCGTAAACTGACTTGTTGTTTGGATCGTGAGCTGGTTGGAGGATGAAACACTGGGAATAGCATGCGAACGCCCGTGTTTTATGACGGCAGTCGGAATGAAGCATTTCACTTGTTGCTGTGGTTTCTCGTGTTTAAATAATTATTAATTTGTGACTAGTTTAGTGTGCTAAAAGGCAAGAATAAATTCTTAAAAAAAAAAAAAAACTGACTAGTGGCTTGGCTTGAGAACTCACTGCTTGTTTTGGATTGGAATTATGTACGAATACCCGTGTTTTATGACTGCATTTAGAGTGAATCATGTTACATATAGTTGTGATTTAAAAATTGTAGTGCAGTACTGGCGGTCAGAGGTCTAGAGGGGTGCTCTATAGTAGTGATGCTGTATATGCTCTCGTGAAGTCTTCAGGTATCGTCGATCATGAAAGGAAGTCGGTGAAATACTGGTGAGTTGAAATACCACTAGCGGGTATATGCTGTCGTGAGGTCTTCAGTTATCGTGAATCACCGAAGGGATCTAGAATTGTAGGGTTGATCCTCCTTGAGTAACGGATATTCCACGAATGCTCGGAGCGGCGGTGTTGGTGTGGAAATGATCAAAGAGGACTCATCCCTTTAAACTCAGTAACTTTAGCATATCAGTGACATATACCAGTGATAGTGGAAATTGGGAGGACAGTGAGATGTTGAAAATGACGGCGAAGTCCTACATGTGCAAAGCGTGCCCACTGTATATAAAACTAGATTGTAAGTAATTTCTTGTCTTATCTTTATTATATGTTCTCCCACTCTTTAATCATTTACAATTGCGTGGGGAGATCAAGAGTTACAACTATATTTGTATATATATATATGCTTCTAGGGAAATTAACATGTATTATCTTTAAAATTGAATGACCAAAAAAATTGTGATATGATAATAAATTTAAGAATCACGATACTTGTTGAATAGCTAGTTGACAAATAATTCCATTAAAGTGATTAATCTTTAAATTATTGAATTGTGATAACTTCAGGGATTTTGCTATCTAATGTAAAGAGTTTTAATAGTTGATCTCAGTATTATTGATCAAACTTCATATTGTGTTATTATTATAATTGTTTTTTTAGACCTACCTTGCCTTTATTATCTTAATTGTTCAAATAAAGTGAATTTTGTTTATTCACAAAGTTGGTATGTTTGTCTTTATATACTCTTTAAATAATTAATATTTTATATTCACAGTAAATCTATATGAAAGGCTTAACCTTTCAGCATGTGGGAATGAAATTATGAAAATCCCAACTTTACTAAATTATGATTTTTGAATTTCTTAAATTTGAATTCACTACCAGTGTTCTAATGAATATTAATTGAGGGTTACTCAAACTTGATCACTTGTATTTTTGATCTTGTTTTAATGATGGATAAATTAATAAGTGATGAATCAATAATATTAAATTTAATTTCATAATTGATCAAGTTAATTTTTAATTGTCCTCTCTTGGAAATATTATTTAAAACAAACAATAGAATGTTTGTTTTCTAGAAAGTAAAAAAAAAAAAGTATTCAGTTATTTTATGCCACTATACGATTTTCGGTTAACCGATCTGATCTGGTTCAAAATCTCCATAATTGTTCTAAAATTTTGGTATCTCATCATATCTCTATTTTGTTAAACTTTCCTTTTTCCTTTTAGTCCTCATATTGGAGGAATTTCTGGTTTCCTTCATTTTTCCAAATTATATGATGATTAGATTTTGCTAATTTATTGTGTATGGAGATTTGAGCTCGATCGGGTTGGAGTGGAGTTGGGTGTTCTTTGTGCATCTTAATATGCTACTTGATTTAGAAATCTGTTGCCCCTTGCTACATTTAATTTTTTCTAAAATGATGAGTTCAAAAATGTCATGTTGTTTTAACTTATTCGGATTTTTAAGTGTTGGTATTTTGATAAGTTTAATGTGATTTGCTCCCTTTTCCATGGCAACAGATTTCAGTGGAGTTAATCAGAGTATACTTGTTTTTTAAATCAGTTAATTGTCAAATGAAGAGTGAGTTGTAATTGAATTTTTTTTTAATTTAAGTTATATTTTAAAAAGAACCCAAACCCACAACAATATGTACATTAAAACCTGCCAAAACGGAGCCTGTCTATAACAAATCCTCGTCTTAAATGGAAACTTTTCGTGATTCGACGAAAGGATTACCATACAATCATACCTACTAACCAGTCAAATATATTTTTTCGGTGCTTTGCACTTGCTTTTTCACAGACTTCACTGTATAAATATTTAATCTGTGTAAACGAAAGCAGTCTACAAAAGAATCTTGTCTCAATCGGAAACATTCCATAGTTATAACGAAATGAATTCCTTAAAAGTTTACCTGTTAAGGCAGAAAGCTGCCTAAAACGAAATTCTCCATGATTCCTTGCAATTTCATCTTAGAAATCAGAGTTGGACAAATTTGTAATCCCAATTATCTGCAATGTAATTACAATTTAATCTCTATGTAATTAATTATAGTTAAACACATTAATGCAGAGAAATTTCGTCATATAATGGGATGGGAGGGTGGGGTTCTAGCTACAGTGCTGCAAGAATTTTTACGGCATGTAACTTTAACTATAATTAATTACATACAATTAAACTGTAATTACACTGCAGATAATTAGGATTACAAATTTGCCCAACTCTGTTAGAAATCATTACTGTTTTTGTATCCATAATGAAATAATTAGTTCCTCATTCCAAGGGGTTCGGACTCTCCCCCTCCTCCCCTCCGGCTACGCTGCTGACTGAGCCCCTCCAATAATTTTCAAAACTCTACGCCTATGTTCCCGAGTGACTGCTGCAAAACACTATCCAGTCATGTGTTTACATCTGAAAAAACACTCAAAATGGCTTTTCCAATACACATGTATGATATTCTTTCCATAGAAGATGAAAAACAAATGTGGATCAAAGTAGATAAAAAAAAAATTTAGTTTTAAGTTATTTTAATCTAATACTAACATTAATTGGATGTGTAACACCAATGATACCATATGGATTTTTGAATCAGTCCAGCCATTCATTTGATGGTTCAAATTTACTGTTGGAGAGTCTTTGCTATCTGTAAATTCTTCTCTTTATTATTTGCCCATTAACAAATATGTTCGAGGCTTGAGTTTGAGTGTATCAGTTAAACCAGGGGTGTCCAAACTCATGGCTTCCTTGGGCAGCATTTAAGAGGAAATTTTCTCAGGCTTCATTTGAGTGGAAGTACACACTATAATCAGCAGAAATTGAGACTTGCATTTGGCCTCTCTACTGCTGATCTGACTACCATTCTTCCAAATTTCAATTTAACATTTTGAAACATGGTATGGAGATTTAAATGTTCACATTCTGAGCTGTTAGATAGCCACAAACTTGCTTTTATCAGGGATGAGATTCTCCGCTTTTTTTCATACCAGTATAATCTTAGAGAAAACGTTGTTCTGTGAAATCTCAGAATGTTCTGATTAAATAAAAAAAACATTTTCTGTAAGATTATACTGGTATGCAAAAAAGCGGAGAAATCTCATCCCTGTTTTATCGAAAACAGAAACCTTTTCCATTAGAATTACTCTCATTCAACAAAATGACAGCTTTACATCCCCGATGTCTTTTACATAATTTTCCTAGCTTGTCATACACAATTAATGGTATGTCAACCAGGAGCACTCATATGGATACATAGGGCTTATCTTATCATAAAGTTTTCCTATCAATGTAACATGCAAAATGCAATGTATTCTTTCAAATATAAATTTATATTTGTATCATTTGATACTAATACTTTCAACAGATATATTTGGACCAATAAATTAAAAACTACATCATTAAAATTAAATTAATGATAAAATCTGAGCAATAAACTTCAAAAAGCAAAAAAATTGATCTTAAATTAAAGTCTAATAATGTTTGAAGTGATAAAAAACATAACATGGAATATTTAAAATACCTTTTTAATGTAGATTACATGTTTCGTTAACACTATCGGTGACATCTTCAGATCCGAAGATGTCACCGATAGTGTGAACGAAACATATGTAATCTACATTAAAAAGGTATTTTAAATATTCCGTGTTATGTTTTTTATCACTTTAAGCATTATTAGACTTTAATTTAAAGTTAACAAGTGATTGTATTATATTATTTAAATTTATCTTAGTTATTTATTTTTAATAGGGTATTGGAACGCAGGTAAAGAATAACATGCAGTAACATTTTGTTCAAGGGTTAACTAAGCATCTTGGAAATCAAAGAAGGCACTATTTCCAAATAATAATTTTACCTTATTTATAAAATTCTTCTTTTAAAAGCAATAATTATTATTCGAAAATAGTGATACTCTCTGACTGGGATAGGTGCCTCTGCAGAAATCAAGTTCTGTCATGTACCCGACAATTCAAAGAAATACACTTTGAGTAAACACACACACACTAGAGATGAGTTCGGGCTCTCTTTTTGGAGCCCGGGCCCGCTCGAGCCCGACGATTTTAAATCCGAGCCCGAAACATTTTGTGTTTTCAGAGCCTGAGCCCGTCCAAACCCGATACCAAAAAAAAATTGCATAATATATTGTTAATACCGTGGGCATAATTAATTTTATGGAAATTTACATTCAATCTTATCAAAAGAGAAGTTTGGTATCAAATAAAAATGTACTTCATTTAAAAGATGTTCATATCTTTCTCTGTGAACGAACAAATCTGAAAGACACATTAACAAAGTGAGTTTTTATGAATAAATGCAGGAAATTTGCAGAAAGTACTATTTCTATGCCGAAGAATCGAACAACATTTTCTATTTCCCATAAAAGATTGATTTTTTTCATAAATTATAATTGATCCCTTAATTAAAGCAATATTTCATGTTACTGAAAAGTAGCTAAAATTAAAAATTTGACACCGTTATCTGAAAGATCCTATGCTTTTATAGGAAAAGTGAAAATACTGTTTCGATTGCTTTCTATTGGAATAACAATACATAACAATCATATCTACTTACGAATGAAAGTGACTTCATAAATGTGCAGAGCAGAGCTTTAGCATGAGCAGAGTTCATAATTAAAAATAGAATCACTAACGTTATTTTCATACGAAGAGCGATTATGACTCGCACACAATAGAAGACTAAAAATTTGCAAACCTAAAGTATTGCTAATTGACTAAAAACAAGCAAAAAAAAGTATTCATTTCGCGTTAAGATATCTAAAAAAAATAAAATAGAATAAACGTTCCAATTAATTAAGGATATATACTGTCACAAACGAAAATTTTGTGAAAAATATTATTCGTGCCTTTTTCCCAGTGGCGCCATATCACCCAGTCGCATCACAAATATCGTAAATTTTCTTTTTAAAATAGCATTTTAATACTAGAAAAGTAAAAAAAATAAAAACGTCTCCTTTTCTATTCATTTTGATCAAAATAACATTAAAACGACTTGAAATGGAATACGTAATTTTTTGAAGATAAAAAAGTTATTTCTATTTTTCCTGTATGAGAATAAAAAAATTGTCAGTTTCTGAAAGATTGAGCCCGAGCCCGAAGGATGGTATAAAAATAGAGCCCGAGCTCGGGCTGAGCCAGTCTCATTTCTAACACACACACACACACACACACACATCAACTGAAAGAAAAAGACAGCAGAGGCATAGGAAAGGAAGGTCTCATGTCATTTAAGCTCTCTTCATTCAAGTGAGGAAAATTTTCTTTTAAAGTAACATGAGCTCTTTCAAAGACTATTATTTTCCGTCTCATTTTTTGATAATTTATTTCAAGAAAAAGAAAAAAAAAACTACATAAACATAAAGAAGTATAAATATTGATTACAATTCTAACTAGTAAATCTACAGGAACCAACAGCAAGCAACATTTCTTCTACTTTGTACTACTCGTTTTATTTAATATTTGATTTGAAACTTTCTACTTACAGTTTCATTTCAGTATTACAGAAACTAAGATGTCACATAGTTTTAGATTTACTTAATTCTTACAAATTGTAAATGGAAATAAGCTGGTAAATGTACTGGTACTCCAAGACTTTCTTTTGTGTTTTTTTTTTTTTTGTTTTGTTTTTTTAATTTTAAATCAAATATTTTTATTTCAGGAGGGCTCTGTCTTCCCGAAGCTGCCAGCCATTGTCTCATTCAGGGTTCGTACACATTTCATTACATGAAATTTAAGGACTTTTAAGGACTTTCAAGGACCAAAACCAAAAAAATTTAAGCACCTAAAAATTGAATAAACTAATGAATTGCATGTTTGAATTGAAATTTTCATTTTTGTAAATACATAGAACTTTTTAAGTAAATATAAGTACATTAGATGTACAACGAATTGAACTTTACAAAAAACGTATAATATATTTAATTGAAAATATCAGTAATAATTTTAATAATACAAATTATGAAACGAGAAACACAATTAAATTTTCTTTAATTCTGAAATTTTTTCTAACAATTTTAGATCAAGGCTATTAATGTGAATTTCGTTTTCTTTGATAGTTTTTCTCAGTTCATGATATTGCATAAACAAGTCTATGTTCTTAGATGTTTCAGCTTTGCCAGCCAAATTATTAGCTTCTACATTTGTACTTTGTATGTCCTTTTCAAGAAAAATCTTTTTTTTTTTCTTTAGGAAGGTGATCTCATCCCCTAAAGTTTTCCGTTTCAGTTGTTTTGTCTCAGCCTGAGCTTCGTTTTTTTTTCCTTTTCCAAATGCTGCATGTGCATGTACTTTGAACGAGCAGATGAAGCAGCTATTCTGATTTCTTTTGTAATTTGCAAATTGTGAATTTCCCCAGACAGCTTGATATATTCATGAATCACACGTTGAGAAATATAAGATGCCTCTTTCAAATTTTCAACTTCAAGGGCTTTATTAACTGAGAAGCCTCTTTCGACAGATGCTTGTCCATGGGAGAGTATAAGAATCATTTTAATAATCTTCCATAGGTTTTCATATTTGTTTCCTGAAAAGTAAGGTTGAAAAAAAGTATCCAAGGAAAGATTGTTTGGGTCAAATGAAGCAAAATCGAATGAATTCGGCTTGACAACATTGGATAGGAAATCAGCTGGATAGGAATCTCATCACAATTTTTTTTCTAAAACACGCTTATTTTGAGATAGTACTAAAGATGCTTTTCATTTTTTCTCTTGCTTTCTCGGGATGCCCAGCCATCATGCGTGGGTCAATGCTAATTGCATTTCTTACTAATGAATAATTAACTGGACATTTTTGCATTAAATGTTTTATCATTGTTGTAACGCACTTTAGACAATTTTGTCTAAGTGAAAATATATCATTTTCTGTTATTTCTGTTTTCCTTTTCTTTTCTTTTATTAGTTGCTCTGCAGCAAAACCTAAATATATTTTACCCTTATCATTGTGCATATTTGGATCACTAAAATTAAATTTGCATAAAATGCTGAATACAATCATTTACAAGTTTCAACAAGTCAGTGGCAAAAAATGGAATCATTGGTTTATCACTCTGATATAGCTTCAAAAACGGTAAAAGTATTTTTGACAGCGATAGAAAAAAATTCAATTTTATCAAAAATGTTTTCTCTTTAGTTGCTTCCTTAATGATACAAAATGATTTAGATGTAATTTTTAGCAAAATACCCATATCAATCTTCTTTACATATGTTATGATATCATTCCCTATTTCTATGGCCCTTTCGGCTGCTGGGACATTTTCGAACCACCTGTAACTAACAGAATTTTACAGGGAATTTTTTCATTGATGAGATATTTATAAAATCATCATGTCTTGCTGGAGGATCTTTAAAAATCCAATACAAACTTGACAGAACTGAAGTTATGTCCCACCCGATGGATGAAATTTCATGTTTGAAGGAATTGTTTAGGATATGGAGACCACATGAACCTAAATTCAAAGATTGTATGCCATATTTCTTGGATAAGTCTTCCTGTAAACTGTTGTAGAATTTCCAATTAACATAAGGATAAGGCCCATCCATAGATATTTGTAGAAGTTTTGATAAATCCAATTTTACAACACATTCATACAAAGCTGAGAGAATGTCTTCACTTGTTGAATGCCCAATAAATGCTGATGTTAAATATTGTGTCCTGACTCTACATTCCTCCTGGTGCCAATATCGTACATGAATATCAAGCTGCTTTTTTTGGTTAGTTTGATTTAGAGTCTCATCAAAGAGCAGAGTAAAAAACTCTGCATTTTTGCAGTTATCTACCAAAAGCGTTTGAAAATGAGGGCCAAGACCAAAATGGCATATATATGCACATTTTTTTTCTCCACATGAAAAATTGCTAGCGATGCTACTGTCTGAGAACATTCTGGAAAATAATTGTGCAATATCTTCACAGGGTTTATATGAATAATGACTTTAAATGCACTTTAAGGCCCACAATATTTCAGCATCTAGTACATCATTTTTTGAAGTACTAGCATCTATTTTTTCTGATGTATTGGCATCTAAATTGTTTGAAGTAGATGCTGTTTTTGAGAAGAAATCTTTCATTTTCTTTTTCATTTTTTTAGATTCAAGGTTTTTAGAATGTTTGCCATGTGTAAGAAATATAAAAATACATCAGAAATAATCTACAAATACATCACACATGTAAGCATACAATCAATTAAGATCTAATTATTTTTATGTCTGAAGTATAAATAAAAACCTAGAATAAATTTATTTTAAAATATAGAAAACTAGCTGACCCGCCCGGCGATACCCGGTCCCGTGTAATAACCTTAAATCTATTGTCCCGGGTGTATGTATTGTCCACGGAACTAAAATCATTAAGTTCGAAATCGGGTCGAATGAGTCAAACCGTATTGTGATCGGATATAGCTGCAAAATCTATTACTTCCACCTTCCACTGACAGGGGCACAATCTCTTCTATACGAACATAACTGAAATTTTTAAGACTATTGATGTCGAGGCGAACAAGCCAAACCGCGTTGTGATCGGACCCATAGAGCCAGAGATAGCTCCAAAATCCATTAGTTCCATCTTCCACCACCAGGGACGCAATCTCTTCTATACGAACATAACTGAAATCTTTAAGGCTATCGATGTTGAGGCGAATGAGCCAAACCGCGTTGTGATCGGACCCATAGAACCCAAGATAGCTCCAAAATCCATTAGTTCCACCTTCCACCACCAGGGGGCGCAATATCTTCTATACGAACATAACTTAAATCTTTAAGGCTATCGATGACGAAGCGAATGAGCCAAACCGCGTCGTGATCGGACCCATAGAACTCGAGATAGCTCCAAAATCCATTAGTTCCACCTTCCACCACCAGGGGGCGCAATCTCTTCTATATGAACATAACTGAAATCTTTAAGGATATCGATGTCGAGGCGAATGAGACATACCCCGTCGTGATCGGACCCATAGATTCAGAGATACAAAGCGCTCCTGGCTGCGAGGACATAGGCGCCGACTAGGAAGGGGAAGGGGGGGGGGGGGGGGTCGCCGCTTTGTCTGGTTAAGGTTAGGGGTTTGTTAAAGTATTACCGATAGTAATAAAGACAAAAAGAAGGCAGACAATTTAGAAAAATGATTATCACTGAAATTTTTCAGACAAAAATTAAGGGAAAAAAAATCAAAGAAAAATTTAAGGACTTTCAAGCACTTTTTGCAAATTTTGAATAAAAATAAGTAATTTCAAGGACCAAAAAATCTTTAAAAAAATTTAAGGACTTTTAAGCACTTTCAAGGACCGTACGAACCCTGTCATTAATTAGATAATCATAATTCTCTGGAATTCAGTATTTTAAACCTTTAAACTAAAATAATTAAAATATTGAGTTTATAATTACGACATTAATAAATTAATCTAAACATTTAATCATTCTCATGCATATTTTATTAATTATTGATAATCCTAATCATTTACTTCAACGGAAAATCACTACTTTAGCTTCTCACATAATTTGTGAATTGCATAGGAAAGTAACTTAAAAAGGAATGTTTATAAATCTAGTGGATTTTAAGTTAATGAACATTTACAGTGGTTTAATTTATTTTTTATTACTTTTCTCCAAATAATTTTCTTGTTTCGTCCCTGTTTATGAAAAACATTATAAAATAAATACTATTGTATAAAATGCTTTAAAGTTTTGGAAAATTTCAAAAAATCATATTAAGAGTGTTCTTTTCTCCCTCTACTACTTAATAAGGCGAATCTTTCTAATATTAACATTCAGGCACTTTAAAACCCAATTGCATTTTTCATTTTCTTTAAATTTGGCAGATTTTGGGGTATAGCCAACTGCTACCCTGGACAATCACAAATTTGTTCACAGCTGGAAAAATCAATACAAAATGCTAATTTTGACAGCATCTTCTGAAATATTCATTATTTTCATAGGAAAATGGAAAACACTATTCAATTAAATTGATAACTGTCATGATAACTGCTTTGACCAATAAAGATGATTGAGATTTACCATTATTATTATTAACATGTTACTTTGTGTTAGAATTGCTGCATTTCAACAATTCATTTTGAATTTTTTAACTCAATATGAAATTTTCTGCTTATTTCATTTTTTTTAATAAGGAAATTTATTACTATTTTTAAAAGCACACAATTCTTCAGCATTCTTCTAAATTTAACAGTATGTCTAATTGTATATTGTCCACAATAATAGCAAGACTTACAATCAAACATATCTACTTCTATAGAACGTTGAATTATGAATGATAGTATATTCCATTTTCAGTATTTTTCTTTTATAGGACCTTGGCGAGAAAGAGAAAATGACCTTGGCAAGAGAAGGAAATTTTTCATACATATTTTCTGGCAATCTATTCACTGTTTCATTCACACAAGCAATTTAACAAGGGAATGGAAGAGAGTCATTTTAACTCCTTGTCTACACTTCCAATGAAAGGAATAAGAGTGATTCGCCCATTACAGGTTAATCAATATTTATACAATTTATTTAAAATTGGTGATGCTGTGGATGTGATATAGTGCACCATTTAAGCAAAAAATTGGAGAAGGGATGTATAAAAAAAAGTTATAGGTCTTTCAGGATGCCTAGTTATTCTCTTGCAAGGAACAAAATATTTTATGGATAATCACAAAAAAGGCATATATTGAATTGAATCTATATTGTATCTAAAAAGAGGACCTATTTTTGGAAAAAAAAGACCTTTTTTTGGAAGTGTTTGGGTCTTAAGCACCTACGATTCCAAAAACCTAGTGACATCAATGAACATACAAAAGCCATTTAACTTTTATTATATATAAACAAAAGTAATTTATATAAAAAGAAGAAATTTTTAAGTATAATAATTCACCAGTTCTGTTTTCATAGCTGTTTTAAGCTTGCTTTCTTAAGCCTGAATTGAAACAAGCTTTTTTAACCCTTTTATCGAGGGAGTCGACATAAGGGTCCGAGTGCGGGAGTCGACATCTAGGAGTTGGGTGCTGTAGACTACATTAAGCTTCGACAAAAGTCGTCTAGGGGTTCACAGAGTTTCCTGTTGTTTTTGAATAAATCGCTTTTTTGGTCAAAATATTCCGCACAGGGCATTAACCTCCCAAAAAAAAATTCTGCACTGAAAGGGTTAAAAAGTGCCAACGTCCCTATAACAGGGAAGTACCGAATTTTCAATGTTCCTTAACAGCATCATGGATGTTAAACAAAATAAAAAAGATTAGGAAAAACAAAAAGACTTTCTTACTTTAGCTACTTCTTCATTTAATGATGTTAAATCAGCCATACTTAATTTTTTACTCTTCTCAAGAACTTCAATCATCAATCGGGAATCATCTAGTTGTGACGTGAGTGCTAAGGATTCTTTCTTCATATTGATGATTAAATCTTTATTTTTCTCTTTCTCAAGCTATAAATATTAAAGAAAGACATGAAGCTTAAGTTGAATAACTGAATGCAAATATATTTCTCAAGAAATATAAATATAACTGATTCTAACATATAAAAATTACAATCCTCTGACAACTCTGATAAATTAATGTAGATTTAAATTCTAAATATTTTAACTCTCACTGCCTGTTATAACAGAAGATATTGCTACCAAACTTTTCAGTTTTTTTCATTCATTCTTTTTTTCTTTTTCCACTAAAGAGAAAGTGTAGTATACTAACTTGATGGCATTTTCATGACATATTATTATAAACTGAATTTCCAATCAACTGAGTTCAGAAAGTAGGTGGAAGTGGAAACACTGAAATTAGCATAATTACTTAAAATGTTAATCAATTTAGAAGAGATTCTTCAATAAAGTATAAAATAAACTATAAAAAGAATTGAAAGATCAATGTCTTTTGAATAAATTAGATCATCATTTTTAGGTAAAGTACATATAACAAGTACAACAACAGAGACAATTGCATGTGGTTTTAAGGTTCTGTACTTAAAAGGTAAAAATGAAACCATTATAAGATCACTCATGTCCCGATCATGAGTCCGTGCTCACATCCTGTCCATGATCACACCGTCCATCCGTCCGTCTGTCACCACCCTTTTTCTCGTAAACTATGAGGCGTGGAAAGTTCAAACTTGGGAAAGTTATAAGGACTTTTTACCCACACATTTTCAGATTATTAGAGATTCAGAAATATGTATAGGAAAAATTTAGGGGCTAATTAAGTTACTTGAAAAAAAAAAAGTTTTCTATCAATATCATGTGGGGTATCGTAAGAAAGATCTTGTACTATCAAACTCAAAAATATATTTGTTTCAATTTTAGGTAATATATTTTCAAAGATATCGTCGAAAATGCACTTAAAAAATATGTTCCCTTCCCTTCCCTCTATTTCTGAATCTACTGAAACTAAAAATATGAAAAAATTATGGGCAGTAAGAGTTTATTTAAACCTTGCAGGAAAACTACAGTGATTTTCCTAGGTAAAATAGTTTTTAAGTAAAACGCATTTTTCTGTTACACACAAAGTTTGCTTTTCCAGTGGTCAGCGCTCAGTGGGAAAGTTGACAGGTGCTCAATGTACCTATCGACGCGGAATCATCCAAGGATATTTGATAATGATTGTTTAAAAAAAAATCAGTAATTAGCTGAGACATTAATTAAGTTACTTTAAAAAAAACTTTATTTTTATATATTGTGCAGGGTATTTGTTGGTAATATATCAAAAGATTAATATCCGGAATTAATTTCTATGACAGTTTATTTACATCATTTAAAAACTCATCCCGATAAAAAGTAATTATCTAGAATTTCAAACAGGAAATGAAAGTGCCTAATGCAAGATGAAGAGGTTTTTACAGCACGTGCTCTGAACAAGGAAGTGAAAGACTAAAATACGTATTAGTGACGTAAATTGACTTTACGTCATTACCATCCAATGAAAAAACTTAAAAATGATGTCACTATATAAGGACTAAGACTGTTGCATCTCTGTTTTATAGAACTTTAAGAGATTCTTTTTAATTCGCGATGGAAACGGACATTATGTCGTTTTCCCTTAAACTTAAATTGAAATAATGTTTAAAACTAAATTTTATGTAACTATTAAATGTAAGCTATGTAAATTAAATAATTTAACAGTATTATGAATATGTTTTATTAATTAATAATATTTTTAACATTACTTAATCAGTCTCATGGAATACCAAGGATTATATAGTGAGTGTATACTAAACAAAAAGGATTAATACAAATTCTGGTGATCATGGCCTAGCGGTATAGTGAGGACGATTGCTGGAAAATAGAGGTAAGCAAATATCTTACCTATCTTTTGTTCCGAAAATTGAATTTATAATTTATAATGCTTTAGAAAGTGCAAAATTACTGACTACCGAGAAAATAACACTAACAAAGATTCTGAGACGTGAAAAATTCTAAAGTATATAAAAAATAAAAATAAAAAAAAGTGTCCTAGAATCCTCGAATACTTAAAAGAAATTAATTAATTTTAGATATATTCTAAATTAGAAAAATGGCAACCTTCAAAGAAGGAAGTATAATTGAAAAATTAAATTCCAGTAACTATGCAAACTGGAAATTCAAGGTGGAGATGCTCTTGATAAGAGAAGAGCTCTTTGAAGTTGTCACAGACGACCCACCTAATCCAATAACCCCGGAATGGTCGAAGAAAGATAGAAAGGCAAGAGCCTTGATTAATTTAAGTATTGAGGATAATCAAATCATCCATATTAAGCATTTACAGAATGCACGGGACACATGGAACACGCTTAAAAAAATCCATGAGAGATCAAATCTCTCTAGCAAACTCTTTCTCCTCAGGAGACTTTACGGAACGAAATTATCAGAAGGAGGCAACATGATAACTCATATAACAAAGATATCAGAAATTATTGATAAGTTATCAGCCATAGGCGAAGAAATTAAAGCAAATCATATTTCAGCATTATTGCTCTGCTCTTTACCTCCTTCATACGACACCCTCATAACCGCATTAGAAGCCAGACAGGAAGACGAATTAACTCCAGAATTTATAAAGAGTAAATTAACAGACGAATTTAATAAAAGAAACGAGCATTCTAATAACAGTGATAATTCGAACAAAGCCTTTAGAGCTGAAAGAAAATTTAAAACCACAGGTTTTAAAAAAGAAGAAAAATACTGCACGATTTGTAGACTAAAAAATCACAACACAGTTAATTGCTGGCATAACAAACATAAAACAAATAATTTTAAACAAAACAACAAAAAACATTTCTCTTCTTCGCTAGTCTTTCAAAAAGACGAAAATAATTTAAGAAGCGCGGACTCAAATAAACCGAAAGAAAAAAGCACAGCTTATTTCGGAACCGAAGAAAAGAAAAATTGCGCATTTTTAACGAACAAATCGAAAAATAACGCATGGATTATCGATTCTGGCTCATCCTCCCATATTTCAAATAATGAAAATTTATTTTATGAATTTACAAATAAAGAACATACCAACGTCGTAATTGCCAACGGCAATAAATTAAAATCCTATGGTTCAGGTAATGTAAATATTACCACAATAACATCCGACGGTAGAACACATGAAATAACATTAAAGGATGTTCTACTAGTACCCGAAATTGAAACAAATTTATTTTCGGTAGCTAAAGCTACGAAAAACGGATGCAAAATTACATTTGAAAATAATCAATGTTTTCTAGAATATGAAGGATCAATACGCTTAGAAGGGATAAGAAAAAATAATCTCTATGAAAATCAGCAAACAAACATAAACACAGATGAAAATTTTGTAAACATGATAACTAATTGCAAAAATAAAAATTGCATAGAACTGTGGCATAGAAGATTAGGACATAAAAATGTCGCGTCGATTAAAGAATTAATGACGAAGGAATTAGCATGCGGAATAAACATAAATAATTGTTCCCATAGCACCGAATGTGAGCCTTGCATTAAAGCAAAATTAACTGACGCACCTTACCCAAAGAAAACGGAATTGAGAGCAAATAAAATTCTGCAATTAGTACATTCAGACGTGTGTGGTCCTATTCAAACTCCAACAATAGGGGGAAAAAATTACTTTTTAACCTTCATAGACGATTACTCTAGATTTACTATAATTTATCTACTACAAAATAAAGGTGAGGTATTTGAAAAATTAAAGGAATATGTTGCACTGGTCAACAATAAGTTTGGCAAAAAGCCTACAGAACTCAGAACTGATAATGGCAAAGAATTTAAAAATTCTAATATTGATAATTTTCTAAAAGAAAATGGAATTAAGCGACAGCTAACAGTACCATATTCTCCCAGCCAGAATGGTATTGCTGAACGAAAGAATAGATCATTAATTGAAATGACAAGAACATTGTTAAGTGACTCTAATTTACCATTATATTTCTGAGGAGAGGCGATATGCACCGCAAATCACCTACAAAATCGACTGCCGACTAAAGCCAACGAAAAAACTCCATATGAATTATGGACAAACAGAAGACCAAATCTAAAATATTTAAGAGTCTTTGGCTGCAAAGCTTATGCATATATTAACAAGCAAAAAAGACAGAAATTAGATAATAAAGCAGTAGAAGGGATCTTCGTGGGATACGATAATTATTCCAAAGGATATCGTATCTATACGAGCGGCAAAGATATCACTATAGCCAGAACGGTGAAGTTCTTAGAAAACTATCCGATAAATTCAAATAAAGAAAAACGGCTAGAACTAAATTTAGATGAAAACACTAATGCCGAAAACGAAAAACCCAAATCTGATAAAAATCGAAATTTCAAATGAAAATGATAATCAGAATGAATCTGAACTAAACCAAACCGAACCAAGAAGATCAGATAGAGTAAATAAAGGGGTTCCCCCAGATAGACTAATTTATATGGTTAAAGATGAAAATATTAATGAACCGAAAAATTGGCAGGAAATAATAAACATGGAAAACCCAGTAGAAAAAGAAAACTGGATCAAAGCGACACAGGAGGAGATAGAATCTCACAACAAAAATAAAACTTGGACATTAGTTGACCCCCCGCCAAATACAAAAATAATAGGTTCGAAATGGCTCTTCAAAACAAAATTAGACGATAAAGGAAAAATACAAAAATATAAAGCGCGTTTAGTGGCGAAAGGCTATTCGCAAAATTTTGGTATTGATTACTATGAAACTTTTGCTCCAGTGGTTTCACATACTACAATTAGAACTTTTTTAGCAGCCGCCGCCTATCATAAACTAGACGTAAATCATGTCGATGTAAAAACAGCATTTTTGTATGGAAATTTAGATGAGGATATATACATCACTCAGCCGGAAGGCTATGTCAAACCTAATCATGAAAACAAAGTATGCAAATTAAATAAGGCTATATACGGCTTAAAACAGGCAGCTAGAGCCTGGCACATAAAAATTTCAGAATCATTAGAAAAGTTAAATTTCAAACCATCAACATCAGACACGTGTTTATTCATACGTAATACTAAAAACAGTAAAGCATATATTATCGTCTATGTAGACGATTTATTAATATCAGCAAAAGAAAATGAAATTAAAGAAATTATACAGAAACTTAAGATTGAATATGAACTAAAGGATTTAGGTCAATTAAACTACTACCTAGGGATTAAAATTGAAAAAACAAACGAAGGATATAAACTGAATCAAAAAGGTAAAATTGAAGAATTAGTTAGAAAATTTAAATTAGAAGATGCGAAACCATACAAAACGCCCATGGAAACAGGCTATTTAAATTTTGATAACGAAGAAATACCATTGCCAAACAACATCGATTATAGAAAGGCAATTGGCGCACTTTTATATATCTCAACTGTCACAAGACCAGATATTTCAGCTGCGATTAACATCCTAAGTAGAAAAAACGAAAACCCTTCACAGAAGGATTGGAAAGCAACTAAAAGAGTGATTTCCTATTTAAATCACACTAAAAACTTTAAATTAGAAATAAATACAACAAAGCAACCAACTCTTGAAGTATACTGTGACTCAGACTGGGCTGGAGACGTACAAACTAGAAAGTCCACCAGCGGAAACCTATTTTTATTAGGGAAAAACCCAATTTTATGGATCAGCAAAAAGCAATCATGCATAGCCATGTCAAGTGCTGAAGCCGAGTATATTTCAGCAGCAAATGCATCACAAGAAATTTTATGGTTAATTAGACTCTTAGAAGAATTTAACTTAGAACAGACATTACCCATAACTATGCATGAGGACAACCAGTCCTGCATAAAAATGATCGAATCAGAAAAATATACCCGTCGCACGAAACACATTGATATAAGGTATCATTCCATTAAACACCTAAAGGACAATGGTACAATTAATGTAAATTACTGTGAATCAAAGAACATGATAGCGGACATCCTAACCAAGCCCACTCCCAAACCTATCTTAGAAATTCACAGAAATAACTTAAACTTAAGAAATCAAATTCCAGAGATTAAGGAGGAGATTGTTGGTAATATATCAAAAGATTAATATCCGGAATTAATTTCTATGACAGTTTATTTACATCATTTAAAAACTCATCCCGATAAAAAGTAATTATCTAGAATTTCAAACAGGAAATGAAAGTGCCTAATGCAAGATGAAGAGGTTTTTACAGCACGTGCTCTGAACAAGGAAGTGAAAGACTAAAATACGTATTAGTGACGTAAATTGATTTTACGTCATTACCATCCAATGAAAAAACTTAAAAATGATGTCACTATATAAGGACTAAGACTGTTGCATCTCTGTTTTATAGAACTTTAAGAGATTCTTTTTAATTCGCGATGGAAACGGACATTATGTCGTTTTCCCTTAAACTTAAATTGAAATAATGTTTAAAACTAAATTTTATGTAACTATTAAATGTAAGCTATGTAAATTAAATAATTTAACAGTATTATGAATATGTTTTATTAATTAATAATATTTTTAACATTACTTAATCAGTCTCATGGAATACCAAGGATTATATAGTGAGTGTATACTAAACAAAAAGGATTAATACAAATTCTGGTGATCATGGCCTAGCGGTATAGTGAGGACGATTGCTGGAAAATAGAGGTAAGCAAATATCTTACCTATCTTTTGTTCCGAAAATTGAATTTATAATTTATATTGCTTTAGAAAGCGCAAAATTACTGACTACCGAGAAAATAACACTAACAGTATTGTTCGGAAGATCTTGTAACATCGAACTCAAAAACATATTTGTTTTAATTTTAGGTACTATATTTTCAGAGATATCGTTGAAAGTATACTGGAAAAATATGTCCCTCCCTCCTATTTTCGAATCTACTGAAACTAAAATTATGAAAAAATTAAGAGTAATACAAGTTTATTAATTAATAAATAGTAATTAATACATTTAATGTATGGAACCCTTTGAGTGTGAGTTATACTCACTTGTACTTGACCGATTATTTACATTTAAAAACAGTAATTATAATACGTATTCATTCATAATACTCATTTTAATTATTATTTTTCTGTCAATGTATTTATCCTTAGTCAATTTTCAGCAATTGTATTGAATGATTTATTTATTTTTTACAATGACTATAAGTCTTTGTAAGTTTAGAAAATTATGTTTAGGCTGCAATTACTGATTATTATCACATATTATTTTTATTTTCTAATGGTTATGAAATAGATAAATAAGCAATAAGCAAGCAACAACAGATTATAAGCAATAGTAACTTTTGTTATAAATATCGGAGGTTGCATAGGGTCACTCATTCATAGTGTCACTTTAAGTATTACTCTCCCAAAGAAAGAATTGGTTATATATACAGCAAAATCTGCACATAATGGAAAGCTGTCTTAAACAGAAAATTGAATGGTTCTAATAACCTCAAGGATATTCACCTCAAAGATATACGCTCACCTATTTTTCTAAGGAAATAATCTACTTTCAAAAAATGCAAATGCAATTACAAAAATTTCAAAAGTAGAAAATTTGTTTTTATTTATTTTGCAAACTAATCCCAATCTGAAATGATGAAGTAAATATTAACTACTTAGTATGAAACTTTTGAAAGCAGAGCGGAGTCACTTTTGCTTGAAGACACAGTGGTACACTGCATTTTTGGCATAACCGTTGAAATTGATGAACTTCTTTATTTGTACTACAAAGGTTACACCCCCTTTATAAACCATGTTCTGCCTTCACAGGAATGCGTTTTTGCATTTTCTGTATACTAATCTACATTACTCTTATTATTATTTTAACAGGAATAGATTTGGAGCTCTATCCATATTTATGTCCTTTTTAGCTCACATGAATAAAAGTTCACAAATTATTTTAAGTTTAAAATTTTTCAGTTTCAAATTTATGATTTTTCAGGAATCATATAAATTATGTAAATCTAAATTAGTAATTGAAATATAATTTGGAAATAATACTCTTCTTTATTAATGTTATCAGATGTTGATGCTGTAGAATCATCATGTGAAGGTAACTGTCGAAACAGAGCAATAGCATGACCTAAAGTTAAGCCTTTTCTAGGCAGTATACATATTGTTACGCCACCGTACATTGCCTCCATATTAATTTATGCAAATGAATTCAATAATTTATTTTAATTAACCACTTAGCTTAATTTTATAATAATTTTTCTTTCAAAGTTTTCAAAAATTCCGTTAAAGTAATTTTATTCTGTTACTAAGCACGAGTATTTTTTAATATTTAAAAAGCTTTCATCAACAAAATCATTATTATAATATTCAGTAAAAGTAATCTCAGTAAAAGATACACTTTTCAAGTATCAAAACAAACATCTATTCTATAGATCAAAATTTTTACATTCAGAATCCATTTATGGTTTTTAAATACAATATTTACTTCAGAAGTTATGGCAAGAAATTATTATATTTACAGTAAATTTATTCAATTTACTTTTCAAACATCGTGCTATTTGTTTTGCTTATATTTAGACATCTTGAACAAGCCTTCTTCCTCAAAAAACTTGTTGTCCGTGATCACGTGATAGAATTTCTCCGAAGATATAGTTAGAAGTTCATTGCACTTCAGTGAGGACGTTATCTCAAGTCAGCATCGATACGGGTCTTTTTCCGACGACATTGCCATTCAGGAATAACTTTAATTTTTATACAGCTCAACTCTAGCGTACGTTGCGTGGGTTCGTGTTTACGAGGGTGTGGCTTAGGAGGTGCTTGTCGCAAAACTCGATACTCATCGGCTGAAAGTTTTCCTTTCAAATCCTAACTGCCTTTTGAATGTCATGTTTCTCATCATTCAGCAAGAAGGGATTAGAGAGTCGTGAATGCTCTATATATGCTGGGAACCTTCGGATCCCAGCACCTTCTTTTTAAAGTTGAAGTTTCTGCAGCATCTTTATCTTCCAGCCCGCAAACTCTTCTAAATGATAATTCCAGTTTATCCGGCGACTCTGACGATTATCCTACATTAAAATCTTTGAAAACTCTTCCAAATATAATTTACTTCGTTTGCAGTCTGGTAACTTAAAGCCGATGTTTTTCGACAAGTATTGCGGATTTTGACTCGTCAACCGTCTTTTTCATCAGAGTCCGAGATCATCTTAAGTTATTTACATCTTTATGACTCGTTAACCGTCATTTCATCGGAGCTAGAGAATCAGCTTTAGTTATATCCCATTTTCATGACTCGTTAATCGTCATTTCATCAGTGCCATAGAATCGTCATGAGCTTATGGATGTCATAGGCCCGTCCCCGTATTCCACATCTATCATAACTGCCATCTGTACCAAGTAACTTTTCATGAACAATATTTTAACAAGTTGAGACAATACCAGTTTTATTAGACATTAAACATTAATTGTTAGCAGCATTCTATTAACAGCAGTACCAAGAACTTTACTGAACTTTAATAATTCATCTAAGAAAGCAAAAAAATAAAATAAATGTTAATTTCAAGATAATTTTTCCATTTCTATTTCAGAAGTTATAATTTATCAACTGAACTTTTATATGATTCTGAATCTAATATACAGGGTGTATCTGAAATGCTTCAACAAACTTATAGGGATGATAGTACTCATCAAGACGAACAAAAAATGCAATGGAACATGGGGTCGCAAATGACGTTTAAAGGGTGAAAATCGCAAAGTTAATAAAAATATCGAAATCTCGCATGCTGCTTTTCTGCAGAACTGGTTAGTAGCACGAAGCTGGTTTTCCTTTCACTTTGTTCATATCCGGTCAGAAAGAGATAACAAAAACGTGGAAGAAAGCCAAACAAATCTGAGAGCAGGAATCCACGTATGCAAATTTTCCTGAGTTTCCTGCAGAATATCCTACCAGGTTTGCTTTCTGCTACACAAGCCAGCGTGCAGCAACAAATTTGGTACATGCACGATGGTGCTCCGCTTCATTTTTCTGTGGACGTGCGTAACCTCCTTGATGGACTTTATCTGACAAGATGGATTGGACGTGGTGGCCCTGTTGCTTGGCCTCCACACTCGCCTGACCTTAACCCTTTGGATTTCTTCTTCTGAGGACAGATGAAATCCCTCATTTATGAGACGCCAGAAGAAGTAGTAGCGTGTATTGTGATCGCTGCAGGAGAAATCCGAGGAAACATTCCAGAATCTTCGAGCGTGTCCGCCAGTCGTTCCTCCGTAGATGTACTCTGTGTCGTTCCTCCGTAGATGTACTCTGTGTAATAATGTCTTCGGTCGACACTTTGAACAATTGTTGCAAAATATTTGTTTTCTCTGGACATCACGAGCTGTGTTGTACCTATTCTGTGCAATAAGTAATTTTCTGGAGTGTTTTTTTCTTGTCTGTTTGTCCATTTCCAGACTCATTTTCTTGATTTTCATCCTTTAATCGTCATTTGCTACCCCATGTTCCATTGCATTTTTTGTTCGTCTTCATAAGTACTATCATCCCTCTAAGTTTTTTGAAGCATTTCAGATACACCCTGTATATAACTATTTAATACCATGAAAACAAAATAGATTTACATAATTTGATTGGCCAACCGCATCAGTAGTTGTACTGAAATAAGATGTTAATGAATAAAAATATGTGTGTTGAAATTTTCAATGTCGTCATTTCAAGACTTGGGTGAGTGAGTACTTTTTCTTCTTTTATCTTTTAATCTAATAATCCTTTCTTTTCCAAATTGCTTTCATGAAATTTATATTAATATTTTAACTGTATTTCCGGCCATATCAGTAAATATTTTTGCAGTGTCTTTGCCGTTATCATGTCGATTATTGGATTAAATTCCACTAGACGATCGCGTGCCGTGATGTTGTTTTGGATATGCAAATTTTAAGCCATTTTTCAGATTTGACTTCATCATTAATTTTGATATTTCAATCTTCTAAATTAATTTTAGTTATTTAAAATTTGCATATTCTGAAACAGTTACATTTTATGGTGCCTTAGTCCTAGGAGTTCGAATCTGTGTAGTGTACTATAAGTAATTTCTAATATTTTAATTCACATCTAACATTTTAGTACCTTTGTCCCAGGAGAATTTAACTTCATACTTATAAATTAATTTTTGGCTTCTTTTAATACAAAAAAAAAAAAAAAAAAAAAATAACGATCTTTTATAATTTAATGATCTTTCATAATTAAGCAATGTTTTATAATTCAACAATCTCCTGTAATTTAACAATCTTTGATAATTTTAACAATCTTTCGTAAATTTTAACACCTTAACTTTACTTGAAGTTTTTCTTTCTGCATTTTACAGAATTTTTTCCCTGCATTTAAATAGCAAGATTTTATATTTTGAAGTAAATTTTTTTATTTCTTTGATTATATCAAATATTGGTTTCTATGATGCAATAACTGAGATAATTTTTAAAATCCATATGCCTCCAAGCTATTCCCAATATATTTCACAAATAATGTTTGTGAACTAAGTGCAATATAAATATCTTTTCTTTATAAACCAAAGATTTTTTGATTTTAGTGATTTCTCTTTACAAATATTCACTAAAATTTACAGTTATTAACTTTGTTCTGATTTATTATTATTATTTGTGTTTTCATACTTTTATACTTATTTGTGTTTATATATATTTTTATGCAATATTGTCTATGGTAATACTGAATTTTAATAATATTGATATCCATTGAGAAAAAATTTAGGGAATCCATTATTTTTTTTAGTTAAAGCTGAATTTTTCATAGGTGTTTTATATTTTGCAAAAATTTTACTTTTCTAAATTTAATGGTGTCATGAAGTTCCTGTGCATTTCAATGCTTTAATGTCTGCAATTCCGCTTTTTCACGGAAAAGAAGACGAAAACGTTAAATTTTTTTATTAGGAGTATAGTAGATGTTTGTAACTTGCAGAACAGGCCTGACAGTTACAGAATACCTTTAGTGAGATTACACTGTAGGGAGAAAGTGTTGGAATTTATTTCCAGTGACCCCCAAATCAGAGAAGAGCAAGATTTTGACACTGTTGTCAGATTGCTCAGAGACAGATTTAGAAGAGAACAGACATTTGAGGAAGCTTCATATGAGTATGCACGAACGGTTCAGAAACCTAAACAAACGGTGAAAGAACTGGCTGAGGTTATTCGCAAAATTGTAGGAAAAATTGCTCCAAATGTAGATAACAATCCCCAATTAAGTGCTCTGAAAATGAATTTAATGTACTCTAAATTTATCAAGGCCCTGCGTTCAGATATACGTACAGAAGTAATAAAGTTTGGTGTGAATAATTTTGATGATGTCGTAGCCAAAGCAGTTGACATCGAAAAGGCGCTGGAACAAAATTCTTTTGAGATAAATAACTTAAATTCTGTTCCGACTACCAGCAATAGTAGCCAGGATTCAGTTATGCAATTGCTCTTAAAGCAGCAGGCCAGCCGTGACGGACGTTGTTTTGGATTGGCAAATTTTAAGCCATTTCTCAGATTTGACTTCATCATTAATTTTGATATTTCAATCTTCTAAATTAATTTTAGTTATTTAAAATTTGCATATTCCGAAACAGCGTTACACATATCAAATTTTAAAATGCAATAAATTAAAAAATTAAACTCCTTTTGCAAGTAATACTTATTAAAAATTTATTAAATAGCTTCTAAAGCTAGCCAGTTACAAAACAAACCTCTTATTACATGAAAGACATTACAATTCAAACCTTTTAATAAAAGTCACATGCATGTTTATATTCTACTCTCCTTGCAGTAATTTGACCCTAATTGTTTATTTCAAAGAGGAGGAAAAACTGATTCCATTCAGCAGCACTGCAAAACTGTTGAGATCTAAATGCACACTGGAGCCTTTAGCCATCTAAAAAGCATTTTCAAAAGTCATATTAAAATACTGAGCTCCATATATAACAGGAGATCAATCTTCTTAATCTCCAACATGATTTCCAGCGGTCAACACAGAAGGATACAGTGACGAAAATTTTAGATTGTATTCGTGGTAAAACATGCTAATTATTGCATTCCCTTACATAATTAGAGAATCATTTATTAATTAGATAAGCATAGCTTAGAAGCATAAATAAAGATAATAGTAAATGAGAACAATGATATCTAACATTGACAACACAGACTATTTTTTACTTTTGCCTTGCATGCTTAATTTGCCTTGTAAGCTTCTGAAGTCCAACTCTCAGTGTATTAAAATTACTTATCATAGCCTGTGTCTTAATCTAATGAATTTAGATGATTCATACCAGTATACTTTTTCAAAGTCTTTTGGGTAAATAATAAATTTTCATTTAAAAACAGAAAAAATAATTCTTTGTCAAAAGATGAATTTCAATAATTCATATGCATGACATGTTTGAAAGATGGGCTGGTGCTGACAAATGCATTTCATTTTATAAACCTTGACAGCCGTTTGATATAGGTGAATTCAATATATAGACACTGCATACTCAGAGAAAATTTTCTAAAGTAGGTGACTAGACCTCCTGACACTTGGAAGTCGAATAATGTGTAAAAAACAGCAATATTTTTATTATTTTATCCAACACCCGTATTTCATTGATTGTATTTAAAGGCATTTATATAAATGTAAGAAAGAAAAAAAGAACTCTTTATTTTGTTTTTGTTTTGTTTTCATATGGAAATTGGAATGTTAAAAATGTGAATTTATGAAAAAAAAATCAGATTTTATCTCAATGCATACATACACATTAACGATAAAAAGTATATAACATTGTTCTGCAGAAAACTGGAAGCCTTAAAATAATTTTTCCTTTGGATTATTATAGAGACTCCTGTAACAAGAATACAATAATAAAAACAATTATCACTTCATAAAATTTTTGGTCTATATTTTCCCTCTCCATTCAGTCACTTTAAAGAAAGTGATAGTTTATCGGTTAATTGACACACTTTTACTCTATAATAATATTAACTCACAAAATAATGCTTTACAAAAGATTTTTTTTTCTTTTGTTCTTTTCCCAATTTCTTCTATATACATAAGAAGAAAGTAAGACTAAAGTACATAGGAACAAAGTAGTATAATTTGACTATTTTTGGAAAATGTCTGTGTCTGTATGCATGCAACACAAATTTTGGAGGCATTCTATATCAAGAACTAATGCACAGAATTTCATCAAGCTTATGCTAGATTTTTTCATAAATTGGTGATGATTAGGTTTTGGTATATATAGTTAAAAATGGAAATTCACCAAATTCACTAGGTAAGATGTTTATTAAAATTTATGTTTATTCAATTTTGTTTTGTTTACTCAACAAGGGGTGTTGCTATGTCTTTTTTTTTTATTATTTACAATGAACATTACAGCTATATCTCAGTTTTTATTTGGTAGAAATGCGCAAAAAATTTTTTAAAAGTTATTAATTAAAAATAATATACGCTGGTTCAAGTATTTAAATACCCAATAAAAGACACTTTTGAACTGCTTTAAAAAAAAAAATATATATATATTATTATTATTCACTAATCACTGTAACTTAAAGTTAAATAAAAAAAAATGATCTATACTTTGTAATTGTTGGTGTGTAACAATGCTATTTAAATTAATATAATTGAGCTCGCTTAATACGAGCATGGCTAAAACAAGGACACAGTTAAAAGAAGCAATTTGCATGTAAGAGTGGTTCGTCATTTTTAATGCTTTTTATGTACTACAAAAGCAGGAATGCAGTTAACACAAGTAAAATATCTGTTAATTTCAACTTTATTTTCGCCAAAAAGTAAGGTAGAATTAGGAAATAAATCCCTTTCTTATTAAACACTGTTCTCTCTCAGCAATATTTCTACATTACAACAATCTGTCAAATAGTAGTAATTTATCAGAATTTCAATCAGAAAATGCAAAGGAATGTCCTGCGGTCTTGAAAGAATGAAGAAAGATATAAGAATGTTTCAAATACCACCCATTTGTAAAAATTACAACAAAGTCATGGAAATAGGAGCCTTTTTATGTCTCTTATTGCATTGTTAAAATGAAAAGGATATGTAAAAATCAATAGCTCGAAAATTGCAGTGACTACTGTACTTTTAGTAGAATTTTTCTGGGAAAAAGGGAAGTAATCAGTTACATTACTGCAAGTCATTCATAATTTTTGGAATTATTAGTTCATTAGAGGCGATTTCAGTACTGTGATTTTCCCAAAGAAAAAAATCATCTAAAAAAAAAAAAAACTGACACTTACAAATGTAAGATTGAATATTTTATGTTAACATTAGGTTTATTTTAGCATAAAAATAATTAAAGCAATTATTAGTAATAATTAGTTTAATTATGTGTGTGTTTTTAAGATTTTTATTATCTTCACGGGTATTAAGAGTAACAGTTAATACAAGAACTTTTATAATTTCCTTGCTTCTCATATTAAACGTATTCAACTGTGTATTAGAATAACATAGAAATTTTGTGATGGCCACAGCACATTAGTCAATAAGTAGAATGCAATGCCAATCAAATTAAGATAAGAATTAAGATTATTTAGCTATATAATACTAGTCTAAAGTAGTAATATGAATAATACTAACGTCTAGCAATTTTCTTTCATTTTGCAGATCCTTGTTTAGTTGTTGAATTCGATCTTGGAGTTTTACGTTTTCTGAAATGGCAAGATTTTTATCAGCCTCTAATGCATCCTTCAAATCAGTAAACTCTCGCAACTTGTCAGAATAATTGTCAAACATGGATGAAAACACTTTATTCTTTTCTTTTAAAATACGAATGGCTTCCTAAAATAGAAAAAAATTTTTAATTTATTAAGCTTGTCTGCACATTTATAGATGAAAAAATACATTTGAATTAAATTTCAAACATTAGAACACAAGTAAGAGGTTGATCCAGACCAAAACTGGCTCCATTTTGCAAGTTCTTTCACAAAATTTCACTTAATAAAATCTGTCCTTTCAGAAAATTTCATGTCATAAAAACAGGCTATTCATAAAATTCTACTCTATTAAAATGGCTCCTCCTTTAATATACATGTATATATATATACACGTAATAATAATAAAAAAAAAAAAATCTCTTCTTTTCGCCATTTAATTAGTCCTTATTCCAAATTTTCACCATTCTATTTAAATTACTAAATATTATCTATTTTATTTATTTTAATATTTCTCTGTCTTTTATTTATATCTTAAATATCCTATTTGATTTAATTCCATATCTTAGTCAAAATATTCTTTAAATCCCTATTCTAAAAAATCATTCTAAATTGCAAAAACTTCCTAAAAAGCATTTGATTAAATTCCTTTTATTGCGACATTGAAATTTATTCTTTCAGAATATTTTTTCTTTACATTCTTTTTATTAACACTTTCCAACCTAGTTGAAAAGTGTTTATGACTTTGGTTTGTCTGCCGTATGGCCGTCTGTCCGTGCTCTAACTCCCGTAAATATGCTTGGATTGCCCTGCAATTTTTATATGTTGTTGCCGTTATCTATAGCATGTTCCCTATTTCAAGGGAAGTGTGTAGCACTTATAGTTTTTTTACAGGGACACTCAAAAGAATTCCATTACATTACGGTCTATGGGGAAAAATCATTTGCGGTTTATTTTAATGATGTTACACAATTTCAAATACATTGCAATTGATATATATCACTAAGGTGCATTACTAGAAACTTAATATGGAATAGGGTGTGCATAGCACTTATAGTTACTTTACAGGGACAGTCAAAAGAATTCTGTTACATTACGTCTATGGAGAAAAATCATTTGCAGTTTATTTAAATAATGTTTAACTATTTTAAATGTATTGAAATTTATATATATCACTAAGGTGCATTACAAGAGGCTTACTACAGAATATTGTGTGTATAGCAGTCATCGTTCATTTACAGGGACACACAAAATAATTCTTTACTGTCTGTTAACAATAATTCCCGAAAGTGCGTTTTAAGTTGCTGAACGCGATTTTAAATTTAACTCACTTTTTGTCTATTACTTGGTTTGTATAAATTCTGTATTTCATATACAGGGCAGCACAAAAGTTTGCGAACACATTTCCGTTTATTGACAGAAACTCCAGAAGGAGAATTTGAAACTATGCTACGCGTTTCCTAACTAAACTAAAATTTAGCATCCTATGTAGTATATATACAAATCTATAGATCATATACAGGAATAAAGTATTCGGATATTTTTCCGAATATTGTATATGTTGGAAAGTTCTGAAATTATGTTTTTAAATATGTTATGCGTTTTTCAAATTGCTTACTTAGATGTTGTCTTTCAGCTTATTAAACGGTAATGATTTGTAAAGTTATTTTGGAAGCGTTGGAAAGTGTTACATAATCTATGCTTGACGTATGATTTTTCGTTCTTGTTTTATTATTTTCAGATATCGTTCGTTTTGTCCCATCATTCCCTGCTTTCGCGCGCTTATTTTTTTCCTCCAAAATTCATCCGATTCCTGTAATGAGTTCTTACATGTACGTCAGGTTAACACACCCTTAACCTAATTTCTTAGCCTTTGACGCTTGAGTTTTTTGGCGCTCTCTTCTTGGCCATACCCCTTTTTACAAACTATTGGATGGTAAATTTCACACGTTCGTGTTCCTACACCAATTTTTTTAATATAAAACATACTCCATCGGACAGGACCGCCAGAATTTTGCACTATTTTTGGTTGTTAAAATAAAATGCGGCTCCAGCAACCCCCCATTCTTCACTCAACATTGTCTTTCACCTTGTACATAGTGGGTCATCTAAGAACATTGTATTCCATTTTGTATATAGTTTGTTTTTCTAAGTGTGTGGTGTTCTCTTCAGTGTCTATCATCTATTGGAGAGTTGGCATCGTACTCCTGTGCTGACAAATTATTACTCTGCATCATATAAACGGATGACGTTGCTACGAATAAATACATTGATTCGCCTACAATGAGTCTTGTTCTTGATTGCTGCTCTGGTGTGTGTGTCGATTATTCGGTGGAGTTCCTTCAGTACCAGATTTTCAGCGAATCAATTGCCATACTTAAGGATGTGACGACTGCGTAATTTCTACAGTGTCTACCCCATAATAAGAAAACCGGTAGTCACTAATGACATTCATTATTACCTCCAATATATCGTAATATATATACAGTGGGTGATCGGTTAACGAACTGTTCGGTTTACGAACAGATCGGTTAACGAACACTTTCGCAAGACATTTTTATGTTCGGATAACAAACACATGTTCGGTTAACGAACACTTTACAAAACTAGTCGTTGGGGGCCACCGTAATACTTACCCATCATGGATATGCATAATGTAAAATATTAAAATAAAAATGTGTAAACTACTTCTAAAATGCATTGCAATTTAAATAAAATCGTGGCTTGATGACGTCACAAACTTTAAAGGCTCGATTACTGAATTGCTTGAAAGAGGTATTTCCTTATAACTCCAAAAATAATAATCCTATTAACTAGCGGTTTATTGCATCTGATTAAGCGTCAAATTTCCAATTAAAATATATCTTTGAAGTGAAATTTGGATGAAATACAGGGTCATGAAAAATCGAAGAGTGTGGAAAATAGGATTCCAAATATCTCGGCAACTAATTATCCGATCGACTTCATGCTTTATTCAAAATTTATGTTTTTTTATTGTCTTTTATATTCATTTCTTAAAATAAACAATTTCGAAAATTTTTATATACCTTTCATCAGAACGAATATTTCGAGAGTCCAAAAAAAATTGTTCCAGTTAATCGAGGTTATTGAAATGAAATAGGCTTCTTCCCATTATTACATACTAAGTACATACCAAATTGCAAGTCTCTATCTCAATTTTTTCGGGAGATAGAGCGTTTACAGACACACAGCAAAATTTTTTTTCTAAAAATATGTTTTTCGGAATCTCCAGTGTCTGAAACGTGTAAATCCGTCAAAAAATTTTTTTCGATTTTCAAAACGATTACAAGACTTACCCTATACTACGTATGATGGGTAAGTAACAAAGCGAAGAAGAAGCAATGTTGTGTTTCAGATTTGAAGAGCAATATTTTATTGCATCTATTGTTGACTTCAAGAACATTTTAACAGTTGTATGCTTCTGGCCTAATTAATTCATGGGCATATTGTAGGGCCGGGGGATCGGGCCCTACATTTTAGGGTCCCCAAAATAGAATGATCAAATTAAAAACATTAATTTTTATATTTTGTGTCCCTTTTTCAAGAAATATTTTTAATTGGAAATAATTTTAATTGAAATGTAGTTCCCTAAATTATTAACAGGCTCTAGGCTCCACTTGAGCTTTATCGGGCCTTGCAGTAAACACGATATTTTAGAGAACTAATGGAGTTTTTTATAGGTCAAAGTGATAAATTGATATGATTTAATGCTGTAGTCAATGAACGCGAAACTAAAAGTTTTTACAAAGGGAATGCAATAAATTTTTTTTTTTAAGTGAAGGAAGCATGACTGAAGGAAGGACAAGACTGTATATATGTAATTTATGTTTTATTATTATTACATTTAGGGATAATTTTTGTTAATTCATACATTATTTAGCTTTTAAGAACGAATTAATTGAATTCCCATACAAATTTATACTAAATCTATGATCGGTTAAACAATTCGGTTAGCGAACATTGTTGTGGAACGGATTAAGTTCATTAACCGATCACTCACTGTATATATATTACAACAAACTGAATTTCATAAGATTCTCAACAATAAAATAAACATTGCAATCCATACAACACACTTACAGAGTGCATTGCATTGCATGTATGTGCATTACCAGCTGTATACATTGTTCCATTGTGCCTTGGTTAAAATAGATAAACAGGCATGCACTATTCTTAGAAAAAGTATCTCTAGTTTCATACTGAACTGTGTTTCTTGACTTTTTCAATGGGTAATCCCCTGTTCCTTAATTTTGCTCTATAATAAGATTGGCAACGCAACATATGTATATATGAGATATTAAAATATGAAAAATGAGTATAGGCTTAATGCAGATACCTTAAGAAATTAAGCTTTAACCCCCCCCCCCCCCCCCCCACACACACACACACAGACCTGCCAACCTATGAAAATGAGAAATAGTAGCACACCAAATTCAAATTTATCTGAAGGTTGGTTGGTTGGTGGATGTTTTTTTACACTGCAAATTTTAAGCGAGCAAATCAGGGGCGATTTTGAGTAAAAAAAAAAATTCTGAAATTCACAGCAAATTTTCTGAAGTTACAACAGAGGGGGGGGGAGAATCCACTCCCGCCACTTTTTTTTGCATCCCTTTGACGAAATTTGCGTTTTTTCACGATCTTTTGGCGAAATTTGCAGTTTTTTCGAGATTTGTTGACAAAATTTGCCTTTTTTTTCGCAATCTTTTGACGAAATTTGACGT
The DNA here is from genome assembly GCA_963931845.1 of Maratus michaelseni. Lineage (NCBI taxonomy): Eukaryota > Metazoa > Arthropoda > Arachnida > Araneae > Salticidae > Maratus > Maratus michaelseni. The sequence goes on along the minus strand of OZ007596.1, from coordinate 172,230,178 downwards.
TTTTCGCAATGTTTTTGACGAAATTTGCCGTTTTTTCATGATTTTCCGACAAAAGTCACGTTTTTCCCGCGATCTGTTGACAAAATTTGTTTTTTTTGGCGATCTTTTGACGAAATTTGCCGTTTTTCGCAATGCTTATGACGAAATTTGCCGTTTTTTAACGATTTTCTGACGAAAGCAGGGATGAGATTGACAGAAAAGCTGAAAACTGCGCGAACGACATTTGAGCAATAATTATGAATTTCAAGCGCAACGAATATTATAATTGCTATTAAAAAAGATATTTTTTAAATAAAATAAATAAATATAATATAAAAAATCGCGTTTCTACGGCGAACTTTCGGTTAAAATCACGTTTTTACGGCGATCTTTCGGATAAATTCGTGTTTTTACGGCGATCTTTCGGCTAAATTCGCGTTCTTACGGTGATCTTTCGACGAAATGCGCGTTTTACATCAATTTAGCTGTGAGTACATTAAAAATAAATTATCAACAAGAATTAGGTAGAAATTATTTACTTACTCTAATTAAAAGTCTATTTTACCAAGATGCAGCACATTAATAAAATCCTTCAATGGAATGAACATTTTTTAAATTGAAATTTTGAAAAATAGTAAGATACTTTTCTTGAAAGAGCAAATCAAGTATGTGCTAATAATTGCAACCACCTTAAATAAATGATAGAACAGAGTTCCCACCCTTTTTTAAAATAAAAAATAGTTTTTAAGGAATTAAAGAGATTTTTTAAGGACATTATCAGTGGCACCAACTAGTCAGTGCTGTGGTTATTCCAGATTCCAGGTCATTTTTACCAGACAGCTTGAAGCTAGTTTTTAGATTATTTGAATAGATTTTTTAAATTTTAATTTGTTTTCGCATTTCATAGCAAAATTTCTACATTACGAAAAGAAATTTGGTTTCAATCTTTTAATCCAATGCAGTAAAATCTGACGAAATTTGCTTATTTTCAGCGATCTTTCGGCTAAAATCGCGTTTTTACAGCGATCTTTCGGCTAAAATCGCATTTTTACGGCGATCTTTCGGCTAAAATCGCGTTTTTACGGCAATCTTTCGGCTAAATTTGTGTTTTTTCAGTGATCTTTCGGCTAAATTCGTGTTTTTTCAGTGATCTTTCGGCTAAATTCATGTTTTTACGGCGATCTTTCGGCTAAATTCGCGTTTTTTCAGCGATCTTTCAACTAAATTCGTGTTTTTTCAGCGATCTTTCGGCTAAATTCACGTTTTTACGGCAATCTTTCGGCTAAATTCGCGTTTTTACGGCAATCTTTTGGCTAAATTCGCATTTTTACTGCGATCTTTTGGCTAAATTCGCATTTGTACTGCAATCTTTCGGCTAAATTCGTGTTTTTTCAGCGATCCTGTGACGAAATCCGTCCTTTTTCGTGCGATCCTGCGACAAATTTCGCATTTTTCTCAAGTGATCCTGTGACGAAATTCGCGTTTTTTTTTTTTGGCAGAAAATTGTAGTTTTAGACAGATTTTCGTAGCATCGTAGTTTGTGGTTCAAAATCGTAGCAACTACGATTTTTTCGTAGCAGTTGGCAGCTCTGCACACAAATCCTTTCCCCAAATGAAAACCTGGATTGAACCTTGCATGACTTAGAGACGACCATGGACACATCCAGGGAAGTACTAATATAATTTGAAATACTAGGAGAATGTACCAACTAGGTAGTACCATTGCCTCTACCCGAAAGAAAATCCTGCATATGCCCATGTATTCTGGATACAATATAAGTGGATATTGGGAAAACTAGGGTAGAGAAAATCTTAAGTACAACGAAATCTTTTGTAAGATAAATTTTTGATGTTAAAATTTTAAGTAAAAACTATTCAAATGCTTATTAAGAATTGCTGAATTATCAGGGATTGATGCTAAGTTTTTTTTTCTTAAGGTCCTTATTTTGCGAGAAAAAGTTATTTTTCAAAATTTAATAATATTTTTGTGAAAAATAAATTTTTTAAACAAAATATTGAATTCCGTTAATCAAATACAAGTCAAACCTGATCTATCTCGAATCCCTCAGGAAAGAGAAAAAATTCGAGATAGACAGATTTTCTGTTTTTTAAATACATATCTATAATATTGTTACTATTAATTACATTATACCTTCTTTTGCAGTTAATATGAGTTGCAAATATCAAAATGGAAATGACACAATTGAGAAAAAATTGATATATACAGGTTTTGAAAGAAAATAATTAAAGCAATTAGAGATTAACTTGGACAGGGTTGGCACGGTTTAAACCAAATGGTTTTTTCTGAAAAAAACCAATTGGTTTTTTTGTTAATTTTTTTTAAGATTTTTTTCTTATATAATTAAGTTTTCAAATTATTTGATGTACAAATAACTTCTACTTCTAACTGAACAGCTCAACTCATTTCAGCAGTCAACCTGCATAAGTCACAGTTGCATCATAGTTGCACCTGTGTATGCACCTGTGTATGAATGGTCCAAGAGTTAGCATTTGAGAACAAAAAATGTCTAATTTTGGTAGAAGAAAAGATTTAGTTTGGTTATATTTTAATGAAGTAAAAAATGATAAAAGGAAAGGTTGTAGAGCTAGATGCAAAAATTGTAATAAAGAAATGGAAGGCCAAGTAGCTAGGATGAAGAAACACATTGAAACTTGTAATAATTCTCATTCTGATTCTGATTCTGTTGATAATGGTAAGTACTTATTTTATCATTATTATTGCTGCTATTATTTTTAATTTTGAAAGAAAATTGTTAAAATTTTGTTAATAAGTTAAATATAAATATTTGTTAAATTCAAAATTTTTAATTTATCTGTAAAATTACAAGTAATGCATATTGAGAACACATTATGTATATCTTCATTCAGATGATTCTAAACTCTTATAAAAAATTACATTATTATTTGAAATGCTATTTGATTGAGAAGATAAATTATAAAAATCACATATATTATTATTTAATTTGCATATGCTATTTGATTTTAGAAAGTTATATTCTATGAAATAAAAAATATTTATGTAATTCTAAGTAATGAAATTTTGGAAAAAACAAGAAAATTTTAAATAGACATTTTTTTGTTAGAGAACTTTATTTTGATAATCTTAAAATTACATTTGATAAAAGTTTGAAAGTTTTACAAATTAATCATATTATTAAGAACAAATTATGTGATCAGAACTGTTATTAAATGAAATTGTTAATTTTTAATTTATGCATGGCTCTTAGAGATTAACTAAGTTTTCACCAATCATAAATATCCAAAGTTATAAAAGACATGGTAATATTATCTCGAGTATTAAATAAATTATCAAAAATAAATATATCAATATGATAGAGATGTTTACTTTGCAGTAAAACAAAGAAAAAAAATGTCTTTGTATTGAATTATTGTTAATTATATGATTATGATTTTTGAAGTAATATGTTCTGTATCATTAAGCAATTCTTATTTTTATTTTTGTGTAGATGATGTATCAGTGTCACTATCCAGTATTTCAAGTTCTTTGGATTCAGCAATAACACAAAGAGCAACAAGTGAAATTGGTTCTTTAAAAAGGAAAAGAGATACTATGGACTTTTTTGTCAGTAAATCAACACCATCTCAAAAGCAAATGTTTGATGAACAAGTTGCTAGGTTTATATATGCTACAAATACGGCATTTAGCACTGTAGAGCATCCTGAGTTTATTAAAATGGTTCAGAGTTTCCGCCCAGAATATTCTCCACCATCAAGAAAACAAATTGCTGGGGATTTATTAGATCATACTTACAGCAAAAAAAAAGAAAAATGTGCAAATATATTAAAAAATGAAGTTGTCACATTAGGATTAGATGGATGGTCAAACATTCACAACGAACCTGTGATCTGTGTTACTTTAACAACAAAAGACGGGAATACATACTTAGCAGACACTATTGATACATCGGGAATTGCTCATACAAGTGAAAATCTGTATGATATTGCGACTACAACCATTAATAAATGCCAATCGAAATTTCAATGTTTAATACAAGCATTAGTGACAGACAATACTGGAAATGTCCGAAAAATGAGGGATATGTTTGATGAAAAAGAAGAGTTTAATATTATTACTTATGGATGTGCAGCCCATATTTTAAATTTACTGGCAAATGATATAAGTTATCCAAATGTAAAAGAACAAATTTTGCATGTAATCAAATACTTCAGAAACAACCAATATTCAAATGCGTGCTTCAGAAAAGATGCAAGTACATCAAAACTAATAATGCCTTGTGAAGTTCGCTGGAACTCATTTGCTGACGCTTTAGACAGCTATCTGAAATCATGGTCAGTTCTTGTAACTATATGCGAAAATAATAAAGACAAAATTGATAAAAATATCCAAAGTCTAGTTTCATATATTCAGTATAAAGACATTATGAAAAAACTAGATACTCGTTATAAAATGGCAATAACACCAGCCCATCTTCTTGCTTATCTGTTGGATCCAAGAGCCAAGGATGCTGATCTCGAATTGTCGAAAATTTTGAAAATTTATTCAATTTCCATGTTTTTAAAATGTTTCTTTTATATATATATTTTAAATATATTTCAATTTAATTTTCTTACTGAAATTAAATTTGTTTTTTTAAATTGAATAAAAAAGTAAGTCTCACTTTCTTTTCTTTGCATTATTTTTATTTAAAAAAAAAATTAGTATAGCATACCAAGGTAAAATTCTACATTATATCTTTATATTCTTATGTAACACAACTAAGTGTTGCTTATTAAAATGAAAAAATATAGGAAGGCAATAGATTAAGTCTTTAAAGAATTTAATATAAATCTTGCAATTAAATACTATTAAAAACTTTTAAATCAACATTAAGATACAGAATCCATTCTATGAATGCAATATGAAATACATAAACATATTAATATGTTTTATAAGTGTGCTAAATCATTTGGTAAACATGAATTACAGGTTGCATTTGGAAATATGTATATATAAAACAGCAATTATTTCTTCAACTTTTTTAAAAAGTAATCTTTAAAAATTATTTAAAACTTATCACCATTACTGTAGAACCTGACGGCACAAGTGATCATGTTCTATGTATTACATAGGAAACTTTTGTATATATATAACTGTTTTGAATTTGGATGTAAATGATGTTAGCTCAGCTCTAAATAAAATTTAATGATTTGAATTTGTACATAATTAATAACAATTGTTTATTTATTTTGTTTAAACTGTTTTCAGAATATATATATATATATATATATATATTGTTATTGTAATATTAATCATTCTTGTCAATGTTAAATTTTATTTACTGATGTGCATATATGTAATTAAAAAAGATACAAAAAGCCCGGTTTAAACCAAAAAAAACCTGGTTTAAACCAAAAAAAAACGGTTTTTTTGGTTTTTTTCAAAAAAACCCGGTTTTTTGCCAACCCTGCTTGGAAAATATATTAGAATTTTAACGAAAATGTAAAGACATTGGTAAATTTTAAGATAAACAGATTTCTGAGTTATACAAAGGTTTGACTGGATTAAGATTTGAAAATCCTGCTTTCTTTCCATGAGCTTATTTTGTTTACATATCACTTATTATAAATGAACTTTTGTGAGAGACTACAAAAGAAGGACCCAATGTTTACCTAGATCAACCTCTGATTATTGAGAATAGAGACAATAATAATTACAAATGTAAAAAAAAAAAAAGTTTTGGGCAGTGATTTTTTTATTTAAATTTTAATAAAACATTTTGGTATACATTTTTAATATTTTAAAATCATTTAGATTTCATTAGCTAATATTAAAATTAAAACTAACTACAATCTGTTTAAAGATGTTTTAAAACTTATTCTTCCTCCCTTCCCGAATTTAACACAAATCTTTCTGGCACAAAGACCATATCAGTTATAGACTTCTTTATTTAGGTGCCAAAGAATCAATTACTGCTTTTTTCTCTATAAGTGTGATGCATTTTTTTAAATATAGTTTATGTTACCTGATAAGTAGTCATTTTTAAAATTATTATTGTGTGAAAATAAGTTTAAAACAGTACTTTGTGATAGATGTAGCCAGTTTACAAGAAAATGAAAAACATTGTTTTAGTCTAGAAGCATGAATGAAGGTATCTGAAAATTTTCACATTTGTAGGGATGAAAGTGGTTTCATAATTATGTCAGAAAGAATTGGGGTTGAATTTTAAAATGCTTCTAAGTAATAGTAAGAAGTTACTTGATAATTGTAAACAATTAAGAGTTAACAGAGTTAATTTACAATAGCTACATAATTTTTTTCTGGTGAATTAACAGGAACAGAAAAAAAAAATCAAGACTACATTGAACCTAGCCATTTATAGCAATTTATTTTTATGTTGTATTTATAAATATTATTGTGGCAACAACAAAAGACAATGTTGAGCCTTTTAACAAATTTATGAATTTCAAAATTTACATTAGTTTCTTCATTTTGAGAAATGAAAGGATATTCATAAAATAATATTTCTTCTGTATAAAACAGACACTTTTTTTTTTTCAACATGCACTACTTTACTATAATTTTTTTTAAATTTTAGATGAAGACAAGATTCCTAGGACTTTAATAAAAAGTACTGTCAGCAAAATGTTAAAATTAATTCAAAAAATAAAGAGATATTTTAACAGAAAATGCAGTATTAATTATTAATATACAGTAATACGTGCCAAGTCCATCATCCTTGTATGCTGCCTACCTGTCTAAATTGATCTATTTAGAAGTTCACCAAATATGACTTTTATAAATTGTCCAGAAAAGGGTTGTAATATTGGTGATCAACTTACACAGTTTTTATTGAAATATTTCTGTTCTTAGAAAGAGAAGGACAGAAACATTACAAATTCTACTTTTCAGCCTGTACTTTGTTGACTGAACTTTTCTACATGCACATCAATTGAACTCCCATATCTACTGATCTATTCATTCCGCTAAATCGCATTTCAGAATAGATATGTATATAGAGATGTGTATTGCATTGATAACAATTTACAATAGTTTTAACTGTACATAAATAAAAGTAATTATTAAAATACTAAATACAAATTCATTCAGAAATGAAAATACTGTTTACCTCTTTTTCACTACAAACAACATCCTTTTCTGCAGCAATTCTCTGGCTTTCATTAAGAAGGTTTAACTTTTCTGCACAAGCTTGCTTTAAAGAGTGTTCCAATTTTATCTTCTCTTCAGAGACAATCTTCAACTCTTGTTGGACTCTCTTCATTGCACTTTCATGAGTTAAACATTTCTCGGTCATCTCATCAAGCATTGCTTGTAATCGTCGATTCTTTTCTGCCGTATTTGATCGAACGACAATGAAATCATCTTCGCTGCTATCTGCAACTATGTCATCATCCAATTCTTTTGATATGGTGTTATTTATCTGGAAGGGCATACTTGCTCCACAGATTTCACTATCTCTAGTTACATACAAAAACTGGTAAAAACCATTCCCGAGGACTGGCAGTTCACTAGCTACATTTAAAAAGAAAGAAAATAAATAAATATTGAAATGTAATGATACTGATAATATATTAGTGGCATTTAAAAAAAATAATACAATGAGAAAAAATAAATAAATTAGAATTTGTAAGGGAGGGGATTTCATAAAGTGTTAGATTTACTCAGACATGGGACTTCATTGAAATCAAAATATTTTCATTTTTCTTTTAACAACCTTTATATGAAATTAAAAGTTAATAGCACCATCTATGAAAAGAGTAATTAAATGAAATTAAATAAGTGATTAATAAAAAAATTAAATTAAAATCATTTGAAAACAACTTTTTTTGTTGTTCAAAGTAGCAACTGGGAAAAAAAAAAAAAAAAAAAAAAAAAAAGTTTTGCGGAAAATTTTCTAAATTTATATGAACAAAAAATATGTAAAGTGGTAAGGGAGATATTCTGTACACCTGTAGTATGGACAATATGGAAAGAGTGTCTTCAAAGAGGACTTTGGAATAAAAAGCGATTTGATTTCTCATATACAAATTAAATCTTATTAAATCATGCAATTAAACAGTTGAAAATATCATATGAAACTAGGCAAAATAATATTGTTAAATGTTTAAAATATAACAACATTATTTTGTTATAAACAATTCATGCAATTTTTTTAATTATAAGAAATTAAAGAAAAATTAAAAATTTTAATCTACAAATACCAATAAACAGGGGATTGGGAGTTTACACTCTATAAACATACTATTTATTTTTTCTAATATATCTTATGAGAGGCAGTATAAAAACTACAGTCAGCTAAAAATAGTAATTCAAGGTTACATCCTTGCTCTTCTATTTTTTCTTGTTGTAATGGTGCCGCAAGATACAAATCCCTGAACCTTTTCCCCACTATGATATTTCTGCTTAATATGTTTGGATTTTCCTTCATAGGAAAAAAATAAGCACACAAATAAAATAAAAATGAAGATTTATTTATAGGTATGTTATATTTATTTCTTCATAATTTTATAAAAATTTTAAAACACGTGCCTTTTTTGTAAAATGCATTTTTTAATTTTTTTTTTAACAAAAACATATTACGTTACATATAGTTAGAAAGGCCTCAGAAAATACCAAAACAGGACTTCTCTGTCAGCTTCCACTCAATTGAAAACAGATGTGAATGAAATTTTAAAATATATTGATGTACTAGAAATAAAGAATTATGTATTGGTAAATAATGCTAATTTCACCTTAGATCTATAAATGCTATAAAGCATGTCATTTAATTGAAATAAATATTTTTGAAAAATTTTTAAAACATTAATCCATGACAGTCTTATTTTGATTTTTGACAACTTAACACAGCTACATTTTAAAATGGATAGGTAAAGGGCTTAAGTACAAATGTGGTCACCAGGTCACCACAGGCGACTAACTTTTTTTTTTTAATCTGCTCTTCTCTCATACTTTTATTGGAAGAACCGTTTTAAAAGCATTTTCCATCTCATGCACAGAAAATGCTATTTCTTTGCACTCTAGCCAGCTAGCATGTCACATAACTAGAATGTGAAGGGAGGGAAAAGGTTTCAATAAAACAGTAAGAAATAGTGTCAATCCAGCCCCTGTGGCACCTAAATTTGGATACTCTGCTAAAAAAGACAGGTTTTTTTGCATGTTTCAAAATCAGATTATCTGTGTTCAGAATTACAACTGATTAATCTGTCACATTCATTTTAAAGAATAATAACATATAAGTAATTAATTTAAATTATAATTTCAAAAATTAATTAATTTTAATAAAATTAAAGAATATGTATTTTAAAAAAAATTCTTCCTTGCTTAAAATGCTTGGTGCCAGTGTGTACTGCACACATTGCACAATAGTTCGGTGTCACCCAAGTTTGGAGACAAGTGTCTGGTACTGGGTTGTTTACCACCGTTTTTCATGACAGAGTTCCATTGGTTTTTAGTTTTTGATTGGGGTGGGAAGGGGGTATGTGTGAGGGAGACTGCTAGAAATGTAGTCGATAGACGTGAAAGATTAAGGGCACTCCTCCTTTGTGGAGAGTAGCTTCTATTTAAAAAAGGAAAAAGAATTCATAAAATTGTCTTTCAAAATAATTTAGTCAAAAAAGTTTATTTTAGTAAAGGAAAATTGTTTTTCTTGTGACACTGTACATTTATTTATGTACAGTAATTTTATATGTACAGTAATGTTCAGTTATCCAGGGAGAGGAGACAATGATTTATTTAAGAATAAGAAATCATTATTTGACAAATGATTTAATCTAGATCATTATTTTACTCAAGAATTTTATTGCTATTATACTTTTATTACAATATTTACTGAAGAATATTTGATAATTATATGTGTTCGGATTATCATCTGCAGTAAATAGAAATAAAATATTCCGTATTGCACCTCATAAGAGTATTTTTATTTTTATTTATTTATTTTTTTTTTTTTAATCCTCAAATTTTTACTGTAGATTGTTGGATCAAAATAAACCTTTTCCCCCCCAGTTGGCTGCTGATTTGGATTACATAATATGAGCATGAGAGAATGGTTTATTTTAGCAATGCATATTACATAATAACTTGAGTTATTTTGTAAACATGATTAGTTTTGATATGTCTCATATTGGAATTTATTTTATAAGCATGTAAAGATTTTTTTATCATTCGAGCCATCTTATGGCATATATATATAAAGAGCTTACTTTTTTTTTTACCATTAATATGTTTACAGCAATTATTTGCCTATAATTTCTATCAAGAGCAGCATATGTTACTCATCTTAGTCACAATTTTAAAATAAAATTCTCATAGTCTCATTATAGATGTTTCAAAGTTAGAAAACATTTTAAAAATATACTTGAAAATTATATTCAAACAAAAAATATTTTTAGTTTTTATTTTTAATTTGGAAAAAAAAAAAGTTCAGTAAATGCAAATTTTAAAATAATAAAATCAGAATTATTTGACTGACTTTGACAGGGAAATATGCAAAAAATTGTTTTCTTGCTTCACACTATTTCAACGATGTCCCCTTCATCAGATATAGATTTATAGCACTCAACTATCCAGAAATTTGAAGCATATGATACGGCAATCAGCATTTCTCAAAAATTCTGAATAATTCAGCCTTTACAGCATTTTTTTTTTTTTCATAGATACATAGTTTTGATAAGTTTCATTAGAAAACTTAATTTATATTATTATTATTATTTAATTATGCACTATTCTAAACTATGCAACTAATAATTCCAAACTATGCTTGTAATTATTTTTTCTCAATTAATTCATAGAAAAACTTTTGTGCTTTTTGAAAATCAATTATGTGGAAAAAGAAGGGGGAGGGTAAATATATTTTATGGTGACTAGAATTTTTTGCTGGCTACCAGATATTATCAAATTTGTAAATCTCTGGATAGGTAGGTATATTTAAATAAAAATTTATATCTATATATTTAAAACGCTAAGCAATTTCTTTCGACAATCCGTGAGAACAAACTACTGCATCAAATTACATCATTCTTTTTTTAAATGAAAGATATATGGACACAGATTTGTTATCGTGCATTCGTTTGTTCAAAAATTTAATTAATTAACCGTAATTTTCAATTAAACTTTTACGTCTGCTAATGACGTCACAATCGGATAACGCCTACTGTTCCGAAGCACAGAGTTTATTTTCTAAACTCTGTGGTTGAATAAAAGAGAAATAATAAATATTAAAAGCACGCGGTTTTAAGGCCGAATTTGTTAATTTGCAAAATAAATTTCGGTAAAAATACTTATCCGCATGTTTTATAAGCGAATAAAAATTCATATTTATTGTGACGTCACGGGAATATTGTCCATTGGGTTTATTTTATCATTATGCATTATAACTTTGTTGATGCCATTTTTTCATTACAATAAAATACAAAATATATTTATATTTGTGTGCATGGTGTTTAAGCATTAATGTAAAGTATATGAAGTACGTGTGAAAAGTTTGCGCCGGTGAAAATGACGTTATGCTTACCTTGAAGTGCATTTTAACATTGATAAAACTAAAAAGAAAAATGCATATGATTGATAACATGACATAATTTTACTGATTTTTGCATTCATAATTATAAAGATTAGAATTGGAACCGTCATTGATTTCTTCATCTTGATTGCATACCTTGATTACATGTTACCAATTGTTTTGTTTTTAAATTATAGGATAGAAGATTTCCTTTTTTAATAAAAAAAATCACAAAAGTAAAGGATTTCAGGAAATTTAAAGTTATTAAAAATAGTGTTATTTTAGAAAAAAATCTTGAAATAATTATTGTATTTTTAGCTAGAATAAACAATGTAAGACTAATATTTCATAAGAATTATTTTGGTAGATTTATTGTCTGAGTGCAACGAAGACTCATACACAGCGCAGTATTACTTTGCCCCATATATAGCTACGATGGATATTAAAACCTTTCGTCAAGCATAACTCAAAAAATATTTAACGGATTTCGTTCAAATTTTTACAGCAGGTACCTATAAAGGTGACAACGACGTCTATTTATTACCAAGAATAAATGTCAAACCGTTTAGAAATTATATTAAAAAAATAGATAAAAAAGCACAATTAAAGTACATACGTCACTGAATTTCGTGCGTACGTCATTTTCACCGGCGGGAGATTTTCGTATACAATCGGAATTGAAAAGTTCATGGAGTACATGGAGCAAAAAAACATGCAAGCACTAATATTCAGCACGATAAAATATATTTCAATTTAATAAAAATGGAAAGTTAATCTGGATTTTTTTCTGTTTGAAAAAACAAAACCCGCAAAAACTTAGTATTAGAGATTTGGCGTATATCACACCATTAGCAGCTTTTTTATTTCGCGTGTGTATATTAGGAACAATTCTTTGATGTTTAAATAAAAGGTTTCGATTTGTGGCATTATTTTTTATTTTATTTTCCTTTTTAGTATTTTAAATGGAATTAGTGAAAGGCGTGTATTTTAAATTAAATGAGTGAAAGACGTGTATTTTTAATGTATGTATTTCAAATGAAATGAGTGAAAGATTTATATTTAATTGAAATGAATGCAATATGAAGATGTTATGAGAAAAATATTTGGCGATTTATCAATTGCGCCAAGTTAACATAAAAGTACCAATACATATGTTAAATGAAACAAGGCACAGATGTCATATACGCACCACGTTGCACCCCCCCCCCCCCCCCACCAGCTTGGGGAAAACTTTGTTTTTGAATATTAGTTACAAATAGTGTGACAAATAGTACACGTGATTTTCTATTTCAATATAAAAATAAAATAACGTAATAAATGAAACAGCTTCTATTATTTTAAACAAGAACGAAAAATCATGCGTCAAGCATAGATTATGTAACACTTTCCAATGCTTCTAAAATAATTTTACAAATCATACCGTTTAATAAGCTGAAAGATAACATCTAAGTAAACAATTTGAAAAACGCATAACATATTTAAAAGCATAATTTCAGGAATTTCCAACGTATACAATATTCGGAAAAATATCCGAATACTTTTATTCAGCCCTGTATAGGATCTATAGATTTGTATATATACTACATAGGATGCTAAATTTTAGTTCAGTTAAAAAACGCGTAGCACAGTTTAAAATTCTCCTTCTGGAGTTTCTGTCAATAAACGGAAATGTGTTCGCGAAGTTTTGTGCTGCCCTGTATATGATCTACAAAATTTATACACACCAAGTAATAAACAAAAAGTGAGTTAAATTTAAAATCGCGTTCAGTAACTGAAAACACACTTCCAGAAATTATTGTTAACAGATAGTAGAGAATTCTTTTGTGTGTCCCTGTAATGAACGATGACTGCTATACACACCATATTCTGTAGTAAGCCTCTTGTAATGTACCTTAGTGATATATATAAATTTCAATGTGTTTAAAATAGTGAAACATTATTTAAATAAACCGCAGACGATTTTTCTCCATAGACGTAATGTAACGGAATTCTTTTGACTGTTCCTGTAAATTAACTATAAGTGCTATCCACACCCTATTCCATATTAAGCTTCTTGTAATACACCTTAGTGATATATATCAATTACAATGTGTTTGCAATTGTGTAACATCATTAAAATAAACCGCAAATTATTTTCCCCATAGACAGTCATGTAACGGAATTCTTTTGAGTGTCCCTGTAAAAAAACTATAAGTGCTACATACTTCAGTTGAAATAGGGAACGTGCTATGGATAACGACAATAACATATAAAAATTGCAAGGCAATCCGAGCATATTTACGGGAGTTAGAGCACGAATAGACGGCCAGACGGCCATACGGCCAGACAAATCGAAGTTATAAACACTTTTCGACTAGGTTGGAAAGTGTTAAAAAGGAAATAAAAATAAATAAATAATAGTTTGATATAAATAAAGGCGCGGATGTCATATACGCACCACATTGGCGCGATTGCAACAAAATGGCAATTTTATGCCTCACATGGTAACCCGGTTAATTTGTTTCAATTGTTGTTTATAAACGTTTATTTTTTATTTTAATTCTATAAATTGTTTTTATTATATATATATCAATATTTATTTATATCAAACTATCATTTATTTATTTTTATTTCCCTTTTTTAAATAATAGGAGCTATTTCATTTATTACGTTATTTTATTTTTATATTGAAATAAAAAATTACGTGCTATTATTGTATGGTATTTGTAACTAATATTCAAAAACAAAGTTTTCGCCAAATTGGCGGGGGGAAAATCGCGCCAATCTGGTGCGCATATGACATCTGTGCCTAAATTAATATTGATATACATATAAAAATAATCTATAGAATTAAAATAAAAAATAAAAGTAAACAAACACAACAAACAGTTTTCGCCAAAGTGGTGGGGGGAAAATCGCGCCAACGTGGTGAGTATATGGCATCTGTGCCGGGATTTTTACCCTTTTATCTGTGCTTTCGGAAATATAAAAAAATTAAAAAATTCTTATATCAGGTTTATAATGTTTTGCATTTTTATACGGACCACTTCTCCATTTTAAGATTTTAAATGCTATTTATATGAGATATTTCTTTCCTGAGATTCCCACAAGTTATTTCCGGTAATTTTTTAGTTCGCTAATTAATTGTTCACAATTTGCCCCCCTGGCAATAACAATTATTTATCACAAAAATGGGTACTTCTCTATTATCCAGTGGACCACTTTTCATAACAAAAAACTATCGCCAAACTGTAACGCTAAATAAACGGGAGAACGTTGCCATTGAAATATCAAAATAAATAAAATATAAGAATTTAAGGACACAATTGTTATTTTAATCAATGAAATAACTAATAAATCAGTAAAACATAATGAAAAATACACGCAAATATCGAATTAAAAACCACTTGATGGTATACCAAACACGTATAATGCTTCTGGCATCAAGTAAATGGGACTGTATTTTTGGTGTTTAATCTTACAGTTTGGCGATAATTTTTTGTTATGAAAAGTGGTCGACGAGATAATAGAGAAGTACCCAAAAATGGCTTAGTTTTGTTAAATTTGTTTGTTATGTATTTTCATTTCTTATTCATGACAATAAAATTTTATTTTAGCATCGTACTTAATTTTTTTAAATGGCTCAAATACATGGTTTAATAAACGTATATTTGTAAATATTTTAAAAACATGTTTTTGCGCTCTCTAGAAAAATTTGGTAAGATTCTAAAACTGCCTTTGGCACCAACCAGTACATGATACGGAACTTTTCCCCATTCAGATACACAGAAGAGGTTGGTCACAAACAAGAGTAATGCTAGCAACAATATTGTTTTAACTCTATAAGAGTTACAAACAATAATGATATTAAATTCCCCGATTAGCTTAGGGCCCAATTACGGAACTTTCTCCTAGAAAAAAAAACTGTAGAAGTCTTTTACGTTTGTTTCGAATGAAGCTCGATCAACAAAGTATTAATTAATAATACAAACAACACTAATATTAACATGGGGGCAAAAGTTTGAATTTAAGTGTATATATTTGGTACCCTCTTCCCCCCCAACCACCCACCAAAAAAAGAAAAATAAAGTTACAGAAATTAATTTAAAATGGCGTGAAGCCACGCTTTCGGACATAAGAAATTGGCTGCGAACCCGATTACGAAACTTTCACTTAACTTAATAACATGTGTTTAATAGCCCTGAGGGCAATTCCCCTTCCCAGTTATACGGACCTTGGGTTTTTTTTAAAAAGCTTGACGCAGTTCGGGTTGAAGAAGTTGAGATTTACTGTCAAATGACATAAACTACTATGAAAATAAAACTGGTGAATTATTATGCTGGTTTATGTATGTATTTAAAAAAATTGCATCTGATTACACTCTTTAGATAAATTACTCCTGTTTGCATTTAATAACAGATAAACGGCTTCCGTTTACTAAATTGTTTAAATATTGGGAAGAGTTGGCGAGAGGTAGATAGACGTGTAACCAAACGGGTAGACAGACGGGTAGAGAGACGGATAGCGACAGAGATAAGCTAACGGGTAGCGAAACGAATAGACAGACGGGTAGCGAGGCAGGTGAAAAAAAGGATTGACAGAGGGGTAGTGAGATGGGTAGGGAGACGGGTAGCGTGGTGGATAGAGAGACGAGTACAGAGACGACTTGACAGACAGGTAGAAAGAGGGGTATATAGACAGACAGACGTGTTGATAGACGGGTAGTGTAACGGGAAGCGATTCAGGTAGAGAGACGATTACAGAGTCGGGTAGAAAGACAAACTGATACTGAGACGGGTATACAGAAGTGTAGAGAGACAGTAGACAGATGAGTTCGGAGAGAGACACAGCTAAGACATACGCGTAGTTAGACGGGTAGACACGTTTGTAGCAAAGCATATTATCAATGTGGTTTGAAGTATACGAGTTTCTATAAATAGTTATACAAATAAACAAGGAGGAAATTTTTTTAATTCAAATATTAAATATTTGATTTAATATTTTAATATTTAATATTTTATTTTTTAATATTTTATTTAGATATTTGTCACAAAGAAAATGTTGCAAAAATGAAATTAAATTTGCGTTAAACTACGCTTGCTAAAATATGCTATTGGCTGCAAATCTGATTATATGACTTTAAAAATATCGTTTTAAAAGATCCGGCGGTTTTGTTTTTTTAAGTTTTGGGCCATACCCGCTTAAGAAAATGAGATTATTTGCCAAATGTTATAAAAAAATTCATATGAAAACATAACAGTATATGAATTTATATATGATATTTTGTAATTATATCATTTAATTTGCTATTTTTCATATGTTGTATCTTCTTTATATCGTAATTGTTAACTTTATGTTCTCAGCAATATCACTCAGACTAATCCCTTTGAGGGAAGTCCTAGTTATAAGTTCATTTAACAGTTCCTTATTAGCGCAAAGTCCTATTTCTTTCACTGTGAATTTCTCTTTCGATGTCAAAAATGTTTTTCCACTTTTGGACGCCAGCCAAAATACAGTGGCAACTTTTAGCTCACAGGCTATCAAAGCCTAAGAGCTTATGTGCCCGCCGGTTCTGTATGTACGTATGTACGTACATAACGCGATAACTCTTGATAGAACTAACCGTTTTACTTAAAATTTTGTTTATAGGTTCCTTGTGATAAGGCGCTTCCCTGATTAGTTTTGGAGGTTCATTGGTTAAGCATAAAGGGGGGGGAAACGGGGGGCTAACCCCCCATAATTTAGATAAATGGGTTTTTCATGCAGAATTATCCCATTTTCTTCAATTTTTGTATATAGGTTCATTTTGATAATGTGCTTCTGTCAATAGTTTTGGGGCTTCATTGGTTTAGTATAAGGGGGAATACCCCCCCCCCCCCTAATTTAGATAAATGAGTTTTTCATGCAGAATTATCGGATTTTCTTCAAATTTTGTATATAGGTTCATTTTGATAATGTGCGTCTGTCAATAGTTTTGGGGGTTCATTGGTTAAGTATAAAGGGGGAAAGGGGTTGTAACCCCCCCCTAATTTAGATAAATGAGTTTTTCATGCAGAATTATCCGATTTTCTTCAAATTTTGTATATAGGTTCATTGTGATAATGCGCTTCTCTGAATAGTTTTGGGGGTTCATTGGTTAAGTATAAAGGGGGAAAGGGGGCTAATCCCCCTTAATTTAGATAAATGGGTTTTTTCATGCAGAATTATCCCATTTTCTTCAAATTTTGTATATAGGTTCATTTTGATAATGTGCTTCTTTCAATAGTTTTGGGGGTTCATTGGTTAAGTATAAAGGGGGGATACCCCCCCTAATTTAGATAAATGAGTTTTTCATGCAGAATTATCCGATTTTCTACAAATTTTGTATATAGGTTCATTGTGATAATGCGCTTCTCTGAATAGTTTTGGGGGTTCATTGGTTAAGAATAAAAGGGGAAAGGGGGGGGATAACCTCCGTAATTTAGATAAATGGGTTTTTCAAGCAGAATTATCCGATTTTTTTCAAATTTTGTATATAGGTTAATTGTGATAATGCGCTTCTCTGAAAAGTTTTGGGGGTTCATTGGTTAAGTATAAAGGGGGAAAGGGGGGCTAATCCCCCCTTAATTTAGATAAATGAGTTTTTCATGCAGAATTATCCGATTTTCTTCAAATTTTGTATGTATATTCATTGTAATTAGACACTTCCCTGATTAGTTAAAGGAGTTCATTAGTTAACTATGAAGGGGTAACAGGGGGATGACTTCCCCCCTTAATATATTGTTGATTTCTTTATTTTTCGAGGGCATATTTCAAATTCTTTGAAATAAGAGTACAATATACAATGAGTGTGAATAGCCTGTGAGCTCAATGCCCTCAGTTTAACTGGGCAGTTTTCTTTTTATTAGAAATGTACAACAGTTGTGACAACAAAGGCGCTATCGCTTTAGCTTTCATCGCGCTTACATCACTTCGAAATACTACAAATTTCTATTTTTTACTACATTTTACAATTTCAATTCTTACATCATCAATAAAAAAAAAAATTAGCTTTCGATTGGAATTTATTTGAAAACTGCCGATTAATTTAACGACTTTTTAAATAATTTTCAAGCATGAAAAGTTTTTCAATTCTATCTTATCAGTGACCACCAGTTTACTTCAATAATGCATACCTGCCAACTTTTCAAAATGGCAAAGTGTAAAATAACGCGTGAAGTGCATTTCATGCAATTTTTTCTTTCATGTGAGCATATAACACATTATATGAGGACATGAGTTTCAAAACTCACCTTATCCAAAAAATCTAATTTGAGGAAATCGCGAAAAAACTCTGACTGCTCCCATTGGTTTTCATTGTAAACCAATATTTTAGAATGCCAGAAATACATGTTAAAACTAGTTTTTCTAAGGATTGTAGTGTTTCTTCAGTGAAGATTTACCAATAGAATAGATTGACAGAGAAAACACAATTTTTTTTCAATTTTGGATAAGGTAAGTTTTGAAACTGATGTCCTCATATAAAAAAACACATAAACAGCATTTAAGCATGTAACAGATGAATATTGTTACACATAATATACAAATAATACACTGATATTTTGATCTGAAACATATACAGACAGATTCTTTGTTTTCTTTAAGAAAGTCTAAGCAAAAACCTTACTCAAAACACACTTCCATTTAAATACAATGAAAATTCAAAGATATCATATAGTATATTTTGAATACGAACCCTTGTTTCATGATTTTAATAATATAAAATATTGCTTTACATTCAGCAACTATCATTAATAAAAGAAGTGAAAAAGTATTTCCTAATTTTAGGAAGTAAAATAGAGTTTAGAAGAAATTTTGCAAGAAAGTGTAAAAATAAACCTCCTAAGTGTAAAAGTGTAAAAAATGATCAAAAAGTGTAAATTTTACACCTAAAGTGTAAAAGTTGGCAAGTATGATAATGTAAAATAGCCCCTGGGAAAGTTGCCACAATTGAAAATAGATTTCCCTAACCATCATAAAAAGTGAATAATAATTTTTTTTTTTTTTTTTAAGTGATAAATCATAAGATCAGATTATCCATAAGATAGAACATTTTGGAGCGAAACAAAAATCTGTCAGGGAAAAAAAAAAAAAAAAAAAAAAAGATTATTTTTAGTTTATGTTGAACATAAAATTGATATGTTGAATTCGTTGATGAATATGTTCCATCAGATATCAGGATATGCTAGGAATTGCATTTTTTTATTTTTTTACATTTGCGAACTGTATAAGAGGAAAAATATCCCCGACTGTGATGGAAAAGGGATAATCATCTTGATTATGTCAAGGAACCGAAGAAACCATACAAATAAATTACACTTGAAAACATTAAAAATCTCCCTCATCAGCAGATAGATTTATTACTGTAAAAAACTTCTTAATCTTTGCATAAAAATTGATTAGCTTAAAACAATGGATGCGTTTTAGAAGATATGGATTTGAAACAAACAATGATTAAAGAGGACATTTTAAAACTTTTGATTTAATCATTTTAAAACTTTTTTAACGTCGAATTTCGACGTTGCTTTTGGGCAGATGCAATGCACATGCGCATAGGAGCTCATTCGTTTGCATTATCACAGGGGGGGGGGGGGAGATGTGTGCTTTATTTACTATGTTCTGTTATTTACTGAATATGATATGTACGTAGGAATTATTTGTATATACTTCATAGGTCCATGAATTTTTTTTTTCTTGCCGTGGGAATATGGTGGTAATGTTAAACTGATTTGCATTGCACAGTTATTTACGGATTGTTTGTTTGGAGTTTGCATCGGAAATAGTACTGTATTTGACTGGGAAAAAAAATTTTAAATAAAATATTTGCAAGACTGTTTTATACGCGCCCCTTCATAAATAATAAAAAAGCTTATTTTACTGATATTGTTATAGTATTTTTTTGAGTTAAGTTTTGATGGGTTCCATCTAGTTTATCTTAATCTGTATAAAGGCTACCTCTCTGCCAAATTTTATCAAAAGCTAAGATGGTTGGTGACCAAAATCACTGTGCTGATTTGACACATCCGACATTTGATAATCTGAGGGCAAATCTACTTTCGGAGTTTCAAATAATCTTAATTTAGAATGGACGATCTATTTTCAACAGACAAAAAATAAAAAATAGGATAACATCCGAAACATTTTGACAAATTTGAGAAATATTAAAGAGAAAGGAAAAGCAACTTACGTTTAAAAGTGCATCGAAGCAATTTTCCATCTTCTTCACAATCACAATTAGAGAGCAACTTTGTTGCAAGGCACTGTGACAGATTAACAAATCCAACTCTAAAAAGCCCAATATAATCACACGGATCTTCATGCACATGATCAGTAATCTGAAAACGACATCCTACAGTACTGTCATTATTGTAATATAGGTCACAGAAGATAACTTTAGAATAATCTGAATTGCAGAGGTTCTGGAAAGTATCCCCAGCTTCATCAGGTTGATCAGAATAAAAGTTTGGATCCATACCAAACTTATCTGTAGCTGAAATAAAATTAAAATGCAACTTGCACTTAATATTCAGAATTTTATAAACTAAAATGTAAAGCCAAAAGTAATCTTATCTAAAAGCTTAAACAGTGAAATACATTTCAAACAACATTAAACTGAAAACATCTATACATATACAAGTATTACCCTATATTATTAATTATTAAAAAAAAAAGCAACACATTATGAAATATAAAAATAATAAAAATACGGATCCAATATTTAATGCAAGACTAAATATAATGGGTACTTTTCGGTTAGCCGGGCGCCAGTGATATTTATACATGTGTATATA
Organism: Maratus michaelseni; assembly: GCA_963931845.1. Lineage (NCBI taxonomy): Eukaryota > Metazoa > Arthropoda > Arachnida > Araneae > Salticidae > Maratus > Maratus michaelseni. The sequence continues at coordinate 172,208,910 of OZ007596.1, read as the reverse complement.
CACACATATACATATACACATATATCTACACATATGCATAAGCTAAGCATACATAGACATATATACTAGAGATGAGTTCGGGCTCTCTTTTCGGAGCCTGGGCCCGTCCGAGCCCGATAATTTTTAAATCCGAGCCCGCCCAAACCCGAAACATTTTGTGTCGCCCGAGCCCGATACCGAAAAAAATTGCGTAATATTTTAAAATTGTTAAGTAATATCTCATTTTTAAAAAACTTTGTACGTGAAAATAAATGTTTATCCCGTAAACATAATTAATTTTATGGAAATTTACATTCAATCTTATCAAAAGAGAAGTTTGGTATCGAATATAAATATGCTTCCTTAAAAAGGATATAAATTTTTCTCTCCCAACAAGCAAATCTGATGGCCAAATTAACGAAATGCGTTTTATGAATAAATGCATGCAATTTGCAGAAATTACTATTTCTATGCTGAAGAATCTAACAACGTTTTCTATTTCTTATAAAAAATGTATATCGTAACTTATAATTGATTCCTTAATTAAAACATTTCGTTTCCTTGAAAATCAGCTTAAATTAAAAATTTGACACCGTTATCTGAAAGATCCTGTGCTTTTACAGGAAAATTGGAAACACTCTTCAATTGCTTTCTATAGGAATAACAATACATGACAATTATATCTACTTACGAATGAATGTTTCTTCGTAAATGTGCAGATCAGAGCTTGAGCCGAGTTCATGATTAAAAATAGAATCATAGACATTATTTTCATACGAAGAGCGATTATGACTCGCACACAATAAAAGACTAAAAATTTGCAAACCAAAGCTAATGCTCATTGACTAAAAACAAAAAAATATATTCATCTTGCATTAGATCTCTCTAAAAAAAATAACAATAAATGTTCCAATTAAAAAACATCCTATAGAAAATCTAGCAGCAAATATTATTCGCGCCACTTCGTATTGGCTGGCGCCATATCATCCTGTCGCCAGTCGAGTCGCAAGTATCGTAAATTTTCTTTTAAAGTAACATTCTATACTAGAAAAGAAAAATAAGACTTCTTTTTCCCCTTTTATTCATTCTGATCAAAATAACATTAAAATTACTTGAAATGGAATATGTAATATTTTAAGGGAAAAGTTATTTTTATTTTTTCTATATGAGAATAAATAAAATTATCAGTTTCAGAAAGAATGAGCCCGAGCCCGCCCGAGCCCGAAGGCTGACATAAAAATCGAGCCCGAGCCTGTGTCGGGCGCGAGCTCGGGCTGAGCCCATCTCATCTCTAATATATACACACATATATGTATGAATATATATATGTATGTATATACATATATATTTATATTATATGTACATATATCACTGGCGCCCGGCTAACCGAAAAGTGCCATATAATGTTATATCTGAAAATTTATAAAGAAACTTAGTTTTATTATAAAAGTTTTGTACATATACATCTAATTGTAATTGCACTTTGTTAAGATGAAATTTTAATACATTAATGCCTAAATCACTATTTAAAAAAAAAATCACCAACAAATAAATTAATGTGTAAAGATATATCAATATAGATATATTTATAACGATAATAATTTGTACTTCAAATCAAAACTTTTATTTGACCATATGAAACATCAGTACATACTTTATATAGCAGCTTTGGCATAACTCAGGCTTTAAAAAGTGAAATTTCTTGCTAAATATTATCAACAGACATGAAAACGAAATGCTGGACAATAATAAAATTTCTGATCTTCACATAGATTGTGTTATTTCAGCTTTTCAGCTTGTGAAATTTGTTTATGCTAAATTAATATTTTTCATTTTTAACATTTTTGTTGTGTTTACTTTAAAAAAAAAAAAAAAAAAAGAATTTTACTTTCTGAAATAGTGTGAAAAATGACCACAATATGCAGCTGTTAGTCAGGAAAGAATCTTTATTAACAGCAATTGCTGAATAGTTACAGTGGGTATCAGAAATTTTTTTTCAAAAATAAATTTGTTTTGAGTATATATGTACTTTTATATATGTAATATTATTACTACTATAAATATATTACAGTACTACTATATGACTTATGCTTAATTTTATATTTTATGTGTTAAAATCTTATCATAGTTGACAAGTTGCGAGTAAGATTTTAACACTACAAATAAATTTAAATTGCGATTTTAGGGATATTTTATCAAATAAAAAAGAGAGAGAAACTCTTTAAAAAGACAATAAAATAAAAAGAAGTTTTAAAAAATATTAATTTTCTGATTGGAAATTTTAAAAATACGAATGCATTCCAAGATTAACATTGGATGGTGGGATTTGATATCTGACTGACAACACCCTTACGGGTACTTAAAAGTCCAAAATGTCAATATATTAACATATTTTTTCACATAGGAATGAATGATTTTAATACTAAACATTAGCTCGAAAATTTGAGGTGTGCATGATAAATGAGGATTTGAAATTTGAATGCAGCCATTGCATTTGGAGTAATATATTATGCTATTATATACATGATGTATATATAATAGCATAGGTGTTATGCTATTACAGTAGACTCTCTTAAATCTGCAACTTTAAAATCCATATAACGATTCAGATGTAAACAGTGAAGTCAGAGGGAAGAAATTCAAGATGGTGCTGATATCAGCTGTGATCGCAGTTTTTTTACTATTTTTTTAAAAAATCAATGAAGTTTCTTTGGCTGTTATAGTAGCTAACTGCAAATTAAATTTCGTTACTTATGATTCTGATTGGTTCTTTTGACAGATTTGCACAAAACATGACAAACATACATTTAAGTACAAGAGTAAAATTATTAGCTACTTTAAAAATTTCTGAGACCACTTTTACCCCTGTAGAGAATTGATTTTCTTCATTCATGTGTTTATATGTGTGGTCCAAGATTTCCTGTGAGAAGATTTTAGAAGGACTATTTCTAGCATATTTTTCTTACGTCGGTGTTATTTTGAAGTGGTGTGAAATGCCGAACTTTTTTGTGAATCAAGAGAAGTTCTGGGACAGTGATGGATAGCCCAGATCTCCCAAGACGAAATTCTTTGCTTTGATACTTACCGGTCCCATGAGAAAATAGTATCTCCATGGGAAAGCGAATGTAACACGACTTATGTCCACTGTTATGGAAAAAACAATAACGGACTAGTTTTGAATGGGGAGGCCGTTTCCCAGAGGTGCTCAGACGATGAGTGGCCCTGACGTGCCCCTCCTCTGACCAGATCCCCTCCCCCTGTGAAAATCCTAGGCAAGAGAATTTTGAGTTGGACAATCAGTTTGAGAAAGGAAATGAAAAGTGTTGCTTCTCTCTGAGGAGAGAACTGGAAGCGCCTAGTTTCTCAACAGCGGAAATAGACGCTGGAGAGGTGCCATACCTCTCCAGCGTCCGAGTATTTAGGAAAAGCCCCGACAGGATAAGGGTGTGCCAAGTGCCCGTGGAATTGTACACCATCAAGGAAAAGCCCTGACAGGGTAAGGGTGCGCCAGTGCCCGAGGAATTTTACACTACACTGGCAACAAGCCATTAATCGATGAACTTTGACAATTGAGTCTGAACTTTATCTGTTGAAGCATAATCATTATGCTGAGGACCTTTAAATGTAATTCATTTTAATTCAAAATGCTGTAATGCTATAATTTTTACTTCCATATTGAATTTCACTTGTTTATACAATAACAAGAAAGAAAAATCATGCGTCAAGCATAGATTATGTAACACTTTCCAACGCTTCCAAAATAATCTTACAAATCATACCGTTTAATAAGCTAAAAGATAACATCTAATTAAACAATTTGGAAAACGCATGAAATATTTAAAAACATAATTTTAGGAATTTCCAACATATACAATATTCGGAAAAATATCCAAATACTTTTATTCAGCCCTGTATATGATCTATAGATTTGTATATATACTACATAGGATGCTAAATTTTTGTTCAGTTAGGAAACGCGTAGCGCAGTTTAAAATTCTCCGTCAGGAGTTTCTGTCAATAAACAGAAATGTGTTCGCGAACTTTTGTGCTTCCCTGTATAGGATCTACAGAATTTATACACACCACGTAATAGAAAAAAAACGAGTTAAAATTAAAATTGCGTTCAGTAGCTTAAAACGCACTTCCAGGAATTATTGTTAACAGACAGTAGAGAATTCTTTTGTGTGTCCCTGTAAATGAACGATGACTGCTCTACATACAATATTCTGCAGTAAGCCTCTTGTAATAAACCTTAGTGATATATATAAATTTCAATGCGTTTAAAATAGTGAAACATAATTTAAATAAACCGCAGTCGATTTTTCTCCATAGACGTAATGTAACGGAATTCTTTTGACTGTCTCTGTAAAGTAACTATAAGTGCTATCCACACCCTATTCCATATTAAGCTTCTTCTAATGCACCTTAGTGATATATATAAATTTCAATGTGTTTAAAATAGTGAAACATTATTTAAATAATCCGCAAATGATTTTTCCCCATAGACCGCAATGTAACGGAATTCTTTTGAATGTCCCTGTAAAAAAACTATAAGTGCTACACACTTCCGTTGAAATAGGGAACATGCTATAGATAACGACAATAACATATAAAAATTGCAGAGCAATCCGAGCATATTTACGGGAGTTAGAGCACGGACAGACGGCAGACGGCCAGACAAACCGAAGTCATAAACACTTTTCAACTAGGTTGGAAAGTGTTAAAAATTCTGTTAGAGGCAAAGATTAGTTTTCTTCGTATTGTTCCGAAAGCTACCAAATAACATCTTTAATCAGATCAGCGTTGAGAAGGTATTACACCCCCTTTTCAAACTCCCTGCCATAATTAATTTTTATACAGTATACTCTTGATATCTCCATTAAATTGATATGTTGAAAAAACTATTTTTTCTCTTTACTTTAGGTATTCATCTAATGAGATATTTCAGCTCAGTTCCGGCAGGCAGTACTAATATGCGTCAATTGATGATCATAGATGTTTTTCAAAAAATTACAGTAAATTCAACTGAGTGATACACAAAATTTCCGAAAAAATTTATTTCTCTGGTTACAGCACTTTAAAATTCTCAATAAAATTGACAGTTTTTAGAAAATAAGAAAAATACTTCATTTTGAAATGAACACAGCATCAAAAATATTAAACATATTCAATCAATTTATTTTTTACAGATAGTTACTAAACAGAATTTCACTTTATCATAGTTTAAAAAAAAATAGTTTTGAAGTACAAAATTTGCAGTTATTGCTGATTTTATGATTTTTTTTTTTTTCATAAAGAAAAAAATATTTTTAAGCTATACACAGATGGCAATCAAAGACCTTTACTGGTAGTTTTACAGGAAATTTTATTTTAAATCTAAGATGCATACAACTTTAACAATTCAACTTTAAATTATGCAATTTTTTGTAAAATTGCTACTGTTGAAATGCAATTTCTCAAAAAGGAAATTTTTTAAAAATCTGATAATATGCTCAAATGATGCCCTTATTAGTGTCTGATAAATACCTTACTAGCAAATCGTGTTTTTGCTTAGACAATTTTATATGATTTTTTGAAAATAACATGTCATATGTGTATTTTTCTTTTCAAAAGATCAGAAATTCACTCTTTCTTATTTCACTGAATTTATAATGTAATTAATTTTTCTAACAAAAAAAAAAAAAAAAAAAAAAAAGAAAGAAAAAAATACAATACTGGTACATAATTACTACTGTTAAATTTAGCCATTTGCTTAAATTTAAAATTGTATTAGTACAGCCACTAACAAGCATTATAATTGAATATATGTCATTTGAGTTCATACCCATAAATGTGTTAATTTCACCTACAGTGCATTAAATATTTTGCTATATAGCACTGATATAATTTATTAATATGCAGGGGTACCTTATAAAAGAATTAGTTACTGGCTGGGATTGGAATGTCCTGGTCTAATTGTCTTCCTCTTGCTTAGTCTGAACTGCCTGGTTTTTTTTTTTTTTTTTTTTTTTATAATGTGCTGTTATGTGTTTTAAAATTAGGATAAATATTCCTGCTGTGGACTGTTTTGATCGACTTGTCATTGCTGTACATTATATATGGACGTTGATCCTAAAAATTCTGCATCTTTATTATATACATAAAACTCCATCAAATTAATATTTAAAAGCAACTTTACCTGAGTTACGTCCATTCTTGTATTCAGAAGAATCCTCCAAATGTGATGAATGATTCATTTTGCTCTTGCGATGAGACATAACACTATCATTCAAGATAAACTATTAAATTATCCTGCAAAAAAAAACACATTATTTAAATTAAATTGAAATAATGAATTATTAACATTAATATTAAAAAGAAATGGGAGGGGGGGAAAGAAAAATTTAGTATAAATTGTAGTTTCAAAAATAAGGAGCAATAAGTTTTATAAGGAACAGGGATTCATAGGTGGCAAAGAGAGGGGTGATGCTGCTGATGATAGCACTCTCAAATTTTGTCCCAAAGAAATTTTTTGTTTGTTATTTAAATTAATTTTTTCTAAATTTCTGTTACCATTCTTTATCATTTATTAAAAATTCAGTCTAAATATTCCCATTCCATTTATTGCATTTCTGAATGTTTGTGGATTTCCAATCATGTAAATGTCATATCCCCAAATGAATGGCAGGAGGAGAGTGCAGATGCTGACTACGAAGGTGGTTTCATAAGTTCTCGGCCTGACAGTGAAAGCAGACGATTTTTGACATAATTTCATATTATTTTTCAACGTACTCCCTTTGCAACTCAATACATTTAAGACACACTCTTGTGTGTGAATTCCTTAGTGCAGCCCTGTACGAGGGTGGTTCGAAAAGTTCTTGGCTTGACAAAGAAAATACAAGATTTTTGACTTATTTCATTTTATTTTTCAACTTGCAACTCAATACATTTCAGAACATTCTTCAGAAATGTTCATTCTTAGGCGTTTCTGGTTGACTTTCAACAAACAAGGCACACATTGAGCAGAATGCTTTTTCATACCCAAAATAAAGGTGAAAATAAGCACTCGTCGATTAAACTTGAAAAACTGGCGATTAAAAATAAGGAAAGAACCGGCCAAATACAGAATTTTCCGATTTCTTTTTTTCCCCTAAAATTCGCCATTTCGCTGCACCAGATAGTCGAAATTCATGATTTTTTCGCGCCCGTTCGACGAAATTGTTAGGAATTTGCAACCCTTGGTCTTGTCCCTGCACTCGCATCTTCATATATCCTACCATATGCTTTTTACTTTAATCTTAATTTACAATAGTTCGTTTAAATACCTTTACTTTATTTATAATTCATACCTTAAATCTTATTTATTTAATATCTAAAGTTTACCTTCAGTACTTATTTTTATTAAAGTTTTTCCCTCTTCAGTCTACGGTTTGTTTACATCGCATTTCTGCTTATCGAAGAACGTCACTTCGTATCTTTCTTCCACCCTCTTCTAGAGTGGTTCCGATTGTCGATACTAGATGGCGATCGCAAATCGTGGTAGTCGTGATTTGCATAAGTAATCGTACATCTCCACTCCACTCTCTTAGGAACATTCTAGATGCCAGAAGAGGGCGTTGTTCTGTCATGCATAGTTAATCAGCATGCGTCAGAGACCGGTATATATTCTTCGCTGACTATGCTTACGATGCATTTGTTCTTTTAGTTTTTCGGAGGAATTGTAGTTGTTGTTTTTCGTTTCAACTGTTTGCAGAAATGGCTCGATGTTATTTTTAAAGTGTTTGACTTCAGTCATTGATAGTGATAGTTCGTGTGTAATAGTTATGAAAGTCGGTCAGTAGTTTTATAGTTGTCTTTTGGAAATAAAGTTCATCATTTATCAAGTTCATCAATTTTTCTGTTCTTGGATGTTTTTCCTGTGAACTGATAGTGTTAGACGAATGACTGATATTTAGACATGTCTTCATAACGTCCTGAGCAGTTTTAGATTCGTGACTGGAGCTGTCGAATCAACGAAGATAGTATGAAGTTTAATCGACTTGAACTTGTAGCCGTTGTAGTTTTTCATCTTAAATCATTTGAATTGGTTTTTCCTAAAACTGTCTAAGAAGTAATTGTCAACAGTTCATCTGAATTCTCTTTTAGCATCAATTGAAGTTCTAATTGGATCGTGAGGTTCAGAATGAAATTTGAACTGTTTTATTTTATTCAAGACGACATTGAGTTCCGGTTACATCAGTTTCAGAAGTGATATTTAAGTTTTTCAGTTGATCATCTATATTATGTAAAGTACCTGTGTCATGATAAATGGATATGTTATCATAACGAATTAAGTCAGATAAGTGTTTCAATAATGTTAATATTTTTCTTATTTTATTTTTACTTGTTGTTTTATTTAATGTCTTTTTAATAAACGTTATTTGTTTTTAATTAGTTGTTTTTCATTTAATCCACCATCGTAGTCTAGGCTACTTCTTTTTCAGGTTTAACTTTATTATATATTATTTATTTACTTGGGGTTTAAATCAGCTTATACGCTTCACACTGTTTAAATGTACTCTGTTAATTATTTAACCCCTTGGGAGATACATTGTATTTCCCAAACAAATAGAAATTTATGATTTTTCCGTGCCCTATCGCCGAAATTCTTGATTTTTTCGCATCCTATCGCTGAAATTCTTGATTTTTTTCAGCACCCGATCGCCAAAATTACTGATTTTTCAGCCCCCGATCGCCAAAATTTATGATTTCTTTTGCGTCCGATCAACGAAATTCATGATTTTTTCGCACCCGATCGCCAAAATTTTTGATTTATCTGCGTCCGATCAATGAATTTCATGATTTTTCCACAGCCGATAGCCGAAATTCATGATTTTTCTGCACCAGATCGCCGAAATTAATGATTTTTCCTCACCCGATCACCAAAATTTATGATTTATCTGCGCCCGATCGACGAAATTAATGATTATTCCACGGCCGATTGCCGAAATTCACGATTTTTCTTCACTCGATCGTCAAAATTTATGATTTTTCCGCACCCAATAGCTGAAATTTATGATTTTTCCACACCCAATAGCTGAAATTTATGATTTTTCCACTTCCGATCGACGAAATTCATGATTTTACGAGCCCGATCAAAGAAATTCATGTTTTCCACGTCCGATCGACAAAATTCATAATTTTTCCGCACCAAATTGCCGAAATTCATGATTTTTCCACGTCTGATCGCCGAAATTCGTGATTTTTCTGCAACCGATCGCCAAAATTTATGATTTTTTTGCGTCCGATCGATCAAAGTCAGGATTTTCCGCATTCGATGGGCGAAATTGAAGATTTTTCCGCACCTGATCGCCGAAACTTATGATTTTTTCGTGTCCGATTGACAAAATCTGTGATTTTTACGCAGTTGATCAACGAAATTCATGATCTTCCGCTCACGATCGATGAAATTCATGATTTTTACGCTCCTGAAAGACGGAAATTAATGATTTTTATGCTTCTGATAATGACGAAAATTCATGATTTTTAAGTTTCCAAATGATGGAAATTCATGATTTTTACTCTCCCGAATGATGGAAATTCATGAGTTTTTACACTTCCGAATGACAAAATTTGCAATTTTTTCCGGGATAATTGACGGAATACACATTTTCTTAATTTCTGAAGATGTTCGCCACTTTTGGTCTGCGGGCCACAGGTTGTGCATGTGTAATGTATATCATGTTGTGGGTTATTATTTAGTGTATAAACATACCTATTTTATTATTATCAGATCTTAATTCTAGACAATTTGTTTTTTTTTTTAAAAAGGTATGTAATTATCTACACAAGTACTTAAGCTTAGTGGGACTTATGTAGCTACCTACATAAGCATGTTGTGTATAACTTTGCTGTTAACTTATTTTAAAATTTAAAATAGAATGGAAATTAGAATCTCAAGTTCATTCAAAGCAATATAAATTAAAATATTTTTATTTAGTACATAAATTTCTTTACTGTAAACTCATTATATATATATATTTTAATTAAATATTCAGTGACATAAATGTACTTACTGGCTACTAAATAAATTATTCTCACTCGCAGCTAACTGGCTACTAAAAAAAATCAACCTACCGGCCAGTGGCTACTAAGCAAAATTCCTTATTTTCACCTTTAACCCAAAACATCATGTAAAATGTAGTGGACATGGTCTATCGAGTCGAGATGTAGTGTTTCCCCTAGGCGTTTTCGCGAGGGCGCAGCGCCCTGCCCGTTTTTTTATAGCTGTAAATGCGCCCTGCCCGTTTTTTTATAGTTACAAATGCGCCCTGCCCGTTTTTATGTATCTAGAATCTAGAAATGGGCCCTGCCCATTTTCAGTACTCAATAATTTGCCGCCGGCAGATTTCAGCGTCCGAAAAAACGTCCTTGAACTACGGTTTCCGATCCCTTGGTGCCGCACCCTCCCCCCTCTCCCCCTTCCGCGAATTAACGACAGGTATTTCCCCTCTGCTGCCGTGTTTTGTTTGCCATCAGCATATTTCTATGCCCAGAAAAAGTTCTTTGAACTACTGTTTCCAATCTCTTGGCGTTTTTATGTATCTAGAATCTAGAAATGGGCCCTGCCCATTTTCAGTACTCAATAATTTGCCGTCGGCATGCAGATTTCAGCGTCCGGAGAAACGTCCTTGAACTACGGTTTCCGATCTCTTGGTGCCGCACCCCTACCCCCCCCCCCCTCTTCCGCGAATTAACGACAGATATTTCCCCATATCTGCTGCCGTTTTTTGTTTGCCATCAGCATATTTCTATGTCCAAAAAAACTTTGAACTACTGTTTCAAATCTCTTGGTGCCCCTCCTCCCCCCTCATCTCCTTCTTCGGCGAATTAACGACAGGTATTTCCCCATATCTGCTGCCGTTTTTTCAGGGGTGATTCTGGTCCGAATTTTCCGAAAAATTAAGGCAATGATTTCCGAAAATTAAAAAATATATCTGTCATAAATTCGAACATAAAATGTATCGGTATTTCGGCAAATGATCGCTGAAAAAAATCAATCTCGTCATTCGTTCGAAGAAAAGTCGTCAATTTTGTCAAAGGATCGCAGGAAAAACGTGACTTTCTTCAAAAAATCGCGAAAAAACGGCAAATTTCGTCAAAAACATTGCGAAAAACTGCAAATTTCATCAAAAGATCGTGAAAAACATCAAATTTCGTCAAAAACATTGCGAAAAACGGCAAATTTCGTCAAAAGATCGCGAAAAAACCGGTAAATTTTGTCAACAGATAGCAGGAAAAACGGGACTTTCATCAGAGAATCGCGGAAAAAGGCAAATTTCGTCAAAAGCATTGCGAAAAACGGCAAATTTCGTCAAAAGATCGTGAAAAACATCAAATTTCGTCAAAAACATTGCGAAAAACGGCAAATTTCGTCAAAAGATCGCGAAAAAACGGCAAATTTTGTCAAAAAATCACAAAAAAATACTCAAAATTTATCAACAGATCTCGAAAAAAACAGCAAATTTCGTCGAAAGACTGCGAAAAAACGCAAATTTCATTAAAGGGATGAAAAAAAAAGTGCCGGGAGTGAAATGGTAAATTTCGTTAAAAAAAAAACAGCAAATTTCGTCAAAAAAACCCGACAAATTTCGTCAAAAACATTGCGAAAAATGGCAAATTTCGTCAAAAAAATCGCGAAAAAATGGCAAATTTTGTCAAGATAACACAAAATTTTTCAATAGATCTCGAAAAAAACAGCAAATTTCGTCGAAAGAGCACGAAAAAACACAAATTACATTAAAGGGAGTAAAAAAAAAAGTGCCGGGAGTGGATCCCCTCCCCCCCTCTGTTGTGACTTTTCAGAAAATTTTTTTAACTCAGAATCACCCCTGCCGTTTTACTTACCCATCATACGTAGTATAGGGTAAGTCTTGTAATCGTTTTGAAAATCGAAAAAAAAAATTTTGACGGATTTACACGTTTCAGACACTGGAGATTCCGAAAAACATATTTTTAGAAAACAAATTTTGCCGTCCGTCTGTGTGTCTGTAAACGCTCTATCTCCCGAAAAAATTGAGATAGAGACTTGCAATTTGGTATGTACTTAGTATGTAATAATGGGAAGAAGCCTATTTCATTTCAATAACCTCGATTAACCGGAACAATTTTTTTCGGACTCTCGAAATATTCGTTCTGATGAAAGGTATATAAAAATTTTCGAAATTGTTTATTTTAAGAAATGAATATAAAAGACAATAAAAAACAAATTTTGCATAAAGCATGAAGTCGATCGGATAATTAGTTGCCGAGATATTTGGAATCCTATTTTCCACACTCTTCGATTTTTCATGACCCTGTATTTCATCCAAATTTCACTTTAAAGATATATTTTAATTGGAAATTTGACGCTTAATCAGATGCAATAAACCGCTAGTTAATAGGATTATTATTTTTGGAGTTATAAGGAAAAACGTCTTTCTAGCAATTCAGTAATCGAGCCTTTAAAGTTTGTGACGTCATCAAGCCACGATTTTATTTGAATTTGCAATGCACTTTATAAGTAGTTTACACATTTTTATTTTAATATTTTACATTATGCATATCCATGATGGGTAAGTTTTACGGTGGCCCCCAACGACTAGTTTTGTTTGCCATCATTTGCTTGCAGCATATTTCTATGTCCAAAAAAAGTTGTTTGAACTACAGTTTCAGATCTCTTGGTGCCCCCCCCCCCCCCCCCTCCTTCCGCGAAATTAACGACAGGTATTTCCCCGTATCTGCTGCCGTTTTTTGTTTGCTATCGGCATATCTCTCTGTCCAGAAGAAGCTCTTTGAACTTCTCGCATTAGAGTACGATTTCCGGAACCTCCCTACAGACTAATCAGACTAATATAATTGCATTTATATGTTTTTTTCAAAAATCCTCCACAAAATCTCGTAAATCCTGATTGGCTTTTCTTTTCCAAAGATTTTGTGTTCATCAACAAAAAAAAGAGGTGGTGATAGGGTAATAAACCTGTCATCGATGTTTGATTTAATATTATTGTTTGAGAATTTTCAGTTTTATTACAGAGATAATGAAATGTGCCAATTTTACTCCTGACATATCAATTCTTCAACAAAACTTCTTTAAATGTTTTTGAGAAAATGATGATTTTTATCTTAATTGTATGATTCCCTCGCGATATTGAGAAACGAGAAACATTAATCCTATAGCAGTCTAAGCTCTAAAACTTTCGCGCCTGAGGTTGCGTGGCATCTATTGGACTCCATGCTGATTTTGTTTTAAAATTACCAGGCATGAGATTCTTCCGCGGTACCGCGGTTTTCCCTCTTTTTTGTCATTTTCCATTATCCGCTTTTTCCGAAAAGACGCGAAATTTGCATAAAGATCGCGAAAAAAACCCCCACGAATTTCTTCAAAGGATCGCTGAAAAACGCAAATTTCTTCAAATGATCGTGTGAAAATCGTCAAAAGATCGCTGAAGAAACTCAAATCTCGTCAAAGGATCGCTAACAAAACGTGAATTTAGCCAAAGAATCGTTGAAAAACGCGAATTTAGTCAAACTATCGCTGAAAAAACTCTATTTTCGTCAAAGGATTGCTGAAAAAACGGGAATTTAGCCAAAAGATCGCGGTAAAAGCGAGAATTAAGCCAAAAGATCGCGGTAAAAGCGAGAATTAAGTCAAAAGATCGCGGTAAAAGCGAAAATTAAGTCAAAAGATCGCCGTGAAAACGCGAATTTAGCCGAAAGATCGCCGTGAAAACGCGAATTTAGCCGAAAGATTGCCGTGAAAACGCGAATTTAGCCCAAAAAGATCGCCGTAAAAACGCGAATTTAGGCCAAAAAGATCGCCGTAAAAACGCGAATTTAGCCCAAAAAGATCGCCGTAAAAACGCGAATTTAGCCCAAAAGATCGCCGTAAAAACGCGAATTTAGCCCGAAAGATCGCCGTAAAAACGCGAATTTAGCCCAAAAGATCGCCGTAAAAACGCGAATTTAGCCGAAAGATCGCCGTAAAAACGCGAATTTAGCCCGAAAGATCGCCGTAAAAACGCGAATTTAGCCCGAAAGTTCGCCGTAAAAACGCGAATTTAGCCGAAAGATCGCCGTAAAAAAGCGAATTTCGTCAAAGGATCGCCGAAAATAAGCTAATTTCGTCAAAGGATCATTGAAAATAAGCGAATGTCGTCAGAATTTACTGCGGGTTAAAAAATTTTAACCAAATTTCTTTTAGTAATGTAGAAAATTTGCTATGATAAAAAGACAGATTAAATTAAAATAAATCTATTAAAAAAATCCAAAAACTAGCTTCAAGCTGACTGGTAAAAATGACCTGGAATCTGGAATAACCACGGCACTGGCTAGTTGGTTTCACTGATAATGTCCTTAAAAAATCTGTAATTCCTTAAAATCTTATTTTTTATTTTAAAAAAGGGTGGGAACTTTGTTCTATCATTAATTTAAGGTGGTTGCAATTATTAGCATATACTTGATTTGCTCTTTCAAGAATAGTGTCTTACAATTATTCAAAATTTCAATTAAAAAAATGTTCATGCCATTGAAAGGTTTTATTAATGTGCTGTATCTTGGTAAAATAGACTTTTTATTAAAGTAAATAATTTCTACCTAATTTTTGTTAATAAATGTACATTTCTTTTTAATGTACTCAAAGCTAAATTGGTGTTATATATTTTATTTTAAAATAATATATTTTTTAATAGCAATTACATTTGTTGAGCTTGAAATTCATAACTTATTGCTCAAACATAGTTCGCGCAATTTTCAGCTTTTTTGCTTTTTTGTCAATCTCATCCCTGAATTACGTTGTTTTTATTAAATTGCATTATAATAAATAATAAGAAATGAAATTGTAATTTATTTTGATGCAAGATATATTTTATTATACGATTTTTTTTTAAATAGTAAGCAAAGTTTAATATTTTAACAAAACAGTCATTGTGTCCTTCAGATACACGCAACAGCTCTAGAATAAACTGCAATTAAAACAAAAAATTTCAATATCACTTTTTATAAAGTGCCCTTTTTTGAAGCAGCACCCTGCCCTTTTTTATTCTGGGGGAAACACTAAGATGTTTACAATGTCAGCAAGTTCCTGTATCTTCGATCGGTGATCATTCAATACGGCATTGTGAATTTTTTAAACGATTTTGTTGGTCACAGCAGTCTTTAGGCATCCTGAGCGTTCATCATCGGGTCATTCCATGTCAATTCAACCACACCAGTCCACCCATGGACATATGCTTTGATGAAACTTGGTATATTCAATAAACAAATGGTATCAAATAACCCCCTAATTTTTTTTTTTTATCTCTGTCTTCAATACTTTTTTTTAATAGCCATTCAAAATTTCTTCACATTCACCTTTTTGCATATATCCGAGAAGCAATAAACAAGCTGCACTTGGTTATTAAAAAAATTCGGCAAAATCCTCAAACAAGGGTGACCCCCGATTTGGCGATTTTTTTTTACGCGCGCCAACCTAAAAAATGGCAAACTCCAAATTCCACCCAATCAGAACATTACTTTTCGGCAGACAAGTCACACACTTCCTAGGCCAATTTCTTTCACAAAGTAAATACTGATTTTATTTCGTTTCACTGCTATTTACAAAGTTTTGAAAAGTTTTTTTGCAAGATTTCTCGATTTTTACATACTTTTAGCTAGCAATATTTTCATTCAGGTTTTTACTCATTTTTACAACTTTTAGCTATATTTTCCTCCGGATTTTTCCATTTTTACAAATTTTTAGCTACCCTCCGGATTTTTCCATTAACAAATTTTTAACTATTTTCTCCTCCGGATTTTTCCATTTTTTCCTCTGGATTTTTCTATTTTTACAAATTTTTAGCTATTTTTTCCTCCAGATTTTTCAATTTTTAGAAAATTTTTAGCCATTTTTTTCCTCCAGATTTTTCCATTTTTACAAATTTTTAGCTATTTTTTCCTCCGGATTTTTCCATTTTTACAAATTTTTAGCTATTTTTTCCTCCAGATTTTTCCATTTTTACAAATTTTTAGCTATTTTTTTCTCCAGATTTTTTTATTTTTACAAATTTTTAGCTATTTTTTCCTCCACATTTTTCCATTTTTACAAATTTTTAGCTATTTTTTTCTCCAGATTTTTTTATTTTTACAAATTTTTAGCTATTTTTTCCTCCACATTTTTCCATTTTTACAAATTTTTAGCTATTTTTTCCTCCATATTTTTCTATTTTTACAAATTTTTAGCTTTTTTCCTCCAGATTTCTCCATTTTTACAAATTTTTAGCTATTTTTTCCTCCAGATTTTTCCATTTTTACAAATTTTTAGCTATTTTTTCCTCCAGATTTTTCCATTTTTACAAATTTTCAGCTATTTTTTCCTCCAGATTTTTCCATTTTTACAAATTTTTAGCTATTTTTTCCTCCAGATTTTTCCATTTTTACAAATTTTCAGCTATTTTTTCCTCCAGATTTTTCCATTTTTACAAATTTTTAACTATTTTTTATAAAAAATTTTTCCAATTTTACAAATTTCTAACAATTTTTTTCTCTCGACTTTTACAAAGAATTGGCAAATTTAACAGTCAATTTTTTCCTAACAAATAAAAAATCTCTAAGAAAATACCCCTTAAACTTTGTAAATTGCCACAAAACGAAATATAAAAGCAACGTTTACGTCATGAAAGAAACTCTCATAGAAATTGTGTAAATAATCACTTCTCTGCCACAAAGCACAAATATTATAATTGGAGAAAATTTCTAAATTCCTAATTTTTTAAATACATGAAATTCATTCAAGTAGCGGTCAGCAACTTATGTATGTACGCTTCACGTACATTAACCGAAAAAAACATCACTAGATGCATGAAACTCGCTGTACAGCAATCTCTAGAATGCATGAAACTCATTCACACAGCGATCAGTAACTTATGTATGTACGCTTCGCGTACATTAACCGAAAAAAACGATCACTGGATGCATGAAACTCGCTGTACAGCAATCTCTAGAATGCATGAAACTCATTCACACAGCGATCAATAACTTATGTATGTAGGCTTCGCGTACATTAACCGAAAAAAAAAAACATCACTAGATGCATGAAACTCGCTGTACAGTAATCTCTAGAATGCATGAAATTCATTCACGCAGCGATCAGTAAGTTATATATGTACGCTTCGCGTATATTAACCGAAAAAAACATCACTGGATGCATGAAACTCATTCACTCAGCGATCAGTAACTTATGTATGTATGCTTTGCGTACATTAACCGAAAAAAAACATCACTGGATGCATGAAACTCGCTGTACAGCAATCTCTAGAATGCATGAAACTCATTCACACAGCGATCAGTAACTTATGTATGTACGCTTCGCGTACATTAACCGAAAAAAACGATCACTGGATGCATGAAACTCGCTGTACAGCAATCTCTAGAATGCATGAAACTCATTCACACAGCGATCAATAACTTATGTATGTAGGCTTCGCGTACATTAACCGAAAAAAAAAAACATCACTAGATGCATGAAACTCGCTGTACAGTAATCTCTAGAATGCATGAAATTCATTCACGCAGCGATCAGTAAGTTATATATGTACGCTTCGCGTATATTAACCGAAAAAAACATCACTGGATGCATGAAACTCATTCACTCAGCGATCAGTAACTTATGTATGTATGCTTTGCGTACATTAACCGAAAAAAAACATCACTGGATGCATGAAACTCGCTGTACAGCAATCTCTAGAATGCATGAAACTCATTCACGCAGCGATCAGTAACTTATGTATGTACGTTTTGCGTACATTAACCAAAAAAAACATCACTGGATGCATGAAACTTGCTGTACAGCAATCTCTAGAATGCAGGGCTTGAAATTCAATTTTTCCAAGGAGAGGGCAGTCTCCCTCCCAACATTTTTAAATGGAAGGGAGTTGTAATGTTTGGGAGGGAGAAGAAAAAATCTTTAAATCCCACTATTATTTTACGTGCTATTTAAAGAATTACATTAGTGCAGACATGACAAAATACCATTGAAAAAATTAAGTCAACCCGGAATGATTATGTAAAATGTTTATTTTTATTATGAAGAAAGGAAGAAAGTTAAATTTTATATATGCAGTGTATTTTTCAAGTTCCACCAAATGAAGTAATAAGATCTTTGCAGATCTTCTAGTCTCATTTTTGTTTAGTGCTGACTGTAAGCCAATTTAACAGGGTGCAGCGACCTGTGGCTCTTACTGCACTCTTTTTTGTTCTTTTCCCTCTTTTCGGTCACAGGAAAAAAAAAATCTTTAAATACATCTATTTGTCATTGGAAAATATTGTGACTTTAGTCAATTGGTTGAAGGAATAAAATAATAAAATTTGTCTTATGCAAGAACAGAAATAGATAAGGACTTCTAACGAAATAGTGTTAATATCGATTTGCCACTTTGGGACTACATGGCAGCCAGTCTACATCTGTGCTAAGGTAACGCTACCTACAAACAACAATACGGATAAATACCATAGAATAAATCTATTATACCTACCAGACGATGGCTGTCAAGCAGACGATATGAAGAAGTAGATGAACTAATACAACTGTTCTACACAGACATTGTGTTTGAAACATTTTTCGAGAAACGATTTTCTTCTTTGAATGGCTAATTTATTAGAAATTCTTATCTATGTCTATGTTCATAGAAAAAAAATCGATAAATTCATCGATCAGTCGCGAGAAAAATGGTGAAGTTTGCTAATCGGTCGCAAGAAAATAACACGAAATTCGTCAGTCAGTTGCAGAAAAAATCTTTACATTTTTCAGTGAGACGCAAGAAAAAAAAATAGTGAATTTCATCAATCTGTCACTAGAAGAAACCAAATAATTCGCCAATCGGTTACGGAAAAATTCGCAAAGTTCATCAGTTGGTTAAGGAAAAAAACCGTTAAGTTCGATGATTGCTCACCAGAAAATATTGCGAAATTCGTCAATCAGTCGGGGAAAAATATTGCGAAATTCATCAGTCGGTCGCGGGGAAAAATCGTGAAATTCATCAGTCGAACGCAGGGAAGAAAATCTAAATTTGTCAGTCGAACACAGTAAAAAAAAATCATGAACTTTGTCAATCTGTCGAAAGAAAAAAAAAGGAGAAATTACGTAAATTTTGTCGATTGATCGCAGAAAAAACGTGAATTTCATCGATCGACTGCGGCAAAAAAGCAAAGTTCGTCGATCGATCACGGAAAAAAAGCAAAGTTCGTCACTCGATCGCGGAAAAAACACAAAATTCGTCGATCGATCGTGGAAAAAACACAAAGTTCGTCGATCGATCGTGGAAAAAACGCAAAATTCGTCGATCTGTCGCCAAAAAAACTGCAAAGTTCGGCGATCAGTCACGGAAAAAACGCAATGTTCACCAATTTGACACGAAAAAACGCGAAGTTTGTCGATCAGTCGCTTAAATAATGCAAAGTTCGTCTATCTGTCACGGAAAAAATGCAAAGTTCGTCGATCAGTTGCTTAAAAAAGCAAAGTTCGTCGATGAGTCGCTTAAAAAATGAAAAGTTCGTCGGTCAATCACTTAAAAAACGAAAAGTTTGCCAATCGGTCGCTTAAAAAACGCAATGTTCGTCGATCTTTAAAACCGCAAAGTTCGTCGATCAGTCGCGGAAAACACGCAAAGTTCGTCGATCGGTTGCGGGAGAAAAATCACGAAATTTATCGTTCGGTTGCAGGTAAATTAAAAAAAGCAAATTCCTCCGGAAAAAGGTGAATTTTTTGGGGCAGGAGGCTCTCGCCCACGATCTTTTTTTGGGCGGGATTTCAAAATTTTCGGCGCAAATCCCGCCCTGAAATTCAAGCCCTGGAATGTACGAAATTCGTTCACACAGCAATCAATAAGTTATGTATATGTATCCTGTACACATTATCCAAAACAAAACAAGAACGAAAAATCATGCGTCAAGCATAGATTATGTAACACTTTCCAACGCTTCCAAAATAATTTTACAAATCATACTGTTTAATAAGCTAAAAGATAACATCTAAGTTATCCGAATACCTTTCATCCGCCCTGTATAGGATCTATAGATTTGTATATATACTACATAGGATGCTAAATTTTAGTTCAGTTAGGAAACGCGTAGCACAGTTTAAAATTCTCCGTCTGGAGTTAAATAATACGGAAATGTGTTCGCGAACTTTTGTGCTTCTCTGTATAGGATCTACAGAATTTATACACACCACGTAATAGACAAAAAGCGAGTTAAAATTAAAATCGCGTTCAGTAACTTAAAATGCACTTCCAGGAATTATTGTTCACAGACAGTAGAGAATTCTTTTGTGTGTCCCTGTAAATGAACGATAACTGCTATACACACAATATTCTGTAGTAAGCCTCTTGTAATGCACCTTATATAAATTTCAATGCGTTTAAAATAGGGAAACATTATTTAAATAAACCGCAGACGATTTTTCTCCATAGACGTAATGTAACGGAATTCTTTTGACTGTCCCTGTAAAGTAACTATAAGTGCTATGCACACACTATTCCATATTAAGCTTCTTCTAGTGCACCTTAGTGATATATATAAATTTCAATGCGTTTAAAATAGTGAAACATTATTTAAATAAACCTCAAGTGATTTTTCCCCATAGACCGCAATGTAATGGAATTCTTTTGAGTGTCCCTGTAAAAAAAGTATAAGTGCTACACACTTCCGTTGAAATAGGGAACATGCTATAGATAACGACTATAACATATAAAAATTGCAGAGCAATCCGAGCATATTTGCGGGAGTTAGAGCACGGACAGACGGCAGACGGCCATCCGGCCAGACAAACCGAAGTCATAAACACTTTTCAACTAGGTTGGAAAGTGTTAAAAACATCACTCGATGCACGAAACAACCTCTACAGTAATCTCTAAAATGCAACACACACGATTATTATCAAATAAAATCAATAAGTTATGTATGTATCCTGTACACATTATCCAAAACAAAAAAACATCACTCGATGCACGAAACTACCTCTACAGTACAGTAATCTCTAAAATGCAAGACATACAATTATTATCAAATAAAATCAATAAAAATTCACTTACTTTTATTTTTCAAAATTTACCCTTTTTTTTTTAAGGCCCCGGTTTGTCATAATCACTATCGCCACTTACTTCTGATGATGCAGCAGTATTTATACAAAAATGACCCTTAAACTGCTCACTCAAGAGGACCAAATTCAAACCTACCCCTAAATAATCTAATAAAAACACCTCAAATATCCTAAATTTTCATTAGCAACACACTACCGACACTATTTCAAATTTGTATTTACCGCATTGCAGAATTCTTCATAAAAAAACAACACGTCAAAAGATTAAATTCACTTTACTTTGCAAAACCCAGAGTTCAAACAAAAATAGACATGCGATGTATGATGTATACGTTTGCCGTGATGCAACACTAAAGTCGGCCCAAACAACTTGGGACTTGATTTGAAAACCTCTCACCGTCCAATAAATTCAGCCCTTCTTCCATATGCTTCCCTTTTTTGGGCCTAGTAAATTCCGAAATTACCGGCTTCATACTCCAACACATTTTTACAGTATAGGGCATCTCTATCTACCTCATTACTCTCTGAATCCAACAATACGACACACAATAAAGTAACCAACCCAACCAAACGAACGTAATTCGCTCACAAACCAATCAAATTTCCAGATCAAACCACAGTAGGCGGGGAAGAAATGCAAGAAACAAACTGGTAGCAAGAAAAACTCATTTATCGCTTTTCCAAATTCAACGCAGCCAAGTGTCGCCCTTGTTTGAGGATTCAACCAAAAATTCTATTTGGTTCCCAAACCTTTCAACTGTTTTCAAAATTTATTTACTTACCAACAAAAATATGATAAACACAGAAAAAAATACTAGAAGGCTGTAAATATATATTTTGGTCCCCTAAAAAGTAATAAATTATTATTAATTTTTATTTTTGTTAGAAAAAACATGAGTTTCTAAAAATGCAATATCAGGGAGAGGGACAAGCATAACCTTGATGCATTTTTTTTTTCTAAATGAGCCTAAATATATATTCTATCTTATTCTGGAATAAAATTGGTAGTTTTTTTATTCCTTTTGAAGAAAAAAATAGAAAATCACCCAATGCCATCTATAAAATGGCACCATCATGAATATAATTTCAATACCAAATTTCTGTTAATTTTTGAGAAAGTTATTTTATATATAATGTAACGAAACTAAAAACATTACTTAAATATGATATTTAAAATTGTATTACTTTTTATAATTTTTTGATAAAAGAGGAATTAAAACTTGCATTCACAAAACAATAATTAAACATGCTCTGTATGATTTTTTTTCATCACTTGGCTTTGCAAATGACAAAATGAAATTTTCAAGGAAAATATAAATATAAAATTTAGGTGTGATCTAATTAATTATCAAATGTGATTATATAGATCTTTAGAACACATATTAGTGTTTATGCTAATTTGCTACTTACTTACAAAATTAGGGTTTTTAACTAAGAGTAATTCCTATCAAATTAAAAATAAATTAAATATATTTAAAAAATTAAGTGTTTTTGAACAAATTAATTTGCTTAACTATACAGTAAAATCATTACACTGTTTAAAATGGATTAATTTGGTATATTCTGATATATAAAATGAATCCTCAATATGTTTGTAAAAGTAAACTGGGCCTATTTACTTTCCTTTTGACTTAATCGCTTCCTGTTTATATTACAGTGGGTGATCGGTTAACGAACTGTTCGGTTTACGAACAAATCCGTTAACGAACAATTTTGCGAGAGATTTTTTTTGTTCGGATAACAAACAATGTTCAGTTAACGAACACCTCACAAAACAAAGCCAAGAAGATGCAATGTTGTGTTTCAGATTTGGAGAGCTGTATTTAATTGAATCTACTATTATCGACTCAGAGAGAACATTTTAACAGTTTAACAGGCCTAATTAATTCAGGGGCAACCGGGGGTTCGAGCCTTACATTTTAGGGCCCTCAAATTAGAATGTACAGTACAAAAACATTAATTTTTATATTTTCTGTCCCTTTTTAAAGAAATAATTTTAATTGGAAGTTAATTATTTTAACTGAAATTTAGTTCCTAAATTATTAACACGCTCTAGGCTCCACTTGAACTTTATCAGGCTCTGCAATAAACACGATCTTTTACAGAACTAATGGAGGTTTTTGATAGGTAAAAGTGATAAACTTATATGATACAACGCTGTAGTCAATGAATGTGATCCTAAAAGTTTTTACAAAGGGCATGCCATTTATTTTTTTAAGTACGGCATGACACGGACAAAGCCATGAAACTGAGATTTGTCCATATTAAATACGGACGTATATTAACCCTATTAAAATGGGAAGCTTGAAAACTTCAGAAAGATAAAAATAAGCTTTTGTCAAATATTTAATGCCCCACAAACTCAAAAAAAATATGACTGAAAGAAGGACAAAACTGCATGTATGTAATGTATTTTTATTATTATGACATTTAAATAAATTTAGGGAGAATTTATATTAATTTTTATATATTATTTAGCTTTTAAGAACGGATTAATTGAATTCCCATACAGATCTGTTCTAAATCTATGATCGGTTAACGAACATTGTTTTGGAACGGATTAAGTTCATTAACCGATCACCCACTGTACAAGGAAGATGTTTGGGTTAACCAGAAAGCTGATGCAATCATTCAAAGTATTGCAGCATCAATTTTTGAATTTTGAGTTTCCTTGTTTTTTGTTTTTTATTCTGTTTCTTATCTATGATTTATGAAAATACTCACAAAAAACTTTAAATAAGAGCATCTCATTCTGTCCTTTCTCAAATTCTGTTTTGCATACAGAGTGCATTTAAGATTTTTTTTTTTTTCTTTTAATCTTTTGTTCAGTTAGTGTTAGTTTCCTGAATTAGATACAAGTATGCTTTAAAAATCTTCAGTGAATTAACTATATATAGATATATATTTGTTGTTTTATATTACTTGTGACTTTTTATGAAATGGAGAGTACTACATGTGATGTGGGAAAAATAACTTCAACAGAATGCCACAAGACTAGCTACTTAAAAAAATGAGATTGCAAAATGTATCAAATGATTTCTCTGAAGAAGACAAAATACTTCTAAAGTTAAGAACAGAAGAACATACCATTTGTTTTCATTATAGAATTGTATACTTGAAAAAGTTTAAATCCCTTCAGAGAAAATGTTGTGATCCCTTCAATAGGCACAAAAAAAAAAAAAAAATCTGTGAAAAATACACTGCATGCTGTAAATTTTCAGCAACATAATGATATTTTACTTAAACGGACTTTAAAGTTAAGCCAGGAGAAAAATTATGCTGTCAATGTAGGACAATGTTCTTGTTCAAAAGTGCATTTCAGAATGAAGAATGTATGTACAACAACACAGATACAAATTTTGACAGACCATGTGAAGTTGAATTACACTTCTATTGTAAGCAGCAGCAAAGAAGATGCCATACAAAAACTAAATTCATCTTTTGCAGGGTAGATTGTTCTCCAGTAAAATTGCATGCTTGCTGCACGTGAGTAGGGGCAGGGGAGATAAAACTGTCGTTTGTGCTCATTTCTTAAGTCAATTTTTGTATAAAACAATAAATAAATAAACCTGTCAGTAAAAAAACTTGGTGACTGCATTTGTCAAGCCCTGTAAGTATATATAACATGTTTTTAATAATTACCCCAGCTTAAAATTATTCTAAATTTTCTCATTTAACTTACTATTTTCCATCTTTAAAAATGCTATTATTCTCTTTTATCTTTTCCCATTTTTAAAAATCTAATTGATTTTTTTATGCATCAATTTCTTTTCATTTTGACATTGCACCAGTAAAATTCTCTCTTAGATACATTTTGATAAAACATTTTTTATTCTTTTTAGACATGATTCTAGAAGCTAAATTTTTCTTCCCTCTTTTTTCAGGAGCCTAATTGCTCACTTTTGATTATTCAGCTGTACTTCAAAATTCAAGACTTTGATTGGATAAAACCCATTTGTAGTACGCATTTGTAGCTTCTGTGAATAGGTTTAAAACTATTTTGCATGATTTTGGAACATAACTTTTCAGTGATATAGTCTGTTAAAAATAGTCACTGCACCAGAAGAATGAATCTTGATTTTATGGAATTTCCCCGTAAAGACTATTTCATTAAATGCTGTGCTGACTAATTTGAGAGTGCTCCATTTTGTGATGATGAGTATGTTAGTAAAGAAGTTGGACTCAAACTGTTTGATTCTTTCTCAGCGAAAACACCCAGGAACTTTTGACGATTGCCTTTAATGTTTTTTATTTGCTTGGTTCTAAGTTGGCATGGCTGCATTTTTACTAAATTATGATTGCCCATTTAATAGATTGCATGCTCCTATTTTTAGTTATGCAATCTACAATGGTATAACCAGGGCTGCGGAGTCAGAGTCAAGCCTATTTTTGGACAAAAGAGGTCACTAAAAAACAGGCTGACTCAGACTCCAGCTTGTTTTTTAGACAGTTTGAAGTGAAATTAAACCAATTCTATGTAATTTTAAATTTATAAACTGAATTATTATTTTTATATTTGGACTATATTATACAGGGAAACCCAGGTTAAACAGCCCCAGTATACTGTCTAGTTTACAGCGTATATGAAAACTGCTGTTAATTGAAATCTTCAGTTTATATTTTATATTAGTATGCAGTACTTTCTCTCGGTTTTTGGGGTTTGCAGAACCCGAGGTAATGTGAAAATTGGAAGTTTCTGCTCTTTTTGGAGTCCACAGAATCCAAAATAAAAAAATAAAATCTCTTTTGTTTTCTTGTTTCCCTCAGATTCTTCAGGCCTGTAGTACCAGGAGTAATGATGAAATTGTAGTAAATTTTCTCCCCTTTTTTTTGCGTGCATAGGACATATATTTTTCTTCCCTTACATCGGAATTTTTCGTGTCTGGAAGACACAATAACTCCAAAATTACAACATTTTGCATTTTCTTTTCCAAGTCAGCGGGATTTAAAATAGTAAAATTTCCATTTTATTTACTTATTTAGGTTTCAATATTTGTATTTTTCGGGTCTGCAGGACCCAAAATTGTGCAACTAATAATGCTGAAAATATAAAATTTCTGCCCTTTTTTTATGAAGCCGTGAAAACAGAATTAATGCTAAAATAGTAACATTTTCATTTTTATTTTTCTTGCATTTCCCCGTAATTTTTCAGGTTCTGGAGACTCCAACTGATACTTAAATTGCAAAAATTTTGCCTCTTTGGGGGAGGAATAGATATAAAACCAAAATTAAACATCCTTTCACCCATATTTTGGGGAAAAAAGGTGAAACTTTTTATACTAAAATACTGTCAGAAGTTTGCTGCTGCAGTAAATGAGTTCTAGTCTTGACTACCTATCACAGCTTATACCCATAATTCATCCAAAAATATAGGGGAGACCGGTACACATTGGACCTATGGGCACAGTGGACCATCCCCTAATATTTTATTTATTTACATTTTTTTAAAGCTTCTTTTCTATCCTAATAGACAACAAAGTCAAATTAGCAAATTTAGTTACATCTGTACTTTCATTAAGACAAAATAAGGTGAAAGGGGAAGACGATATTAGACTTTGGTTGCTCTCTTACATTTTCGGCCATTTTTAAGATTCTATCTTTGACTGTATTTCTTGATAAAAGAGTATCTTAAATTAGTTAAATTATTTTATTTTTATTTTCAAAATCATTAAAAAGTGATGGAGCGCATGTTAACCAGGATTCCTTCAAAAATTCTCCATCGCAGAAATTGCACTGGAAATGAATTCCTTTTGTTCTGCATAACGTTTTGGGGAAAGAGATTTGTGATTTGTTTCATAACGCTGTTTTACTGCAGACCACTATCCCAGAACATAAAACGCACACTTTATTAACCATCCCATATTTCTCAGTCCACCATGTTTGAAATTCTGTAATTTTCTTGCATTTTCTACTTTTTAGCCAAATTTGTTATGTTGAATAAATATTACTTTAACGGTGCAATCTAATCAGTCTTAGTTTATCATCGTTGATTATAGGAAGTTAGTTTGACAATAAAAAAGATCATGCATAATAGAGTTGATGAAAGCATCACTAGAATAAAAGCAAATCAGAATAATGATAAAAGGGCAGAATTGAGTCGGCAGCTAGTCGTCTGCTGGATTAATTACCCCTCTCCCCGGTCTATGAAGCCGATACATAAATGGACAAAAATATTTCTCGTTATTCAATATTCAACATATTAGTATTATCATTTACTATTAATTTTGCATCTTTAATTAATTAAATAATTAAAAATGATTAGAGTAAGTTATCTCTAAGTTAGGAAAAATCTAATAGCTTTCGTTTGGTACCTATTTATTGGAAATATCTTTAAATTGCTTACAAATTCCATTTTTTCATGTTTTTTCACTATCGGCAGACAAAATACTTTTGAAATTATAGTTTTCATTTATTTTTATAACTGTTTTAACAACTAATGTATTATTATTATTTTTTTTAACTTATCTGAAAAAAGGGCATTTTTATTAGTTTTATTAATACTTTTGTCATTTTAACTGATTAAAAATTAATTAACAAATTGCAGCAACAGTTAAATAAACCCTCATATGCAGATCAACATGCATAAATGGTGCAGAAATTTCAGAAACAATAAAGCAAAAATAATTTATTTGCTATATTTCTCTCTCTTCGAATGCGATCATCAGCGCCGGCAGTTTAAAACCAAGGAAGAAGGGGGGGGGGGGGGGGGGCAGAGATGAGATGTTCTGAGTGGGTAATTCAATGTTATGACAAGTACACATGTACTTATTATAACAAACAAAAGCTATTTTCAGTCAAACTCGTATATTAATGGAAGAAAATAATGAGGTTCAAAATTTTCAGGAGTTCGACTGAATTTTGATTTAGAATTTAAGTCAACGGCGTGCCAAAATTATCCTTCCGCGTGCCAGCTACGGCACGCGTGCCATAGGTTCGCCGACCCTGTCCTAACTCATAATTTCAAGTTTCAGGTGGTGTTATGGTAATGTTTCATTAATGGTTATATATATATATATATTTTTGTGTGTAAGAGGTTTTTTTTTTTAAAGCTTATAGATATTCAAAATGGTAATATATTAAAAGTTATTCCTGTATGTATTAGGGGAGACCGGTACACACTGGCCCTATGGGCACAGTGGACCACTCCCTAATATTTTATTTATTTAAAAAATTTTTAAGCTTCTCTTCTATCCTAATAGACAACAGCACTGGACTGATTATTTATAGCCTTCAAAAAATATGTTTAGCTCAGATTAAACTATTTTATACTGATAGGTTGTTTTAAGCTTCTAAAAGTAAAAATTTTCATCATCATATTTTTATTTTTTTAGTAATTAAAGGTTGTAGATAAATAAAATAAAACAGCTTTTTAGCAAAGCTAAGACACTTGTTTTTATTTAACTGTAAAGTTAATATGTTTAAAAGAAAGCTATAAACAATATTAGTATGATTATTTATTGAACTTCAACATGGGGCAGAGTGGACCACCCACTCCTGGGGCACAGTGGTCCACAATCCACTCTGCTCCTGTAATGCAGAATGTTCAAAATATTTAATAATTGTTTATTTTCTATAAAGAAATATTGTTTTAAAGTAGTTATTTAACTGTAAAATAAAGTAAACAAAGAAAAATAACAATTGATTTAACATAGTAAGAAATATTTTGTTTTGTATTTACTGCCTTTGATAAATATAACTGTAGTCTAATTGAGTTATTCTATTCAAGTAAGATTCATGAGACGCAAATTGAATGGAAATCAGTTTATTTTTCCCGAACTGTAGATGAATCTATTGTTGATGTCAATGATTTCATAATATTGCTTGCTCCCAGACCCAAAAGTATTTCAGAAAAATTCCAGGCTCAATCTTACTCATAAGTATTTTGGAATTTCATTTGCAAATTTTAATGTGCGCTGATTTTTTTGTACTTGAATAATAACTTCATCTAAATTGCAATTGTTTCTATATTAATCTGTTATTCTTTTCAAAATATAATTTGTTTTTGTTTCAAAATGTTACTTGCAAATTTATATTACTATATTATTTTGGTGGTAAAGGGGAAATAAAAAAGAATTAGATTAATGAAAATAGATTTATATTGTATTTTAGATAATACCTAATAGCGGTCCACTGTGCCCCGATGGGTAGACCAGTGTGCCCCACTTCAGGGGCACACTGGTCCACTTTACGGGTGCATATAAAAAATTTTTTTTGGAAAAATGTAATGAAAACTATGTTCTGAGAAAATTATGATAATGTATAAAGGTTTAAGGAGTATTCAAAAATATTTTCATGCAGATCAGTTTGTCCGTTAAAGAGAAAAAAAATTGGCTAAGATGCTTTACACTCATGCAGAAAAAAAAATAATAATAATCAGTTAAAAAAAGGAAAAAAGGTCGCCAAATTTAGGGGATTTTTTCCTTTAATGGCAACCTAGCCATTGTATTAAATTATTCGTTTGGCGCAGTCTTGAAAATCGCGCCAAACTTATGTTTACATGAGTGTAAAGCATCTGCTCCAAAAAATTAACTGAAAATGTGGTCAACTGTGTACCAGTCTCCCCTACACATTATACACTTCAAGGTCAAACAGGAATGTAACAGCAGGTTGCAGTGTTGCCAGTTGAGTTTTTTTTAATTCTAATTGCTTGATTGCTGCCATTTTTTTAAAATAGTAATATTTGCTTTTTTAAATGACAAATTTAATAAAGCAACTGTTACTATTTCAAAACAAATGACAGCAATAAAGCAATCTGAATAATAGGAATCAACAGGCAATACTAGTACTTTAGATGTGTCAGAGTCGGTTCCTTTAAAATTTCAGGAGTCTGAGTCTGTCATTTTTCCTACCGACTCCGCAGCCCTGGGTATAACTGTAAAAGAGTATACTTTTCTCCAACATCATTGAATATGGGATCGTTTGGAGTGTACCATTCTTAATCCATTGGCTGTAATATTTTTCATGGCTGCTCACCGAAACAAAACAACATCTGTAATCAAATAATTACTGTATGCTGCTTAAATGGAATCTCATCGTATACTTCTTACATATATATATATATATTTGTTCATTAAAACAGAACCTTATTAAAATTTAATATTTTAAACAGAAACCTGAAGTTAACTCTAATTTCAGATTCACAAAATTATGAGATTTTTCACAAACATAAAAAGCATTCACAATTTTTACATAAACAGCACCCTGTGATACAAGTCTGGACAGATCCCTGACATTAAACCAAGAAAAGGAATAAAAAATTCATTAAAACTTAATTATTAATCATTCTAATAATAAAAAAATATATTTCAAACACAATTTCCATAGCAGCAGGCCCACAACGCCAAGATAAAATTTGTGTGACTATCTAAAAATTATGACCTTTAAATACACCAACTACTTTTTCGCACTTTTAAATACACCACAGGGGATTTCCCCTATTTGGGAAATATCCATGTTAACAATTTTAAATTTCTAGCACATTATGAAATCGTCAATTTGAGTTTTTTATGACTTCCGGAATCGCAAAGAAACGGTGTGCACTAATATCATATATGTTAAAAAAAAAAAAAAAAAATCATTTGCTTACACCTCAAAAATTTTATGCCACAGACTAGGATTAAGAAGTTGGTTTTCAACATATACAAATTACCTTCATTTAATAATTTAAAAAAGAATATGTGTTTTAATACATCAAAGGGGAAAAAAAATCTTTTATTATTTTGCGAGTTCCAATACTT
The DNA here is from genome assembly GCA_963931845.1 of Maratus michaelseni. Lineage (NCBI taxonomy): Eukaryota > Metazoa > Arthropoda > Arachnida > Araneae > Salticidae > Maratus > Maratus michaelseni. The sequence goes on along the minus strand of OZ007596.1, from coordinate 172,178,124 downwards.
TAGATGTTCCATATACCTTTCCCCAGTAAAACATCTCCCATGAAAAGAAAAATAAAGAGAAATTAAACTTTTATAAAATTGATTCTAACATAACTGGATTGAACTTTTTTGTAACTATTTACAATAAAAACAAAGTATTACAACTAAGAAATTATTGAGTTTATCATTCAGTAATGCACAACATGACGCAATGGCAAAGCATATAGAAATGTTAAAAATGTGGAATATTAATCATTACTTTTTACAAAAATAGATAAGTTAAAACAGTATTATTAAATTGATAAAACTGTGTGCACACAAATACTTAACAAAAATTGCGCTGACTCATATAATACACAAGTTAAAATAACCTCCAGATCAAAAACATACTGCTTAAAGATATAAACTTTTAACTAACTTTAAAGAATAAAAATCTTAAATATACTATCAATTAAACAAGAATTTATACTTTAAATACATTAATCAAGCTATAAAGATAATATTTCACATAATGATGAATAATTTTTACCTTTGTTTCACTTTCCTTCTACGATTTCAATATGACTGACGAAAAACAACAAAAACAAATATGTCAGTAATGGTCAGTATCTTCACTTCAAATCCTTCGTAAAATGATGTATGCAGTGAGCTAGACCAATACGATCCTAATTAGGGTTAAGATCCTAAATTAGGATCATATGTTGGTCTAGGCAGTGAGAAACTAGCTTTTCGCAACCATTTAGTGTATATTGGTATCCAGTAGTCAAAGTATTTACGAAATTATTTTCACGCATTGTTTGGACAACCGCGCTACAGCGCCTAGAATATAGAGAATGTGCGAGGCTAACGTTAGCCTCGGAGAATGTGCATGTGACGTCACGAAGCCGTAAAGAACGAATGGTAGGCAAAACAAATGCATGCCTACTGTATAGTTAGCTGTGTTATGTGCTTATTATTCATATTTTTTAAATTAATTATTCATATAATTTTGCCTTTCTTAATTGCAGCGGATAGCCCAAGGTAGGTCCTGATGCACCTGAGGCTCGGTTTTTTAATTTTTTGAGACCTCGGCCCCCTGGGGCCCCTTTAAGATTTTTGCCCTAAATTATTAATAATTTACCCAATTTTTATCCGATCCTCTTCGTTTTTGGGTCCTTTTTTCCGTTTAGCTTTCACCCCCATTTTTACGTTCTAGTTATGACCCTGGCCCCGTAGGGCCTGGTACGGGGCCCGTTGAAGTTTTTGTTTCCTAAACTGATAATTACTTGCCCGCTTTTAATCCGATTTTCTTAGTTTTTGGGGCCATTTCTTCATTTAGTTATTTCCCCATTGCTACTTTCTAATTAGGACCGTTCATCTTAGGGCCCTGCTCAAAACTATCAGCGGCCCCTTTTGGGCTCCCTACTATAGCTCCCTTAAAAATCGTCCAATTCGCTAGCTTTTTTTTCTAATAACTTCTTAGCATTTCCAGTTAGTACATAAATGACCAAAAATTTCTCGGACAAGATCCGGGCCCCTTACGTTACCCATAACTTCTTAATTATGATACGTATCGAATCCGTTTAATGTTATTATTATTTCTAGGAAAAGGGCCGAAAATTTATATATGACAGATTTTTGATATAATTAAAAATGGCCTCAAGTGGGGGGGGGGGGGGGGGGAGAGAATAGGAGTTTAAGAAGGGAAAAAAATCATAACTTTGTCAATTCACAAGTTATCAAATCCGCTAATTTATTACAAATCCTCTTAATATTATCTACAACTTTTATATTGACAAGTTTTTTTTATAAAACCACCCCTTACAGAAAAAAAAATCTTTGTGTGCTCCGCCTACAGACACCGGTAGATTTTGAAGTGAGCGGTCCCAACTGCCACATCATGGCAAAAAGGTAATTTCTTCTGCAATTCCAATAAATAGGCTGCCCACGGTCTGCATCTTCGAAATTTACCTGTGCCTGTAGGCCGAGCTGTCAAGGATATTTTTTTAAATATTAATCTTTTTCGGCATCAACTTACGTTTACTCACAACAGCCGTAAATTAGAAATCGCGTTACTGTTAAAGATAAGGGGTTAAGTTTAGAAAGAGGGGGGGGGAGAGATTTCATCCGTAAATTAAATATCGCGTTAATGTTAAAGGAAATTCATTAAATTTACAGGGGTGCATATTCCACCGCCTGGGGACTCAATTTTTTTATTGGGTTCTAACTAAGGGCTCGATTTCAACAGGGTTTGGTTCATTCAACTCGATATTGAAAACTTGATTTTTTTTTTTTTTTTTTTTTTTTTAATTTATTATCACGGGCGCTAGTCAGTTCGTTATTAATAAATGTTCGGTTCGATTTTGCGTAACTGGATATCATCTTTTGTTACAAAATGTTATTTTTCACAAAAATATAACAAATTTCAGAAAAATAAATTTTATTTTCACCCCCCCCCCCCCCCCCCAACCAAAAAAAAAAAAAAAAAAAAAACTGCATCGACACCTGATTAAATGCTTTTTAAATGGTAAGGTTTTTTTAAAAACATGGCATCTATTTTTTTTTTTTTTTTTTTTTTTTTTTTTTTTTAGATTAAATTATATAATTCTCTTTTACAAAAAAAAAAAGTAAAATGTTTCTTAAAAAATATCGCTCTTAGTACTTCATTAAATGTTTCATATAAGTCAATTTTTTGTTTTGTCCTGTTTTATACATATTATTAGAATAGTAAAAATATTTTTTTAAAACCTAAGGAGTGTTTATTTAGTATAAAAATTATTTCAGCTAATAAAACCGAATTCTGACAAAACTTATGCTTCAGTTTCATAGATTTCCTTGTCATAATACAACATGTTGAAATTATATAAAAATGTTTCAGAAAATAAGCAGTTTTGATTTGAGAACACTCATTCATAGGTATCATTTTAATCGATCATTTAATCTGAATATAACGAAATTTGTAAAAATTTTCCGATTAGCTCAAGCAATAAAAAGTTACCATACGAACAAGAACAACTTGAACTACAAGTAGAAAAAAAAATTAATAAAACATTAACTTTACGACATAATAAAAAAAAAAAAAGAACTAAAATCTTTCTCCTACCAGCTACAACAAGTTGAAACGCTTCTTGAGCTCTTGAAATCTTCCCTGGAAACTTTTTAAAATAAGTTTCAATATCTGATGAAGCAACCGATGGTCAAAAAGCCATATCTGCTTTCCAATCTGCATCCACAATAATATACGGATCATCTAAAATAATAACACTATTATTCGGTTTGACAAATCTAAGCTTTGTTAAATAATCTTGATTAGCAACAGAATCTAAGTTCTGGGCATAATCTGATAAAAGAAAATTTGTTTTTGAATAAATATGATCCATAATTGAATGCAAAAATTTCGCTTTCTCATAGGAAACCGTAGGAAATAGCGCATTGAGCGAGAAATGTTTTGCCTACCGAAGAGGCGTGGTCGAGTGAGGAACCAGTTTGTTGACAAACATGCACATTCTCTATATTCCAGGCGCTGTAACCACGCACCTAACTGCGTTTTCACTGGTCGACCGTTTCGTATCCTGCCGGAATTGGGCTGTAACCCAAGATTTTAGGTCAGAGACCGCATCAATGCCACAGCCAGATTACGAAGTTGCAATCAGCTGATCAACCATTGTACTTCAATTGGAGGTCAGGGTAGTTAAACCAATCAGAACTGCCTATTTGTAGCCTCCAACATGCCCCGAGGCTAACAAAAAAGACAGGCTACCGCGGTGCATTCCACTTATCTTTTTTTACAGACCGCTCGAAGCTAACGAAAAAGACAGGCTACCGCGGTGCATTCCATTTATCTTTTTTTACAGACAGCTAGAGTGAGGTGTTGCTCTTTTTGTACACCTGCATTGGTGCATTCGAGCATCACGTGACTCCGGCGGTCTGTAAAAAAAGATACGCGTAAAGCCAAGGCAACACTAGATACCGGGCTTGCTCCACAGATTAAATATAGTCATACAGATTTGACAGTGGAGCGAAAACCTGAACCGGCGCGATACAAGCGCCACTACTGAGCACAGTCAAGAACTAACGCACACGCGCGCGATCTATAAACTGTCAGATTGTCACGGTCACATGTACCTGTTGGCAGTTTTGTTTATTTAATATCGACACGACAGTTTCTCAGCTTAAATTATTAAGAAAAAGGCGTAAATCTGTAAGAAACTCGTGTAAATATGTATATTTGTAAGTATTTGTATGATAAAATAAAATATGTTCGATGTTTTAAACAATAACAAACTGCGGCGACGCATTTACATAAAAAAAAGATAGATACTATACAAATAAGATAAATAATACCTACCTGTGGCGACACGCGCGGAACGTTTGCGACTGTTGTCACTAGGGGCTCTGAAGGGGCGATTCGGTTACCATTGAGCTTATGGAAGTGTCCTATCTGGTGGAATATATTTAATCTGTGGCTTGCTCATTCACTCTCAAAAGTCACAAATAGTGGCTGACCGCGACCAGCGATTGGTACAAAGCGACGCAACCATTGTTTTGTGCCAATCGCTGTATGTCTTTCGTCGCAGTCAGCCACCTTTTGTGACGTCATGATAATGAATGAGCAAGCCCGGTATCTAGTGTAGCCCTGGTAAAGCACCGTGGTAGCCTTTCTTTTTCGTTAGCCTCGCAGACCGCTAGAGTGACGTGTTGGTCTTTTCGTACACCTGCATTGGTGCATTCGAGCATCACGTGACTCCGGCGGTCTGTAAAAAAAGATACGCATAAAGCACCGCGGTAGCCTTTCTTTTTCGTTAGCGTCGACTGCCCTATACGCCAGCGAAGTGATGACGTCACTGTAATGGCTACTGGAGACAAGAAGTTTCGGTTTCCCGTTGAGCGTTAATGTTAGCAAAAAATAAAGTCGTGTTAACACTATTAATAATTTTTTTTAAGAAATTTCTGTTACAGTTTTGCTAAATCTTAGGTAAGGTATTCATATGCATTCAACAAACTTCTGATTAAGTGCGTAATTTTTTTTAATTCATCAAAAAAAAAAAGATAAAGCTTCATGGAGAGCATCAATGGCGGATGTTTTGAATATTTGAATGTATTTTAAAATGTTTTAATTTCTTTTAGTTGATATTTCTATTATTCAGGCGTACTCTATGTTAAGTTTCATCTGAGTTAAATTGTGTTTCTGCTGGTTTTTTTCTCTTTTTTTTAATTTTTCTTCATTTGGTGACTTATTTACATAAATTTCTCTGCTGAATCGTAAAGCAAGGGTGATATTTTAATATATTTTGCTTGATATTCTTGCAGTTTAAATGTATTTTTCAGTCGTTTTCATGTTATTTGTGTTGTTTTTTCTTAATTATTTTACTTGATTACCGAAAATGTCTATATTCAGTTGTTTACTTCCTAGTATTTGATAAAATTTTATAAAGATAGTCAGTCTTCCTGCATTTAATTATGCGATGACTGCGCAAAAAAATATAATCCAGTAACTATGAAGACTCATTTGATAAAATTATCATTTAGTGCTCTAGCTGTTAGAAAAATTAAATTAAATTAAAAAAAAACAGCAGAAACACATTTCAACTCGGATGAAACTTAACATAGAGTACGCCTGAGTAATAGAAATATCAACTAAAAGAAATTAAAACCTTAAAAACATTTTAAAATAATATTCAAAACATCCGCCATTGATGCTCTCCATGAAGGTTTATCTTTTTTTTGATGAATTAAAAAAAATGACGCACTTAATCAGAAGTTTGTTGAATACATAGGAATGCTTTACCTAAGATTTAGAAAAACTGTAACAGAAATTTCTTAAAAAATTTTATTAATACTGTTAACACGACTTTATTTTTTGCTTACATTAACGTTTAGTGGGAAACCGAAACTTCTTGTCTCCACCAGCCATTACAGTGACGTCACACTTCGCTGGCGTATAGGAGCTGACACATATCCATTTTGTTACGGATTATTGGTACCCAGTTCAGCATCAACCTACCGCAGCCAGAGCTGGGGTTGCCTAATGAACAGGTTGGCTGTTAAATGGCGGAAAATTGGCTTGGTTTTTCGACTGGGCTCCAATTCGGGTGCCAAATCTGCGAGAATTCGCCAGCCTCTATTATAGGAGTTCTAGGCCAGATCACGGTATGATGTCAGGCGAGGCTAACGAAAAAAGAAAGGCTACCGCGATGCTTTACGCTTATCTTTTTTTACAGACCGCCGGAGTCACGTGATGCTCGAATGCACCAATGAAGGTGTACGAAAAGAGCATCATGTCACTCTAGCGGTCTGTAAAAAAAGATAAGTGGAATGCACCGCGGTAGCCTGTCTTTTTCGTTAGCCTCGGATGTCAGGGTAATGAAGTCACCACTATGAGATCAACTTCTGAGAGAACAGAGATCAAATTTTGAATAGGCTTATGTGTAATGAAATGTGTGCTTGCGTTTAGAAACACGTCTTATCGATTAATTTAAAGCTGTTTTGTAGAATTAACAACGTTTGTTTGCGTATGAATCTTCACAGTATAGCAAGGTAAGTTTCTAAAGCTTTTCATTATTATCATATTTGTAGTATATTACTATTATTTACGGAAATGTTTGTAGTCATGTCATCATCATTTACTATATTTATAAAACGCAAATTCGTATTTCATTCCGATCGGTTAAAACTCAAGTTCTACTGAACAGATTTTTTATACGATTTCACTGTTAGTAGGTAATTTGTTTCAGAAAAGTTTTAAAATAAAGCACATTATTGCTTATTTATAGAGCTACGGAAGGAAATTATAGATAAAATTACGTTAACCCGAGTATGAAAGATTACCTTTTTTAAAGTTCCACTTAATGGATTTTGATTGGAGTTTCACAGTTTAGATAATATTTCAGGGATTGATTTTCTACATTGTTTACAGACCGGGAGGCAGTAGCATAGATAATTACCTCATCGAGTTCACGGCTGAAATTCCAGAATTAGTTAAAACTCGATTCGACTAATCTCGAAAAAACTAATCAGGGAAGCGCTTTATCAGAATGAACTTATATATTTGAAACAAATGGGATATTTCTATGAAGAGTTATCGCGTTACGTACATACATACAGAACCTGCGAACACAATAGCTCTCAGGCTTTGATAAGCCTATGAGCTAAAAAGTAGCTGAAAATGCCTTCGGCATTTTAACTAACAGTTTAAGAATATATAAATCTGAAATACTGGCTTCTCCCTTAAAAGCGAGGATTTATGTTCTAGAAACATGCATTCAATATAACTTTTTGAGATCCAGATGATCCGCTTCCCATAAACATGTTACAAATTATCTTGATTCTCCAGCACGCTGTCTATGTCTTATAAAGTGCTCTAGAGATGAGTTCGGGCTCGCTTTTTGGAGTCCGGGTCCGTCCGAGCCCGACGATTTTAAATCCGAGCCCGAAACATTTTTTGTCATTAGAGCCCGATACCAAAAGAAAAAGTACAATAAAAGTTACATAATATTTAAAAGTTGTTCTAAAAATGTAATATCTCATTTTCTTAATAACTTCGTACATGAAAATAACTGTTAATCCCTAGCATATAATTAATTTTAAGAAATTCACATTCAATCTTATCAAAAGAGAAGTTTAGTATCAAATAAAAATACACATCCCTAAAAAGACTCTCATATTTTTCTTCCGCAACAAGCAAATCTGATGGACACATTAACGAGAAGCGTTTTAAGAATAAATAATTGAAATTTGCAAAAATTAGGATTTATATGATGAAGAATCGAATAACGTTTTTCTATTTTTTATCAAATGTGTACATCTTTCGTAATTCTTGTGTCCTTGAAAATCAGCTTAAATTAAAAATTTGACAACATTACCTTAAAGATCCGATTTATAGGCTTTTATAGGAAAAGAGAAAACACAGCTTGATCGATTTCTATCGGGAATAACAATATACATGCCGATTTTATCTACTATTATCTACTTTTTATCTACTATTTATCTAAAAATGACTTCATGAATGTAAAAAGAAGAGCCACGGAATGACCAGAGTTCAAGAAGAAAAACTGATAGAATCACATTTTCATATAAACTGTGATTAGCACTCGCAAACAATAGCAGTCTAAAAATTTGCAAGCCTTAAGCTAATGCTAATTGGCTTAAAAGAAAATATTCATTTCGCGTTAGATCTCCAAAAAAGTAATAAAAAATAAACAAATTCAATTAAAAAATGTACTAATGGCACCATAACAGGTCGTCGCTACCCATCAATGCCAAACATAAATCGGAAAATATCACAAGTTTTCTTTTAATAGCGCGTTCTACTGCTACTACTACGGTGGAAAAAATGTCTTTTTCTCTTTCATTCTGATCAAAATAGCATTAAAATGACTTATAATGGAATAAGTAATTTTTCAGGGGAATTTTTTTTTTGTTTGTTTCTGTACGAGGTAGAGATGTAAAATTTCCGGAAATTTTGAAGTGGCGGAAAAAAAACAGTTTTTTTTTCTGGAAAAATTGGAAATTTTGGAAAAATTGATTTCTTACAAATGTTTCTCAAAAATAAGTTACATTTTCTTAAAATATATAAAATAATAAACATTTTTTAAATTTCTGCATACTAAAGAAAATATTGTTTTTCACTTTACATGAATATATTACAATTTTTTTTTTTTAAAGTCAGCTTTTAAAAGTTAGTCTTTCAGTCTCAGAATTTTCATAGTAACATTTTTTGCTTAATTGAACACCATTGTTTGTAATACATCATGTCTCTGTTGAAATGATTTTTCAACTGCATTTGTTCAATTACCAGTAGAGATAATTAAAAAAATAACGAAAAAAATAAAAAAGCTATATACCACTGGAAATATAATTTACTCAAGAATATCATGCAATACATTTTGATCAATTATAATTATTTTATGAAACGTTATAGTCAAATAATCAGAAAAAGACTGTAAAACTTGGTTAGGTTGATGATAATTATTTTTCTTTTTCTTGAATGTAGCCAATGCATATGAATGTTTGGAGTGTCCAGACAGATTCCATTTTATTTGGTAATGTGTTACTCAAAGCTAGGGTAGGATTTAAAAAAAAAGTATGCCATATTTTGGTACTTATAGGAGGACTTTTATCACTATTTTTTTATGATTGCTATCAAGTTGCTAAAGTTCTTTGCCGCCTTTCAATTTTTGAGCTAGTAAAGCATAATAAAATTAACAAAAGATCATAAAGAGTTGATTAGTTACCCAGAAATCAATGTGTAACAATATTTTTAAGTGTAGAAAGCTATGGTTATGAAAAAATTTGAAGTAAATAAACAAAGGGATGTCTAAGTCAAGCGAAACAAGACGTAAATGCAGGAAAAGGTGCAGGAGAGCAATTGACAGTAGACGATTAAGGCCCCTGTGTATAGGTCACATAAAACAATCATCTCAGTATGTGCAACGTGAAATGATGCACTGTAATGGAGAGCTGAAAAAAGTACAGCTCTATGCAGAGTGCAGTATTTTGGTCTAAATGCTAGAATTCCATTAAAAAAAACAAGAACGAAAAATCATGCTTCAAGCATAGATTATGTAACACTTTCCAACGCTTCCAAAATAATTTTGTAAATCATACCTTTTAATAAGCTGAAAGATAGCATCTAAGTAAATAATTTGGAAAACGCATAACATATTTAAAAACATAATTTCAGAAATTTGCAACCTATACAGTATTCGGAAAAATATCCGAATACTTTTATTCAGCCCTGTATAGGATCTATAAATTTGTATATATACTACATAGGATGCTAAATTTTAGTTCAGTTAGGAAAAGCGTAGTACAGTTTAAAATTCTCCTTCTGGAGTTTGTCAATAAACGGAAATGTGTTCGCGAATTTTTGGGCTTCCATGTATATGATCTACAGAATTTATACACACCACGTAAATACACAAAAAGTGAGTTAAATTTAAAATCGCGTTCAGTAACTTAAAACGCACTTCCAGGAATTATTGTAAACAGACAGTAGAGAATTCTTTTGTGTCTCCCTGTAAATGAACGATGACTGCTATACACACACTATTCTGTAGTAAGCCTCTTGTAATGCACCTTAGTGATATATATAAATTTCAATGTGTTTAAAATAATGAAACATTATTTAAATAAAGCGCAGACGATTTTTCTCCATGGATGTAATGTAACGGAATTCTTTTGACTGTTCCTGTAAAGTTGTAGCGGCCATATTAAAATGTCCGCTGGTGTCGTAGAGCACGAGGAAATAAGTACAACTGTTTTAAAACCAACAAGAACGAAAAATCATGCGTCAAGCATAGATTATGTAGCACTTTCCAACGCTTCCAAAATAATTTTACAAATCATACCGTTTAATAAGCTAAAAGATAACTTCTAAGTAAACAATTTGGAAAACGCATAACATATTTAAAAACATAATTTCAGGAATTTCCAACATATACAATATTCGGAAAAATATCCGAATACTTTTATTCAGCCCTGTATAGGATATATAGAATTGTATATATACTACATAGGATGCTAAATTTTAGTTCAGTTAGGAAACGTGTAGCACATTTTAAAATTCTCCGTCTGGAGTTTGTCAATAAACAGAAATGTGTTCGCGAACTTTTGTGCTGCCCTGTATAGGATCTACAGAATTTATACACACCACGTAATAGACAAAAAGCAAGTTAACATTAAAATCGCGTTCAGTAACTTAAAACGCACTTCCAGGAATTATTGTTAACAGACAGTAGATAATTCTTTTGCGTGTCCCTGTAAATGAACGATGACTGCTATACACACAATATTCCGTAGTAAGTCTCTTGTAATGCACCTTAGTGATCTATATAAATTTCAATGCGTTTAAAATAGTGAAACATTATTTAAATAAACCGCAGACGATTTTTCTCCATAGACGTAATGTAACGGAATTATTTTTACTGTCCCTGTAAAGTAACTATAAGTGCTATGCACACCCTGTTCCATATTAAGCTTCTTCTAATGCACCTTAGTGATATATATAAATTTCAATGCGTTTAAAATAGTGAAACATTATTTAAATAAACAGCAAATGATTTTTCCCCATAGACCGCAATGTAACGGAATTCTTTTGAGTGTCCCTGTAAAAAAACTATAAGTGCTACACACTTCCGTTGAAATAGGGAACATGCTATAGATAACGATAATAACATATAAAAATTGCAGAGCAATCCGAGCATATTTACGGGAGTTAGAGCACGGACAGACGGCAGACGGCAGACGGCCAGACGGCCAGACGGCCAGACGGCCAGACGGCAGACGGCCAGACAAACCGAAGTCATAAGCACTTTTCAACTAGGTTGGAAAGTGCTAAAAACTGGTTTATTAGCACAATTAGCAGGGGGTTTGAGCGAGCTCCACGAAATTTTCCTAAAAGTTTAAATTAACTAAAGAGTTCCTGCTAACAGCTAGTAGCTTTAACAAAACTGAAACAATATAATTAAACCTTAACCTTTTAAATATATAAGCACGATCCAACACTCTTATCCTTCAAATTAAATAAGCACTGATGCAGGTTCAAATCAGCTTTACAACTGCATAAAACTCCAGTATAACATACTAAGGCCGATTATCAACCCTGAGACTCGATGCGAGGTCTCAAGGCTAAATCTAAATCTCAATCTAAGTCGCAATATTCAACTTCCCAGGCCAAGTATACTCTAGCTCCCCTGAGCTCTGAACTCAAGTCAAAATTCGCTGCTTATATACTTCAGTGTCGATCGACCAGCTCCAGAAAATTTTCATAATTGAAATTACACGGCGACTCACAATTTCAGGGATTCAGCTGTCCATCGAAAGTTAAAGAAAGATAGAGAGCCTTTATAACTTGTACGCACATAGTCGGTTAATGGACAAAACGATCTCATTCACACATTGCCTACTCACGGAGTAGTCAATACCTTACAAAGTTACTATAAGTGCTATGCACACCCTATTCCATATTAAGCTTCTTGTAATGCACCTTAGTGATATATATCAATTACAATGTGTTTGAAATTGAGTAACATCATTAAAATAAACCGCAAATGATTTTCTCCCATAGATCGCAATGTAACGAAATTCTTTTGAGTGTCCCTGTAAAAAAACTATAAGTGCTACACACTTCCGTTGAAATAGGGAACATGCTATAGAGTACTACAATAACATATAAAAATTGCAGAGCAATCCGAGCATATTTACGGGAGTTAGAGCACGGACAGACGGCCAGACAAACCGAAGTCATAAACACTTTTCAACTAGGTTGGAAAGTGTTAAAAACATTTTGAAAATCCAAATAACATGACCCTGCTATTTCTCTGTCTAGTAAACATGCCTTTTAGCTCAGTTTAATATTTTCAACCTTTATTTGATTTATAATTTTTTTTTCATGAAATTCTAGCATTTCGACCAAAATACTGCATTTTCTAAAAAACTGTATACTTTGATTCAACTCCACATTTCAGTGCACCTTTTCATGTTGCATTCACCGAGATAATGTTTTCTGTTACCTATACACAAGGACCTTACTCTTCTACCACCAATTGCTCTCCTGAACCTTTTCCTGTCTTTACCAGTCGTGTTTTGTTGGACTTAGACATATTCTTTGTTATTTTACTTCAAAATTCTTCATAATCGTAACACTTAAAAATATTGTTACACCTTGATTTCTGGCTAACTAATTACCTCTTTATGATGTTTTTAAAATTTATTATCCTTTACTAGCTCAAAAATTGAAAAGGTGGCAAAGAAATTTAGCAACTTGATAGCAATCATAAAAATAGTAATGAAAGTCTTCCTATAAGTACCAAAATATGGCATATATATATTTTTTGAAATCCTACCATTGCTTTGATTGACACATTACCAAATCAAATTGAATCTGTCTGACACTCCAAACATTCATATGCATTGGCTACACTCAAGAAAAGGAAAAATAGTTATCATCAACCTAACCAGATTTTACTGCCCTTTTCTGATTATTTGGCTATATATAACGATTGATAAATTAATTAGAATTGAACAAACTGTATTGCATGATATTTTTGATTAAATTATCTTTCCAGTGGTATATAGCTTTTATGGTATAACTTGGATGCTAGAGCCATCAAACTTCAAAAAAACATTTTTCCCAAAATAAAAGGTTTTCACAATTTTGGCCACTAATTGATAAGAGATTCATTGGCGATTTCAGCTGTTATGCGACATGTTTTGTTATTCTAAAAGCATCAAATTTCTGGAGGATTCAGAATGGAGATTGAAAAATATTCCGAATTTTTTGAAGGGTCCTATGTTTTATGGTGAAAAAATTGTAAAGGATCCTTTAAAGGACTCAACTCAAGTTCTTCCTAAACTGTTTACAGATCATATTTTCTATGTTTACATTTTCATAAGAGACACAGAACATGAAAAAATATAAAGAAAAAATATCAGAAAGCAGCTATAATAAAATTTGACTTTATTATTTTATAAATTAAATTTCAATTTTTCCATTTCGGAAAAATTAAAAAATACCCCTTCGAAAAAAAACGGAAAAAACAGTTTTTTTTTTCCAAAGTTTCCGGTTTTTTTCCGACCATTCCCATCTCTAGTACGAGGATAAATAAAATTGCGAATTTCAGAAAGAATGAGCCCTAGCCCGAAGGCTTATATAAAAATCGAGCCAGTCTCATCTCTAAAGTGCACACAACGGACATTTCAAGTACGAGAGTGGTACTGTAATTATTTTAATATACTGTATGGAGCGTCTGTTTTTTGGATGTTCAAATATATCAAAATTTATAATGAAAATGATTCATGCGTATAGCATGTAAACTATTTTTTTAATGAAATTTTGAATAAATTTTATATTTAAAAAAATTTCTATGATAAAATTTAATGTGTGCAGTTCTAAGAGACAAAGCTGAAAATTTTATGAATATTTCATAACTTGCATCAAAATGACATAATTTTTACTGATTTTTTTTTTTTTTAGGTGTGTTCGTAATTATATAAATACGTAGCACTTATAGTCGTCGTCTGGCCCGTCCGCATATAACAGCGCAAAAACTACCTAACCGAATGGTTTGAAATTTAATACATATAATCGTTGCTGAATATTGTAGAGTCATTTCAAATTTTATTAAAAACGAATCACAGGGTTCATACTCTATTTGAATAACAAATTTCCCTGACTTTTCCAGACCATTTTTCCTACAATTCCATGCCCTCAATTCACAACATTTTTAGAAATACGATTAGCAATTCTAGATCTTAATAATTAAATATACCTCTGAAAATAAAAATAATCTATAAAATTGAAACTATAAATCTATTTTTTGTTATTTAAAATATAAAAAATTAAAAATATACAATTTGGATGGATTGAAAGTAACATTTTATTGATAGATTTCACATATCAACCATTCAAATATTTTTTTTCACATGTCTACTACCATGTCATTTATTTGTGTTGTTTCAGAAACAGTTTGTTATGCAGCTTTCAATTTTTTGTCTTTTAACAATTTAATTTTAGCTACAGCTTTTCTGTCTTGCTTGTTTTATAATTTTCTTTCTTTTTCTTATTTAAATATTCATAATATCTCATCCTAGCCACCTTAACATGGCTTAATATTTCTTTCGCAGAAGTATCACCTATTCAGTAATAAATTTGTATGGCTGAAACATCATTATATTAAAAATATATGAATGCAGCAAAAATACTACTTGCTAGTAAAAAATCTGAATTTTTTGCAGACTGAAATCGGAACTCGTAAAAATCTTGACACATGATTTTTTTTTTTTTAATCCCTGATTTTTCCATGTTTTAGGAAAAAAATGCGATTTTCCCTGACTTTTTGAGCACTTTTCATTTTCCCTGACAATTCCCTGTTTTCCATATTTTCCAGTCGCGTAGTAACCTGGAATCAAAACTTTGAAAGTTTTCATCATTCTATTAAATCCAATCCTATCATACGTAATTAATTCAATGATATCCCATGATAGGTGATGATTCTAGGTTGCCATGGTGATTGCGTCACAATTAAGATGGATTCATATTATTTCAGTATTGCTGAATTTAAAAGTCGAATTTGTATACTAAAATTATATCAATCCTATAATCTACCGACAGTTTTTTGAATATATGTTTCCAGAGAAATATATATTAAATGGAAAAATAGTCTAACTATGGATTTCAAGTTCTGAAATTTTCAAAGCTAGGCTTAAGTTTCCCACTGCAATTTTCAGTAAATGTCAACAAAAGATAAAATGTTGCCAACTTAAAATGTACTTATTTCATTGCGTAAATTAATCACGTCATAATAACAGACAATATAATTAATTTTTTTTCAGTGAAATAATAATAATGATTTTTTTATACATTGTCTTGTATTGGATATTTATGCATAGTATACTTTTAATAAAACAGAATTGTAAAACTGTATTGAAACTTTATTTCATAAAATAAATTTTGTATTTTTGCATGAGAGTGCAACAGCTACTGCACCAAGATATGAATATTTATAAAACTAGTTATACTACGAACGAACCTCATTTGTCACGTTTGACGTACAATTTCCAACTTGTTTAAACTCCACCAGGGGAAAGATTGTCTACAAATTCTTGTTAAATGTGCCAATAGATTTTTCAACAACAGTCTAATACCGTTTCTTTGAATTCTTAAAATATTTCTAAAAACATGTTTATTTATTTATTTTATTTTTTAACCTCAATATGAGCAGAATTCAAATGATATCATTTTAATGGATTTCTAGTGAAACAACAAAATTTAAACAGCATTTTTAAAATGTTAATTTTTATTGGTGGAAGTATAAATAAATAAGATAAAGTGAATATAAATAACACTTTTTATTGGCTTATAAATAATCAACAAGTACACCAGTTCAAATATATTTACCATATACACAGTTCTTAAAAAAAAAAAAAAAAAAAAAAAAAAAACATTTACAGAAATGAAACCTATTTACATATACATGAAGTTTTTGTAACAATCAAGTATTTTTCTTTGCAGCCATTTTTTTTTCGTATTGTTCTTTCTTTTCTTTTTTTGAAGAAAACAAATGCAGGGGATAATGAAAAGATTGTTGCAAAAGCTGCATTTCTCCTTGTATTTGGTTGAAGATCCACAAATCTTGAGTACACACGAGATCTTTTTATCAAACAAGAAATAATAAACAAACAATATGACAGTTGCTTGCTTAGCTGCCTATTTAGAATGGTGAATATGCAAGTGTAGGAGCAGGTCAGATTTTTTTTTTTTTTTTTTTTTTTTTTGACAACACACACTGGAGGGAGTAGCCTGTTGCAGGGATTTTTGTGGCTTCAAATTATTCCGTGTTATAACACTTTTAAGAGACTGATGCTTGCCACTTGTTAGATAACGTAAACAGGCAGCCACCCGTTTTATGTTTTTTCTTAAACTCTCACGATTGGGGTCTCTTACACCTAGTAACTGTGCGATTGTAGTTTTGCGCAGACATTTACGCTTTAGGCGAATCGCGAATGTAAGGCTTTAAGTAGCTCCTTAAATTTTAGGATTAGTCCTTTTGATTTTACCACTGGAAGATTTTCATACACAGAATTTTTGTTTTCTGAAAATAAGGCATCGCACTGAGGATAGAGATTAGTCGCCGACACAGCCCAATTCGTATTGATAACTGCTGCATCAACATGAGGCAATGCACGCGTTAATTGTGCAGCCTTCAATTCTTTAACCTGGAGATGTTTTGTGTTTACTGCAATATGTTTAGCTGTTACAAAGTCATTTACATTATTTTTTCATCGAATAAGATTTGCTTGTGCCAATAAAAGTAAAGCACATGCTTTATTACTATGATCATTGGGAATGGCTATTATCAAATTCCTCCTTAGTGTGGCCAATGAATACAGTTTTGGGGAATAAATACCCATTGGAGAGACAACAAGTTTAGCGATGGAAACTAAATGACATTGATTATTTTTTATTTCTTGATTTTAAAAAAAGTTTGTGTCGAAACATACTGGAATCCAAACTATCATCATTTAATGCCGTATTAGGAAGTGAATAGTAAGAAAATTGACTAATTTTTTGCCGTAAACCCGATTGTTTAGAAGCAACTTGTTTTGCAACTTCCATTAATTGCATTTCAGGTCCACTAATCGTTTCAACATGAACTTTATTAGGATGTTCCTTTGCATGACATCAGACAGCAAGGAAAAAAAAAACAAGCAAGCAGAAATAAGCTTTGCAACATTATTTTCAACGTATTAGCTCTCAACAGAAAATAGCTGGTTTAAAGATGAAAACAGTGTTGTGACTATCGATCTCCACTATATTGTACAACTTGTACTAAAACGACTAATATCATGATAGACGCTAACACAACTACGATATTAAACCGTTAATAGCCATAATGAACAGCCAAATCACCTAATCCACTACCTACAGAAGTATAGTTAAAATTTTAATCCCTTAAAGAATACTATAAAATTTTATTTTGAAAAGATTGAAGAACAACTATTAGCTAATCTTGATCAAATGATCCAAACAAGACGTGCTAACTCTATGAATGTCTGTACGACTCTGTATTAACTTTAATAATTAAATACAGAGGATTAATATCTCCTCCCCCCCCAGTACTATTAAACCTGAATTAGCCGCTATTCTAAGTAAAATTGATGACAATTCTGAAAAGTAATGTCCAATTTCTCATAGACAAGGATTTATCCTTTGAAAAAATCAAATCCATAACAGGTTGTGATGTAAAGGAACTTTACCCTTTTACTACCGTTCACTCATTAACACTCAATGTAAGAAAGGATAAAAATATGGTTGAATAGTATAAATGAAGAATATACAGGGAGAATCTAAACTATTGGGCAAAACTTTAAGGGGTGATAGTACACATCAAGACAAACCGTGTTAAATAGGAAACTGGGGGTCCCAAACGTCTTCCGAAGGAGATAGGCGCCATTAAAGTTTAGGGTCTAAAATTTCAAATAATTATAAAAAACGGAAAAATTGGTCGATTCGTTTGCGGTTTTCGCTAAAATTATTCTTTATGTCAGTATTTTCTTAAAAATAAATTGTAAAGAAAAAGTTTTAAAAATGTCGATAGAGGGCGCTTTAGACTTTGGAGTAACGAACAACTTTTTTTACCGTTATTTTTTGTATCTGATTAAATGCTTTCAAAAGCTTAGACTTAAACTTAAAATTTTGAGCTCAAAATCTGAATCATTGGGAGTGATTAAGTAGCGCAAACTGAACTGTGTTCAGGAGTTGAAATTTGAACCCCCCCCCCCCCCCCCCCCCCGAACACAGTTCAGTTATTCTCGATGTTGGTGTCGTAGACCAGGCAGAAACTACTACCCCCTACACGTAAAATAAACGATAGAGGAATGACAAAATTAAATAAAAAAATATTTTAAAAATAAATATTAAATATAAAGTTTAGAAATGCCGATAGAGGGCGCTTTAGACTTTGGAGTAATAAACAATGGGAGGAGGTGTTTCAAATTTCAACTCCTGGACGCAGTTCAGTTTGCGCCACTTAATCACTCTCAACGATTCAGATTTTGAGCTCAAAATTTAAGTTTTAGTCTAAGCTTTTGAAAGCATTTAATGAGATACAAAAAATAACGGTAAAAAATAGTTTTTCGTTACTCCAAAATCTAAAGCGCCCTCCATCGGCATTTTTTGAACTTTATCTTTAAAATTTATTTTTAAGGAAATACTGACATAAAGAATAGTTTTAGCGAAAACCGCAAACGAATCGAACAATTTTTCCGTGTTTTATAATTTGAAATTTTGGACCCTAAACTTTAATGGCGCCTATCTCCTTCGGAAGACGTTTGGGACTCTTAGTTTCCTATTTAATATTGTTTGTCTTGATGTGTACTATCACCCCTTAAAATTTTGCCCAAGAGTTAGATTCACCCTGTATTTATAACATATCATCCAAACTTACAGAAAATCAAATTAATATGTCTGAGTATAAAATGTAAATTTTTGTATTGAAATAACGTTATTATTAAAATAAAAAATAAATTTAACAGTGATAATGATGAGTTTCTATTTTAGCTAAATTGTATATGAAATACCTGTATCTGCAGATAAAATTATGCTACTTTAAATTTAGATTTAGTAAAAGTTGTTTTATTAATTAGCATCAAGGTGCTTCAAAGTATTACAAAAAATACTGTTAATTTTTTTAAACATACAAATATAGTATATAAGATCAATTTTTATTTTACTTTATTTCTAATATTAAATGAAAAAAAATATAATATAGTTTTTTACAAAAAGTTAGTATTCGGCCCCCGAATATTCGGTATTTGGCCAAATCATTGTTCGTTAGATCCTAAAATAAACTATTCTTGTAAGGAATGAACAAAAAATATACTTTGATCTTTGTTATCATAACTTCTAAGTTAAGAAACTCCGAACTGGGGAGGTTATAATACTGTTATATTTTTAATGCTCTATAATAAAAGTGAACAATTGAACACTAAATGTTGCCAATTTCGTACAATCAACAAACTGAAGGCTTAGAAAAATAGTTTTCTGCTGTTTTTTCGCTAACCTCTTTTTCATATGTGTTCATATTATCGAACGTCAGTCTTGCAATTTTTAAATTTATTTCTATCGGCAAACTTGCAAAAAAACTCGTCTTGGTTCGATAAGCTTGGGATAAAATACGGGCATTTTTTCTAATTTCAGCTAATCCTTTGGGAAAACGAAAATCGCTGTCTGAAAGCTCATAAATAACTATTTTATTTTCACCTAACGATAAAATAGTTCCTTCTCGCTCTAATAGAATGTGGCCCCTAGTATCGCCTAATCTACCGAGTGTCTTATAATCTCCCGATATGTAATTCCATAGTTTTATAGTGTTGGAACAAAAATTTGAACGATCAATCACCAAAACTTTATAGCCTCCAACGGGGTACATTTCATCAATAACATTATTGTTTTCCAAAGTTTTATATTTATAAATTTTTTTGTCTTTGGAAATTCTGTAAAAATCTAAATCGTGATTACCTGTCACAATTTCTCCTGTTGGCAATGTAGCCATTGAATAAATTCGATCTATTTCACCTTCACTTAATACTTTACATTCTGAACGATCTATTTGCCAAACGCTAACGGTTCCAGAGCAATGACCAGATACTACTAAAAATCCTTGTGCAGTAGTCTTTAATGACATGCCATGTGGTCTGTGGGAATGGTTTTCCTTTACATAAATACACTTGCCCAGTTCAAGATCCCATACATCAAAACATTCCCAAGCTGGAGTACAATATCCAGAAACGATTAGTAAGTTATTAGGCAAAACAACTACAGAATCTACTTCATAAACAGATCCACCAGATAGAACCCTTTTGCAAATCCCAGAACTAATTTTCCAAACTCTTATTTCAGATTTTTCATTCACAGAAATAAAGTTTTCTTCAAAGAAAGGAACTATAAAACGGGTCTCTTTGTCATCACCAGTATAGTCTTGAATATGCACTAAAGTTCCGGGTTTAGAGTACTGCCCTAGCCTAATAATGCCACTTTTAGTACCAACAAGTATTTTACCATCACCTATGGAAGCAATTGTGCTTGCACCAAATGTGAATCTATTTTCAATAACTATCATTTTTATGATTCATTCACTTATGAGCAGACTTGGTGGTTGAAAGTATATTGAAGGATTGCTAGAAAATGCTTTTGAAAATATTCTTTTTCTTGCAAAGTTCAATCCTATGATTTTCTTTATCGTACCAAGATAGTTATGAAAAAGGAAATGCCAAAATTTTTAATTTGCACTCCCTCAGCTCTAAATAATGCAGCTTTTTTGTTTTCTTCAAAAAGATGTATTTTCAAGATACTCTAAAAAAGAAAAGAAAATCGTGAATACTAACAGTAAATCTAGATGTTAATTACAATAAGAATACATTATTCTTATTCCAATGGTAAATATTAAATCAAGAAAAGTAATACAAAATTGATTAAAACCTTAAAATTATTAATCATTCTAATAAAAAATATTTCAAATACAATTTATGTATAGCAAGCAAGTCCACAATGCCCAGATAAAATTTGTGTGGCGGTCTAAAAATCAGTGGTGGCGCTAGACGAAACGTGGATGTCGGCGACATCACCTTTGCGAGGTCTCTTTCATTTTCCGGTCAGAAAGAAAATGTTAAATGAGCTGAATTATACACTAATAATAATTATATACAAATTTTATGAGTATACTACACATGTATTATTTATTGCTAATCAAATAATGACAAAAATTACATAAACAAACACAAATTAAAATAGACGAACTTTTCGCCTCACTGAATTTTTTAAAGATTACGTCATAGTTAATACCAGCCGCTATTTCAGCTTCAATTGATAGGATAGTAGACTCAGAAATGGCAACCTTTCCTGGAAGCTCACATCACCCGTCAGCGAAATTCTAAAAGATAGTCACGTTTTAACATTATTGGCAAATCCAGCCACGTCATTGGTCATTTAGATGTGTCCTTTTTAGAGAGTAATCCCTTGGCGGTAGGGAAAACGTCGCCAACTCGTTTGTCTATTTCTATGATTAGAAGAACGTAGAGGTAAAAAATAAGTTGGTAATTTTGAAGCAAATGTTATCTTCAGCTTTCATTTAAAATAAACTATTGAAAATAACTTAAGATAGTTTGATGATATTTTATAGAACGAGAGTGAAACGGTTTAGATTTTAAGCTGCATAAATATTTAAAAATGATATGACAAGTACTTTTTCAAAAAATGGAAATTAAAAATGAAATGTTACTTTTTTTGCTTTTTAAATACAAAAGAATATGAAAATTCCCACATTGCTCAAGAAAATTTAATAATTATCGTTAGAAAAACCCTTTTTTACAGTTTAAGATAGTATAAAAAACAGGGTTGGCACGGTTTAAACCAAATGGTTTAAACCATGGTTTAAACCAAATGGTTTTTTTCTGAAAAAAACCAATTGGTTTTTTTGTTAATTTTTTTAAAGATTTTTTTCTTATATAATTAAGTTTTCAAATTATTTGATGTACAAATAACTTCTACTTCTAACTGAACAGCTCAACTCATTTCAGCAGTCAACCTGCATAAGTCACAGTTGCATCATAGTTGCACCTGTGTATGCACCTGTGTATGAATGGTCCAAGAGTTAGCATTTGAGAACAAAAAATGTCTAATTTTGGTAGAAGAAAAGATTTAGTTTGGTTATATTTTAATGAAGTAAAAAATGATAAAAGGAAAGGTTGTAGAGCTAGATGCAAAAATTGTAATAAAGAAATGGAAGGTCAAGTAGCTAGGATGAAGAAACACATTGAAACTTGTAATAATTCTCATCATCATTCTGATTCTGATTCTGTTGATAATGGTAAGTACTTATTTTATCATTATTATTGCTGCTATTATTTTTAATTTTGAAAGAAAATTGTTAAAAATTTGTTAATAAGTTAAATATTTGTTAAATTCAAAATTTTTAATTTATCTGTAAAATTACAAGTAATGCATATTGAGAACACATTATGTATATCTTCATTCAGATGATTCTAAACTCTTATAAAAAATTACATTATTATTTGAAATGCTATTTGATTGAGAAGATAAATTATAAAAATCACATATATTATTATTTAATTTGCATATGCCATTTGATTTTAGAAAGTTATATTCTATGAAATAAAAAATATTTATGTAATTCTAAGTAATGAAATTTTGGAAAAAACAAGAAAATTTTAAATAGACATTTTTTTGTTAGAGAACTTTATTTTGATAATCTTAAAATTACATTTGATAAAAGTTTGAAAGTTTTACAAATTAATCATATTATTAAGAACAAATTATGTGATCAGAACTGTTATTAAATGAAATTGTTAATTTTTAATTTATGCATGGCTCTTAGAGATTAACTAAGTTTTCACCAATCATAAATATCCAAAATTATAAAAGACATGGTAATTTTATCTCGAGTATTAAATAAATTATCAAAAATAAATATATCAATATGATAGAGATGTTTACTTTGCAGTAAAACAAAGAAAAAAAAATGTCTTTGTATTGAATTATTGTTAATTATATGATTATGATTTTTGAAGTAATATGTTCTGTATCATTAAGCAATTCTTATTTTTATTTTTGTGTAGATGATGTGTCAGTGTCACTATCCAGTATTTCAAGTTCTTTGGATTCAGCAATAACACAAAGAGCAACAAGTGAAATTGGTTCTTTAAAAAGGAAAAGAGATACTATGGACTTTTTTGTCAGGAAATCAACACCATCTCAAAAGCAAATGTTTGATGAACAAGTTGCTAGGTTTATATATGCTACAAATACGGCATTTAGCACTGTAGAGCATCCTGAGTTTATTAAAATGGTTCAGAGTTTCCGCCCAGAATATTCTCCACCATCAAGAAAACAAATTGCTGGGGATTTATTAGATCATACTTACAGCAAAGAAAAAGAAAAATGTGCAAATATAATCATGATATATCATGTATCATTTCATACATATACATTTTTCAAACATTCACAACGAACCTGTGATCTGTGTTACTTTAACAACAAAAGACGGGAATACATACTTAGCAGACACTATTGATACATCGGGAATTGCTCATACAAGTGAAAATCTGTATGATATTGCGACTACAACCATTAATAAATGCCAATCGGAATTTCAATGTTTAATATAAGCATTAGTGACAGACAATACTGGAAATGTCCGAAAAATGAGGGATATGTTTGATGAAAAAGAAGAGTTTAATATTATTACTTATGGATGTGCAGCCCATATTTTAAATTAACTGGCAAATGATATAAGTTATCCAAATGTAAAAGAACAAATTTTGCATGTAATCAAATACTTCAGAAACAACCAATATGCAAATGCGTGCTTCAGAAAAGATGCAAGTACATCAAAACTAATAATGCCTTGTGAAGTTCGCTGGAACTCATTTGCTGACGCTTTAGACAGCTGTCTGAAATCATGGTCAGTTCTTGTAACTATATGCGAAAATAATAAAGACAAAATTGATAAAAATATCCAAAGTCTAGTTTCAAACATTTCATTGAAAAGAAATGCTGAAGACTATTTTCAACAATTAAAGCCAATTAGTGTAGCTTTAGATAAAGTACAAAGCCAAAATTGTACAATTGGAGAAACTGTTTTTCTTTTTAAAAATTTAAATAAACAGATGGAAGATTTGAAACTGAATAAAGACATTATGAAAAAACTAGATACTCGTTATAAAATGGCAATAACACCAGCCCATCTTCTTGCTTATCTGTTGGATCCAAGAGCCAAGGATGCTGATCTCGAATTGTCATCGGAGGAAAAAAAAGAAGCATTGGAATATGCTAAAACAAAATTTCCCAAAAACAATTTATTATCTCTGATACTAAAATTTTGTGCCAAAAGTTCTCCATTTCAAAGATATCTTTTTGAGAATGATTTTAGTAAAGATGTATCAGCTATAGAATGGTGGCATATTCAAGAAAATGAAATCAAAAAGTTCAATGATGGTGTGTTGAAAGAAGTTGAAACGATTCTTACTGCAAAAGCGACTACTGCAAATGTAGAGAGAATTTTTTCTTCATTTGGTGTTGTACAATCAAAGTTACGCAACAGACTGGGTTTACAAAAAGCGGCAAAACTTGTTTTTTTGTTTAAAACATTAAACCCTAATAATCCTGTTTATTAACATAGAATCTTTATAGACATGTGTCGTACTTCCATTTTCTTAAAATTTTGAAAATTTATTCAATTTCCATGTTTTTAAAATGTTTCTTTTATATATATATTTTAAATATATTTCAATTTAATTTTCTTACTGAAATTCAATTTGTTTTTTTAAATTGAATAAAAAAGTAAGTCTCACTTTCTTTTCTTTGCATTATTTTTATTTAAAAAAAAATTAGTATAGCATACCAAGGTAAAATTCTACATTATATCTTTATATTCTTATGTAACACAACTAAGTGTTGCTTATTAAAATGAAAAAATATAGGAAGGCAATAGATTAAGTCTTTAAAGAATTTAATATAAATCTTGCAATTAAATACTATTAAAAACTTTTAAGTATCAACATTAAGATACAGAATCCATTCTATGAATGCAATATAAACTTCATAAACATATTAATATGTTTTATAAGTGTGCTAAATCATTTGGTAAACATGAATTACAGGTTGCATTTGGAAATATGTACAGTGGACTCTCTCTATCTGAACACTCTCTAATGTGAACACCCCGGTATTATGAACACTTTCTGGCGGTCCCGGCGAAACTCCATAGACTTTACAAAAGATGAACTCTCTCTATTCTGAACACCCTCTAATCTGAACACCCCACTATTATGAACACTACTTTTGATCCCCATTCTAACCCGCCTCTCCGTAAACTGAACGTGTCTTTGCAGTCGGAATGCGGGGAATTCCCGCATTATGGAAGTTCGGAAATATTGTTGCAGAAGAATAAAAGGGTTCAATGAGCTCAATTTAAAAATAAAGAAACAAAATCATTTCTAGATTTTAAGATCTACCCGATGCTGAAATTTGTTTCAATAATTCAGATAAAATCTTCAGTTAACAAAACAAAACAAAACAAAAAAAAAAACATTTATTATAACCAAAAAAAAAAAAAAATAAATCGAAAGAATATTTTCAGAAAAAGTAAGTCATGATAATCAAATTAAATGAAATGATCAAAACAATCAATTTTTATGCAATGAGATACAAGAAAAAATAATGTAAAAACCATGTCACGTGATTTCCCCTCCCCCGGGCTGAGATAAAAATAGAAAGATTGCGCAACAGAAATGCCCACCCCCAATGACAGATAAGAGACAACAGGTGTTAAAGAGAGTGGTTAAAAAAGGATTATGGTTTCTTTTCTGCACACCTGGTTGCAGGGAAAGCTTCACAACACTTACGCAGATATGTCAGAAATAAGCAAGAAAACGAGACAACGGAAAGAACTGAAGCCTCAGGAAAAATACGAAGTTGGTCAAAAACTAAAATCAAAAGTAAGTCAAAGAAAAATTGCATCTGAATTTGGAATTTCAGTCTGTCAAGTCAACGCCATCAGCAAGAAAGAAAAAGAAATTATAGCCGCTTTTGAAGCAAATGAACCTTCCTCAAAGAGTAGAATTTTTAAAAAGAAAATGGGAAACGAGAACATAAACAATCACGTCTGGAAGTTTTTTTGCCAAATGCGAATGAAGAATCTTCCTGTCACTGGACCCCTGCTAAAGCAGATTGCTCTGGATTTTGCAGAAAAGGAGAAAATCACGGAATTCAAGGCATCAGAAGGATGGCTGACTCGCTTCAAAAGTCGGCATAACATCGAATTCAAAATAATCAATAGTGAAGCTGCAGACGTAAATATCGACACTGTGGAGGAATGGAAAAGAAAGCTTCCGTATATAATGAAGGATTTTGATGCCGCTGACATTTTCAATGCCGACCTTAGCAGAAAGAAGCGAGAAATGCGTAGGCGGAAAAATGTCAAAAGAAAGACTGACCGTCATGCTCTGTGCCAGTTTTACGGAAGAGAAGCTTAAACCACTTGTAATCGGAAAAAGTGAAAAACCACAATGCTTCAAAAATGTGAAGATAGCATCATTGCCAGTGCACTATAAATCCAATCGAAAAGCCTGGATGACATTCACAGTGGTTTGAGGGCATTAACGAGATGATGAAGAGAGAAGGAAGAAAAATTCTTCTTTTTGTGGATAATGCCAGATCACATACAAATGTGCAGCTGAGCAACGTGAGCCTGAAGTTCCTGCCACCGAACTGTACTTGTATAATCCAACCACTGGATCAAGGAGTAATCAAGACCTTTAAAGCTCACTACCGAATTCTTTTTTGAAGAAAATGTCCGTGGTGATGGAGGAGGCAAATTCGGCAACCGAACTAATCAAGAAGGTCAATGTAATGGATGCTGTCCATTGGATATCAATTGCTTGGAATGAAGTAACCCCCTACACCGTCCAAAAATGCTTCTACAAAGCTGGATTCCCGTGTGAGAATGAGCAATCAAGGACAGAGGACCAAGAAAGAAGCAACAGCTGTAAGTGACTTGGGGTCAATTCTTTTCGAAGACGCAGACCGTGGGGGGCCTGTTTGTTGGGAATAGCGGAAGAAATGACCTTTTTGCCATATACGGCAGTCGGAACCGCCCCCTTCTAAACCTAATATGTTTGCAGGCGGAGCCGGCAGAGATTTTTTTTATATATTTTAAGATAATATTAAGAGGATTTATAATAAATTTAAGCGGATTTGATATCTTGTGAAATGACGAAGTTATGATTTTTTTTCTTTTAAACCCCCCCCCCCCCCCCTGGGGCCATTTTTAATGATATCAAAATCTGTCATACATAAATTTTCAGTTTTTTTTCATAGAAGTAATAACTCTAATCGGATTCGATACCTATCATAATTAAGAAATTATGGGTTTTTTTCTGTTTTCACAAAAAGCCCCCCCCCCCCCCCCCCTTGGATCGATTTTGCCCATTAACGAACTTGACCGACATTTTATGTATCAGTTCGGAAGAGATTTGTGCAGAATTATGGAAGTTATCGTGTCCATAAAAAAGTGATATAGATAGATAGACAGATTGATAAAGTTTTGAACTGGGTGTGGTTTTGGGTTTTAGAAGTCATGATCGGTGTAGATCTGCAAAAATATTTCAGAAATTCCAACTTAGAGGAGAATGTAATAGGTAGTATTTCTTACGAAAATTACGGATTTTTTTCTATTTTCATTTTTTATATAAAAATTTAAACGTTAAGCATTTTATTTTAATTAAAAAAAAAAAAAAATCCGTTTATCTCGATAACAAAAGAAAAATAGGAAAGAACTAGTTGTTACCCGTGACTTCGTTCACTCAAAAATTAAAGAAGAATAAATGCATTAATTAAGCAAAATATTTAACTCCAGATAATTAAAAACGTAAATAATTAACCAACTCTTTATCACATTTCATAGGAAACGATACGGCATTTCTTTGTTATAGGGACCTTGACATAACTCAGTCTTAAGTGAAAATTTGTACCAAATAATCGCGAAAATGAAAATGCAACCAATTCAAAATAGAGGGCCAAATAAAATCGTGGAAATCGACGAATTTGGTAAAAACAAATGTCAATTTTACTTGATAAACCACTTTATTTTTAACGCTTTTGTGAAACGTTTTAACAACCGTCCTTCAAAAATACTTAATTGGTAATATTATATTCGTTTTCTTTAAATTCAATTCTGCCTCCTTGATTTAATGTATAGCTGAAACAAATCTTGTTTTCTAAAAGACAATATGTTGACAGAGGATTTTTGTTCTGAAGAAAAAAATTGATTCATGAAGTTTGAATTTGTGAAAATATGTTTTTATTTTTCAGATAATTTACTGAAATCAAGATTTTGTTTTCACAATCTATTCAAATTGAAAATAAATTCGGTTTTCAGTTTTAATGAGAAAATGGCGTTAAAATATATTAATACGTTTTATTTCTCTTTTTCTATCCACAAATATGGAGCAATTTACTTGCCGTTTTTAGAGAAACTTCGTTAAAAAATTACAATAATAATAATAATAATAATAATATATTGGAATCTAATTAATTTTTTTAATTCTGAGAGTTTGTGTGACATTTTCGGATCAATGATAACCGATGTTAAGTAAATCGCGTTGCGTCCGATAGTCTAAGAAGAGTAGTTGCGAATTACAAACTAACGGTCATATTTTAATATAATAGATTCGTGTGCATTTTTCTTTTCTTAAAATTATCATGTGATTTTAGCAGAAAAATCTCATTTGTATATAACTGATAATCCTGCTTAATAATTAGTATAGCTAAAAAAAAATTCTATATTTCGTTTTAAATATGGCGTGAAACTCATCTACTTCCTATACTTACTGATCTTTGTATTATTATTGTATGGAATTGATTCACGCTCCTTTTAAAACATATTTGAAAATTCACGTTTTATTTACACTATGATGACGTCACTTTTTCCCCAGAGAAATATTTTTTAGTGATATAATTCTTAAATTCGTGGTTGTATGCTGTGCAGTAAAGTGATAATTTATATCCGTTGTATTTATATAATTCTTTTTAATTTTGAACGCAGAAAACGCACATTTGTATGTAACTGATATTCAAGCTCAATCGATCTCAGTATCGATAAAAAAAAATTCAGGTTTTCATCTTAAATATTACGTCCATTATCTATCTACTTTTATACTACTATATACTGATATTCATGTTCCTTGTATTATTAGGAATATTTGAAAATACATGGTTTTATTTATGACGTCATATTTGTGCAAGCCAAGGAGGATCTTTTTCATAGTTCCATGGTCCAAGCGAAATCTTTTCTTAAAAATATAATTATTATTCATTTTTCTATCTAATTATATCGCAGTCTTTACAGAAAATGTCTTCTCAACATAACTCATATATTTATACTTCATGTATAATAACAAATACTCCATATTTGCTTTCCAATATCATGGCAATTCATCATCTTTTGAATTCTTTTGAATTTTCATTTTTTACGTGAAATCGTTCAATTGAAAAATAATTGTTGAGGAAAAATTATTATTCCAGGTTTTGTATTTATTGGCAACGGTAATGCTTAGCAACGTAAAATGATTAATTAAATTTAAAGGAAAAAATGTCCATTTATTCTCTATGAAAATAACGAAATTTTGAATTATTAAGAAAAATATTTGAATAAAATAAACCAAAACCAGGCTATGTTCATTTCCGGGTTATAATTAACCTATATGCAAAGATACAGGATAATTAATTTCTCCATTTTGACGCTGGCTTCAGCCTAACATTTTCACACAATCGGATTTATAATATTACTAGCTGTTACCCATGACTTCGTTCACGTAACATTAAAAAAGAATAAATGCATTAATTTAGCAAAACATTTCACTTGATAATTAACAACATATATAATTAACCAAAGCTTTATCACATTTTATAGGAGACCATACGGTATTTCTTTGCTATAGGGGCCTTGACATAACCCAGTCTTAAAAAAGTGAAATTTCATGCCAAATAATATATACAATCGCGAAAATGAAACTGCAACTAATGAAAAAAATCCCTGACGGCTCGGCCTACAGGCACAGGTAGATTTCGAAGACGCAGACCGTGGGGCGCCTGTTTGTCGGGAATTGCGGAAGAAATGACCTTTTTTACGATGATGCGGTAGTTTGAACCGCCTACTTCGAAACCTAACTTGTTTGCAGGCGGATTCGGCAGGGATTTTTTTTTTTTTAATTTTTTTTTTTTTTTTTGGTATAACGGTTGGTCCTATAAAAAACTTGTCAATATAAAAGTTTTAGATAATATTAAGAGGATTTATAATAAATTTAAGCGGATTTGAAATCTTGGGAATTGACGAAGTTATGCATTTTTTTCTTCTAACCCCCCCCCCCCCTCAAGGCAATTTTTAATTATATCAAAAATCTGTCATACATAAATTTTCGGCCCTTCTCCTAGAAGTAATAATAACGTCAAACGGATTCGATACGTATCATAATTAAGAAATTACGTTTTTTTTTTCTGTTTTCACAAAAAGCCCCCCCCCCCCTGATCCGATTTTGCCCATTAACGAACTTGACCGAGATTTTATGTATCAGTTTCGAAAAGATGCGGGAGTTGGAACCGCCTACTTCGAAAAATAACTTGTTTGCAGGCGGAGCCGGCAGGGATTTTTTTTTGTTTTTAATTTTTTTTTGCTATAACGGTTGGTCCTATAAAAAACTTGTCAATATAAAAGTTTTAGATAATATTAAGAGGATTAATAATAAATTTACGCGGATTTGATATCTTGTGAATTGACGAAGCTATGATTTTTTTTCTTCTAAAACCCCCCTTCTCCCCCCCCCCCCCCCTTGGAGCCATTTTTAATTATATCAAAAATCTGTCATACATAAATTTTCGGCCCTTCTCCTAGAAGTATTAATAACTTTAAATGGATTCGATACGTATAATAATTAAGAAATTAAGGGTTTTTTTCTGTTTTCACAAAAAGCCCCCCCACCCTCCCCCCCTTGGTTCGATTTTGCCCATTAACGAACTTGACCGACATTTTATGCCCCTTGATTTTATGTATGAGTTTGTAAAAGATTAATGCAGAATTTTTCCAGTTATCGTGGTCAGAAAAAAGTGACATAGATAGATAGATAGATAGATATATAAAGTTTTGAACTGGGGGTGGTTTTGGGTTCTGGGAGTCATGATCGGCGTAGATCTGCAAAAATTTTTCAAAATTTCCAACTTAGGTGAGAATGTAATAGGTAGTATTTCTTACGAAATCTACCTAAAAGGAGGACCCAGTAAAATCGTGAAAATCGAGGAATTCCTTTTCGTAAAACGAAAAACAACACTGGCTATCTTCTCTATACAACAGTGCATTTTAGGTGGTATTTGGTGTACAATTTGTATATGTGTGCATTGCTAAATGGGCATTATTATACTGTATATTTGCATAGACATATGTTATATATTTCTTACTACATTATCTTGTTTATGTATATATAAAATTAAGTGTTTCACGCTAAGTGGTGTAAATAGTGAACAAACTGCTTGTGGATTTTATACATTGACTAGTATATAACCCCGTCAAAAATGACGGATTGTCGATCCGCGTTTCATTTTCATAAGACTTCATACAAACAAACAGCATGAAGATATATTATTGAAAGGTTTGTATTGTAGAAAAATACATTTTAAAAATGACAAATGATTTATACAAATAAAAATAATGAATATATACACACACACACACACACATATATATATATATATATTTACTTAGTATTACATTTCTAAAATAGTTCAACGATTGGACAAAACATTCAAATTAAATATTAACAAATAATCCATGTGTGAAAGTTTTTGTAAAAAAGTGTTATCAATCAGTTTCTAAACAGCTAGACTCACCACATAACTGATTGTTTGTTTATATAAGCAAAATTAAATGCAAATTACGCTGTACTATGTGTTTCTTATATTTTAATTACGTTTGGTAAGAAATAATCATTTTACAGTTTATGACCCATTATCCCGAAATCCAAAATCCGGAAGGAGAAAATTCGAAAATTTTCTAAATTGAAAATTTTTACTAAATTTTTAGATTTTCTGAAAATTTTACCAATTCTTAATTTTTTTTTCAGTCCGTTGGGTTTCAATGTCTAATCACTCAAATATTGTTACTTCGGTGGCGGGTGAACACAGTCCCCTTTTCCCGAAATTAAAAACAAATCATTTTTCTCTTAAATTTTATTTTAAAATTAATTTATATTACGATTCGTTAGAAACAAAAAATATATATATATATATTTATTTCATCAGGGGTGATTCGGTTCAAGTTTTCCTAAAAATTTAAGGCATTCGGTTTCGAAAATTTTTGTCTTCAGTCCAAAAATTCGAACATAAATATCTCGAATTTTGAACGATCGTCGCCGGAAAAATCAATTATGTCTATCGTTCACAGAAAAACAGTAGACAATTTCTTCAAATGATTGTGGAAACAACGTGAATTTCGTCAAAGGATCGGAAAAAAAAAATGCAAATTTTATCGCAGAATTAAAAAAACGCTTATTTTGTTCACAAATCGCAGAAAAACGCGAATTTCGTCAAAGACTTGCGAAGAAAACGCAAATTTCTTCCAAGGACTCCGAAAAAGTGTAAAATTTCATCAATGGATCACAAAAAAAAAAAAAAAAAAAAAAAAAAATTGGTTAAAGGATTGCAAAAAAAAATCCTCGAATTTCGTCAAATAATCGCGGAAAAACATGAATCTTTTCAAAGGGTCGCGAATAAAAAGACACAAATTTCTTCAAAGCACTTCGAAAAAATTTCTAATTTCCTTAAGGGATCGCGAAAAAAGTGAAGTTTCGCCAAAAGATCGGAAAAAAACGCTAATTTCGTCAAAGAATCTCAGAAAAAACTCGAATTTTCTCAAAGGATCGTGAATAAAAGGCAAATTTCATCAAAGAATAGCAAAAAACGCAAATTTCCTTAAAGGATCGCAAAAAGAAAAACGCAAATTTCTTCAAAGGACTACGAAAAAACGAAAATTTTGTCATCGAATAGCAGAAAAAAATGCAAATTTTGTCAAAGAATCACGAAAAAAAAAAAAAAACATGAATTTTGTCAAATAATCGTAAACTTCGGAAGGACCCGAAATCCGGAAAATTCCAAAACTCGGAAAGCCTTTTTGGTCCCGAGTATTCCAGATAATGAGTTTTTACGATGGAAATAAATTTCAAAATCCGCCAGTAGATGGCGCCTGTATACTGAATCAACCTCAAATCCTCCCTACGAAATAAATCTCCGCTACTTCTGAAAAAAAAAAACTTGCTTACAGAAATTTTTTTTACAGAAATGGTGATATATATGTTTTATATGATATAGTTTTTGAAGGTTTTAAACATAATTAAAATATTTAAAAGCTTTAATATGCTTTTACAAATATTTTAACAGCAGAATCGAATGTAGCATAGATTTTTTAGTAAGCCTAACATGGCGTTTAACTATGGTTGATTCGCAAACCGGAGTGGTCGCACCCGGATGCGTAACAGACAGTTTCTTGCCTTTGCATTTTATTATATGGGAGATGTAGCATAGATTTTTTAGTAAGCCTAACATGGCGTTTAACTATGGTTGATTCGCAAACCGGAGTGGTCGCACCCGGATGCGTAACAGACAGTTTCTTGCCTTTGCATTTTATTATATGGGAGATAGATATTTCACAAAGATATAACAATCTGATGCGATTCTAAAATGTAAATAAAGGTTGCTAGAAAGTACTTTAAATTCTGCCCAATTTAACCTCGATATTTTCTCTATAGCGTCAATAACACTATTAGCAAATAAATACCGACGACACAAATCTGATTATCTAAATTTACATATTTTTGTCAGTATATGTAGGATTATTTTAATTTATTTCAAGCGCTTGAAATTTTTTACACTTTCTCTAGGGTTAGGTATCGAATAAATTTACTTTCTTGTCATTTTATTTTGCCATTTCAATTTATTCTATTTTCCATTCATTCCATTTATGGATATTGATTTAATTTACATATTCGTGTCAAAGAATATTCTTTAAAGTTATTATCAGGATTAGGATAGGATGGCATGACTGACGACAATGGCATGACTGATTCAGGTTTAAAGTATGAACCATCATGAAGCAATAAGAAAATTAGAAAATTATCGGCTAATAGTTTTTAATATGCTTTACAGTCATAGTTGGCATCAAAGGTGAGCGGGGAAATGATCATCTATAAATGATCAATACCATTAAGTGTTTACCACGCAAAAAACAAATCTGGTTACAACAATGCATTTAATTTTGCGCCAAATTTCACTTGATAAAAAAAAAGAAAGCAAATTGACTATGGACTTAATTACAGACCCCAAACCTTGTTATTCTCGGAAATTTTCTACCTATATGTAAAAAAAATTCTACTATATAGAACGCGCTTTCACGTTTATAATGTTAGCTAATTGGCACGATCGGCTTGTTCAAGTTTACACAATTCGGCTGGAAGAAATGATTCATTACTTTTTGATTTCTTCTTTGCTTTTGCATTACGCGAATTTGTTGGTAAAATCGATTTTCTTTTCGATAACATTGTTGTTTTTTAAGTTTAAAAAATATTGTAATTTTACTTAAACATTGCTTTAAAATCTATGCAATTTTTCTTATCCTACAAGACTTTACAAAAATCTATTATGAAACAACTTTAAAAAAAGCTATATTTAAAAACGACAACAAAGTTTTTCCTATTTTAAAACTAAAAGATATGTAAAATTAAATTCCGGTTCGAAACGACGATTTACAAATGTGTTTCGATTGTGGGAAAATGATAGAGGAAAAATGCTGTTACTTCGACACAATCATATTAAATCTTTAGCTTTTATGAGAAAAGCAACTTTCTTTTAAAAATTATAGTTATTTTTATTAAGATTTTCTGATTTTCGATACGGATAATTTTGCGATGCATATCATTGACATTTGCCATCCAATTTTACTTTTTAAAATTTAAATTAAAAATATGGTATCTTTATGTTAGCCGTGTGCAGACGATAAATCGCCAACCTATCCCATCATTCGTATTGAATTCATTAAAAATATAAATATTTCACTCATTTCATTTAAAACACAGAACTTTAATTTACAACACATACATTTAAAATACATATATTACGTACATTTAAAATAATTCCTTTCATGTCAAAAAGTAAAAGAAAAAAAAAAAAGAGAAATTAATCACAAATAATTTGATAACCCAAGATCATTTTATTTCGACATCAAAACAAATGTTTTATTTTTCTATATATGACATCATATTCGCTTGTTTTCCATACTTACTCGTATTTATGCACTTTGTATTATTATCAAAAATTTGAAAACGCACGTTTTGTTTTTAATATGGCATCATTTCATATTCTGTTTAATTCTTAAATAATTCATTTCTTTTTCATTTTTTACGTGGAAATTTTTCACTTGAAAATAAATTGTTGATTAAAAATTATTACTCAGGGGTTTTATTTTATATTGGCAACGATAAAGTATTAGCAACGGTAAAATAAATTTAACCATTTTAAAAAAAGTTGCAAAACCGGGCCCTTTGGGCCAAACCAACCAACCATTTTAAAATATACGAAAAAATGTCCATTTATTCTCTATGAAAATAATGAAATTTTGAATTATTAAGAAAAATATTGAAATAAAATAAACAAAAGTCATTCTATGTTCATTTGAGGGTTATAATCAACTTATATGCAAAGATACAGGATAATTAAATGCAGACCTGCCAACCTTTGAAAATGAAAAATAGTAGCACGCAAAATTCAAATTAATCTGGAGGTTGGTTGGTTGGTTGGTTGTTTTTTACGCTGCAAATTTTAAGAGAACAAATACTAATCAACTAAACGTATGTGTAATGCATAAAGACTGTTTTGTTTTTGGTAATTTTACTTACCCATCATACGTAGTATAGGGTAAGTCTTGTAATCGTTTTGAAAATCGAAAATTTTTTTTTGACGGATTTACACGTTTCAGACACTGGAGATTCCGAAAAACATATTTTTAGAAAAAAAATTTTGCCGTTCGTCTGTGTGTGTGTGTGTCTGTAAACGCTCTATCTCCCGAAAAAAATGAGATAGAGACTTGCAATTTGGTATGTACTTAGTATGTAATAATGGAAAGAAGCCTATTTCATTTCAATAACCTCGATTAACCGGAACTATTTTTTTCGGACTCTCGAAATATTCGTTCTGATGAAAGGTATATAAAAATTTTCGAAATTGTTTATTTTAAGAAATGAATATAAAAGACAATAAAAAAACATAAATTTTGAATAAAGCATGAAGTCGATCGGATAATTAGTTGCCGAGATATATGGAATCCTATTTTCCACACTCTTCGATTTTTCATGACCCTGTATTTCATCCAAATTTCACTTCAAAGATATATTTTAATTGGAAATTTGACGCTTAATCAGATGCAATAAACCGCTAGTTAATAGGATTATTATTTTTGGAGTTATAAGGAAAAACCTCTTTCAAGCAATTCAGTAATCGAGCCTTTAAAGTTTGTGACGTCGTCAAGCCACGATTTTATTTGAATTGCAATGCATTTTATAAGTAGTTTACACATTTTTATTTTAATATTTTACATTATGCATATCCATGATGGGTAAGTATTACGGTGGCCCCCAACGACTAGTTTTTTTGTTGTGGGTGGGATTGATTAAATGTAATTATTTCCATTCAATTCATGCTCTGTCCACTAAGCTAAATTTCTGAACTTCACAATGAATTTTCGGAAAGATTCTAGGTTGGTATTCTCCTCCCCTGACAAAACTACAGATATTTTTCCGGAGAAAAATGTATAAATTTGTCTAAAATGTCCTGCATCAGGTCGGGTAAGGCCTGCATGTCGGGTCTGTGTTAATTGTTTTTTTTTTATTGCAGGTCAGGTTAATTTCATTTTTCAAAAGTTAGTTCAATATAATGTTTCAGATGAAAAACTAAATCTGTAATAATAAACATAGATGTTTGTCTCTGTGTGTGCTGTTTTGTGAAGAGACTGCTGCCATGGACACAGATTTGCACGATTTGGCAGGAAGGTATCTGTTATGTCTGAAGTTATGCACCTTGAAGCCAGTTTCTGGATTTTTTTAATAGACTTTTTAAATTGATTTTTTTTACGTTTTGTGGCGAATTTTCTACATTAGTAAAAAGAATATGGTTTCAATCTTTTAACCCAATGCAGAAAAATTTTGAAAAAATTTGCATTTTTTCAGTCTTTTTTTTTGGACGAAATTCGTTATTTTCAGCGATCTTTTGACAAAATTCGCGTCTTTTCAGCGATCGTTTAACGGAAATTCGCGTTTTTACCGCAGTCTTCCGCCGAATTTTTCGTTTTTACACGATCTTTTGACGAAATTCGCGTCTTTTCAGCGATCTTTTGACGAAATTCGCGTCTTTTCAGCGATCTTTTGACGAAATTCGCGTCTTTTCAGCGATCTTTTGACGAAATTGGTGTCTTTTCAGCGATTCTTTGACGAAATTCGTGTTATATTCCGCAACCCTTTGAAGAAATTCGCGTTATATCCCGCGATCCTTTGACGAAATTCACGTTATATTCCGTGATCCTTTGATGAAATTCACGCTATTTTAGCATCCTTTGACGAAATTTGCACTTTTTTCAACAATCCCTTGATGAAATTCGCATTTTGTTTAGCGATCCTTTGCCGAATTTCGCGCTTTTTACACGATTCTTTGACGAAATTAGTGTCTTTTTAGCTATTCTTTGATGAAATTCGTGTTTTTACAGCGATCTTTTGACGAAATTTGCGTTTTTTCAGCGATAATTTGTAAAAAATTAGCATTTTTTTTAGATATCTTTTGACGAAATTCACGTTTTTTGTTTTGCGATCCTTTGAGGAAATTTCCATTTTTTACACGATTTTTTGATGAAATTTGTGTTATTTCAGTGATCCTTTGACAAAATTCACGTTTTTTTGCTCGATTCTTTTGCGAAATTTGCATTTTTTTGCACGATTCCTTTGCGAAATTCGCGTTTTTTTTGCGCGATTCTTTCCCGAAATTCGTGTTTATTTTGTGCGATTCTTTTGCGAAATTCGCGTTTTTTTTTCTTCAGAAAATCGTAGTTTTAGACCAATTTTCGTAGCATCGTAGTTTTTAACTCCAAATCGTAGCAACTACGATTTTTTCGTAGCAGTTGGCAGCTCTGTTAAATGCTTCATTTTGACGCTGGCTTCAGCCTAACATTTGCACACAATCAGATTTATAATATTATTAGGATTAGGATGGAACACTTAAAAATTCTGTAAAATACTAGAAAGTTAAAAAAGAAAACAACAACAAAAAAAGAACTTTTTTTTATGTGAAAAGAAAAAAAAAAAGGAGTCCATTTCAGCAGTTATTGGTGGGTAGAGCCTATGATATAGAATCATTTATACATATCTTTATTCTAAATTATTATCTTCCTAACTTAATTTTTAATATATTAATTAATATTCTCTTCGCTAAAATATCTCTTATTCTAAAACCTCAAATGTTACTTCCTTTTCTCATATGAAAGACTATCTTTACTAAATGCAGCATGTACGTTATAAATCTATTTTAATTCCAATGCGGTTATAACAGATGTAATGTATGTGTTCTGGACATTCTTTGACAGCTGCATGGGCGCCCAACCTTTTTCTGTTCATAAACAAATTGTGCAAGTAATGTAATTTCTCAGATACAAAGTTTAGCTCTTTCCATTGACTAAAATTCCTTTCCCACCGGGTTGCCCGCATGTGTCCTCTAAAATTCACAAAAATTACGGGTTCGAACAAATGTGGTAACCTATTCATTACATTCTCCCAAAACATATATATTAATTATCCTTAACGTACAAAAATTCTTCTACGCGTCTGCGGTTTGTTGGCTCAATGTATTATCGAATCTTGGCGATACAATCTACTGCCCAAAGGGCAGATCACTCCTAGCTCTTGCTCTGTCAACAACTGTTTTCTAAGCCTCTAATATCCGAGACCGCCCCGTTCTTACATCTTATGCTTGCTATATATCAATAAATAACTTCAGCTGATATGTTTTCGTCTTCATTGGATATTCCCGTTTTTGCCTTCCTATGGATTCGAACTATGGGGTATTTGTTACAACGCAAAATTATACGTACGAACGGCCCAAAAACTATCTCAATTCATGCGTTATGCATTCAAATATTTCAGCCCAACAATAATCTTCATCACAGAGCCCACGAACCCATGTAACTCTGCGCCTATTTGTATTTCTATAAACGCTGTATTTTTCGAATAACCTTAACATGCATAGGCATACGCAGGAGTATGCAAAGGAAAGCTACGCCCTATCCCCTAGTTAAATCTTCCAATAAGGTAAGAATTTAAAGAAAAAGTATATAGAATACAAATATCAAAAGCTTGCATGTAATTGTGACCAGCAGGACCCGTGCGAAGCTTTCGCACTACAATTTTTGAGATTATTTCCTGGTACGTTTTAGTAGTATTTTTTAATTAACTGATTAAAAAAAAACGCGTTTTAACGAAATGTGAGTGTACTATGTCAGAAACTTGGTCAAAAACTTTTCGAATGATACCTTATTCATCATTGTATGTTTTGTATGTGATTAGAAAAGGGGAAGTTGACAACAGAAATCATATATATGATAATTGCTTGTGTATAAGAAAACGGGAATAGATTGCCAGAAATTTTTTTGCCAAATTTTCTTCTCTCGCCAAGGTCATTTCTGGTTGCCAAGACCCCTATACTGAAAAAAAAAACTGAATTATAAAAAAATTGAACACTGAATCAGACGTTTAGTGAATTCATATGAAAGCCTTTCCTCAGATTTTGTAAAACTGTTCCAGAAATGTCTTAAATAACATAAATCAACATTTGGCACACCACTTTTTTGCAAGCCTATGGGTACTTAAACATGGAATGTTCAAGCTTTATGGTCCGGCAACCATTTAAGTGACGTCAGACTTCTCTGCCGTATTAAAAGCTTAATGAAATATTAAAAAATAAATACTTACAATGTTTGTAAATCTAAATCCTAATGAAATGTATATCTAATTGGAAGATAATCCTTAAATTACGTAATCTACTGGTGCTCCGATACAGTACGCAAATACACTGCCACGATTAAACAAAACAAATAAATAATACACGATGAAAACAAATAAATAATAGGTGATGCACGGGTAAAAATTAAATAAAAACCCGATTAAAAGCTCGATATTTTTTCAAAAAGTACGCGCAAGAAATAAATTAACAATCGTATTTCAATTGCATAAGAGGATGACGTCATCCGATAATGCAGTATTTTATTTTTGTAGCAACACTAATTTGAGAAAACCTTTCATTTCATTTACAAAAACAATGTCGATTTAATTTTTAATTAAGAGCAATTTTTAATCGAAAAATATGTTTAAAAAAATGTAAGTGTACTATGTCAGAAGCCGGTTCAAAAACCTTTCATATGGTATCTCATTCGTCGTTCTGCGTTTCATATTTTCTTAGCAAAAGGGATGTTGACAGGAGAAATAATATATATAATGAATGATTGAACATGTTTTTCTGGTTATTGCATGATTGCAATAGGTTTTACATTCTTTTATTTAATTTAACTTGGTTCATGTATCTAAAGATGGAATTTTGAAATCGATCTTTCATACACTTCCTGATAGGCTAGAATTATAAAAATGATGTACACACGTGTGTTTCCGATGACAATACAACGTTTTAGTATTTTTAGAACGTAATTATAAATCTATCTTAAGGCATTTTAACGTGAGCAGTGCCTGGTCCTGGAATTTTTATTTTTCCCTACAAAAACAAAAACAAAAAAACTGTAAATTATTGTAAATTTGCAATTTTTTTTAAACATGAATAAATGCAGGGCTAGCACTAGGATTTTTCAAAATTTTAGGGAGGAATTTTAGGAATTTTTTCCCAAATTTTACGAAAATTTTAGGGGCATTTGCGATATTTTTAACATTACAAGTATGTAATAACAGTATTTTTGTGCTAGTCAGGCACATGTGCTACACTGCCAAAGAATATTCCCATCATTCCAATGAATTCAGCCCTTGTTCCATGTGCTTATGTTGTTTGTTGCGAATGAGCGCATTTAAATTTGCGCAATAACTGGCTTCATATTACAAACCGTTTTGACAGCTTATGCTTACTGCAATTGTATTAATTAGAATTTTAAGTTCCTGGATCATTGAGCCTAACTAGAATGAATGCTCTCCTTCTCTCTCTTTTGGATGTTCTCGGTGAACCTAGAGAACAAGAGGCAGGAATCAGGGGGTAATTATGAGAAGAAAAAAAAAATTCTGAAGCTCACAGAAAAACTTCTGAAAGGTTTTTTAACACTTCTTTGTCGAAATTTGCGTTTTTTCCGCGATATTTTAACAAAACATGCATTTTTTTTAGATTCTCTCACAAAATTTGCCTTATTTGGACGATTTATTGACATAATCCCACGTTTTTTCGCGATCTTTTGACGGAATTCGCTTTTTTCCGAGATTCTTAGACGAAATTATCTTTTTTCCTTGATTTTTGGATGAAATTTGAGGGGTTTTTCACGATTTTTTTAATCAAAATTCACGTTTATTCTGCGATCTTTTTAACAAAATCCTAGTTTTTTTCCCCCCCCAAGATGTTTTAAAAAAATTTGTGATCCTTTGAAGAAATTTGTGTTTGTCACGATCCTTAGATGATATTTAAAGTTTTTTTTTCAGAATTGTTTGTTGAAATTAGCTTTTTTTCCCGATTCTTTGTCGAAATTTGCTTTTCTCTGTGATCTTTTGACGAATTTTGTGTTTTTTTCACGATCTTTTGACAAAATTTGCGTTGTTTTAGCAATCTTTTGACGAAATACGCATCTTTTTCAGTGACCATTTGTCAAAATTTATGATATTTTTTGGTAAAATTTTGGCGATCTCGAATTTTTAGGAACAAGAAGAAAATTTTAGGAGAATTTTAGGGGCTAAAATATAATATTTAGGAAATTTAGGAATTTTAGGGGGAATGATCCCTCCTGATCCCTGATAAATGTTATAAATAAAGATTTTCCTTTTGATTAAAAATATTGTAATACATTTATACTTTCAATTTAATATACAGTGTCTCACATAAGTGATGGGACACTTGTGCTTTACAAAAGGAAACTAATCAAATAAATTAAAAAAACATGTACACATTTTTTTTGTGGGTGTGTTTCATACTTAAATTTAGTAAAGATTATTACATAACATACATTTTGTCAAAATATTAAAATATTAATTTAATAAAAATACAAATGTTTAGAACGGAGCAAAAAATAGCTCACATAAGTGATGGGACACCATTATATATGCAACAAAAATCGCCTGAAATAAGCAATAAAAATATTTTTTGGGGTTTTATTTTTACTTAAAAGCAATTGGCAATAATTTATAAAATCGTCTGCAGTATTTCTCTCCAGTTTGTTTTGGAATTTTTGTGTTTTTTAGCTCTGTGTAGTCATGAATGCTAAACGAAAAGAAACTTCGCCTGAAATTCGAAAATTAGTTATTAATTTGCATATTGAACGTGGAAAATCTATTAGAAAAACTGCTGAAACAGTTAACTTGAGTCGTTCAACAGTTTTCAATATCATTAAACGATATAAAAAGAATCATATGATTCAGGATAAAAGAAGACCTGGCTGACCATCAAAGCTATCCAATGGAATAAAGCGAATTATCGTTCGAAATATTAAAAAAAATCCAAGAATTAGTGCTTCAAAAGTTGCTGCTGATTTACAAGCATTATATGGAATAATTGTTAATCCTGAAACTATTAGAAGGGTAATTCGATCTGCTGGATATCACGGTAGAGTAGCCAGGAAAAAATTCTTCGTAAGTGAAAAGAATAGAAAACTCAGACTAGCTTTCGCAAAATCCAACATAAATAAGAATTCTGATTACTGGAATAAAGTTATATTTGCTGATGAGAGTAAATTTAATATATTTGGTTCTGACGGTAGAATCTTGGTGTGGAGAAAACCCAGGGAAGAACTTCGCAAACAGAACTTGGTACCAACAGTAAAACATGGTGGAGGAGGAGTTATGGTATGGGGGTGTATGTCGTCCGCTGGAGTTGGTAATTTTGTTTTTATTGACAGTATAATGGATCAGTACAAGTATATTGATATTTTAAAGCAAAATTTGAAATCTTCAGCACGAAAATTGAACCTTCATAACGATTTTAAATTCTACCAGGACAATGACCCCAAGCACACTGCTCTGAACGTTAGACTCTGGCTGCTATATAACTGTCCTGAAATAATAAAAACACCACCACAATCTCCAGACTTAAATCCCATAGAGAATATTTGGCAAGAATTGGAATCAAGAATTCGCAAACACACCATTTCTTCAAAACAACAACTAAAATCGGTGCTTCAAGAAGAATGGGGTAAAATCACTCCAGAAATCACAAAAAAAATAGTCGAATCCATCCCAAAAAGATTAAATAATGTTTTAAAAGTAAAAGGAAATGCAACAAAATATTAAAACCTTTTAAAAAGTAAAATTTTTGGATAAATATTTGATGGAAAAGTAAGTGTCCCATCACTTATGTGAGCCATTTTTTGCTCCGTTCTGAACAATTGTATTTTTACTAAATTAATATTTTAATATTTTGACAAAATGTATGTTATGTAATAATTGTTACTAACTTTAAATATGAAACACACCCAAAAAATTTTTGCACATGTTTGTTTATTTATTTTATTGCAGTTTCTTTTTATAAAGCACAAGTGTCCCATCACTTTTGTGAGACACTGTATATATATGTGAAAGGTTGCAAAAAATATGCCGTTAAATAGCAATATCAAAATCGGAACAAAAATTTCTGGATTGCCGCAAAAATATGTTCGATAATTGAATGTATTGTTAAAAAAAGACAGTATGTGGTTTCTAGTTTTCAAAAGCTATGAAATATATTATCAAATCAAAGAATATTTGATAACATTTCAGCGCTAATTTTCCCCAAATTGCCAACTATGATGAACTATGATGCCATTTTCTGAAAAATTCTTCCCCTTTG
This sequence comes from Maratus michaelseni, assembly GCA_963931845.1. Classification (NCBI taxonomy): domain Eukaryota; kingdom Metazoa; phylum Arthropoda; class Arachnida; order Araneae; family Salticidae; genus Maratus; species Maratus michaelseni. The sequence goes on along the minus strand of OZ007596.1, from coordinate 172,133,999 downwards.
TTAAAAAAAAAGGGAGAGAAAACCTACTTCATTGCCTTTTATTTTAAAGCCTGCAAAGTTCAATGCATTTTTAGAATAAAAGAAAATATATGACAATTGACGGATTCCCTCTAAGTTCACACAACTTTGAAGAATAATCCTGTACAGCGTTCGAAATCCTTGGTGGTCCGAGACTACCCAAAATTCAATCGGATCACTAATTTGAAACATTTAGTGGTCCGCAGGACCAGTAACTTTTTCCCCCTCTCTGACAGGTAAACGTAAACTTTTCCGTCCCTGAGAAAACCGCAACCAAACACAAATCAATTCTATTTTATTAAAAGAAAAATGTATTGTTAAACCTTATAGTTGAAATAAATAATCGGAAATAAAATATCTAATTAATAATTTTATAGTTTTTCTTTATGCACTGTTTATTTATTTTTTAGCAAATTATAATTTTACATTTATTATGCTGAAAATTTTGAATAACTGCAAAGGAAGTTTGGTTTATATTCTAGGAGATGGAGGAGTGGGTGGGGGGGGGGGGGTCACAAAAGCTTAAAGGGATTTAATAGAATTTTATGTAGCGGACCAGTGATGATGACTGAGGACCAGTAAATTCTCATGCTTACTCACTGCAAATCCCTGAAACACATTTTACTCTAAATACAACGCATTATAAACGCTTGAGGTGCCAAGATGTGTTTCCAATCTGTTTAAGGCATTCTCATGTGTTTGAAAATGTGTGATAAAATGCGTTTCCCAAACCCCGGCTGTCACTTTGGTAAAGATTTAATGGAAAGTGAAACACATGCGTATAACAGAACACATTCAAAACACATTTCAGTAAACGCCATATTCAATGCTATATTCAGACATTTTTCTTCGCGTAGGATTCATGAAACTCCAGGAGGAAATTGCACTTTCAAAACAATAAAAATTTTGAAAAAAAAAAATCTGAAACTTTTTGCTGTATATTTGTTTTAAATGTTTCTACGTGGAGAAAAAGTGCGTAATAACTTTATTTCTTACAGCCAAAGATGACGTCATTGTCGGGGAATGTATACATTTGATAATCCTAAAAATAAAAGTTAATTAAAAAAATAAATATTTAAAATATTGCAAAAAATAGAAGATTTTGGGAAATTATAATTTTTTACATTAAACACTAGTGAAAAAATATTTTTTTCCACATTGTTATCTATATTTTATGTACTATGATATATAAAATTTAAAAATAAATGTTATTAGTGCAGTGTTGCAGTGAGAGACGTTGGGTCTCGCTAAGTAGTTAAAAGTGCTTTGCCAGGGCCCCGCGCTATGTTGCGCAGGCCGCACAGTCAACCTCCCCGAAATAAAAGATCTGAAAGCACTGATCGTGATAGGTCGCTAATTTTTTACGGTCGCAAAAATGTTATTGCATAAAAAAATGATAGTATAAGAATTTTGTATATCGTCTAAGGAGGGGACCAATATTTTCGTGCTGATACCCATCACCAGTGTTGAATTCAAGGGGTACCCATGCGGGGACATTCAGCCCCCCCCCCCCGGGAGCATTGAAATCAGTGTTGAATTCAGGAGGTGGCCCGGGGGGGGGGCATTCTCCCCGGAGCTTTGAAATGTCCCCCCCGGAAGATTCGAGATTTTATTATTTCAATGGTAGAAAGTGGACCCCCCCCCCCCCCCCCCCCGAAGAAAACTGTCTGAATTCAACACTGATTGAAATATCCCCCGCCGGAAGATTTGAGATTGTATGCTTTTAATGGTTCAAAAGTGCAATTTCCCCCTCCCCCAGAGCCATAGAAATCCCTCCCAGAGAAAAGGTTCTGAATTCAACACTGTCCAGCACCTTTAAAAAAGAAAAATAAAAGCTCCTACAAAAATCGTCTGATAAAAACGACTCCAGTTCACTGAGCCCTCAGTGCTCCAGTTAGCTAAGTTCAGACGCATGCGTACAGGTACTGTTATGGTTTTCAAGCATCCGTCCGCTTCCGGTCCGCCATTGATTTGCAATCGTCACGTGTTTCTGTGTTTTTGTGTACCCTGTTCGTTCTATGGGATCTGAACTGTATGAACTACTAACCCTAAACCGTACCCAACACAGCTAATTTGATTTATTTAATTTTGTTCGAAGCGTTTCCCAGAAAAGTACAGAGAATCATCAAGAATCAAGACAAAATTTGTTCAAAATATCCAAAGTTGTGATCAACCGTCACGCCATGAAGTTTTGATAATTTCCCGGGAAAACATTTGCAGTGTAAGTTTTTTCTATATTATTTAAATTTTTTTTCGTAGGAATTATATATGCATGGATATTAAAGTTCTAGATTATTGTTTTTTGATAAACCGATGTATTTATGTGTAGGATTTTTATAAAATAGTGTTATTTTTTGCACCTTGTGACTTATGTTTTGATGTTGGCTGAAATTTAACAATCGTCAAAATGCATGCTGAAGTTAATTACTTTTTTTTTTTTAAATTATTTATTGACTTTTTAATATTTACATAAGGGTATAAATACACATAATATGCATGGTTATTAATTTATTTTTAATTTCTTGCAAACTTTAAACAATTATTAATTAATATTAGATTTTTAACTATGTTTATCAAAACATTATATAGGACCTATTTCTTTTTCTCTTTAGCTTACGTATTTATCCAACTAGAATGCCGTTCTTACTCGTTTTAATTTCTAAAAAATCTGTTTACAATTTATCTGTTAATTAGAGATTGTCCTTCAAGCACTTTATTTGTCAATAATATTATGCATTATCTCTTTGATTAATTAACTAATTAGATTTTTTTATTACTAATATTGCTTTTGTTCTTTTATCATAGAAATTCATTTAAAAATTACTATTAATTATTTTCCCTTTAATTTTTTTTTATTAAATGAAAAATAACGAATGTAATTAAATATTTATTTTTTGCATAATATTTATTTTCTGTTAATTACGAAATAGAAATTAATGATCTGAATTTGAAAATGCACCTGCACACTCTCAGTAACGTTTATTAAGACTTCGGTAACAATAAATTATTTTTTGTTCGAACTTCCTTTTGCCTTTCCTTCATGGAACTTTGCAGAAGAATGTGTTTTGCAGGTTTTTATTATTTTAGTATGAAGTGAAATCTAGCTTAGTATTATAGCTATCTATATATAGGGTAGATGTGCCAGTAATGGACACCCTTAAGGAATTTCTTTTAAAATTCTTTTTTAATTAATAGTTATAATTGTTATATTCCACATTTTTTAATATTATATTAATCTACTAACAATATTTAACCATGCTCATAGTCACACTTCCCAATGTGAATTGAAATTTAATTGTAAACAACAGATATAAATCAAAACACCCTAAATTCCAGTAATGGACACACCACAAAAAGTAATAGATAATTTATATTATGATTGTATTTAAAACTAAAATTTAAAGAAAACATATTAATGAAATTAAAAAAACTGAATTTTTATTGGTTATTTCTTTGTAAACCAAAAATGTTGAAAGTAGCTCATTACTGGCACATCTACCCTATATAATATATCAGCATTTATATTTTATTTTTAAAAAGTCTAAAAAACTGTGGAATAAACACAAATAATTTAAATCTTAAGGAGGTAATTTAGAAAAAAAAAAACATTAACAAAACGAAATGCAAAAAAAAGATTGCATTTTATGAATCATTTAGAAATGATCCTCATATCCATAGAATAAACAATAGTAATATGTACAAAAAAAAGTACTATTGTAATTTAATTACGAATTTACAACAGTGTTTGCAGATTTAAAATAATATGTGACATAACTTTGATTCTTGAAGTAGTTTTCAATTCTTTATTTGCAGAAATTGCTTGAGAGTGAATGATACACCTGTTCTCTCAAAAATTGTCATTTTTGATGATTGATATTTAGTAAAAAGTGATCTGCTGCTTTTTTTTTTTTTTTTTTAAATAATTATTTTCAAAGCTGTTACAACAGGCTGGCAATATTTTGATTTCAGCTAAATAGAATGCCTGTGTGTTCCAAAAAATTATTATTATTAAAATGCTAATGTTAGTTCTAACTACAATTTAAAGAAATCATATTAATGAAATAAAAAAAGCTGAATTTTTATTGGTTATTTTTTTTATAAACCAAAAATGTTGAAGGTGGCCCATTACTGGAAGGAGGTCCATTATTGGCACATCTACCCTATATAATAACATATGAGGGGGTTACAATGACAGTGGAGTAAGTCAATATATTTAGTAATTTGAGAATTGAAGGATTTTGTGAAACTTCTTGTATTGCCGTTGCATTAAGTGGTCCAACTTGTTTTTCCCTCTAGTGATTCCGTATGTTAACTATGACTTATTTGACTGTCACACTGAATAGAAATTAATATATACGCTCAGAGAAAATATGGTTTTCTAGATTTTTTTTTTTTTTTTTTGACTTACTCCACTGTCATTCTAACCCCCTCATATATGGCACATATATGATTGTTTGATTATATATATAAACTTTGTGATGAACTTGGCTAAATCATAACTACAATCTTGGCATAATTCATAATTGTGGGGGCCACTATAACCCTTAAGTACGAAAATCATTATTTTATATATATTGTATTTATATTTATAATATATTAATCTAAAGTGAAAAAAAAAATCTAGTTTGCATTAATTTTAAAGTTACTTTTTATTTTATTTTTTGTAAAAAAATATTAGAACAAAATTTATTATACTAAAAAGCTAAATCAATTTTTGCAGAAAAGATTCTTTTTCTTCTATCACCGTTAGATTTTTGGAAATTTTACATCTCTAGTAAAAGGACGTACATACATATTTATTTATACATATATGTGTATATACATATACTATATATAATTCACTGGTGCCCGGCTAATTGAAAAGTACCGTAAATTGTATATATATAAAAAGCATTTATAAATATATATATATATTTATATGTATAAAATATTTAATATATATATATATGTGTGTGTGTGTACATAAACATATATAAACAAGCATAAAAATTAATCAAGTTTGTTTTTATATATGTTTATATTATTTGGCAACAAATCCCACTTTCTGTAAACCCAAATTGTGCCAAGCTTTTTAAAAAAAGAAAACAAGGTTCCTGTACTGAGAGAAATTAAATATCCGTCAAATCAAAGTATAAATCTAAGCAAATTGAAAATGCTGTTCTCAGTCTTGTTATTTTATATTTAATAATTTTAATATTTGTGCATTATGTAAAGCCTTTTATTATTTATTTATCTGTCAGATCACTTTGAAAAAGTTATGAGCTAGTTTCAAAAGGACTGATGGAAGCAATTAAAACAGACAGGTATGCCACATTTGTTTAATTTTCCAAGCCCCTGGAGAATGCAAAGTCTGAAGAGTATGACATTTGGCATAAAGGCATTGGCTGATCTGAGCTAACATCTTTCATCTAAATACTGTCCACTCGGTAATTGTTTTTCATATCATTAAATAACATATACTTATGTGTACTATTTTATACATTTTTATTATTTTATACATGTATTCCTTCGATATGTCATGAATGTTAGAATATTATTTATGGAGGAGCGAACAATTAAACATATATGCGTGAGAGCTTCTTCAAAAGGTTGAAATTTATCTTTTTAAAACCATTTTGTGTATTTTCTTAATTAATGCAAAATTATAAAAATATCTGTTATAATATGATTAAATTATAAGAATATTTTATTAATGTATTACTTGAAATAATTTCTACTGTTTTTTCATTCCTGACGTACCTTATTAATGCAGATCTTGTTTGTTACTTGTATTATTGGTGGTACCTACATATTATCCGGGCCAGGTCAGTTACAATTGCTATTATAAATAATATTTTTTTGTTATTTATTATTGCTCATTTATTATTTGTTTATTTATTTTATATTTATCATTTTTAGCAATGTTATGTACCTAATAATAAATTACTGTTTTGTACATGATTGGTAACAATAAATAAGATTGGCAACCATTTTTGGCAATCTATCTCTCCTGGCTAGGATAATACGCAAGTACTCTATTATTTCTTGGTAACAATATTAAATTTAAAAATGATTAAGGATGTTTGAGTTATTGTTTTGAATTGAATTTTGGATATGACAATATAGGAGAGGAAAAACATTTGTCAAGAAACAACAATCGTTTAGAACTTGAGTTGTAATTTAATGAAATATATTTTTAAAAAAATAAACTATTCAATTACAAATTATTTCAATAATGCTTGCAAGCCTCATGCTTTTTCGTTTAAAAACTTGTCAACTAGTGTGATATTATTCAACGTAAAAATATATATTTTTTCTTTGGTCGCAACAACTTGGTCTGTTTGCAGCCTAAGTATTAAACCTCGGAATAGTGCATATCACATTGTTCACTATTCAGAGTTAAAGTCATACGAATGGAATGTTGTCATATAAATTTTCATTCCTAGTAAATGTTGTGAAATGAAAATGTGTTTGCAGAGACATCTGCTTTTCAAGAGTGTTCATTACAGAGATTTTACTATATATTAATCAAGCATCTCCAAAAAGTAAAATTCTACTTTTTTAAAAAGCAATTTTGATTATTTTTTAAATTAATGCAAAAATACGAGGAAAGCATTGTAAGTGTATAAGAGGGTGTGTGTGGAGAAAGGGATTTGATCCTTAGACAGCTGTCAAATTGAAGGCTTATATTATGAGCACCTGAAAATGATGTTAAGAAAGTTGTTGTCTCTTCTTTCCAAAGGGATATTTTCTTTGGAATTTAAAAGGGAAAGGAAGTTTGCTTAAAGTTCTTTTTGGAAAATAATATATTTTGTCCCTTTTATACAGCACTTTTAGATAATTTCATTTATGTATTTCTGGAGCAAAGATCACTTTGACATGCCAGGGGTCGATCCAGGAAAAATTTGGGGCCTGTTTAGAGCCCCTTCACAAAAATCTATTTAATAAAATGGGCCCCTTCACAAAAATCTATTTAATAAAATGGGCCCCTTCACAAAAATCTACTTCATAAAATGGGCCCCTTCACAAAAATCAATTTGATAAAATGGGCCCTTCACAAAATTCTATTCCATAAAAACATACTATTTAGTATTTATTTATTTTTTGTGATGTTTTAAAATGTGTAATTTGTAAACAAACAAGTTCACCAGAGAGGAAAACTTCAGCAAAAGGATTTTAAAAAGTTTTTGTTTATAAATTCTTGGTTCGAATTTGATTAACTGGATTTCAACTTTCGTTACAAAATGTTATTTTTCACAAAAATATAATAAATTTCACAAAAATAACCTTTATTTTTCACAAAATGGGCCCCAAGAAAAAAAACCTGCATCAACCCCTGCATGCATATATTTAACTGAGAATTTTATTTTTTCCAAAAAAAAAAAAGGGTGCGGAATCTTACCACTCAAGCTATCCAGTATATTTGTTTTTAAAAATTAATCACTGTTTCAGTCAACTGGCTTTTTCGGATGAGGGGGACTGGCCAAATTCTGGTAACCCTGTATTTATGTGACCTCTTTTTTTCAGCTAAGTGTATTTTGTAAAGTAAATTTCTAAGAAATGTCTGTCACATATTATAAATGTTTTATGTCTGGTGACTGATGTGTAGGACTTAACCAGTTTATTATAAAAATGCCAAATGTATTGTATGATCATGTAGCAATAATGGCTTGGTAGTAATCAAATCTGTAATGAACATTAGGTACTTCTTTGTTATAGGTGTCTTGGTATAACTCAGTGGTAAGAAAGTGCAATTTTGCACCAAATATAAACAATCATGAAAATGAAACAGCGACCAATGAAACAAATTTTCTAATCTGCACTTAGCTTGCTTTTCTCCAGCACACAATTTGTCTCTGATAAATTAAAAAATTGACATTTCTAAAATGTTTACTATTTTTAATTTACCAATGAACCCCCCCCCCCCCCCCCCAAAAAAAAAAAAAAAAAAAAAAAAAATCATTTTACTATTTGAAAGAATCTCTGTGAAACTCATCATAATACAGGGATCATTCTAGAACATAAAAAAGGGCAGGGCGCACATCACATAATAAGGGCACATCATTTCATAAAAAGGGCATTTTTGTAATAAGTGCACATACCAATATACCGGTGGGAAGGGAAGTCTGGCAACAGCTTAAAGTACTCCTTAATTTAAAAAATCCAATAACATTTCTAATTTCCATAACTTCACCGTTCGAAAAGTATTAAAAATAGCAGCAAAATGAAACTTATGTTCTCGATTTTTATTGTAAAATTGTTTACTATATGCACGGTCATTTTCCCCTTTTCCTACGATATTCAAGAACCTCTCTCTCTAAAATTTTTATTCACCATATAACTTTTTCCCGGTTTTAGCAAAAGTGGTTTTGTAAAAGCTACAAAATAAAAGTTCTAAAGCTACTTCTCAAATTTTTTATAGAACATATGTAAGTTATTATGTGGTCAAAGGCCAGAATGCCTGATCTAATACTATATTTTACTAGGTGAAATTAATCAATGATGCTTAGTTACCCTTTGTCTTGTTCAATGGAAAAAATGATAAATGGAAAGATGAATCAATCAAAGTCAAAGATTAGACATACCAGGGCACTTCACACAGAAATAAAGAGGTAACGATGAATACTCCCTGATGTACCATACTAACTTTCTAAAAATAAAAGATAGGTAAATAATTTTTTAAAGTACAAAGCAGGATTCTACCCAGGAATAAAAGGAGTAGAAATCTACCTGAAAAAAGGGCAAGGAGGGTAAAATTATACCTGGAAAAAGGGCAAGGAGGGTGGGATTTTATCTAAAAAGGGCATGAGGGCGAGCCGCCCCTCTGAAACTCTCTAGAGTGATCCCTGCATAATATGCAACTTATATATTAGAGAAAAAATATCTGGAAATACAGTAGACTCTTCTTAAATCCACATAGCTTAAAAACAAGAGATTGGGCAGATTTTAGAATTTTGCAGATTTCTGGTCAGTTTTGTTTATATTTTTAAACAGTAATTTGAATTTAATAATGCACTCAAAAGTATAATAAATGCTTACAATAAAGTAAAATAATAAAAATTAACAAAATTATTATTTTTTAAATATTAAAAGTAAAGGTCAAGTAAATAATTCATAATACATAACTAAATATGCATAGTGATGAGAGATTTTTTCCTTGAATCATTCAGTGAAATTCTCCTTATAAATATACACTAATAATTCCCATCAAAATCTTAAAATAACAAAGTTTTCTTTCATGTTTAGCCATACTTAATAACCAAAAAGTTTGATTAATACATAAATGTATTTGTTAAAAAGATAAAGCCACTGATATCAGGACTATCTTGAAATTCTTCAGAAATAAATTTATGCTTCCTTCATGAGAAAACATGAGAGTTCAATCATATTAACTAGAATTCCATATTAAAATGTGTACAGAATGTTATAAATTTTTTTAAAAAAACTTCATTTTTTACATCTTAAGTCTCATTGTTTAAGTCTGATTGTTTGAGTCTAAATGATGTGCGGATTTGAGGGAGTCTACTGTACTATGTTGCAAAAAGAAGAAATGTGTGCACAAGGCAAACTAGTTCAATGGCTCTTAAATACCTTTTTCTTTCGGAATTGTGATTTATGTAAGGAACTAGAGTTAGGAACTGACTTTAGTCTGATTGTGGAAAAAAACTCTTAAATCTACTTATAAAGATTTAACAATATGATGAGATTTAAAAATGTAAATAAAGATTGTCAGAAAGTGACTTTGAAAATTTTGCTTTTCCTGCCAAATTTAACCTTTATTTCTAACACACCCACGGCATTTAAAAAATTTTCAAAAGTAAAAGAATATTCTCAATTTTAACTCCCCCCACCCCAAAAAAAAAAAAAAAAAAAACCCTCTAATTTTAGTTGTCATGAGGTCTGTACCTAAATCCAATCTTGTTTATATGAAATAGAGTTAAGTGGCAGTACATTGCATATGTTTTTGACTGTATGATAATTGTAGACACCCCCCCTCCTTTCCTTTAATGATGTCGCTATCAATATCTACAAATTCTTTTTTATTTTACAATTTTTTTTTTTTTAGTTTTTTTTTTTTTTTTAATGCCAGATGTTGGGGGTATTCCCTATTTTGTAATGAAATTAAAATCATTTAATGGCTTTAATAATAACTTTGTATTTTAATAAAAATACATAAAACTCTTTTGATGTAAAAAAAAAAAAAGATTTTGGTTAGATAAAAAATAATAAAGATATCAAAGAGAATTGTTTCACTTCTTCTTGGAGATAGCTTTATAACATTATATATGCACAGCCCCTAATACATAAAAGTATCTAAAATTAAAAAACTGGCAATCTTGTATCATAATTTGCACATTGAATGTATAAGGAAAGATATTAAGTATACAATTTAATAACTAAAAAATTAAATGTAGTAGTTTTTGTTTAATTGATGTTTAAAAAAATACCCTTTTTTTACGATGTAAAGTATTTGCATGTTTTTTATCATGTAGAGAGTTTTCAATTTAATTGATTACTTATGGTTTTAATTTCAGATAGCAATGACTATTTGCAGAATATAATGAAGTATCCTACAAATTGGCCTTTGAAGCACCTTAGGTTTTGTTTGTATCACTATTATTTTAAATATTTTGTTATATAATTCATTCTTATTGTAGAACTTTGGATTTAATAAAATGTTTCGTTTCAGTAATCTATGAAATTTATCTGATTTATTGAATTAAAAAAAGTCTGTTTTTGCATTCATTAATTGAATTTACATTCATTATTTTATATAATGCAGGGTTCGCGCAGTTAAACCACAATTTTTTAACTGTAGAAAAATATTGTAAATTCTGTGAATAAACAAGGCCGTTACGATTTGATGTATTTAAAACTTGTATTTGGATTTTTTTTTTTTATGGAGTATGCGAATCTTGATATTGTATATGTATATATTGCATTTAAGCTTTGTATACATATCTATTATTTTAAGTGATTAGCATTTTATTGTGTAATGCATATCTTTTTTTTTTTTTTTTTTTTTTTTTTTGAAAAAATTAAGAACTGTTCTTGCACTCAAATCATGTTTTGATAATTTGTGAGTAATAGTAATAACCATTCTTAGAGACTTTTTTTGTACTATTGAAGGATACAAATAAACAAACAAAAAAATAAATATTGAAATGGCCAATATCTTGAATAAGTTTCCTAATAAACTACAGGTTTTTATTTTTCTCTTTTCTAGAAAACTAATATTATCATAAAATGTTACAATATTTTTTTTGTCATTAATTTGTGCTTAAGCAATGTATGTTTATTCTTTATAACCAGGGACCGATTTACAAATTTGGAGGCCCTGGGCACAGATGCGTATGGGGGCCTCCTTGCACCGATGCTTACAGCAGCCTTGAGTAATATATATATATAATATTGAAAACAGTACTTATTAAGATAACCGCTATTAACTTTAATAATTTCTTTAAAATATCAGTTTAAAAAAATTAATTTGATAATCATTAATTTACTTTTAAATAGTTATTTCATAATTATGAAATTTCAATTGAATTTTATTATGAATTGTGTGGTGCTGATTACCTTTCTCTATGCAAGTCCACATATCTGGAATGATAAAGTATGCAGCAACTAATAATAAATTTACTGCAGTACCAAGCTATAATTATTGAAAATATTAGCATATCCTATTAATCAAATAAATTTTTCTTTCAAATACAAGATTTCACTGAAAAAAATTTTTTTTTTAAAGTAACTAGCAGAACCACATGCCTTTGTCCATGTTAACCATAAGGCATAACAGGTAAAAGAAATAAAAATGAAATAATATGGCGATTCCACAAACAGAGTTCTGTACATTCTTGCACATAAATTGTTAAAAAATCAGGAAAAAATAAAGTTACTTTGACAAATCGTAGATAATCTTTGACAAACACATTTTTCCATATTTTGTTTTTTAACCATTAAAACTGTTATGGCCAATAATTGAAAAATCTTCAGTAGCATTTGGGGGCCCGTGTCCCGAATGCCTTGCCGTAAATCAGATACTGTTTATAACTATATTTGAAACTTATATTTGGATATATATTTTTTTTCTTTTCTTTTGTGAGTGTAAACAGTAAAACATAAATATTGGAAATTATTTAATTTATTCTCCATTTTCACTCTAAAACAGTGGTTCCTAATGTGAAGCATCCCCCCAATTTGAATTTTTAGGGTGGCAATTCCATATTTGCTATACTCCCATTCCCTTATTAGTTATTTTGTAAAAGTAATGTTGTAGACTAAAAATAAATGTTACACATTCAAATTTCAAAAATAAAATGAAAAAAAAAAGTTTTTTTATCCAATTTTTGGAAAGTATACCTTCAAAAGTTCAAAATACAATCACTACCAGAATAATTATATGAAAACATTTAGACACTTGTATATTTAAAATTACTTTATAATTTTAATGATCTTAGACAACTTTTTTGACTTTGCATTTAATGAGTCTTGTATGTCTTTTCATTCTGCAATATATTAGATAAAGAAACTTTTACAAATGAAACTATTCAAGTGTATATTTAACATGTTTGCGACAAGTGTCCTTTACAGAATTTTGAATTTTTTATTACCAGTAATTTTGGTAAGAAAATTTTGCCTAACGTAATTACAAATATAATCACTAAGTCTAATTTATTCACTATTCTGTGATTAAATAAGAAAAGTTTTCAGGATTCTGAGTGCTGTGTGTGTCACATATATGCAGGTGGTTAAAACTGACTGTTTTAATCCTTTATGCTCAGAGTCCTTTTAAATTGAATCATAATGTTATAAAAACTATTTGATTCATCCATTACCTACAGTATGTTTCAGAATCAGTTTTAAATACTTTACTCTATTATAGATAACAAAAATAGTCCTGTGAATCAAAAAATGAGATTTTCTCGCCTATGTCTCATTCTAGTTTCCATTTTCCTGCGTGATATGCAATGCTAAGTTTCTGCTGTGAAACATCTCAACAATTTGTAATTTTTTTACTTACATTTCAAGGTCTGGGAAATAATATTATTTCTCTAAGTATGTTTTTTTTTTTTTACTTTATTTTTAAAATGTTTTATAAAGTGGTATTTATAAGTACCAGTATTAAGAAGAAAGAAGCAATTGTTAATATGTATACTTGTAGCTCAGGTATATCAGAATTTAACATAGCCTAAGATGATTTGTATTTCTTTCAAATGAAGTTTTTCGTACAGATTTTTTATGATAATGTTTGGCAAAATACTCAAAAAATTCTATTAAATGCAGTTTCGACACAGATCATGGATTTCTGTTTGATTCCTCAATTACAAATTTAGTGCTAAGAACATTAGGATTTTCGAATGAAAAGTTATAAATTTAGTGTACGGCAGACACTAATATACATTATAGCAGACACGACCTTTTGCTGCATAGGAAACAATTGCAAACAGTGCATAAGGTGGAGGTAGACAATAGACATATTTCTTCGAAATGAAGAAAATGCATTATAATAATATTTAAAATACTGCTTAAAATTAATAAAGTTATACAGAAATGATTCTTGTTTAGTGCTTAGCTGCCAACTGCTCTGATTCTTTGGCACTAATAATTAAGGACAGAAATTTCTCCCTTTTCATATCGTAGAATTCTGTGATACAATAAGATGAAGAATATTTTAAATAAAAAAGTGATGCTAAAATAATCTTAGCAGTTGGCAGCTATGATTGTATTATGTAAATAGAGATATTAGCACCCAAAAACTTTTCACATGTATAAACGAGGTGCTAAAATTAATCACAAAATATATCATTGCTATCACATTTAATTCCAAATGCGAGAGTCTCTTCAAGAAATTTTGTCAAGATAAAAGTACAGACCATGAAATACTACTTTGGTTTCACACTAAGGTAAATATAAGAAAAAAAAAGACTCTTTTAGATAAGAATGCGAAAATAAAGTTAATTTCATTTATAAGGTTATATTAAAAATATATTACTGATAACATTATTACTTGTTTTATAAGCTTAACACTATGTGACATTACTTGTCATTTGTATTACTTTTTAGGCTTCCACCATGTGAATTTACCATGATGAAAGATCTTTTTGATAAAAATTATATGTTACAGCGGGTAAAAATTATTTTTATCAAAATATAGCGAAAATACATATTTACTAATAAAAGCTTTGAAAAATGCGTTTGTTGGTAGCAAATGTAAATATTTTCCAACTCTTCATTTATGCATAAAAAATTTAGAAATACACCTTCTGTGGAAAAATCAGCAAAGTTTGTGAAGTTAAATACAACGATGTCTATCTGAAGTAAATTTTTATTTAAAACTTCTATGCTTTTACAATCTGGTTTTACATTTTGTACACCAAAAATTTACCATACAAACACACCAATTTGTATTGGTGTTCAATGTTTTTGTACTTTCAGTAAAATTTTATGTAATCAAGTTGAATTGAAAGAATACTAGTTATTTTGATTTGTGTTTTTTAAGACAAAAAGGCTTTAGAAACATTGTTTAGTGCAAGGTTTTTTTTTTTTTTTTTTTTTTTTTTTTTTTAATCAGCTTGATCTTAATCATGATTTAAATCAACCACATATTTAAAAAAAAAAAGAAAAAGAATAAAACATTGCTTTCACTTAACTTTTAAAAATTATCAAGGTATTTTGTAATAAATGTTATGTTTTGCCTAAAATGCATTGGAAAATTTAGGAATGTGAGAGACCAAAAACCCAAAGTCGATGCTTTTGTAATTTAATTTAAATTAAAATCTTAACAGATTACCATAAGTATTTACCTATTAGAAAATATTTAAGTCTTTTGGGAATTTTAGAATTAATACAAAAACATGGAGATTTTTTGCAAAGATATAGAAAACTTCAGAAAAAGTATAGACCTTTCCAAAGATTTTTTTATTTATTTTTATCTAAAATTTTCATTACAATTTATTTAGTTATTATTAACATGTAAATAACAAATTGTTCGATTTCCAATGCAGTTTATTTATAGAAAGATTTGGAAAATAAACTATTGATAACAAACTTTAAACGTGTGCTATTTAAAAAATTTTAATGAATGAATTGTTTTAATGAACAGTAACAATTAATTGTTTGATCCCTGACCTTTTTTCACTAAATTTTGCATATCTATTGGTTTCACACTATGCATGAAAATATTCAAATTCTTCAGTATTACTGTTTATAAAAGAGAAATGTTCCTCTGTAGTATAATACATTAAAGAGTAGGTTATTAGAATGCACAATAGGTCTGAAAGGATTAATTGTAAAAACTATTGTGAATGGAGAAATTTCCAATCAAAGTTGTTTCTTAAAAAATAAAAAATGAGCGATATATATTGGATTAAATTAAATCGAATAAAAGTTAAATTTCTGAGTGTTTGTCATTTTTATTTTGAGAATATATGTAACAGAAGTTAAAATTTGTGGCTTAGCAAAAATTTCCAATAATATTCCTAGGTTCTATATAAAAGTATACATGGAAAATTAAATAAGGTATATTTTTAAAATCTTGATAAGACAAGCACATTTTTGAAAATTTAATGGGATTTTATATATTAAGTGTTAGTAGTAATAATTGAGCTTTATTAATAAAATATATTTTTAATCAAAATTTTGAAAACATACATAATAAAATCTTTGAAAAAATTCCTCTGTTGGCAGTAAGTGTGAATATTTTCAAACATTTCATATATTTATAATTAATTTAGTAGCACACGTAAATATTTTAAATACCAAATTCAGCATTTTATTTAGTTTCTATAAAATATTACTGATTTTTGCCATTTTGAGGATTTATTTTTAAAAGCTAGAATTATTTTCTTTAAAGCTAAAATGCTGAAAGTTTATAAGGTAAGTACTAAAAGGATACGCGAAAGCATAGATAATTGATGACATTGTACAGGCTATTTTAAAAATTTGTCTGCAACACAGATGATGCACTTTAGTGTTGGGCGATGACAAGAATGCTTTTCAAGAAGCATCATTTCTCTCAATTGTATGGACATCTCGAGTGTGTTACTTGTTTCTCAATGATACCAGTCTATAAATTGTTATTTCTATCTGATTCTCTCTCTAATTTTAAGTCATAATTTCTCATTGAAATGGCTTTTCCCATCTTTTTTGTTATCAACTGAAATATGAGGAAGCAGAGTGTTTATTATTCAGGATAAAGGGGATTTCGAGATACCGTTCTAGCTTTGGAGGGTTTTTCCCTTTAATCTCTAACTTTCTCTGGTTTTATCACCCTGGATTGGCTGCCCACAATGAATTTATCCTATAGTTGTAGGCATATGCATTTTCTATAGATACCTTTCTTATCAGCATTTGCACAGTTTCTTCCAGCAGTTTTCCAGTTTATCCTCCTTCTCCTGTTTATATACACTTTAACACATAATGTTATACATTTTGGATTGCATTTAGAGCAGATAATCTGATGCATATGCACCGGGAGGCATAGTCTCTGAATACAGTTATAGCTTTATGGGTTTTATTTTCTTTCTTTTATCTAATTTCTTCTGGTTTTATGACCTTGGGTCGCTACCCACAGTGAATTTATCGTACAATTGACAATATTGTAGGCTTATGCATTTTCTATAGGTACCCCCTTTTTTCATAATTTGCTTCGTTTCTTCCAGCAGCCCCCTCCTTACTTCTATAGAATTTATTTTTCATCTCACTCCTCTTTCCTTTTCTCCGTTATCAAGACGCTGACAGCTTAGCTCCTCCTTACCCTTATATACACATTATCTTTACTCTTCACTCCACTCTGTTTCTGGGGTATTCGGAACGAGTACCATTAGGTTGTCCTCCTTAAATGTACCTTTACTTTTTCGATAGGGGGCCTTAGTTTCTGAAATATGAAGGGCTTTTGTTCCTTATTTTCAAATTTACTCCTTTCCCTCCTTTATATTTTTTTCTATGCTGGGTTTTTACCTTTTTAGGTTCATGGTCCTATGCCCTATCTTTCCCTAATTTTCTGTTTTATTTGGACAACATTTGTAAGCTTTAGCAGATTTTTGCCCCCACCACCATGTGGCGGTTTTGTTATTTGTATGTTGTTTGTACACATATTTCTTGTCTTCTAATTATCCAATTTTTATGCAACTTTCGTCATTGTATCTGTAGTCATTTCGTCCTCCACATTACTTCCCATCTTCTGCAGTAGAAGGCGCTCAGTATTCCCTTTTTATTATCTTACCAGTATCTGTCCGGCTAGTTCTACTTGCATCTGGCATTATTGACTTTGCATATTTCCCCCCTCCCCTCCCCTCCCCATCTTTATTTTAGTTATCATTCTGCCCCCTAGAGGGCGCCCTCTGCCGGGGAATATGCAAGATGCTAATAGAACTAGCAAAAAAAGGCGAGATACTGGTAAGATAATAAAAAGGAAAGAATGAGTTTCCGCTACTGCAAAAGATGTAAAGTGACGTGAAGGAGGAAAAGATTACAGGTACAAAGATGAAAGTTGCATAAATAGAAAACAAGAATTACTATGGGTACAAACATACAAATAACAAAAGTGCCACATGGTGGTGGGGGCAAAAATCTGCTAAAGCTTACAAACGATGTCCAAATGAAACTGAAATTTAGGGAAAGAGAGGGCATAGGCCCATGAGACTAAAAAGGTAAAAACACAGCATAGAAAAAATATAAAGGAGTCAAGGGGTAAATTTGAAAATAAGGGGCAAAAGCCCTTACTATCTCAGAAACTAAGACTCCTATTGAAAAAATAAAGGCATATTTAAGGAGAACTACCAAACGGTACTTGTTTGGGATATCCCAGAAACACAATGGAATGAAGGGTAAAGATAATGTTAAAAATATATATAAGGGAAGGGTAAGGAGGGTCTAAGCTCTCAAGGTTATGACAACGGAAAAAAAAAGGAAACGGAAGAAAAGTGGAGTGAGATGAAAAGAATATCTATAGAAGGAGAGGGGGGGGGGGGGAGCTGCTGGAAGAAACGGAGCAAACGCAGAAAAAAGGGCGTACCTAGAGACTGCATATGTCTACAATTGTCAATTGTAAGGATAAATTTACTGTGGGCAGCGACCCAAGGTAATAAAACCAGAAGAAATTAGGGAGAAAATAAATAAAATATGCCTCCCGATGCATACGCATCACGCTATCTGCTTCAAATGCATTCCAAAATGCATAACATTGTGTTTTAAAGTGTTTAAAAACATGTGTTGTGAATGCGTTTAAAAAAGCGATGCGTGTAAAAAGTGTTTAAAACTACACCTCACGAACACATTATTTAGCACCAGGAGTAAAACATATTTCACCACACGAGAACACTTGGAAACACATTATGAACGCATTTTATGCGTGCAAAAGTCGGCCCGTTTTTGTGTTAGTTTTGCGTTCTGTATTGTGTTGCCGGGATTTGCAGTGTAGTCCTTGGAACCAGTGACTTTTTTTTTTTATCAATTCTACCGCTGCTGTACTTTTAGTATGCTGCCCACCACAGATATGACTACGTGATATCGGTCACGTTATGAGAGGTATATTGAGAAAAAGTCGAACTCTTTCAATTAAACTTAAACGAACAATTTATTTACACAATCTTTACAAATAACAAGACAATATTTACACTTAAAAACTCGGATATAGCTGATCCGGTTCAACATTAAATAAAATACAGAAAATACGTTCTGTGTACTGTTAGGCTACTCTATACCTCTCTCATGCTACGTTAATTAACTCAGAGTTAAAGTTCGTCGTTCAGGAGATGGCGCCTGTCAATCATTCATGATGTAGAAGCGGACGAGTCCAATAGCTCCGGAACGGTCAAACTGTTAACGCGGGAAAGTGTAGTTTGCCATATTTAAAGCTTTGTCGCCGTTTTCTCCCTTTTGCTAGTGGGGCTGTTTTTAAGTAGATTTCGTAAGAAATACTACCTATTACATTCTCCCCTAAGTTGGAATTTTTGAAAAATTTTTGCACATCTACGCCGATCATGACTCCCAGAACCCAAAACCGCACCCCCATTTCAAAACTTTATCTATCTATTTATGTCACTTTTTTATGGACACGATAACGTCAATAATTCTGCACAAATTTCTTCCAAACGGATACATAAAATCAAGGGGCATAAAATCTCGGTCAAGTTCGTTAATGGGCAAAATCGAACCAAGGGGTGGAGGGGTGCTTTTTGTGAAAACAGAAAAAAACCCATAATTTCTTAATTAGGATACGTATCGAATCCGTTTAAAGTTATTATTACTTCTAGGAAAAGGGCCGAAAATTTATGTAGAACAGATTTTTGATATCATTAAAAATGGCCCGAAGGGGGAGGGGGTGTTAGAGGTGGAAAAATCTTAACTTCGTCAATTTACAAGATATCAAATCCGCTTAAATTTATTATAAATCCTCTCAATATTATCTAAAACTTTCATACTGACAAGTTTTTTATAGGACCAACCCTTATTAAAAAGGAAAAAAAAAGAAAAGAAAAAAATCCCTGCCGGTTTCGCCTGCAAGCAAGTTAGGTTTCGAAGTGGGCGGTTCCAACTGCCGTATCATGGCCAAAAGTCATTTCTTCCGCAATTCCCAACAAACAGGAGCCCCAAAGTCTGCTTCTTCAAAATCTACCTGTGCCTGTAGGCCGAGCCGTCAGGGATTTTTTTCTAATTATGTAGCTGTAACTTTTATGAATTCTTTTAGTTTGTAAGATTTTATTTCAGTTTTGTTGTAATAGCATTTTTTTTTTGTAAATTAACTTTATAGTTAAAAAATAAATACTAAAAGATTCCGAATATTAATGAAAAAAATATACACGTTCATTGCCTAACAAATCTCGTAGTATAATAAATTTTTACATCCCGATTTTCAACGGAAGAGTGGGGAAAATATATAAAGAGATTTGAGATATCAAGATTTAATCTTTTTTTCTTCGTTCTTCCTTTTTTTCTTTTTCTTTAAAAAAAAAAAAAATTCCTACTATTAGCTCACACTCTCTCTATATATATCTTGTTGGAATTTTCAATCGTTAATAAAATATTTTCTATTTATCCATTCAAGTTCAAATAAATTTTTTAAAACTTGTACTGGATGACAATTGATGTTAATACAGTTTTTTTCAAATATTAATTCATTCAGTAAATTTAATTAATTACTTTTAATTTTTACATGGGAGAAAAAAACTTCTCCCATTGTTTCATAAATGAAATGAAAGATTTATCTCAAATTTGTGATGACAACAAAAAATAAAATACCGCAACGATGATTATAAAATAATGTTCAATAAAGATAACGTGGGACATGAATGCTGCACGGGTTTATTTTATATATTTATGATTAAAAAGTAGGAATTGACTTAAAAAATTGTTTTTATATTACTTGTTTTTTTGTAGAATAACAATATATGCAAAATATGACATACATTGTAAGATAAATTAGAAGTATTATCTAGATTTATGGTTTCAAATTATGAGCTTCATTAAGTTTCTATGGTTCGGGACTAATTTATTTTTCGTTGTGGGTCTGGTTAAATATAATTGTTTCGGGTTCGGGTACACGACTTTACAAAAGGCAATTCAGAATATTTTTTTCAAATTCAAACCTGTATAGCATTTGAATATGAATGAGTATTTATTTATTTATTTATTTATTTATTTTTAATAAATGATAAAACTGATTTTAGACATATAATTGCTGACTATTATTCCATAGTTACGTTAAAAAAAAAGGGGGGGGGATAATTTTCTTTTAATTAAGATTTCGGGTTGGGTCAAGAAAATTTTTTTGTGGGCTTCGACTTCAAATAGAATTTTTGGATTATCCAACCTTTTTTTTGTGCTTGCGATAGAGGAAATAAAAGTTTCTGGGCGTTTGCTTCTTTTTCAAAAAAATTTGTGACTTTATTCACAATCATCCTTTCTTTCGAAGGAATTGTTTTTGCTTTCGGAGCCATTGCAGATTGTAACGTAAATAACAATTAGTTTGTTATATAAAAATAACAGTTTGTTGTGAAAACAAGTTTAATAATAATAATAATAATTAAGAGAGAAACGCAATACGCTGCTTATTGATCAAAGAAAAAACAGGTCTGGCGAAACGAGCGCATGGGAATATCGGGAGAGGTATTACTTGGCGATTTTTTTGTCCTAAAGCAACCCTTCCCCCCAACCCCATCCTGCCTTCCTCGAAATGGACTCGGTTCTGGAGAGGGAGGTCCAACCGCCATTTCCTGATCTACGGACTATACCAGAGATTACTATTAATCTCACAAACACATTATCTCTCCACACCAAGAGACCTACCTCAATGCACGTGTACCAGAGCTCCCTCTGGAAAACATACACGTCCCACTCACAGCGTTAAAACTAAAAACTCCCTCTGCTGTTCCCACGAGACCACCATCTGTAAACGGGGTTGGTTCCTCTGACCGCACGGGCTAGTCCCCTTAAAAGCACGTCATCCTCTTATGATACATCTTTCTTCTTAGATCATGGGTGAAGCTCTTTGTCTGTCTTATCTATGAACTTTGAATGACAATAGAAAAAACCCTTCCACTTTTTTAAACATTCTTTCAACTCATATCATGTTACTCACCTACTCGGATTAAGATTCCAGATAAGAAAGGAATGTTAGTTTTAGTCCCCTTACCCCCCCCCCCCCCCCCTACGGGTTAGTTCCTTTAAAAGCATGTCATCCCCTTATGATGTATCTTTCTTCTTAGATCATGGGTGAAGAAGCTCTTTGTCTGTCTTATCTATGAACTTTGAATGACAATAGAAAAAACCCTTCCACTTTCCTAAACATTCTTTCAACAAATATCATGTTACTCACCTACTCGGATTAAGATTCCAGATAAGAAAGGAATGTTAGTTTAAAGCTTACAGTACACAGAATACCTAAGCATACAAAAAGATGGTATCACATAACAATAGTTCTAAACAGCAGCTGCCAATGAAGCCTGACAACAATATTGTTACATTTCGTGTAATGATTTTGTCAAATTGAAGCTTTCCAAACAGAAATCTTGAAATATTTTGGGTTATCTTACTTAAAATCTTGTATCACTAATTAAAAAAATACATATATTTTTTAAGTAACGTTTATTAGAAGGGATGTGTGCAATCCGTGCTCCCAAGCTATTTTATAATATTTAAATTAAATACAGCAGCAAAAAAAGAAAAAAATCCAGAAGATTAATCAATCTTTTTTTCGTCGGGAAGGGGGGGGGGGGATACAAAATAAAACTGAGCGTAAAAAAGTTTCTTTTACCAAGGCCCTATTTAAAGAAAACAAATTGGTCTTGCTCATTATAGGAATAGCATTTGAAATTACAAGTCATGAAATCAAATCAAATAATATTTTATTATATGCAAATTTAATATAAATTAATTTTTTATAACAGTTGAATTTGTTACTGCAATTATATATTTCGATCTTGTGTAGATTTTACACATATAAAATCCACAGTCATCTCATTTCTATCCTAGTTCTGACATAAAATCCTAGAATATGATAACAACATGAGCGAGACTTTTGTTTCAGTTTCGTTTGTTTAGTTTGATGGAGCCCCTGCCCATTATAGCGGAGCTGTTCGTAACTACCTGGATGTCACATTTGGTCAACAGTGGATCGGACGTGGTGGTCCCGTGCATTGGCCTGCTCGGTCACCCGACCTATCATGTCTTGATTTTTATTTCAGGGGTCATATGAAATTGCTAGTTTATGACACCCCTGTTGACAATGCTGAGGAGCTGGTTGCAAGAATCGCAGTAGCTGCCGGAGAAATTCGAAATTCACCTGGAGTATTCCAGAATATTCGGATGTCCATGCGTCGGAGATGTGACGCGTGCATTGTAGCCCGTGGAAGCAACTTCGAACACTTACTTTAATCCATGTACCTTTTGCTTCTTTTCATGTATTATTAAAACGATTTTTCACTTACGGTCTCTTTTCTTTATGGTGCTTCTGTGTACAACACCGCTTCAGGAAAGCATTTCCGACACCACATTGCAATATGATTTCGAGTTATCAGGATGTACACTACCCCTCTTAGAAGTTCTGAAACGTTTAACTGAAACACCCAGTATATATGTACGTATATTTCATTAATGAAATTTATAAAACAAGTCGATTTTTTAATACTTCGAAATATTTAGTTAAAAACAATTTTACCAGAAAATTTACATTTTTTTTGGAAAGTTTATTTATATGTATTAAAGTATATTAAAAAAAGTAGTTAGACAAGTCTTAAAAATTTATATTTAAGGAAGAGAAGAGAAAAAAAGCTTGAAAAGACGAACTAATTTCAATTGCATGTTATTAAAAAATAACTTGTTTCTAAGAGTAGTTAAATATTTCTAGCAATTATTATCTGATTACATGAAAAATCGCAGCTATGCCAATAAAAATAAATGAATTTCAAATTTTATATTAAATTTCGGCGTATTATTGAAATAATTTTGCACATGAATTTTCATTTTTAACAAGAGAAGTTGCATGGCTTACATTTTTTTCACGCGATCCTGTTTTTGTGAACATTTTGTACAAAAAATATTGCCTTATTAAAAAAATTATGAAATTGTCATAAAAATATAATCAAAATTTTGTGAATTAGAAATTATCGTTATATTTAGATATTTTTAATAAGATTCTTCATAAATACAGTAATGGCCAAAATTGTGGAAACCTTTTCTTTTGGAAAAAATGCTTTTTTGAAGTTTGATGGCTCATAAAACGCAATATTTTTTAGTAAAACCATAAAAGCAATATACCACTAGAAAGATAATTTACTCAAGAATATCATGTAATAGAATTTAATCAATTATAATTATTTTATCAAACGTTATAGCCCAATAATCAGAAAAAGGAAGTAAAACGTGGTTAGGTTGATGATAACTATTTTTCCTTTTCTTGAATGTAGCCAATGCATATGAATGTTTGGTGTGTCAAAACAGATTCCATTTTATTTGGTAATGTGTCAATCAAAGCTAGGGTAGGATTTAAAAAAAAAAAAAAAAAAGTATGCTATATTTTGGTACTTATAGGAAGACTTTTATCACTATTTTTTATGATTGCTATCAAGTTGCTAAAGTTCTTTGCCCCCTTTCAATTTTTGAGCTCAGCTGTAAAGCATAATAAAATTAACATTCATAATTCATGGGAGACATTGAACATGAAAAAACATAAAGAAAAAAATATCAGAATGCAGCCATAACATTTTGAATATATTAATTTATAAATTAAATTTCAATTTTTCCAATTCGGAAAAATTGAAAATTATCCCCTCGGAAAAACACCAGTTTTTTTCCCAAAGTTTCCGGTTTCTTTCCGAGCATTCCAATCTCTAACCAGAAGCCAGTTTAGAGAGTCGATAATAGTAAGATAATATTAAACTACTAGGGGGCTCAGCCCCCTACTTGCTAATGCTCGCCAACCCCCATGAATTACGAAGCAATTCACATTGAGACTGCTACTCGGTTCCAGTTAGCTACTTTTTATTTTTGCAGCAATTCTAGCTGAATAAGTACTACCATAAATCCACTATAAAATGACAATTTGAGAGTTGATTATAGATATATTCTAATTGATTATAGATATTTGCAAAATAAATTATTTTTTACTTCATCAAGACAGCAATAGATGGCAGCAGGTGTAATCTAGACAGTTCATATTTTCATTCTCTCCGATTTCGTGTGAGTGAAATTCATAAATAAATTCTAAATAAGAGTTGAGAATTCATTTGAAATTAACGATATTACTCATAATTAAAATGAGGAATCATCTCAAACGCTTTGGATTACACACATATTATTTTATTTTTAATAATTGCTAGTTTGAGCTTCACTGTTCTCTCGCTGGCCGCCTGGAAACTATGGTTGTTGCCAAACGATAATCTAGAAATTCAGTCCTTTTTCCGCGCTACGTCAGAGAAATATATATATATATATATATATATATATATATATATATATATATATATATATATAAGTCAGTGTAAAAAACTGTTTGACC
Organism: Maratus michaelseni; assembly: GCA_963931845.1. Classification (NCBI taxonomy): domain Eukaryota; kingdom Metazoa; phylum Arthropoda; class Arachnida; order Araneae; family Salticidae; genus Maratus; species Maratus michaelseni. Next base: position 172,109,005 of record OZ007596.1, on the reverse strand, counting down.
AGAGAGCTTATTTTTTTACTATTGAAATTAGCATTAAGCTTCTAACTATTTAAATTTTTCAAATTTCATACAGTTATTTTTTTTTTCCACCATGCATTTTATGATGGGCCGTATATAAAATGAATTTTAAACAGAGAGCGTAAAAACCAATTTCCATATTTACAACTTCAAAATACAAATACCGGTCAAATATAGAACCTTTTCCAAAAGTCGGTTGAACGAATTTGAAATAGCCAATTTCGAAGTATAACTTACGTAAAACTTATCCAATAAAAAAAAAGAATTATCAAAATCGATAGATTATATTTATCGCAAATGAAATGGCGATTCATAAGCATGAAAATATAAATGAATTACAAATTACTAAACTAAAATAATAAAGTTTTACAAACAAATAAATATGCTAAGAAATGTATTTGGATACAAACTTACCTTACAAATATGAAATAAATCGCAACACTATGATAAATGTATAAAAATATAATAACTTCTTTAAAATAAACAAAAAACAAATTTTTCACTTAGTAATGAAAAGAATCGTAGTCAAAGTTGCGCATGCGAGTCTCCGAGTTTTGTGACAGATGATTGAATGAAGTAGAAAGAATTAACGATTCGGGGATTCCCCGAGTATCGCGCGTGGAATCGCCTAACTTTCATATGGCAGACGACACTAAATAAATATTACTACACTCGTACGGAAATAAAAATATGAATAATTAAATAACTAAATTTTTAACAACTTAAAAAACTTTTTTGCGAGGCCCTTACAGGGGCGAGGCCGCCGGCGGTCGCCAACGCCGAATGCTGCCACTGCTAAAAATGATTACATTTAAATGATCCAAGCACTTTTTACACTTTTAAATACATCACAGGGGATTCCCCCTATCTGTGAAATATCCATGTAAACAATTTTAAGTTTTTGGCACAATATAAAATTATCACTTTGAGGTTGTTATGACTTCCGGAATCGCAAATAACAGTTGGCAGGGAACTAATATCAAATCTGTTGCAATTTTTGTCTAAATTTGCTAAAATGTATTTCATAAGATAAGGAGTAAGAAGTTCGTTTTCAACAAATACCATTAACCTTTATTTAATAAAAATATGTGTTTTAAAGACATAAAAGGAAAAAAAAAAAAGCAAATTTTAATAATTTTGCGAGTTTTACTAATTTAGATGTTCCATTTATTTTCACCAGTAAGACACCGGAACAAATGTGTTTGTGGTCCGCAAAATTAACTTGATTTTTTTCGAAATAGTGTCAAAATGTCATTTTTGAAAAGGATCGGCAAATTCCGAAATAAACGCAATATGGTGGTTACTTTCAAAACTAAAGTGATTTTATCGGTACTTTAAAAGAGCTAATGTTTTAAAGATTTGAAAGTGATCGTCATATTCAAAATCGTAATTCCCTCGTCGTTTTATAATTGCAATCAATTTCGATAACACATTTTTAAACATTTTAATACACGAAAACAATTAAAAATGAAATACAAAAATATTAAAAATTGCAAAAATAAGCTTCGATTTTAATAAATTTAGCTTGTAAATACAGAAAATCAGATTATAAAATTCAGTTGACAAAAAATAGTATACTTACTTACATTGTACAGTAAAGGTGCACAACCTTTTTAAGCGAAGGACCACTTACAAAAATGACTGGGTTGTCGAGGGCCACCATCAGAAATTTTTTGTTTCGAGGAGGTGTGACCGGGGTGGGCGGATCAGATAAAAAAAAACAAATTTTGGAAGGGTAGATTTAGCCCCCTAGGTAGGTTCCTTCCTTCCAGTCAACGTATTCAGTTCTGTTGGCAATGATATATCAACAGTTCACGTTTGTATTTATACAAGAGATATAGCTAAGATTTCTTCAAAGAGTGAAAATACTCCTTGACTTTATTTGAAGGAATAAATTTAGCTTTAAAGATTGCCAGTGCCGAAAAAAAATTCTGCTTTCACCAATGAAGGTGGAGATGGAGAGAAGGAGAAACATATTACCACAGATAAGGATTAAGAAGCTGGTTTTCAACACATATACCATTTATCTTCATTTAATAAAAATATGTGTTTTAATTTGTAATACATCAAAGAAAAAAAACAAAGCAAATTTTTATAGTTTGAGCGTTTGAATAATTTAGATGTTCCATATACCTTTCATCAGTAGGGCATTTTGCATGTAAAGAAAAATGAAGATAAATTGTACTTTTAAAATCGATGCTAACATAATTAAATTGAATTTTGTCATAACAATTTACAGTGAGAGCAAAGTAACACGAACAAGAAATTAATAAATAATTAAGCGCTATCGTACTGTAATACACAACTAATATGACGCAATGGCAAAGCGTAGAAAAATTAAAATGCACAAGGTTAATGATTACTTTTTACAAAAATAGAACATTATTATTAAATTCATAACACCGTGTGACACAATTACTTTACAAAAATTGTGCCGATTCATATAATACACAAGTTAAAATAACTTCAAGATCGAAAACACATCGTTAAAAAAATATATTGAAATTTAAGTAACTTTAAAAAAAATGAAAACTTACATATGCTATCAATTAAGGGTCCTCTCCTTTCGCATGAAAACATACGCTCGCTAAATGTTAATCCTATGGGGCATCATTTTTCTAATATCTCGTTTGTATTTCAATATTTTAAAACTTTTTTTTTTTTTGCATAGGATAGCTGAGATCAATCTCTATTTCCGCCGTTCATTACTTTCTCGATTTTCTTTGCGGCTTTTTTTTTTTTTTTTTTTTTAGGAAGATACTTTTACTTTCGGAACCGGTTTCGAAAGTGAAAATATCTTCGTAAAAAAAAAAAAAAAAAAAAAAAAAAAATCAGCAAAGAAAATATAAAAAGTAATCAACGGCGGAAACAGAGATTGATCTCAGCTATCCAATGCAAAAAAAAGTTTAAAAATATTGAAATGCAAACGAGATAGAAAAATAATGCTCCATAGGATTAACATTAGCGAGCGTGTGTTTTCGCGCCAGGTGAGAGGACCTTTAAACAAGAAGTTCTACTCTAAATACATTAACCAAGCTGTTAACGGTGAAAAAGTTTTTACCTTTGTTTTATTTTCCTTCTACGATTTCAATGTGCTTGACGCATGAAGCTACATAGATGTATCGAACAAAGTTAACTTATATCTCAAAAAACACCTTTCTCCACAGCAAAGTAGCGAAACAAAAGGTGAATGTTTGGAAAATCATGCTTGTTGCCAGTTTACAATGTCTAAATTTCATCACATGTCATTTGACCTGGATGAGGACTAGCAAAAACGTAACTGCGCCACCTATTACCAGAATTGTGCAACTTGGGAAGTTCGACTTCGACAAAACTTCGAAAGACGGATCTGTTCTTAGAAAGTGAAATAGCCAAAAAGCTGTGTAGTTTAGATGAAGCGAGAAAATGAAATAAATTGAATGGAGTTATGAAATTATGTAGAAAATTTAAGACAAGAAAATAAATTCTTCTTTTTTTAATAAAAGATTTTTTAATGCAATTTAGTAATTCAAGTGTGCATCCCTTATACACGTCTCTCATTTATGAGATTTTTTTTATTTATATATTTCAGTCATTTATTAAACATTTTCTAGTTATGCAAGACTATTACTTCTGTATATATAACTGTATTCACATGGGTGTATCCCATGTTTCCTAATGATTATACTTTTCGCTGGCACGACAGAAATAATTATATTATTTTATTTTCATACTGCTTCTCTTTCCCTTGGCCTTGAAAATTAAAAACTATAAAATAATTCTGAAATTAATTTTTTTAAATATTGTAGTCCAAATTCATAGCTCAGTTATGTGCCTGTTTCATATTTGTTTCTTAATAATTTCCCGTTATTGTTAGATGGAATATATATATATATATATATATATATATATATATATTTAATGATGATACATTTAGTCAAGAGATTATTTTTAGATTATTTTCATTTGCCATATGATTATTTTTTTATCATTATTATTTCCATTGTATTATTATTTTTTCCCTATTTTCCATTATTTAAATTATTTTAAAATGATATTAATTAAAAAAATGTATTATTAGCAAAATCTTGTATTATATAGTTCACTATTTTTTCATTTATTTAAATTATTTTAAAATGATCTTAATGATAATAATAATAATAAATATATGTAGAGAGAGATAAGAGAAGAGTACTCAGAACAAATAAGTCAAAATATTAATTTCCTGGGGAGATATTTTAAAATTAAGCATGTATTCCACTCCCATATGTTTAACATTAGAGAGGGGAATTTGAGATCTGACTGACCAACCCCTTAACCCTTTAACGGACATTGATTTTCCTTCGAAACCACAAAATTTTAATTACGAAATTCAACAATGACAGCAGAATTTTAATAGAAATGTTTTCCATTTATTATGTATGTGAAATATCGCTTTTTTATTATATACACATAAATTTGTTTATAATTTCCGGTGTCAATCATTTTTTCAGCAATTTAGCAATTGAAGTGCTTTATCCATTAAAGGGTTAAGGTGGTTCTCAAATGATCTGCTGAATAACGTAAAGCTTTCTGACACAATTTCGGACTCATTTTTAAACGCAAAGGCATAAAATTTGCAGACCTGACTATTGAAGCGATTTGGAATCGCATTTTTTGATAAATAAATTACTTATGGAGCTATAAGCTACTCGTGGCGCGTGAGGACAGGTTTTCTCCTTTCTGTCGATGAAGTATCAGGAATTCGGTTCAAAACGGCGACTTTGACAGTATTTTCTAAAAGATCTTCTGCCTTTACCAAAAAATGGAAAACGGGTTTCGATTACAAAGTTTCTGAATAACAATACCTGCCCATTTCATGCGTTTCTGAACAAAAATGAATTAAACAATGTATCTAAAAGTAGAACCTTTGGATTTGAGAACAGCCTTAAGAAAATAGCTTACCTTATTTGGAGGCCTCTCAAAGTAAGGTGTACCCTGGGTAGAGTTAGGCAAATTTGTAATTGCAATTATTTGCATTCTAATTACAATTTAATTGCATGTAATTGATTATAGTTACACACATTTAAGCAGAGAAATTTCGTCAAATAATGGGATGGAGGTTCGTCCGGCTATAGTACTGCAAGATTTTTGGAACAGATGTTCCATTCGCCCTCAGTCCGCCATCTTGTTTTTTTAAATCAAAACACATTTGTTTTGTTTATCATTTTCAAAATAATTATCATCCATATTTACTTGTTATAAACACGTTATTTAATTTAATTGACTAATTTATTTATATTTCATAATAAAAGTTTATTAAAAAAAGAGAAAAAAAAAAAAAAAAACAAGATGTCGGACTGAGGGCGAATGGTACATCTAAGCCAGATTTTTTTACGGCATGAAATAGTAACTATAATTAATTACATACAATTAAATTGCAATTACATTGCAGAAAATTGTAATTACAAAATTTGGCCAACTCTGCCCCCGCGCTACGGAATAATTGGCGCATGTTTTGTTTTGGCTCTGTACGTAACATTACGCTTATGTACGCACAAATTTTATGGTACTAGGAATGAAAATGAATTTGTAAATGTGTAAAAAACATTTAAAAAAGAAAACGAACGAAGGAAGAAAAAATTATTGATCATAATAGATTTATGGATTAAATTGTAATTTTTCAAATAACTTATAGATGGCAGCACCAAGTATAAGATGGATCAAATGTCTTGTAAAAAATAAGTATACTATATTAATTTTTCTTTTATAAACCATAGACGTAGGATAGTATAATCCAACTTCTTTGCTATAAACAGCTCATATTTTAGCATCATCCTACATATAGGACAGTTCATATTTATCGAATTTTCACAAATAATATCACATTTTTTAAATTCCGGCACGACTACTAAAATAAATGATAAGTGTTACTTGCAGTCAGTCATATTCAGTTCAATTTTAATAATTATTATTTTTTTTTAAATTGGCTATTTTTTTATTTTTACTATTTTATTTGACATGGCATTTTCTGGTTTAAAATGAAAAAAAAAAAAAACTTACATTTAAACACGACAAATTTTATATATTATTGCTGAGTACAAATGCAAAATATACGCATGTACACAATTTATAGGAGTTAATTGTACCATCCTCCTAGATATAGGGTGGCTGAGAGGTTGTGCTCTCGAAGCTGGTAAACGGGAGGTGCTGGGTTCGATCCCAATCGCGCCCGTCTGCCTAATCGTTCGGAGTTTTCGTGGTTTTCTTCGAGCCGTGGATTTATCCATGCGTAAATACGGATTAGGTTCCCTTAGAAAGACCCCCACGAAGGGCACTCCCCTCGGGCCTATATCCCTAGTGTAGATAATTGGCCGTCAATAATCAACCCAACCCAACCCTAGATATAGGACAGTTTGTGAAAAAGGAAACTAATAAAGTTTTGGTGAATTTTGGAATTTGTTTTCTCATTAGTCTGTAAAATAGCAAGTTTTTGAGAAAATGTTAATAATTTATACGTATGCGCAAAAATACGAATTTGTGTTTCTGTGCTAAAATTTATTGTTGAAAATTAAAAACAATCAACATATTGCCAAATACTTGGCAGAAAGTGCATTTTCATGCTTCTTATAAAAGCGAGTCTGGAAAATAAACCTTCAATAACCTGTCATAATGTGTTTCAAATGCATTTTTCTCAAAACAAATTTTTCGCAGTCAGCTACATTTTAAAAATTTCATGAGTTTAATTTTTTTTACAGCATTTCTCCATATTGCTAAGAGACAATCTTGATACATACTACAAAATATAGTGCATTTATTTTTTAATCCGACACACAGTTATTATACGCTTATGTACGCACAATAATTATCTATTGTGCGTACATAAGCGTATAAAAAATTATTAAAACAAATTTATTTATTAAAAAATAAATAAATAAATAAATAAATAAATAAATAAAAAAGGCACGAAATTGAATTTCCATTAATACATTCACATGTTAATAGATTTTATTGCTAATTTAAAGACCTTAATTAACCAACATTTCAAAACGGTTCCACACATTTCTTGTAGGATGTATCAAAATTGTGCCTCAGAGATATTGAGATTTTTAAAACAATAATTAAAAAGCATGAATCATTTCACATGTGTATAGACTGTTGTTGTGAGAAGAATGCTAAAAGTTAAGATGTTTGTGTATGTGTCTGTCGGTGATGGCTAGCGAAATCTACAGCAAGTAGAAGTCTGAAAACTTGGATGAAGATAGTCCAAGGCAGGTCCTGATGCACTTGAGGCTCAGATTTTCCGTTATTCGATAATTAGCCGAGATATTAATGAAAAACCAAAACGGAGGTTCATCAAAAAAGCGTTCTTTTCCGAGCGCGCTTCTGCAAATCTCCCAGCAGACCGCTTAATCGCGCACCAGCAGAACTGTTGCAAATACGGATAAATTAAATTCGTACATATTCCTAAATTTCGTACTTTTTAGTTATGAATGCCGCAAGCAGCATAAAAAACATGAACACCCTTTCAATTTTTTTTTTTTAAATTCGATTTCCCTTGTTTTTTTTTTTTTTTCTTTTTCGAAACTTGGATCGGGCTCAATTTTAAATGTACGGAAAAACGAAAATCAACAAACGTATACAAATTTATAATAACATACTTAATTCGGATACTTTCTTCTTTACGACGGTGCAATTCGTTTTCAAAAATACGAATATTAACCCTTTCAAAAAATTCACGACTGGAGGTCAGTTTGCGCCTCCCGGAGACACTCTTTTTAAAATGCAAAAAGTAAGTAAATATTGGTATTTTAACACAATCTTTTTACACGTTATTCATACAATTGATTTACATCTCGTATAAAAATCTCAGTATAAAAATCTCGGAACATTTGGACGATTAGAATTATTAAAAAAAAATATGCCAAATTTTCGTTCAGAACGTCAATACGCGGGTGGCTTTTGCTCATGATTTTGCAACTAAACATACGCATTTTTTCAGGTAAATTATACGCAGGCTTCAGAAACATTATATTTAAAACTCACAAATATTTCAAAGAGATTGAACGACAAGAACTATTTTATTTTTAATAATAAACGAATCGACGCGAAAAAAAAAGTGAGAAGAAAACACAGCCCTTTTACAACTAAATATCCATTTTTTTTTTTTTTTTTTTTTTTAACGCAGGCTTTAAAACCAGTACATTTACAACTGATAACAATTTCAAAAAGATTGGACAATAAGAACTTTTTAAACTACTAAATGACCGATGTAAAAAAAAAAAAAAGCCTTCAATTCTTTTATACAAACTTTAAAACCATTATATTTATGACTCATAAAAATTAAAAAAAGTTTGGACAAGTAAGAACTATTTTTAAAAAACTAGGGGGCTGTGACCCCCTACGAGCTACGTTCGCCAAAATACAAAATCAACCCCCGTTCTGACACCGCAAACTTTAAAAACAAATTGCATAATCCGCAACCTAGCTACCCCTATCTAAGGCTCTATTGCACTCATATATAATATAACCATTAATGAAACATTACCGAAACACCAACAAAAACTATGAAATTATGAATTAGTATGTAATAATTAATTGACAACAATAGTGTTCCCCAACACACTGAACATAGATTCCATATACATATTTAAAAGAAGAAATTAAATTAAAAATTGAAAAAATGAAATTAGTGGAATTTAGAAAGAATCTTCAGGTCCCAAATGCCTAAATACCACAAATAAAATGTGTGGTTTCATCATCATATTAGCCATAACATTGCTAAAGAATATGATTTTGGGACTACCACACCATAATAGAGAAAAAAATCTGTGAAAAAATCATAAAGTTCAAAAAATAAAAACAATATTAAAAAGGAAAGAAACCTTACCCGTAAAAGAGAGAGAAAAACTGTGAAATTTAATCATAAAGTTCAAAATACAACAGGATTAAAAAGGATATAGGGAAAAGAACACCACAGTTACCAGATATAATACATGATCCATACAGGAGTCATCACATAGGCAATGAAATGCAGAAAACCATTACCTGTTGCCAAAATAAGTTTTAAAAGATGATTGGCCATGAAATATTATTGTACAGCAAAGCAAAACTCAAACCAATATAGAATCAGCTCCCTCTGTAGAAAATTTAAAATAGAACACCAAACATGTTTTCAAATGAATTAATATGGTGCTGCCATCTATGAGAAAATTAGTGCATATTCTATGATTTAATAAAAGCATTGGAATACAATTATTAGTTAAAGATTAAAACAAATACTGTCTAAAGAATGATAACTAATAGTTAAATAATAAATAAATATAATTAAATAGTAAAAAAAATTATGTTGATAAAATATTCAATTACATAAAAAAAAAAAAAAATGGATGTGTTAATGAAAAATACTATGTTAAAAAATGATATGTAAAATAGTGAAATTAATAATTATTGATTAATGCTACAGATAAATATTTGTACCAAGCAATGACATAGCCACAATTAAATAGCTTTGCCAAAAATGCAACACCACATAAATTAATTTATAATCAAATTTAAATAATAAATTATAAGAATTAAGATGCTAAGGATTTAAAATTAATATTAATTAAATATTGAAATTAATTAGTTACATATAATGTTTCTGCAAACAATGTTAAAAATTAAATACACATGATATAAGTGGATAGGGTAGAACATTTAATAAAAATTAATACATGCATTATATTAGCATTTAAGAAAGTATATACATTATATTAGAAGTTAATATGATATTGTCCACAGTGGGCATTAATGTAAATACAATTAATCAAAAACATTCTTAAATATTAATGAATATAAATACATTTAAATTAATTAATGAATATGTAAATATAACTACATTAATTTGCATATAAAAGTATCAAATCATAGTCCATTATAAAATGTGTATTAGCAAACGTATGTGTAAATCAAAATACCCCCTTTTTTTAATTTATAAATAAATTAATATATATATATATATATATATATATATATATATATATATATATATATATATATATCGGATCCTTTCTCGGAATTCCTCTATCTTCACGGACTACTACTAGAAGGTAAAGCTGAAACTGTCCACTGACCAGAGTTTAAGAGCCAAATGCTCTCGCATCTTTCATACGATTTCGCGGTTTGGATCGGGACCGGGCCTGAAATTTCGTCCTATACAGACTCTAGTAAGCACGGGAAAAAAAAAAAGTCTGGTCCAGCCCGGGCGTAAAAAGAAACGCTTCGGTAAGAAGTAAGGCCCGAGAAACCCTTCCCGAAAAGAGCAAAGACTTAAGGCACGGCCTTCCCCAGTCTCGCGAATGAAAATAGACAGACCTGAACCCGGCTTGCGGACTGGGCCGGGCCGGGTTCCGGCTTCGCACCCGTGCAGATCTCTAGCGGATACACTGTGCAATTTCAGTACCATGCTATGCCGTTTTCTGAGTGCACTGTGCCGGTAATAGTCATTTGCCAGAAACAAATATAATTATAATATAACAAATATAAATAAATATACTATATTTCCAAATAGTATATAGCATTAGTAATAACGCTTGACGGCAGTATTTCATAAAACTGTAAAAGGACTTTATTTCGTGATTTCATTATTAGTAACGAAAAGACTATACATAATTACTTATGGTGAAAATTTACACAAGGGTACATAGGTAATAATTTTTAATTCACGTTTTAATAAAATATTTTGTGAAAAAACCTATAACAGAGTCTAATATTAAAATTTGTTCTTAAAAAAAAAGTAATGAGAATTAACATAATAATAATAATTAATTTTTATGTTGATGTTAAATATCATTTGATGTATTATTTCGAGTATAATACTATAATCTACCTCATAGAAATTCTAAAAGTGAACGTATAAAACATGAACAAATTAATGTAAAACTACACTGTAAAAAATATTTGGAACGTTTAGTATTCTAACAGGAATGTTTCTGATACCATCGGATATCTGAGAGCTATTTTCACTTTCTGAAACCATCAGAAACCTTTCCGAATTTTTAGGTTTAGGTGATTGAAACCGACCCTCTTCTATAGCAAACCAGTTTGTCCGCATTTCAAGTATTTCTCTTCTCAACTATTTCAAACAGTGTACGCCGTTAACGGCAAAAATAAAGCAGCACGTTGTTGGATGTGGAATATAATGTTAGTTATTCGAACGGTCCAAAAAGAGAATTTAAAAAAAGGAATATTTGAAAAGGTAAGAATTTCTGCTGTTTTTACTCTAATAATATTTTTTATAATGATTCTGTTTTATATTCATTATTATCTCATACATTTTTCAGTTTATATCAATATTTTTAACAAATGTCTTAACCCTAATTTTTAGGACTATTTACATGAGCATTTAGATACTTTGAGTTGGAAGAATAATTATTAAAATATACTCTAAAATATAAAAATACAAATCCTTTGTCTCTCATTTTAAGTTTTTTTAATGTTGCTTCAATAAATATGATTTCTAAATAGCATTTAGTAGCAATTTTATCTCTTAAAGAATAATATCGGCCGGCGGTATTGTGTGTTTGTTTATATATATTTTTTTAACGATGTTTCAGAACTCTAACTTTTATAATACTATATATTGAAAATTGACTTGTCTGACTTTAAAAATATCGTTTTAAAATAAACAAACTATATTTATTTATTTTATTCTAATTCTGAAAAAAAAAAAAAAAAAAAAAAATTCCTAGGTGTTTTTATTAATCTCAGGGTTATGTCCAGATTTTTCTCACAGGGTCCTGTTATTGTGAAATTGTGCAGTTTTTTTAATATTTTTAAAAATTCCGGTCGTAATTTTCGGAATTTGAAATTATCGTTATATCAGGTTCCTTTGTATATCCTTCACACATAAAAAAGCTATGCACTTTGATAAGTTCAATTGTTTTGTGATAGGTCAGATTTTATTTTTAAATCATTAAATTTGTGAAAAGTTCAGTTTTTGAGGTGGTAAAGTCCTGTTTTTAAGACAAAGAATTTTGCGACGGATACTGTTTTGGAACGAAAAACTTTGTGAAGGGTCCAATTTTAAGATGAGAATTTTTGTGAAATTGTCTTGTTTTAATATGAAAAATTACCTTTTAAGGACCGAAAAAATTAACAGATAAACAGATCTCTGAAGCTGCATTGCTTTTGGAAAGCTCATACATAAGTTTTAATCATTTTATGTTGCTGGGAGTTAGATTATTTGAAATGTATCTAAAATATATTAGTATAGCTTTAGTTTGTCTATTTCATGTTAATGAAAAGTTTTGAAAGTTTTCTTTCTAAGTATATATGCTATTTTTTTAATTTTTTTAAAATAAATACTTGATTTGTGAAGCTGTATGAATCCGATATTTTTTTCATGATATGTTATTAAAAAACAAGGTAAATATCTCAATTCCCCAATATTCACTGCGTGAATATTCTTAAATATTAGGGTTAAAACACATTTGATAAAATTTTGATATAAACTGAAAAATATCACGCAATATACCGAATAATTTCGCCTAGAAAAAAGAATCATTATAAAAAATAAGTTTGATTAGAATATTTAAAAGAACAGAAATTCTTATATTTTCAAGTATTCTTTTAAAATTCAGATAATATATAATAAAAAAAGATAAAAATATATTCAGAAACACTTCAGATATATTCAGAAAGGTTTTAGATACATTCAGAAAAGTTTCTGATATATTATGAAAGATTTGCGATATATTCAGAAACTTTTTCGATCCGTAATGAAAGATTTCCGATATATCCAGAAAGGTTTCAGATATGTTCAGGAAGGTTTCAGATATACTCAGGAAAGTTTCATTACGAATCGGAAAGGTTCCGTGTTTTAGCCGAAACATTTTTCTGATCGAATCAGAAACCTTTCTGTTAGTATCGTGCAGCACAGGTCTCCGTTACCTTCAGAAACGTTTCTGAAAATTTTTTACAGTGTATAATACAAGCAATAAAACAAATTGTTAAAAATATATTTGAAAATTATTGAAAAGGAGCAGAACTCTGATAAAAATATAGAAATATATATTTTATATTAATAATAACCACTTTCCTAATAAATTGAAATAAAATATTTTTATATCAATGTACAAAACAGAAACACAAGTTTTTTTTTTTCCGCGTTTCTAAAAATTTCCAAACAACCTATTAGAACTGCCAGAAATTCCACAATTTACTAGTAATTATTTTGATCACACTCCGACTATTTCACGCCCCACGAGTGGCTGAGAGGTTCTGCTCTCGAATTTGGTAGACGGGAGGTGCTGGGTTCGATCCCAATCGCGCCCGTCGGCCTAATCGTTCGGAGTTTTCGTGGTTTTCTTCGAGCCATGGATTTATCCATGCGTAAATACGGGTTAGGTTTCCTTAGAAAGACCCCCCCACGAAGGGCATTCCTCCCGGGCCTATATCCCAAGTGTAGATAATTGGCCGTCAATAATCAACCCAACCCAACCCGACTATTTCACATGAAATCAAATATTTAAAACTATTTTTAATAAAAAATGAAAACTGGGGTAAAGAGCGACAAGTTTTAAGAATTGCATGCAAAAAACGAAATTTAAAAAACTCAATTTTTTCATGAGATATCCTTAGAAAAGTGAGGAAACTTATCCCCATAGGATTAACATGGAGAACGGAAAACTGAAATTTAACTGACGAGCAGCTTCAAACTCAAAAGAGCTACTTTCTGACACATTTTTGAATATTTTTGTTCGGAAACGAAGGAAATCGGCAGGTGTTTTTATTCTGAAACTATGCAATCGAAAGACGTTGTCCCGTTTTGGTAAAGGCGCAGAAGATCTTTCAGAAAATACTGCCAAAGTCGTACCAAAGTCGTTTTGAACCAAATTCCCGACGCGGCAGCACGAGAAAGCAGAAAAACTTGTCGTCACGTGAGTAGAATCGCTTATGACTCAGTAATTTATTTATCAAAAAATAGAAAGCTATTCGATTCCAAATCGCGTCAATAGTCAGGCCTACCAATTTTATGCCTTTTTACGTTTAAAATGAGTCAAAACGTTTCGTGTTGTTGAACAGGGAATTTGAGAACCACCTTAAGCGCACAAACATGTCGATCAGTTTAATATCGCATTTTAATACACCTAGCTTTTCCGACCTTTTTAAAGTGAATTCGTAATTAGATAAATATGTAGCACCTATAGTCGTCGTCTGGTCTGTCCATTTGTCCGTCTGTCTGCATATAACAGCGCAAAAACTACTCAACCGAATGGTTTGAAATTTAATATATGTAATCGTTTCAGAATTTTGCCGAGTCATTTCAAATTTTATGAAAATCAAATCAAAGCTTAACTAGTCGTTGGGGGCCATCGTAATACTTACCCATCATGGATATGCGTAATGTAAAATATTAAAATAAAAAATGTGTAACCTACTTATAAAATGCATTGCAATTCGAATAAAATCGAGGCTTGATGACGTCACAAACTTTAAAGGCTCGATTACTGAATTGCTTGAAAGAAACATCCTTATAACTCCAAAAATAATAATCCTATTAACTAGCGGTTTATTGCATCTGATTAAGCGTCAAATTTCCAATTAAAATATATCTTTGAAGTGAAATTTGGATGAAATACAGGGTCATGAAAAATAGAAGAGTGTGGAAAATAGGATTACAAATATCTCGGCAACTCATTATCCGATCGACTTCATGCTTTATGCAAAATTTATGTTTTTTTATTGTCTTTTATATTCATTTCTTAAAATAACAAATTTCGAAAATTTTTATATACCTTTTATCAGAACGAATATTTCGAGAGTCCGAAAAAAATAGTTCCGGTTAATCGAGATTATTGAAATGAAATAGGCTTCTTCCCATTATTACATACTAAGTACATACCAAATTGCAAGTCTCTATCTCAATTTTTTCGGGAGATAGAGCGTTTACAGATACACAGACACACACACAGACACACAGGCGGACGGCAATTTTTTTTTTCTAAAAATATGTTTTTCGGAATCTCCAGTGTCTGAAACGTGTAAATCCGTCAAAATTTTTTTTTCGATTTTCAAAACGATTACAAGACTTACCCTTACGTATGATGGGTAAGTAAAAAGCGATAAAAAAAAAGTTTTTTTTTATTCTATTAAATTCTATTATACGTAAATCTATATAATAAAAGCGCAAGTCATGTAACTGAGGAAAACCAATACCGGCTAACCATTTCCTTTTTCATATGCCAAGCGGCCATATTTATTCAAAATTATTTTTTCGAATAAAAGTTACAAAAGTTTAGAAAGATCGTTAAAAAAATTGTTTGCTTGAGAAATGAGTTACATTAAAAAATGTGTAGATTCTGAAATAACTTCAGTGGAAATTAGGTAAACAGCCGAAATCACAATCCATTAACCCCTTCGCGACGAGCATCCTTTACAGAATTTTTGATCTTTTGCCACCGGTTTTTCAAAACAAATTTTCGCCTAATTGAATCTCAGAAATGCTGTCATTAAATAAGGCAAAGTTTACAATAAAAAGTAACTGGTGGGAATAATCGAGGTTTCTGAGCACTTTATGCGTCACGTATACGTGTCGCTCGTCCCCAAGGGGTTAAAGAAAATAAACACAAGAATTTCGTTCATCGTGAGTTATAGAAATATTACACCATGGAGGTAATCACTCGCAAAGCATGATCTCCATGGTGAATTTTGCAGCACTGTCTGGTGTCGAAAAAAATTCGCATCTGTAAATGTAGCACACGTAATAAGAAAAAAAAAAAAAAAAAGCATGCCCATTTCACTCATAACAGACGATATAATTCATTTCGCTGAAATAATAACAAGGATTTTTTTACATTGTAAAACTAGTTATAGTACGAACGCACCTAATTTGTCACGCTGAATTTGTCACAATTTCCAACTTGTTTAAAATATTCTGACACATTTGAATAGATAATTAAACTATTGCGGCACACTTGTACCCATATTTAACCCCCTACCTGCATCGCTAGGTTCCCCCTCTCTCAGGTATTATTAGAATAATAAGAAAACAGAGAATCATACATTTAAACGTGTATTGGAAAAGAAAAATAACTGAATTCGGCTTTCATGTAAAATAACAATTTATTTCAAAATAATCTTGCATTTCAATAATCACAAATACTGCACATTTGAGTTGCCCGAATGAAGGGCTCGAACTTTGTGCGCCACGGTTAAATTATGGTGTTTGAAAAACATAGAAAAGGAATATCCTTTTAAATTTATTTATCAATAAATAAAATGTAAAACAACTTATTTCTACGCAAATGTTATAGAAAACTATCACGAAGATTATTGCTCGGAAATTGTAGTGTTGAAAGGGACCCCTGCTATTTCTCCTCAACTCTAATCACAATGATGTGTTACAAAAAGATAATGAATAAAATTCTTGAAAACTTATTTCTTTTTGTCTTATTGGACTTAATAAAATATGAAGAAGTAGTCGAATTATGAAATCATGATTTATCACTAACAATTCATTTAATTTACTCACATTTACACTTATACAATAAATTTCAACAAAAATAACATTCCTAAGCTTAATACTTATAAGAAAGAGTTCTTGTAACATTGCGTTCTTGTAACATTTAATTCATTTGTTTTACTTGGAAAGTTTAATGTTGAGATCTATATTTATTATTTTAAGCAAACACTAAAATACAGTAATAAATAAACACAGTTCTCCGCCATTATTTTTTATACTCGGACAGGAGCTCTTCTGTTTCTTTTTGACCTTCTGTATGCACTTGTGGGAGAACAAGTAGAAGATGTGTTATTAATTTTTAACGAATCTGTATGAGTTGAAGAATTTTTAGTAACAGAGGTTAGAGGTC
Source organism: Maratus michaelseni (assembly GCA_963931845.1). Lineage (NCBI taxonomy): Eukaryota > Metazoa > Arthropoda > Arachnida > Araneae > Salticidae > Maratus > Maratus michaelseni. The sequence continues at coordinate 172,092,173 of OZ007596.1, read as the reverse complement.
CTCACATACCGAAATTTCCAGGCTCGGGCCCGTCCTCACTCGCAGATCACGGCGCAAGAGCAGAAGACGCTGAAAAAGCGCATTCCGTCAAGAGTTCTGAACCAATCAGAGAGCGCGCCGGAAGTCGTTACTGGTGTATGGAAAGAACTGATGCGATACGACTGCGCTTTTGGAGCTGAAAACCCCAAATGCGTCCCTTTCAGAATTAAAATTAGGTTTACAGTTTAAACAGAATATTCTAAAATGGAATGAATTTCGATGTGGGAAAGGAAAGTTACTAGGCGTAGAAACTATCTCATCAAAAAGTCACCTGTAAAAAAAGCAGCCAAGTCTCGTAACTCATTTACCGTAAAAAGTACTGAGATATCGTATAAAGCCAAGTTTAACTATCTTATAAACTCTGAAATTTTCATTCACAAATCACTCCTAGTCTCTACATCTTTAGTTAAATATTATTTTGTGACTTGGCAATTACGTAGCACGAGAATGTGATGTATATAGTTAGTCTTAATCAAATAATACTATAACATATTAAGGTGTAATAACTTCCCAGTGCGTATATAATTTGCCTCTATTAAATTATTCCATCCCATCCCATAACATAGTAATGTGTAATAACTTCCCTGTGCTGCGTAATTGCCAAGTCACCAAATAATATTTAACTAAAGATGTAGAGACTAGGAGTGATTTGTGAATGAAAATTTCAGAGTTAATAAGATAGTTAAACTTGGCTTTATACGATATCTCAGTACTTTTTACGGTAAATGAGTTACGAGACTTGGCTGCTTTTTTTACAGGTGACTTTTTGATGAGATTTCACTTTTTTTTGTAAGTAATCCTCCTTTTCTTGATTTTGGGAGATCATCCACTGATTTTCGCTAAGCCCACACTCTGTCCCTATTATTTACAGGTATAAAAAATTTGAAGCTTTAGTTTCGTTTGAAAAGTACTGTAGATAAAAAGAGATTTCAGGTTCCTAGGCAAGCACTAATTTATGGGAGGGAGAGTGTCAAAAGTACTCTCAATTGCTTCCAGGATAGGTGCTATCCATCTGAGATATTACTGGCAGCCCTAGGTACTTGACATTTAACATAAAAGAACTTTTTAGTATAAAAAGAAAGCCAAAATTAAAATTTACGGAAATTTCCAATAAATCAAACTATATTCCTTTTTTCGATGTTTTTTTTTCGTTTTTTTAGGCTTTTTTTTTTTATTATTTACGGATTTTTTAATTTTTCCTTACTTTGTGTACTAAACCCTGCCTTTCTGCCAAATGTCAAGCATCTAGGACTAAAAAATCGAATTATTTTAAAATTTTCGACTTTTTATAAATTTATTGATTTTTCTATTTTAATTCTGAGTTACCTGATTGTCATGCCAATATAGTAATTATTTGATCCGTCTTCTTAGGATCATTTAGGTTCAATTTAGAGATAAATCAAGTGAATCTTAGAGTCCCCATGATTTTATTTAGAAAGGACTATCAAGCCATAACCAGCCAGTAATGTCGGGAGGGTAGGGGGAGCTGTGAAAATTTTTGTGGGTCTAACATCATTTAACAATCCATATTTCATATGTGAAGTAAATAGAGTACAACCTGTGAAAGAAAACAAACCTGTCTATAAAGAAATCGCCTATATCGTAGCCAGTCTATAGCGGAACTTTTCTATAACGAAATTCGTAAACGAAAGAAAAGAAAACCATAATCCGGGGGAAATAACATAAACCAATTAGGGGCGTTGTACTAGCTAATAGGACAATAATCTTAAAACTAATGTTTCTAGCAGTACAAAATCAAATTGTTTTCGAATTTTCGATTTCTTAAAGATATTTGGATTTTTCGATTTTATTTTCGAATTTAACGAATATTTTAATTGTTCCTTTTATTGAATAGTAAATACTACCTTTACACCAAGTTTTAAGTTTCTAAGACTACAAGATAAAATTGTTTTCAATATTTGATTTTTTCGAATTATTTTTGTAATTTTCTGTATTTTTTATTTTTTTCTTATTTTGTATCCTTTATTACAAATTTCAAGTTTCTAGCGCTACAAAATCAAATTATTTTGAAATTTCCGATCTTTTTCGAGTTTTTTATTCTATTTTCGAATTTATTGTGTTTTAGTTTTTCCTTTTTCTGTATCCTAAACAATAAGTTTACGCCGAATTTTAAGTTCTAAAGCTACAAAATCAAATTTTTCTCAATTTTTCGATTTTTTTCGAATTTTACAGATTTTTTATTTCTTTCTTTTTTGTATCCTAAATACTACCTTTATTCCAAATTTTAAGTTTCTAGCAAAATCGAATTATTTTCAAATTTTCGTTTTTTTTCGATTTTTTTTTTTATTTTCAATTTTTGTTGTGTTTTTCTTTTTTTCTTTTCTGAATCCTAAACACTACCTTTACACCATATTTTCAGTTTCTAAGACTACGAGATCATGATATTTTCAATTTCTCTCTTTTTCTTTCTTTCTTTTTTTTTTTTTTTTTTTTTTTTTTTTTTGAATTATCCATATTTTTTAATGTTTCCTTATTTAGTATCTTAAATATTACCATTATTCCAATTTTCAAGTTTCTAGAGCTATGAAATCGAATCATTTTCAAAATTTCCTTATTTTTCGATTTCTTTCGATTTTTTTTATTTTATTTTCGAATTTTATTGCGTTTTTATTTTAACTTATTCTGAATCCTAAACACTATCTTTACCGCGAATTTTAAGTTTCTAAGGCCAAAAGATCAAATTATTTTAATTTTTTTCAATTTTTTTCGAATTTTTCGAATATTTGATTTTTTTTTCGAATTTTCTGGATTTTTTAATTTTTTCTTATTTTGCATCCTAAATACTACCTTTATTCCGAATTCCAAGTTTCTAGCGCAACAAAATTGGATTATTCGAAATTTTTCGATTTTTTGATTTTATTTTCAATTTTTTTTGTGTGTTTTTGATGTTTTCTTTTTCTGAATTCTAAACACTACCTTCACACCAAATTTTAAGTTTTTAAGACTACAAGATCGTGTTATTTTCAATTTTCAATTTTGTTCGATTTCTTAAAATTTTCGAATGTTTTTTTTTTTTTTTTTAATTTTCCGGATTTTATAATTTTTCCTTTCTTTGTATCTGAAACACTAGCTTTATTCCAAATTTTAAGTTTCTGTGGCTGCGGGATCTACCCAATCTGTTTGATGACGCGGGAGTGAGTGAGTGTGTGAGTGACAAAAAATCGAAACTTTGAGTTCATATATCGTCTGCTCTAATTTATGGGTATTTTTTTAATTATCCATATTTTTTAATTTTTCCTTATTTAGTATCTTAAATATTACCTTTATTCCAAATTTCAAGTTTCTAGCGCTATGAAATCGGATTATTTTCAAATTCTCCTTATTTTTCGATTTTTCCGATTTTTTCGATTTTTTTATTTTATTTTCGAATTTTATTGCATTTTTTATTTTAACTTATTCTGAATCCTAAACACTATCTTTACTGCGAATTTTAAATTTCTAAGGCTAAAAAAATCAAATTATTTTAATTATTTCAATTTTTTTTCGAATTTTTCGAATTTTTGTATTTTATTTTCGAATTTTCCGGAATTTTTAATTTTTCCTTATTTTGAATCCTAAATACTACCTTTATTCCGAATTCCAAGTTTCTAGCGCAACAAAATCGAATTATTTGAAATTTTTCGATTTTTTTCGATTTTTCGATTTTTTCAATTTTGCTTTCGATTTTTTTGGTGTTTTTGATGTTTTCTTTTTCTGGATACTAAACACTACCTTCACACCGAATATTAAGTTTCTAAGACTACAAGATCGTATAATTTTCGATTTTCAATTTTGATGGAATTTGTTGAATTTTCGAATGTTTTTTTTTTTTTCGAATTTTCCGGATTTTATAATTTTTCCTTTCTTTGTATCCTAAACACTACCTTTTTTCCAAATGTCAAGTTTCTAGGGCTACGGGATCTACCTAATCTTTTTGATGACGCGTGAACGAGTGAGTGAGTGAGTGACAAAAAATCGAATGTTTGAGTTCACATATCGGCTGAACTAGAAAAGACAGAAAGTTGTAATTTTAAATTTTGGTCCTGTGTGCCAAATACTCTAGAAAAACGAAGTTTCAAATTTTTGGGATACTCCAGCGCGGAGATATGGGGGGGTCAAAAGTGCCCTGAGTTGCTTCCAGAAAAGTATGCTTACGGCTGTCCTCACTCGACTTGGCGAAGGCACTGCCGTGCCTCCAGATCTTGCCAAGGCTGTGGTTTTCCTATTAGACTTAATGTTAGCTATATGCTCCATTTTTCTGCAACTAAATTTCCTCATGCCAATATAGTATTTCATTGATCCGTTTTCTTAGGATCGTTTATGTTCAATTCAGAGATAAATCAAGAGAATTTTAGAATCACCATGATTTTATTTAGAAAGGACTATCAAGCCATAACCAACCAGTAATGTCGGGAGGGAGGGAGAGATGTGAAAATTTTTGTGCGACCAACATCTTTTAACAACAAATATTTCATATATAAATTAAATAGAGTGAAAGAAAATGAACCTGTCTATAAAAAAAAAAGGTCTATAACGTAGCCAGTCTATAGCGGAACTTTTCTATTACAAAATTCGTAAACAAAAGAAAAGAAAAGCATAATCCGGGGAAAATAACACAAAACAATAACGGAAGGTGTACTAGCTAATAGGACAATTATCTTAAAATCTATCTAAAACAAACTATCGCCATCCTGTGGGATTTGTTTTTCAATGTTTTACTTTATTTAATGCAAAACATAGATTGCATCCTACAACTCATAAAAAAGTCCTCCGGCCTGTACCGGCAGGAAAAGGTAGCTTTCCTATATATTCGTTTTAAAATTTTAGCTAATGTTACTCGAAAACAGCAAGTTAAAATGCAAAGAAACCGTTTACAAAAGATTCGTTTACACTGAATTTGAATAAGAAATTCGCCAAATTATTGAGCTATAGCCAAGTTGGCTTCATTTATGAAGACTTATTTTTGTCGCCAAATTTGGCGAGATTTCGCCAATTGTCGCCAATTTTGGCGAGAATTTGGCGCTAATGGATATGAATATATAGTTTTATGCGTATGATTGGGAAAATGATTACAACAATGAAAGAAAATAATTTGCGAGAAATCGCGTTCACTAAAACTTATAAATTTATATTAAAATCATTAAAATTACAGACATTACAATACACTTTCATAAAACATTAAAAACATATTAAAATTGGACGTTTCGGATTTACATGGAAAATCCCTCTTCAACAACAACATTTCACTTAGCGTAAATCATAGTTCAAAAATATCAACAAATAGAAAATGCAACGTATCAAAATTTCGAAGTCAAAGTTACAGTTATAATAACACGGAGTATTCATTCGGGATTGCACCTGCTTGACCATTATTGACCATAAATTTATTGTTGGTTTTTTGTAATGTGCTGTTTTGTTTCAAAATGTCAGCCACCCTAGAATTTCAAACTGCTCTATCTCAGCCAATTTTTAAGATAGAGGTAAAACAAAAAATGCTCTGGAATCCTTGTATCAAGTCCTAACACCTAATTAAAAAATAAACTTGATTTTTTAACTTTTTTGTATATTTATTTTAGTTTTAAAATTTTCCGTGGCCGCCATCTTGAAACAAGATGGCGGACCAAGCTGGCCAACGAACTCGGTCGAGGCATTGGTGAGCTTAATACACACAATTAGTTTCATCCAAATTAATTTATAAATACGAGCGTTATCGTATCAAATTATTTTCATTTTTTCAATTTTTTTCGAATTTTTTTATTTTTTTTTCGAATTTTCTGGATTTTTTTAATTTTCCTTTTTCTGTATCCTAAATACTACCTTTATTCCTAATTTGAATTTTCTAGCGCAACAAAATTGGATTGTCTTCAAATTTTCGGTTTTTTCAATTTCTTCGATTTTTTCAATTTTGCTTTCGATTTTTTTGGTGTTTTTGATGTTTTCTTTTTCTGGATGTTAAACACTACCTTCACACCAAATCTTAAATTTCCAAGACTACAAGATCGTATTATTTTCAGTTTTCAATTTTGATGGAATTTGTTGAATTTTCGAATGTTTTTTTTCGAATTTTCTGGATTTTATAATTTTTCCTTTCTTTGTATCCTAAACACTACCTTTTTTCCAAATGTCAAGTTTCTGGGGCTACGGGATCTACCTAATCTTTTTGATGACGCGTGAACGAGTGAGTAAGAAGTGACAAAAAATCGAATGTTTGCGTTCATATATCGCCTGAACTAGAAAAGACAGAAAGTTGCAATTTTAAATTTTGGTCCTGTGGGCCAAATACTCTCTATAATTGAAGTTTAAAATTTTTGGGATACTCCAGCGCGGAGATATGGGGGTGTCAAAAGTGCCCTGAGTTGCTTCCAGAAAAGTATGCTTACGGCTGTCCTCTCTCGACTTGGCGGAGGCACTGCCGTGCCTCCAGATTTAAATTTGAGTTATTAGGGAAAGAAAAGAAAAAGTATTATAAAGTGGAAATAAGTAAATTAAATGGGAAAAAATAAATAACATTAAAATATGTTACATTATTCCCTGCCCCTCACAAAAAAAAAAAAAAAAGAAAAGAAAAAAAAAAAGGCCTATGAGACTTGGAGATCCTAAGGCCTACAAACTCAAGAAAAATGCACTCGCCCAGAATACAGTGTTTGCAGAGATCAGAGAGAATGACTATTTAATAACTTTACTTATTAATTATACTCTTGACTATAGCTTAAATCCATAACTATTATTAATTTTCCTAAATGATTCAGTCTTCCATTGCTGAGAATATAATAAATACTTACATAATGACTAGAATAAATAAGAATAATACAAAAATAACACACAACAATAATAAATAATAATAAACAATCATACACAATATACTTGACTCACTAAGGGATGAGTCTATTTTAGGCACTTTGTCCATTTACTTTTTTTTAGTACTCATACTTCTAGAATATGTCCATAACATTAATCATCTGAGTTCAGTGTATAAGTAAGTAAGTTATTACATAAGTTATGTTAAGTTGCTGTTTTAAGTTCAGTTGTAAGAGTTGTTATTATGGTTTTTATTTAATTTTACTCTTTTTTTTTCCTCTTTTTTACTGAGAATTCACACTTTAACAATTCAGAACTACTATTCATAGAAAAACCTTAAACAGATTACTCTCAATTCATACCATCGTTTTAAAAATTTCCTTAATAAATATTCTTATTTTTCATAACATTAATTAAACTTTGAATGGATAAACTATTTACATCATATAGCAATAAAAAATATCTTATTAAAATTTATATAAAAAATTGGAATACTAAATCAAAGGAAAAAGAAACTTTATTACATCCATCAAAATTATTGTAACAAAATTCATCACATAACTTCAATAAAAACTACTATTTTCATAAACTAGTCGTTGGGGGCCACCGTAATACTTACCCATCATGGATATGCATAATATAAAATATGAAAATAAAACATGTGTAAACTACTTATAAAATGCATTGCAATTCGAATAAAATCGTGGCTTGATGACGTCATGAACTTTGAAGGCTCGATTATTGAATTGCGTAAAAGAAACATCCTTATAACTCCAAAACCAATAATCCTATTAACTAGCGGTTTATTGCATCTGATTAAGTGTCTCATTTCCAATTAAAATATATCTTTGAATTGAAATTTGGATGAAATACAGGGTCATGAAAAATCGAAGAGTGTGGGAAATAGGATTACAAATATCTCGGCAACTCATTATCCGATCGACTTCATGCTTTATGCAAAATTTATGTTTTTTTATTGTCTTTTATATTCACTCCTTAAAATAAACAATTTCTAAAATTTTTATATACCTTTCATCAGAACGAATATTTCGAGAATCCGAAAAAAAATAGTTCCGGTTAATCGAGGTTACTGAAATTCAAAAGGCTTCTTCCCATTATTACATACTAAATACAAACCAAATTTAAAGTCTCTATCTCAATTTTTTCGGGAGATAGAGCGTTTACAGAAACACAGACGGACGGCAAATTTTTTTTTATAAAAATATGTTTTTCGGAATCTCCAGTGTCTGAAACGTGTAAATCTGTCAATATTTTTTTTTCGATTTTCAAAACGATTACAAGACTTACCCTCAACTACGTATGATGGGTAAGTAAAATAAGTGTCCTATATAGTGATTAGTAAATTAGTCTGAATTTGAGAACAATTGTTCTCAAATTCAAACTAGGTACTCTTTCTGACGCATGTCTGTATTCATTTTTATTCGGAAACGCATAACATTTGCAGGTGTTCTTTCAGAAACTATGAAATCGAATATTGTTTTGTATATTTCGTTGAAGGCAAAGGATCTTTCCGAAAATGCTGTCAAAGTTGGCGCTTAGAACCAAATTTCCGGACGCAACAGTACGAGAAAGATCATTATGAGAAAACAACTGCTTATAACTCAAGTTGTAACACATTTATCAAAAAATGAAAAATGCTATTCGATTCCAAAGCACTTCAATAGCCATCCCTGCCAATTTCGCGATTGTGCGTTAAAAAATTAATCGTGAATGTGTCGGAAAACTTTGTGTTGTTGAGCGGAGAAAATATTTTTTTGAGAACGCCCTTAATTAAGAATGAGTAAACTTTCATCCAAGACCATCCCATCAAAACATAAGCATAAAACATTGAAAATTCATAGTACAAAGTATCTGCTGAAAGCTTCGTTTCACGAAGAGGGGGAGGGGGGATAATGACAATTCAGCTACTTAATTGAATGAGGCTAGGAGTGGGGGGGGGGGGGGGGGACCTTGCACCGAGGAAAGAATCTAGTTGAACGTCTCTTCGAATCTTGCTTGTCATCCAAATTACAGGTTTGGTGTTGGAAGACGGATAGTCGACGCCAGGGTTTTTCAGCGCTGCCGTAATTAGTCAATGATTACACGCAGTTTAAACATAATTAACCATCTGCAAGGTGTCCCGATTCACACTTCGTGATTGGGCCCCGATTCGAATCCGGTCAACGATCCTAGAGTGGGATGGCTGGCTTTAAAAAAAAAAAAAGTGAAAAGAAGAAAGTGCCAAATAGAAGATTTGCCGAAAAGAGATAAAATCAGCGAAATAGACGTCGCTCATATTTGACCACGATTAGGTGGAAGTATTTCACGGTCTTTCATAATTTTTAAAGCTGTTCTCAAAAACTTTAAACCGGGTGAGCCAAAATTCCTTAAAACATTTGAAATTGAATAAAAAAAATATGAAGTAATAAGCGTGCGAAAGCGCGGTTTAACGAAAATGCTTTTCGTGAAGTTTTATTTATTTAAGCAATATAAAAAACTGTTATTTTTTTTTCCTCCATAGATGGCACTATATTTACAAATCTGCAAAAAACATAAACAATTACAGACTTTTTTTTTTTTTTTTTTTTTTTTTTTTGTACAATCTACTACCAGATTTCAATGTGTAAAATGGAACTTAGTACAGCATGGACGTGATTGGAGTTTACCAAGAACGTACAGTTTGAAATATTGTAATAGACTGTACAAAAGAAATGCTCTGAAATTGCTTGAGGTTTTTTCTTGTTATGCTTTACTCGGCTTTTGAAGGTATAGTGTCCTTGATGAGCAATTCTTAAAATAAATTTTTGATTAAACAAAATATTCGATTACGAGGAGTATTTTCTTTCAAAACGCACTTTCGTACGCCAATTATCTGATTTATTTATTTTTAATTGAATTCCAAAATGTACCAAGGATTCCCCCCCCCCTCCCCCGCCCATGTACTTTTTCTGTTCAACAACGCGAATTTTTCTCATTCACGAACCCATTTTTGCACATAAATGCTTGAAATTGGTAGATGTTAATATTTAAGTATTTAGGAATTGAGTAGCGTTTTTCATTTCGTCATAAATCGGACACATCTTGAATTGTATTCGATTGCTCCCTGATGACAGCCAGTTCCCAATTATTGCGTCCCGAAAATCGACTTAAAATGATAGCCTTATTTTATCAGTCGAATCGCCTTCACTTTATTCTTAAGTCACATGACTCATCTATTTCGTCTTGCTAGACAGCAGTAATCGGGAGGTGTCAGTTTTGACTCCTCGTGCAGACTTGCTTATTCGTAGTGGATGTTCTTTTACTTCATGTTGGAGTACCGATCTAATTAACCCCCGTGTGCATAGTATTACTGCAGTGCCCAGTGCCAAAGAGAACAACGAAACAACCAACGAATACTAATGGGTTATCCCCGAGTTTTAAATATCCTTTTAATGATATGCATTGTGTTCTTCCCTGCTCAACAACACGAATCTTTCTGACAAATCCACGAAGCATATTTTGTACATAAATTCATAAACTTTTCAGACATTACTACCCAGGTAAAAAGCCATCAAATAGCGTTATTCATTATAATGTAAATATGGTATATCTTGAATTATAATCAACTAGATGGGAACCCGTCAAAACTTGACGGAATAAAATACTGTAACAATATCAGTAAAATAAGCTTCATTATTATGTAAGAAGGGGGTGCGTATGAAACAGTCTTTCAAATATTTTATTTAAAAGTTTTTTCCCCAGTGAAATACAGCACTATTTCGATGCAAAGCAAACTCCAAACAAACAATCCGTAAACAACTGTGTACTGCAAATCAGTTTGACATTACCGCCCTATTCCCCACGGCAAGAAAGAAAATTTCATGGATCTATGAAGTATCATACAAATAGTATATTCCAACGTTCATCTCACATAAGTAAAAGAACATAGTAAATAAAGCACACATGTCGTCATCCCCCCACCTATGATAATGCAACCGAATGAGCTCCTATGCGTATGTGCATTGCATCTGCCCAAAAGCACCGTCGAAATTCGACGTATAAAAAGGTTTTAAAATGTTTAAATTAACAGTTTTAAGATGTAACTCTTTAATCATTGTTCGTTTTAAATCCATATCTTCTATAACGCATCCATTGTTTTAAGCTAATCAATTTTTATGCAAAGATTAAGAAGTTTTTTACAGTAATAAATCTATCTGCAGATGAGGGAGATTTTTAATGTTTTCAAGTGTAATTTATTTGTATGGTTTCTTCGGTTCCTTTACATAATCAGGATGATTATCCCTTTTCCATCACAGTCGGGATATTTTTCCTCTTATACAGTTGGCAAATGTAAAGAAATAAAAAAAATACAATTCCTAGCATATTCTGATATTTGATGGAACATATACATCAACGGATTCAACATATCAATTTTATCTTCAACATAAACTGAAAATAGTTTTTTTTTTTTTTTTTTTTTTTTTGACAGATTTTCGTTCAGCGCCAAAATGCTCTATCTTATGGATAATCTGGTCTTATGATTTATCACTGTTTTTATTATTATTACTATTATTATTTACTTTTTATGATGGTTAGGGAAATCTCTTTTCAATTGTGGCAACTTTCCCAGGGGCTATTTTACATTATTGAAGCAAACTGGTGGTCATTGATAAGATAGAATTGAAAATTTTTCATGCTTGAAAATTATTTAAAAAGTCGTTGAATTAAGCGGCAGTTTTCAAATACATTTCAATTGAAAGGTAATTTTTTTTCTAATTGATGATGCAAGAATTGAAATTGTAAAATGTAGTATAATGTAGTAAATAATAGAAATTTGTAGTATATTTAGAAGTGATCTAAGCACGATGAAAGCTAAAGCGATAGCGCCGTTTGTTGTCACAACCGTTGTACATTTCTGAAAATTGCCACTATATTTTGGTTGGCGTCCAAAAGTAGAAAACCATGTTTGTCACCGAAAGAGAAATTCACAGTGATAGAAATTAGGACTTTGCGCTAATAAGGAAATATTAAATGAACTTATAATAAACCTACTAAAATAATTCCTATGAAATATTAGTCTTACATTGTTTATTCTAGCTAAATATACAATTATTATTTCAAGATTTTTTCTACCATAACACTATTTTTAATTATTTTAAATTTCCTGAAATCCTTTACTTTTGGGATTTTTTAATTAAAAAAGGAAATTTTCTAACCTATAATTAAAACAAGTTGGAAATTGTACGTCAAACGTTACAAACGAGATGCGTTCGTACGCACGTTTTAGAATTAAATTCATGATATCCCGTGCGTAGAACGGGTTAAACAGCTAGTTAAGTATATATTTTATGACACTGTTCATACAAATATCTTAACTAGTTATATAAATATTCAGATATATATGTATCAGATAGTTATATAAATATTCAGATCTTGATGATTTTTAATTCTGTGAAATGAATTATATCGTCTGCAGATTAATTTCTGTAATAAAATAAGTATCTCGGTCGCTTGACGATTTAACATCCATCGGAAGCTCCGCTCCTATAACAAGAAAGCACCGATTTAAAAAAAAATCAAATTTCTTAATAAATATTTTTATTAATATCTCCTAAAGTTTTGATTCGATTTTAATAAAATTTGAAATGTCTCGACAAAATTCTGCAAAGATAATATATTTTAAATTGCAAACCATTTGGTTGGGTAGTTTTTGCGTTGTTATATGCGGACAGACAGACAGACGGACGGACAGACAGACAGACAGACAGACAGACGGACGGACAGACGGACGGACCAAACGACGACTATAGGTGCTACGTATTTATATAATTACGAACGCACCTAAAAGAAGTAATTGGTAACATGTAATCAAGGTATGCAATCAAGATGAAGAAATCAATGACGGCTCCAATTCTAATCTTTATAACTATGAATGGAAAAATCAGTTAAAATTACGTCATGTTGACACAATCATATACATTTTTCTCTTTAGTTTTATCAATGTTAAAATGCATTTCAAGTTAAGCATAACGTCATTTTCACCGGCGCAAACTTTTCACACGTATTTATATTAAAATCATTAAAATTACAGACATTACATTATACTTTCATAAAACATTAAAAACATATTAAAATCGGACGTTTCGGATTTACATGGAAAATCCCTCTTCAACAAACATTTTTTTTGTACAAACAACTGTAACTTTGACTTCAAAAAATTTTGATACGTTGCATTTTCTATTTGTTGATAATTTTGAACTATGACTTACGTTAAGAAAAATGTTTGTTGAAGAGGGATTTTCCATGTAAATCCGAAACGTCCAATTTTAATATGTTTTTAATATTTTATGAAAGTGTAATGTAATGTCTGTAATTTTAATGATTTTAATATAAATATAAATATGTTCAGACGTAATATTTTTGTTTACTTCAAATTTTCACACGTATGGTATACGTTACTTTAATGCTTAAACACCATGCGTACAAATAAAAATATATTTTGTATTTAATTGTAATGAAAACATGGCATCAACAAAGTTATAATGATAAAATAAACCCAATGGACAATATTCCCGTGACGTCACAATAAATATGAATTTTTATTCACTTATAAAACCCGCGGATAAATATTTTTACCGAAATTTAACTTGCAAATTAAAAAATTCGGCCTAAAAGCCGCGTGCTTTTAATATTTATTTTTTATCGTCGCAACCACAGAGTTTAGAGAATAAAGTCTATGCTTCGCAACAGTGGGCGTTATCAGATTATGACGTCATTAGCAGAAGTAAAAGATTAATTGAAAATTACGGCTAATTAATTAAATTTTCGAACAAACGAATGCACGATAACAAATCTGTGTCCAAATATCTTTCATTAAAAAAAATAATGATGTAATTTGATGCAGTAGTTTGTTCTCACGGATTGTCGAAAGAAAAAGCTTAGCGTTTTAAATATATAGATTGCAACTTCATGATGACCCTTCTGTGACAATTGAATTCCAAAAACGGGTTCAAAATGCCAAATTTGATATAATTTTCTCTGGATTTATAAGAATAATCAGTATCTTAGTAAGATTAAATGTAAATTCTATACTGATTTTCTTCATTGCGTCAGAAAGGGGTTAGCTTGGAATTGAGAACACCCTTAAATCAGTTGACAGTCAAATTTTATTGGGAAGAAGAAAACAAAAACCAAGGGAAGAATCCAAAATATTTTCCCTACCAATAAGAGAATAAATGAGCAATAATTGTGCTCTTTTTCCTTTCATCTCCTGGCCTGGCACGTCAGTTCTTCTGCTTAGGCCTATAATCACGGTTTCTCGTTATCCGTGGTGTATATTTCTCCCTGCAATTAATCACGCCTTCGTCTCACACCTCTCCGTAATTGCGCTGGCGGGTCTGTAGGGCGGGACAGAACCTTTTGTCAACGAGGGGAGACCCCCCTCTTTTTTTATTTTTTTTATTTTAATAATAGCAACCGGTCCGTCCACGCATATCGCGAAAGAATCTGCAACAGGATCCAAAGTTAAATGAAATATATCTTATTAACTGTTAAACAAAATGTATAAAAGCACTGGCTTCGAAGATAAAGTTTTTGGGGCAGAAACGTAAAAGCGATTGGCATCTTGTTGCGAAAACTAACTCTTCAAAAGTGCTCTCTCTCTTTCTCTCTCGCTCTCTCTCTCTCTCACTTTCCCTCTGTTTCGCTCAATAAAGGCAAATATGACTTTCGACGCATTCGCACATTCATTTCCTTACTTCCGTCAAAACATTAAGTGTTCATTTTCAGATGCCAAAGAAAAAGAATCGAGTAATGTTTATTGATTTTCTACACAGTTGTCAAACCACATTCATCCGATGGCGATTGTCTAAATATTGTTTCTTGAAGGAGATGGCTTCTTACTGGACGACAACTGTTCAATTTATACGGCTAGTCTCAAGTCGTGGTTTGAAGAATATGACGATGAAGTTTTCGACATTTCACTTGGTCTCCACAGTTCCCTGACTTCAATACACTGTTAAAAATTTGCAGCAAACTGTCGAGTCATTTGACCGTTTTTATAGAAAATTTTACATAACCGTAATTTAACTCTATTCTGACCATAATATGGGCAATCATATGGTCAGAATAGAGTTAAATTACGGTCGTGTAGCCATTTTCTATAACAACGGTCAAATGACTGGACACTTTGCTGCAATTTTTAACAGTGTATCATTGAGCCTCTGTGGTCTGTTTTGGTACATAAAGTCCTCCTGACCGTATATCCGCCGTCAACATCTAATAGATGTTGTTTCTTCGATGATGAAGAAAATTACTCAACATTTAGAAGACGGATGGTTCAAATGGTGAAATCTTGGAAACGCAACTGAGAAGGAGATATAAAAGGGGAAAATAGAGAAAAATACTTAAGATACGGTTTTCGGGATTGACTTTTCAAATCATTCAGTTGAATGTAATAAAACCACCCATTGCCTATTTTTGAACACAAAACACATTTAGCTAAATGACAAAGAAAGAGGCAAGCAGACCTCGCAAATCTCCCTTTATGAGCATACAACTGGACAAAAGCCAATGCTGCGTAACAGTTAAGTACTTGATAAAAGTTTACACATTTAAAAACGATTTTTCTTGTTTAGTTGAAACTGCTATGGAAGACCTGGCAAGTTGCGAAAGGTTTAAAAGTAGACATAGCAATATCGCACAGCCTACCGTAAAGCAAAATAAATGGTATCCCGATTATGGAGGAATGCCACCATAGTCGGGATAACATCATTCATCCACATACCCCATATTGTACACTTTCTCATCAAGCCAGCTACAATATTTAGGTAAATACATAACAACATCCTCTTTGATTTCACCATGTAAGAAGGCACTATGTACTCGTACATTTATTTGATATACAACTCAGTCAAAATTTACACTAGTTGCTAACAAAATTCTTAAAGTACTTACCTTAGCAACAGGAGAGTACGTAATCTATATAATAAAAGCGTAAGTCATGTGACTGTCATCAACAGTTCCGATATGCTCGCATCACTTTTTCATATGTCGGGCGCTCATTTTTATTCAAAATTATTTTTTCGAATAAAACTGCATAAAAGTTCCATTTTTGGAAAGATTGTTAAAATAAAAATTGATGTTTGAGAGATGAGTTACATTCAAATATGTATGTATTCTGAGATAACTTCAGTTGAAACTGGATTCACAGTCCAATATCTCATTCCATCAAAATAAACAAACATAAGAGAGTACGTATTCGTTCATCGTGAACGATAGAAATATAAGACCATGTAGGTAATTATTCGCAAAGCAAGTTCTCCGCGAATGAATTTTTGGAGCGCTGCCTGATGTAAAGAAAATTATTCGTACCAGGATTTTTGAGACAATTAAAGTTTACCATAATTCTGTTTGATGAAATGTTATGCAACTCAACTTCCTTCCGGACCTTTTTTTGACTTAAGTTGAATGTGAACAAATACAACTCATGTAATAATATTTAATGAATCAAATTTTGAAACGAATTGTCAGTTAATTTGGTATTTATGTATTATACGTTCCAGGAAGAGAGATCACCGAAAATGATTGTTAATCGCAAATCACTTTACCATTGTTAATAACCAATCGCGTTCAAAACAGTAATTTAATATACATTTATAAAATAGATAACATCTTTAAGTACTTTTATGTTATTTGGGCGCAAATCTCGCCAATAGCATTTTTAAAATCGCCAACACCAGCGTTTATTTTTCGCGTGTGCACAGTGGCGCAGCCAGAATTCGGTTCTAGGGGGGGGGGGGGGGTTGAGTTTCTGATAAAGGTGGTCGCCGGTTATATGAATCACCGGTTAATGGAATCAGTCTTTTAAATGAATGAAATCATAATGCTTATCTCTGCAATTACGTTGGTTACAGTTCATTTAAACAGCGTTTACAATATTAGAGTGACAAACTATAAAATGCATCAATGAAATAACGCAAATTTGATTAGATTTATAAAGTGTTTAAAAATGATGAGGAGCAAACTTTAAGATGGAAGAACACAGTACAGCAAATAATTTTTACATAGAAAATAACAGATTTGCAATCCATTTGTTCAATCAAAAATCCACAAGGTTTCATGAGAATCACGAATTCTTATTCCTAAAATTAATAATAAAGAAGCAATTTTAACAAAATTTTCAATAGACTTACTTACCTTGCTTTTTGCCAAATGTGACAACTCTATTAAGATAATCGATGTTCTGGAATGTAGTTGATATTAAAGACGGTATTGTAGACTAAATTACTGTGCCCTTACAGTACTTTACATGACATCGAATTTCGCATTATCTAATGTAAATCTGATGAAAATTTTGTTAAAATATATTTATTATTGTTAAAGTTCTCTAAAAATATCCGAGTTTGAATTGTAGTAGTATCTATACTAATATTATAAAACAGCAACATTTGTTCTTTTTGCAGGGGTTAATTCTGGAAATACAGAACAGATTTAAAAAGAAATTGGTCATATGTGAAGTTTTATTCGCGTACAAAGGGTTCCACAAAAAATATCAGAACTGTTCAAAGACAATATTCTCACATGACTGCATAGTCACATACCTAAAACAATATTACATGCCATAATTTAATTTTATTGGTATTGGAATGAAAAACAATGAATATATCTCCCTCTAAAACAAAGACCTTGTACAAAGTTTAAATTTGGCAGAGAACAAATCACGCTTCGGAAGAAGTCGCTGAGTTTCACACGAAAAGTTACTTGTCAATCATATTTGCCGTATTAGTAGATAATTTTAAAGCATTTAAAAAAAGTATGCTGAACAACGCGAAACTTTCAGATTCATTTTCAAAAATGAAAACCTATCGAGGTATGATAATTCAAGTGATTTGTTAACGAAAAGATTTTTCATTATAAATGAATTATATATTGAATTATACGCGATTGTTGTCTCAAAATTACTTACTCTTAATGTCTTAGAATTATTCTATGAATTATTTTTCAATATTTTCCCTCAATAATTGAATTCAGTTGGTATGAAAAATGTTGACTATCATGATTCGTCTTACCTAAAGCAAAGATCTTGTTGCAAAGTTTAATCTTAGCATTGTGTCAACCGCGCTTCTAAAGTAGGTCGCAAAGTAGCAACACAGTTTTGATCCGTGCCGTTGTTTTCTAGATGGGTTTTAATTACTATCTCAACTATTTACAGACATATATTTTTGAAAATCATTACCAACAATCCTTAGATGATTCTGCGTCGATAGCCCTTAACTCCCCGCTGAGCGCCAGAAGAATAAGACACATGAGTGATCTTTTAATAGTTCCGTTTTTACTTTTTAAGTATGGAACCTTAATAATGGTGTCAAAATTCTGTTAACCATCTCCTCTCTAACATAGGCTATATTTTATACAACAATTTCCAAACACTTTTTTGCGGTACATCACGTTCCAAATGGGTGCAAGAACAAAAAAAAATCTAAAATTGCACTTTCTATGATATTGTTGATTCTAGAAATTTGAAATTTGGACTAGCGGTTACTTTAAAAGATGTAAATGTTCACTAAAAATGGTTTCTATAAAGTTCGAAATTTAAAAAGGGAAAAGGAGCAGGAAACGTTCTAAATTACAATTTATTTGTACAATTAGGGCTGGAAACATGAAATTTGGCATGGTTGTTACTTTAGAGACTTATTATGCTAGCCACGAACAGTTTGCAATAACAGAAAAAAAAAAGTTCTAAAATTGCGATTTATATGATACAGTTGGTATAGAAGCTTGGAATTTGGCATGGTGGTAACTTTTGGGATGTAAATGCTCTCTAAGAACGATTTCTAAAGAAATTCTAAATTTAAAAGGACGAAATGACCGAAAAACGGTCTGAAAATGATCTAAAAACATTTAATTAGAAATTGTTTGTGCTAGATATGTGAAATTTGGTACGGCTGTTACTCTAGAAATGAAAATGATCATCCAGAACAGTTTTCTAAAAATTCGAAATGTAAAAGGATCAAGAACAAAAAAGTTCTAAAATTGCGATTTGTGTGATACAATTGGTATAAATGCTTGTTTTTTGACATAGTGGTTACTTTTCAGATATACATACTCGTTCAAAACGGTTTTTAAAAAATTCGAAATTTAAAAATGTGAAATGAGCAAAATACGTTCTAAAAATGTTCTAAATCATAATATAATTAGAACTTTTAGGGCTAGAGTCTTGAAATTTTATATGGATGTAACTTAAGAGACGTAAATGCTCGCCCATAATTTATTTTTTTAATTCGAAATTTGAAAAATTGCAAGAGTAAGAAGCATTCTAAAATTGCGATTTATGTCATGCAATTGGTATGGAAACTTGGAATTTTGCATGATGGTTACTTTTATGTAGTAAATGCTTCCTTAGAACATATTTTATAAATTCAAAATTTAAAAGGATGAAATGACGGAAAACTTTCTAAACGCGTTCTAAATTATGATTTAGTTGAAACTAAATCATCATTGTGTTAGAAACTTGAAATTTAGTATAGAGATTACTTTTAAGATGCAAATTCTCGGCATAAAGAGTTTGAATAGTTTGACAAATGAAGTATAGTCTTTAAATTTGTGAACAGACCCCCTACGAAACAAATGATTCGAAAGAAACACTGATTGGAAAAATCTGTTCACAATCAAAAAATAGCTTTTTAAAACTTTAAAGTACTTTTTATTAATTCTTACTTTTGCAAAGACTTTTTCCTGGGTTCGCACATAGCTTGGTCTTAGTAACTGAGAGCAAAAAACACAAAAAAGAGCCGTTTGAAACTGAGAGAGACTTACAAAGTGTATGTTTTATTTTTTCTCTGGAATTCGATGGCCTGTTATTGTTTCGAACATGGAACAAAGACAGAAATGCAATTAAAAAATGGCCCACTGTATACTATAAAACTCAAAGCGTACATGTGACAGTGGTGACGAAACTTGGCCAGGGGCCTTGCTAAGGGGGGAGGGGACAGGGGGAGCATCCCCCCCCCAAACGTTTGTGAATGCTATTACACTTGGCAAATTTACAAACTCTTATTTGGCAAATTTGTATAAAACTTTAATAAAAACTATAATATACTCTCTATTTTTAATAGACTTGGCAAAAGTTACTAATCTAATTGGGAATATTATTAAACTTTTTACAAATAAGAAATATATTACATTTTCTAACTGTGGTATTTTGGTAAATTGTAAAACTAGCTGGCAAACTTGTTGAATTTGCGAGAACTATTTATTTTTCTTTTCAATGAGTTGGCAAATACTGAAATTAGACTTGGCAATTTAAGGTCCTCTCCCCCCTCAATAAAAAGTCTTAGCGATGACACTGAACTTGGCTATACTATTAAGATGTGCTGACTAAGTCTCAAAACAAAGTTTGGGTCTTTGATGATGAGGACACACCGGTAGCTGTCAGAAAATCTCGATCTGTCAAAAAAAAAAAAAAAAAAAAAAAAAAAAATTATAGCTGTATTACTATTTTTCAAATCGAGTGGAATTGTTGAGCGTATCGTTTTGGACACACAAAAGACAGTTACAGCTAAGTGGTACACTGAACAGTGCCTCCCTAATGTCATGGAATCTTTGAAGAACCTGCGACCAAAGTCACGAATGAACACCTGGTTCCACCATCATGACAAAGCTCCAGCTCACCGGGCCAAAGCCTGCACTGAATATTTGGCCACTACAGGACTGAAACTTCTTGAACACCCTCCTTACAGTCCAGATCTTGCCCCCTGTGACTCCGCACTGTTCCCGCATGTGAAAATGAAGCTGAAAGGGATTCGGTTTTCCAGTGATGAGACACTTTTGAGGGCGTGGGACAACGAGTGTGCCTTACTTTCTAGTGAAACTTGGCAGAGCTGGTTTAAGGATTGGTTTCGGAGGATGCAGAATTGTATTGCTTGTATCGGAAATTACTTTGAAAAAGTTTGATAAATAAATCCATATTGCAAAACTTTCCTAGTACCCTTTGTATATGACCCTTTCTTTTACTATAAGACGTCTTGAGGTGGGCAAAATACATCGAAAAACCATTTTCGATACATAAAATACAAAGTACATTGGTTTTAGGGTCTAAAATACAAAATACAAAACACTTTTCAAAATTTCAAATGTCAAAATACAAAATACATGTATTTTTTAAATACATTCAAAATACAAAATATATTAATTATAATTTTAATTATCTTGCACTACGCAAAAATGTTTTAATGCAATGCCATGTTATAAATTTTTACCTACTGTATATGGACATGTCCGTAACCAAAAAAAGAGGTCTGCACGGGCCGAAATTTCCAGACCGGAACCCGTAGAAAAAAATTTGGGACCCGACCCGGTATAAAAATTAAAAGTTCGGCCCGAGGTTCGGCCGTGTCCGTACAAAAAATTCTTTGGCCCGACTCGGTATAAAAGCTAAAAGTTCGGTCCGAGTCCGGACCAGCTCATACAAAAAATTTATTGGCCCGGTTTAAATGCTAAAATTTCGGTTTGAGCCTAGCCCTACAAAAACTTAATTGGCCCGAGTGAATTTCTACAAAAGATAAATTTTTAAGCCAATGTGGTTAAAAATTCTCTTGTACGAGGTATTCTGACATTTTTTTTTTAAATTTTAGCTATTTTTCATGTTTATATTCTTCATCTTTTAAAAAGCGCCCAGAGCTGTGAAGTAGAGGCATACCCGTTCCAAAATACTGCCCTCCCTAGATTTATTTCTGCCTGTGCCCATGTAAACTATGTTTATTTTTTTTATGATTCTCTATTTGTACGCAAATGTCTGAGTTATTATTAATGTCATTAAACCATATTCCATGGCTTAGAGATTTATAAATCTGAAAAATTCGATACAGAAAAATCTTCTAAGACGAAATCACGTAGGAGCTAAAAAAATCAATTATAGACAAGTTCCCATCTTAGCTGGTACATCACCTGTTCTAAATGCATTATATTCTTTTCATACGTATTATTATATTCATTTTGTATGAATTAACACACTTTTCCGTTTAAGACAGGATTCCATCATAGACAGGTTTCTTTTCACATGTTTTCGTGCACTTTAATTTTATTGCCCAGAAATATACGAGTATGTGCTATTCTTCAAAGAGTATAAATTTAAATTTTTAATTGTACGAGTATGTGCTATTCTTCAAAGAGTATAAATTTAAATTTTTAATTGTAGAATAATAACGATTTAAAAATGTATGCATTTTTTGCAAAGAATGTTAAACCAGATCAAATTTTACTGATATCTGCACGGGCCAGGCCAGTGACTTTTTACGATCTGGGTCGAGACCGGGCCTGAAAATTTCTTCCCGTCTAGACCTCTAGGAAGAATGTCCAGGTCCGGCTGGGTCCGGAAAAAATTAATCTGCCCCTGCCCGGCCTGAGTCTGCAGGAAAAAATAAAGCCCCCGCACGGTACGGTCATAAAAAAGTGATGACCAGAATCAGTTGATTTCGACCTGAAAATAGTGTCTTGCACTAACTGTCATCAAAAAATATTTTGAAATATTTCGAGTATACTTATGTCTAATATCGCGTAGCGTGATGTATCACAAATAATTAATTTCCGTTCATTAGGAGTTCTTGGGTATAATCTTTTCACGCGTCTATGCAACAACTAACTGTATTACACTGCTAACATAGTTTAAAAATACAATACTCGGGAAAAGTCTGAACTTTTCCCGAGTATTGTATTGAATCCCGATTTTATCCCGATTGAACCCCCATTTTATCCCGAATTGTTTATCACACGACATTTTTTGTTTTTCGCATAGCAACATTAAGAATTAAAAAGCATTAGCAAAACCATTCAGCAAAAATGTTTCAGCCAAAGATAAAAATCCTTATTATGCCAAATTAAAAAAAAAAAAAAACGTTCATATTAACTTCTAGAAACGAATTCAAAGACTATACAAAACAGACAAGCATGTATTTCCTGTTGTGAATCAGTAATTTGCGGTTAAAACACAAGTTGTGGTTTAAACTTTATACCAGCTTCAAGTCTAGTACGAAGTTTGAATAATCGAGAAATGTATTTTGAGTATTTTCAAAATACAAAACACATGGAAAAATCATTTCAAAATACATTACCAAACTACTTTAGTTTTATCTGTTTAAAATACAAAATACAAATGTATTTTGAAAATGTATTTCAAATACATGTATTTTCGATACTGCCCAGCTCTGGCTCTTGACAAAGTGACGCAGTCCAAATAACCAGTTTTGACTTTGACTTAACCGATGCTTGTAATATGCTCTTTCACAGTTTTAAGTAGAATTTTCGCCGTTTAATTGAATCATATTGTTGAATAGAATTTGATTTAACAAAGCGGCGGATTCTGCCAAGGCGGAAAGGCCAAAAAATGTAACTTTAATTTTGATTCATATAAACGGAAATTATAGTAATTTTTTTTAGCTCTGGGGGGGGGGGGGGTTTAACCCCCCCCCCCCTTGGCTGCGCCACTGCGTGTGCAAATTAGAAACGACACTTTGATTTTGAAATCAAATGTTGGAATAGCTGTAGCAGACGCACCGGAGTTGGTGCGATTTTTGTTTTTTGCCAATTTGGCGAGAAAACCCCATTTTTAGGTACCTGTTAGAAATTGATAAAACAGCATGTTACTTTTATTTTATTATGAAATAGTTTATTTTATATTAAAAAACACACAATTTTATTATAAAGCACACACAATTTTACTATAAAGCACACACAATGATTAATTTATTATGAAGTATACAATATTTAATTTATTATAAAACATACAGAATCTGCTCTACCGGGTTGCCATACGAAGCAAAACCTAGCCGAAACCGTCCGGTTGTCCAGGCATAAAATCGCTATTTTGGCGCCAAAATGATACCCCGGTGCGTCTGCGACAGCTGTACTCAAAAGGACCCATCATTAAAAATGGTAAATAATATAGAATCAAAGTAAAATAATACAACAAATAATTTAGTATAATTTATTAAACACATAAAATCATATTGATTGCTTTTAGCTTAGATATTTACAATGGTAGTTTTATTGGCGGTATGTTATATCCACCGGAATGAATATAATATATATATTCTAATCACATACTATATACTTATGAATATAATATACATATCTATATCTACTATATCAATAAAAGCGTCTTCAATTGTCTTTTATATTTCTACTACATAATATTAACTATAGAGTACAATATAGAGAGAAAAAACGAGTTACTGTAATTAGAATTAAAGACGCCAATTTTGGCGCGGCGTATTTACCTGTTACGGATCTTAATAGTTAGTAGACATTAAACAGAAGTGTCAAAGTAAGGGAATTACGCAATTATGAAAACTCCTGCAGAGAAATACAAAGTCGAACAGAGATCGACATCTAGAAGGAAGGTCGTGAATTTTAATCAGATTGTACGCCACGGGTCAAAAGTGCTGACAGCGAATATGGTTTAGAGGGAATGTAATTATGAAAACTGGCTTCAAAAAGCTCAATGTTTCCAAACCTTACTCGAAAATTACGTGTAATTATATGCAGCCCAATTGTTGCACATTATTTAAGACATTTTAGATGAGAATAGTGATAGATTTTCTAATCTTCCGTAATCGAGTCTACTGCCAAAGTTAGCGAGAAACAAAAAAAATTTTTTTAGCAACAATATGGTTCAGTGTAAATGTGGATATTATTAATGGCTTTTCACAAAATACACTTCATTGCATCAAATCGTATTAACAAAAATACGTCAATTGGCAACGGACCCAATTACGGAAAATTACTTAATATGTTTAAGAATTTTCGCATTGGTGAACATGTTGCAACTAATAAGCCAACGGACATGAAGCACAAGTGCTTAAGTGGGTTAAGCGGTTTTTGTCAAAAGAAAGATGAAAGACATAGCAACAAAAAATATGCGAAATGCTACCATGATCGAAAAAGTTCTTGCTTTGTCTATTAGAATCTTCCGGTTTGGCGAAGGATTATGGAAAAAAATTAAATTATGAATAAAAGTGACGTGTTACAATGCTTAACATACATTTAAGGGAGACCAAACTGGTTGCTAGTGGCGGCTTGTCTTCAAATATTAACCATTTTTTGCTGACAACCCCTAGTAACCAATCTACGTTTAAATAATAAAATCTTACTTTTAATGTCTTGTTCAATTTAATAAACCCACCTAAAGTCTTTCATATAATAGCCATTTGGTTCATCAACAATGTTCTACATATCATTTTCAGAGGGAACTTCAAGCTCAGAATCTATGGCATGTTGCCACTTTTTTATGAACTTGACGTCATAGCTTCTTCATATGTGGTAGATCCTACCACATTTGTTAGGCACATAAGCTTTGTTTTAAAAATCATCCATCTCGATGGTCCCTTCAGTTTATCTGTTGTTCGAAGGTGCATTTTAGTATTACTTAATTACGCAGCAGGTGAATCTGTACTGTAGTTGCATCTCTACTCTTAGCAATCATCATTATCTTTTTGTTGATTTTTGACCAGGTTATCCAAATCCGGATTTTTATCCTTATCTTCTTCAAACTGTGAACTTTGATGTTGCTCAGGATCAATAGAAGCAAAATCAAAATTTTCATTCTTTATGGAATGGGAAGCGTTCTCATTTGGATTAGTTATTAAATCTTTGTGTAATGTCACAATGCTTGTTTTTGAGAAATAATCTCTAAATCCTTTAGTATATTGTCACTATATCCAACAAAAGTTCCTCTTTCAATCTTGTCATCTAATTTTTTCCGTTTTTCTTTTCGAATGTGAACCCATATTTCATATCAAATGTAAACTTTGAATTTCTAATGTCAGTCTTGTTTTTCCTTTAATTGTTCTAGTCCCTGTTCTGTGTTAATTATGTACACTATTGCATTCGCAGCTTCAGCCCAGAACATCTTATCCTAATTTTTCTACCAACATATTTCTTGCAGCCAGTGTTGAATTCAGACATTTTTCTCCGGGAGGGTTTTCTGCGACTCCAGGGGGGACATTATAACCCTTACAAAAATTTCTTATAGAATTCTATAAAAAATATTTATAGAAAACGCATTATAGAATCCTATAGAATTATGGCCCGTTTTTATATAAGCTTGTTTAACCGAAAGCTATAGAAATATCTGTAGAAGTTCAATAGAAATGTCTATAGAGTTTCTAAAAAAAATTTCTATAGAACAAATATACAGCTTCCATAAAAATAGAATTTTATATAGAACCCACGTACTCACCCTCCCAAGTACGAACCACTCTCGATGCTGCTTGACTTCTAGCCCAGTCAAATTGTAGTTTGAGGTGGAAAATTCTGGTGTAATTGTTTTTAGTGGCTTATTTTATGTTTTTTGGGGTGCTGAATACGAATCTGAAGTTGTCCAACAAAATTTCTTTCGGCAAATTTGTTTTTTTTTTACAAAAAACCTGTAAAAAACGGACTTTTTTCGGTTTTTTCAAAATAACTCCAAAATTGTGCATTTTGCATTAAATTCAGCAATATATGAATTAAAGAGAATAAAATTTCCTACATTTTATGTACAGAAAGTTTTTTTCTATGATCAATGGTTTAGCCGTGAGAGTGCCGCAAAAATAGGTATTAAAAACAAAAAACTGTAAAAAAAACGGGAATTACGGCACTGTATGCCGATGTAACATGGAAACAAACCCTTTAACACAAATATTAACCATCAGTGATGCTAAAGATTATATTATTGACTATATTTTATGCATTTAAGGTAGGGGAAAAGTGTCTAACCAGCACCAGTTGAAGTTGGGAGCAGTGGAGTATCTCCACCTCCTCTCAAGAGCCAAGGTGCTCTTCCTCCGGAGAGCCCGTACTCTAAGGGAAGATAAAATTTTGAAAAAGGGAGTAAAATTAGGTACAGGAGGTAAAACTATCTAAAATCGTTGAAAAACAGTAATTTTTGGAAAATAGCAATAAACACTTAAAAAAATCAATTGAACAATTACATAAATATAATAATGAATCCTCTTAAGACACACAAACAATATTTTTAATTCAAAACTTAACATTTAAATATGTGTATGTGATTTGTGAAATTCCTCAATTTGTGAAATTTATGTGTCATTTGTTAAGAACAAATAAAAGTTTAGTTCTGTAGTTGTGTTCGATGGTTACCCTGAAGAAAGTTGCAGAGGTACTAAATGTATTGAGCGAGCAAGAAGATCACGTAAACAAACTTCAGTAGATTTGATGTTCGACGAAACAATGGTGCCTACAGTACCACAAGAAAGATTCCTAGGCAATATAAAAAACAAAGAGCGTTTGATTTTAATGTTGAAAAATAAATTTGCAGCAATAAATTTGACATTCACGCAAAACAGACACAAGAAGATGCGGATACACTGATTATCACCACAGCAAGAGACCTTGCGTCACAACATAACTCTGTAGTTATCGTGGGTGAAGACGTAGATTTGCTGGTGATCATGATTGGTCTCTGTAGGGGCATACATTCAAATGTATACTTTTTTAAAGCCAGGCAAAAAGGGACAGTTTCACCACTCATTTTTTCTTCTGACTGCAAACTTGAACAATCGGTTGCTGACAACATATTATTTTTACATGCCATGAGTGGTTGAGATAATACTTCAGCCTTTTTCAAAGTAGGAAAGATGAGGTTTCTTCAGACTCTCAAAAGAAACCCGGCATTAATTAAAACCATTGAAATTTTTAAAGACCCTATGGCAGATGTTGATACAATTACTGATGCTGGCAATCGTTTTTTGACTTCCTTGTACAAATTATCTGACAAGGAAACCACGTCATTTAACAAATTGAGGTATCTATGCTACCTTAAGTCTGCATACAAGGCATCAACCCATTTGGCGTCCCTAACTCCTACTGAGGCTGCAGTTAAACGAAATTCTTTAAGGGTATATTTTCAAGTTCAGCAATGGCTTGGGAATGAAAAAAATCATGAACAATGGGGTTGGAAAAGCACCAAAGATGGTATAGAGCCAATAACCATGCTAGAGCTACCAGCACCTCAAGCCGTTCTAAAACTCATTTCTTGCAAATGCAAGAAGACATACCATAAAAACTGTGGATGTAAAAAGCAGGCCTCAACTGTTCTAATATGTGTCTGAACTACAAGAGCAAGTTGTAATAACATGCCTAATATTGAAATAGAAGAAAACGAGGATGACCCAGAATACCCTGAAGTACTTGAAGGTAATTATACATAAATCATTCCATTTCACATTTATTTTTTCATTCATTTTTAATTTGGTGTGGTCAAAATATGTATTCCAATACAGTGTGCATAACTATTCAGTTTTTAAACAATTAAAACTAAGTCATTAATTATTTTTTAAAACGCTGGTACGTAGTATAATAGCTTTTCCGCTCCCTGATTTGGGGTCCAAAATTGACCGATTCCTGAAATGAGGGCTGTAAAAGAGGGCTGATATTAAAAAGAGGTAAAAATAATATTATGATAAAATGTTGTATGAATCTTAACTTAGATATAATTAATTCCACCGTTTTAAAAAATATTGTACGCACCAGTTCTTCTCCGGAGCAGAAGTTTCGGTCCTCGGGACAAAAACGGCTTTTCGCGCCCGTATGCGTAAATAGCTATTATATAATTAATTTATTTTTTATAGGTGTAGAACACCTAGAAGGCATACCATCAGAAACCATGAAACCATTGTCCAAGAGGACTAGCTTTGACTGACAAGTTCATTTCAATGTCAATAATTATTTAATAATTAATATTGTATAAAATACATACTTACCTATTTTACTATATTATTTAACATAAAACAGTTTTCATACTAATCAATCGTGAATCCCTATTTATCATTTTTTGTACTTATATAAGCTAACATCAACGTTTTACATATCTGCACACATGTATAATGATGCATTTAAGTTATATGCCTTCAATAAGGAGGTGGATGACTACTTCCTGCATTCGTCATTGCTTTTTTCATAACTATTCAAGGTCCAAAAAAATTCCTTGCACATAAATTGTAGAGAATTTTATCTACTTTTTTAAAGTATAGTATAATGTATACAGTGAAATGTTTATTTTTAGGTCTTATGAACAGAAAGGCAGTAAAAAAATGTATTTTTTGCCATTTTCCGAAAAATACTGTTTTTCGTCGATTTTACCTAGTTTTACTTCCTCTACCTAATTTTACCTTCTTTTACAAAATTTTATCACGTCTTAGAGTAAGAACTCTCCGGAGGAGGAGCAACTTCGACTCATGAAAGTAGGTGGAGCTGCTCTACTGCTCCCAACTTCCACTGGTGCCGAAACCCCACTTTTCCCCTACTTTAAATGCATAAAATATAGTAAATCATATAATATTTAATATCACTGATGGTTAAAATTTGCGTTAAATGGTTTGTTTCTATGTTACATCGACATACAGTGCCGTAATTCCCGTTTTTTTACAGTTTTTGTTTTTAATACCCATTTTTGCGGCACTGTCACGGCTAAACCATTAATCATAGAAAAAAATTGTCAATACGTAAAATGTAGGAAATTTTATTCCCTTTAATTCATAAATTGCTGACTTTCACGCAAAATGCACAATTTTGGAGTTATTTTCAAAAAACTGAAAAAAGTCGGTTTTTTACAGGTTTTTTGTAAAAAAAACAAATTTGCCGAAAGAAATTTTGTTGGACAACTTCAGATTCGTATTCAGCACCCCCAAAAACATAAAATAAGCCACTAAAAACAATTACACCAGAATTTTCCACTTCAAGCACTTTTTGAACACATTTTTACTGGGCTATTCAATGATCAGACGAAGAACGAGTACTTTCAGCATAACACAACCATTGACAGTCTCTGCACTCTTATTACACTATTTCAACTGTATTTCTTTCGTGATTTGCATTCCCAATCATAATAGCCTTGTAAAAATATTTAAAGTCTAATAAATTATTATTTGTTAAAACTGAAACAATTGTTTAAATATTTATATTTCAGATTAAAATATTTGAATAAAAATTACAATTTTATTAGTGAATAAAATTTATTAAATTAGATGGATGGTTTTATAAATTTAGCAGCAAATTAATAAATAATTATAAAATTAACCAACAAATTTATGAATTGTAAACAAATTAAATAATCATAATTTAATTCAGTAGTTTGAATGATATAATATTACATTGACAATTTAATCACTATGTATTAGAATTGAATTAAATTATATATATATATATATATATATTCATATTAAATCCACACCCAGAAAAAGGAATTGATTAAAACAACAAAACATGTTTTGTTGAGTACATTTTGGTTGTTTTAGCAAAATTTTTAGTTGAAGCAAAAAAATTGGTTTTGTTGCTTGGACAAAAAAATTATGTTAACATTCTTCAAAAATTTTAACAAAATGTCATCAATTTTACTTGATTTAACAAAATCTGTTTTTTCAATTTTACAATAATTTTGTAATTCCAGCAAAATTTTGTTGTTTTTGCAAAATTTAAATTGTTGTATAGTAGCCATAACTCTCTCACGTAACTCGATTTATTTGACTTATATAGCTATATAATTAAAGGATTAACATAATTTTTGGATAATTGAAACTTTTTTTCCTTGGGACGGACCAAGGTAGTTTAAAAAATCCCCCTGTCCCATTTATTACTTTCTTCTATCTTTACAAGAAGAAAGTATTGGAATCATGAAAATTTTCGACTTCCGGTTTCGGACGGATTTTAGAAGGTCCTGAACACGATTTGACTGTTTTTAGAAAATGACTGTCAATGACTCTGCCTGTCTCTATGTGACAAAAATTTTGTGGGCGCTCTATCCCAAGAACTAATGCACGGAATTTTATAAAACTTTATATTCAATTACTTCCTGATATAAATTGTTGCTGATTAGTTTTTGTTGTAAATCGCGCTACAGGTGGCGCTGGTATGTTGCATTTTTTGCGATTTCTGCAATAGCTTAATCTCATTTGAATTACGCCTGTAATCTTTGAACGTAACTAGGTTTATTTGACTTATAACATAATTTTTGGATAATTAAAACTTTTTTTCATTGTGACGGACCAAGGTAGTTTTAAAAATCCCCTGTACCATTTATTACTTTCTTCTATCTTTACGAAGAAAGTACTCTGGTACGTAAGTACTCTCGTACTGGAAGAAAGTACACTGGTAAAATATAACAGTGAATTTTTATCCTGCTTTTTCCAAGCGTAATTTACTGCTGAAAATGAATTAAAAATTAACTATGTGTTGCCGTATGCTGGGCTTTGTATTGTCGTCTCATGTTTGCCGCAGAAATTTGCGTGCTCCTGATGACATTTCTACGTTGTGCTGCGGTTGCAGCCGTTCCGACATACATAAGAGTGAGAAATGCCGATCTTAGATATCGTTCCTTGTAGCTCCGTGGTAGAGCCTCAGAACGCTGTTCTGAGGACCCGGAATCGACTACCGGCTTGGGCAATTTTCACTCTCTCGGTTTTCGCGTGAAAAAAAGCAGGATAAAAATTCACTTGTTATTATTCAAGGTTTACAGGCGTAATTCACTGCTAAAAATGGATTAAAAAATAATTAAAATTGCATGTTTAGATTGGTTCATTTAACAAAAGGTTTTGTAGTATAAACAAAACAAGTTCGTAATGTAACATGTTTAATTATTTAAACAAACAAAATACATTTTGTTGAAAAAAGAAAATAGATTGTTAAAATAACACATAGCATATATCTATGTAACAAAAATAATTTTGTTCATTCAAGTAAAATTGAACCATTTGACTTGAATTAACAAAATATTTTTTTTGCTGACGATACAATTTTTTTTTTTTTTTTTTTTTTTGGAATTGCAAAAAAAATCAACAATATTTTTTTTGTTGATTCAAACAAAATTTCCATTGACCCATATTTAAACGAAAAGTTTTGTTGGGTCAAACAAATTTTTGTTGATTCAACAAAACTTTTTTCTGAGTGCATGGAGCTCAATTATATACTAAACTGATGTATTACAAAATTAATTATTATTTTTTAATTTTAATATATAGTTATAAATAAATTACTACACACATAAATTTTAAAAGACCAAGAAATGTTTTTTTAATGAAAAAAAAAATCTATAGAAACATTAGTCTGTAGAATTGAATTCTATAAGAAGTATAGAAACCCTATAGAAAAACTGTTCTATAAAACAAAAATTCTATAGAACTTCTAAGACTTCTATAGAAACATTTTCTTTAGAATAAGTATTCTATAGAACTCTTTAAAATTCTATAGAAATAGTGTTCTACAGAATGGCTATTCTATAGAACTTGTAAAGAATTCTAAGAGTTCTATACAGCTCTATGTACTATTTTCGTAAGGGAAAGTTCCGGAGGGAAAATTCCACTTTTTGACCATTGAAGGCATAAAATCTCAAATCTTCGGGTGGGGGGGGGGGGAGAAGTCACCCCGGGGCCACCCCTTGAATTCAACACTGCTTGCAGCTTCCATGATAGTTCTCTTTTTTCGTTCGCCCCGTCTATTTTGCTGCGGATTGTATGCGACAGAATTTTGATGTACTTGGAAATGACGAATCAAGAGTTATAAATAATATGGACTTTAATTTAAAATCAAGTTTTTTTTTTTTTTTTTTTTTTTTTTTTTTTTTTTTTTTTTTGTTCACAAATTTCTTGCCATTGTCTGACTTTACTATTCGGATACTTTTATCCATCTGGTTTTCACACATCAGTATGAATCTCTGACAATTTATCATACACTTGATACTTATTTTCTAAGAAATAAACTTATCTAAAATGAGAGTAATCATCTTTTAATAAGAACATATAACGAGACCTTCCAATTGGTGCAATTTCCATTG
Source organism: Maratus michaelseni (assembly GCA_963931845.1). Classification (NCBI taxonomy): domain Eukaryota; kingdom Metazoa; phylum Arthropoda; class Arachnida; order Araneae; family Salticidae; genus Maratus; species Maratus michaelseni. The sequence goes on along the minus strand of OZ007596.1, from coordinate 172,059,535 downwards.
AGCCACCAAAATCTGCATGAATTACGTTACAAACTTCAGTAGATTTCGATTCACTTTCTTGAAAGGGACTACGTTGTTGCTTTTCTTGAATGCAGGCTTCATAGAAGGAAATATCGGTAGTTTTCCCAGATAATTTCATTTTCTGTTAGCAGCTTCTTGACATAATCAAAATGTTGATGAGCTAATTTTTCACGCCACCATATCAGACTTCTCTTTTTACTTTTCAAATTACTATCTTAAATCCAACATTTATTCTCATTTTCACCCTCTCTCAAATCTTCTTCTGTAATCATTCTGCTCTTATCTAAGCAAAGTACCATTTTTAAACGTTTAACTTCCCGTTTAGATGCATCAATAATTTTCTTTGATTCTTGATGAATAAATTTAGCATCATTGTGAGAATTTGATGTTACGTATAAACCTTTATCTAAATTCTTTACCTTGAGAAAATAATATTACTTTTAAATCTGGAACCTGTAACACATTCTGCAGTTCAGTTTTAATGTATTTTTCAGTTTCGCCATCAGACGACTCAACATAAATAGTTTCTATTTAAATAGCCGTGATAGAGATGCCATTGCCATTGCCTATTTTTATTTGTTTAGGCTCTTTCAACTTCAAATAATTTCCAAACATGCTTATATCATTCATTACACATGTGTTCAGAGGCATAACTATCTAAATAGAATTTCGCATCCAACTAAGAATTTACATTTCCCATAAGTGCGAAACTTTTGCCGTTTACGCCATTTGACCGATTTTTTTTTTTTTTTTTTTTTTTTTTTTTTTTTTTTTATAAATAACATTATTTAAACACACGCTCTTTTTTATTGAAAAAATTTCAGACAATATTTCTGTTCTTATGAACATTATTTCCATATTTGCATAGATCTCCGATTTTAGAGTTCTGTGGAACAATGAATCCTAGATCGTTACATAGTGTTAGCAAATCTACTTTCCTGCTCTATTCAATACTGACATAATTTCTCTTGATTATTAATAACAAGATAAAATTATAGACGTTCGTTTACTACGCTAAGTGGACTCGATTATGGACGTTGAAGTTTGTGTTCCATATCTTCCATCATAATCCATATACTTAGCTTTCACTCAAAATATTATTTTTTTTTTAACTTATCAAAATAAAATATGGCTCTTTTTTATTTTTTTATTTTTATTTTTTACTTACAACAACAAGGATTACACTTGAATATGAAGACGAAGACAAACGTTTAACGAGACATGAAACATACAAATAGAAGTTCAATACACAAACAGATGATTACTAAACAAAAATGATGGCCCTTTGCCTATTCAATAAACAACGTATAGAAGGGTGCACTTATGCTTCTCTTCCTTGCAGCTAAACCTTGTAAATTCTTAAGCCTGGCGTTCCTTCTTTTTTCAACCGATCACCTTCAATGTTCTTTTACTATACTGATCTGATTCCATTGTCGTGGATCTCGTACTGATTTATAAATTTATCATAGCCCGTGGACTGTTGCATTACACTGAGTTGATTCTTTTCGTATGAACGTTGCTGTTCATTTCCAAATCAAAGAAGATTTTTAGTTCAGTTAATATTTTAAATTATTCTGTGCTTATATAAAAATATGTATACGTGTCGTACGCACGTTGTAAAATTAAAATTATTAGACCTACTGACGACGCCTATGTACACAACAGTCCGTGTAATCCGATTAGTGAAGACTAGCAAGGCCATGTAACCCGATTAGTATAAACTAACCAGACTAATGTCATTCAATCAATAGGTGGGATGACTCAAGGAGTTCTTCTTTTCTTAACTTATGGAATTTCAAAAGAAATTTTTAGAATATTTTTTTATGAGATGGCAACGCAATAAGCGTATCTTTTGAAGAAAAAATTGTTCTAGATGTATGCATTTTGAAATATTCTCTGGTGAAAATGCAGGTTTTTTAGACAATAAATAAAAGATTCTCCAGGTTTAATTATTATTATTTTTTTAGAACTTTTTAAATATCTATTTTTTTTAGATGGAGACATCGAACTGGGGTAATGTAAAATTTTTACGTATCTCAAATTCATGTTAGAATAAAATGAGATTTTGAAAACTATATTTATAATTAATGTCGAAATTCGACCAAATAATAAAAATAATATTAAGGAACTTTTAGATAAACTTATAATAAACCAATAAAAATAATTTTAACAAAAAGTCAGTTTTTCACTGGTTAATCTAACTTCAAAATATTGTTAATCTAAGCTATGCTTACTATGATAGGTGCTATTGCTATTTATTTTAACTTTTCACGTTATTGAGAAATAAAACTTGAATCATTTAATCGATAATCGTCTGCCACTTGCGACTATTTTTGTATGGTTTTGTCTACCACTATTTCAAAAATAAATAAATAAAACCCTATTTCGACGAATAGTAGAAATAAATCACAATGTTTATTATTTTAAAATGGTGTTAGACAAAATAACAAAAGTGAAATCGCCATTGGTAGCCCTGCTATAGTTTATTTCAAAATAAAGTAATCTGTGACCTGTAATCAAAGTAAAGAATCGAAATAACGTTACCAATGGGCTTTATTGGCGTGACGTCTTAAACCACCATCATGTGACTTCCCTGCTGTGTTTATATTTGTTTGTCTATGTATCGCACTAGCCGCCACTGGCGACCAGTTTGGTCTCCCTTAAATGTATGTTAAACATTGCAACACGTTACATTTATTCATAATTTAATTTTCCCTTAATCCTTCGCCAAATCGGAAGATTCTAATAGACAAATCATGAACTTTTGCGATCATGGTAGCATTTCGCATATTTTTTGGGCACAAATGTCACATACGCACGTTGGCGCGATTCCCCCCCCCCCTCCCCCGCCAATTTGGCGAAAACTTTGTTATGGAAATTGTTGTTTATTTACTTTTATTTTTTATTTTAATTCTATAAATTATTTTTGATATGTATATCAATATTTATTTACAACAAACTATCATTTATTTATTTTTATTCTTTTTTTTAATTATGAGTATTTTTGTTAGCCGGGAGCAGATGATAATTCGCCAAATATCGTTCCCATCACCGTCATTCATACTACAATTAATTTAATTTTAAATTATAAACCTGTCACTCATTTCATTTAAAATACTTAACTTTAATCTAAAATGCTTATATTACATAAATTTAAAATACTTCACACTTTTCATTTAAAAGAGAAAATAAATAAATAAATAAGAAATAATATCATAAATCAAAACATTTGATTTCAAAATCAAAGTATCATTTCTAATTTGTACACGCGATAAATAAAAGCTGTATTAGCGATTTTAAAAATGCTAAAAATCTGATTCATTAAATATTATTACATGAGTTCAATTTACGTCAAGAAAAGGTCCGAAAGTTGAGTTGTATAGCACATAATTATGGTAAACTTTGATTGTCTCACTGGTGCGAATTATTTTTTTGACGCGAGGCAGCGGTCCAAAAATTCATTCGCGGAGAACTTGCTTTGCGAATGATTACCTCCATGATTTAATATTTTAAATGTTCGCGACGAATCAATCTTTTTTTTTGTTTACTTTTATGAATAGAGAATTTGAACTGCGAATCTTTCGACTGAAGTTATTGCAGAATATATACATAATTGAACGCAAGTCATCTCTCAAATATTAATTTATTTTGAACGATCTTTCTTAAAATGTAACTTTTATGCAGTTTATTCAAAAAAATAATTTTGAATAAAAATGGCCGCTTGGCATATGAAAAAGCGATGCGGCATCCCGGAACTGTTGAGGACAGTCACATGACTTACAGTTTTATTATAGAGATTGGAAATTCCGATGGTAAAATACCACCAACACGTGATTTCTTACAATTTCGAACCCAGATTCCCAATAAAGCCCATTAAGGCTCTAATTCTGATTTTTTTAGTTACGAAATGAAAAATCGACGAAAATTACGTCATTTTGACACAAACTTATTATTCCAGATATTACTAAGGTTTCATGCCATGTACCTATTCATTATATGAATGTATTCGTGTATGTATGAATGTATTTATTTGTGTATGTATTCACCTAGGCATTTTTCCGTTATACCAACACCATCGTCACCAAGCGTAATTGTTGGCGCAAATGAAACATTTGAAAGAAATTAAGGCACTTCTCCATTATCGCGACGATCACTTTTCATAACAAATATCGTCAAACTGTACACCCAAGTAAGCAAACAGAAGAATGTTGCCATTGAAATCTCAAAATCATAATAATAATAATAATAATAATAATATATATATATATATATAAATAAAAATAAAAGAAATTCGGCAAAGCACCACACAGTGCAAACTTAGTAAGCTTAAATAATAAAATTTACAATGTATTAATGAAAACAGAAAAGAAATAATCTTGGATATTTATTTATTTACATTATTTTTCTTAATTATCCTCCTCGGCTGGTGAATAAATGTTTGTGACGTCAGTTGATACTGATCTATTATGCGTAAGCATCGCAAAATTTTTTCAATGCTTTTTCTCTTTTAATATCATGGCACCGCCATTTATGGACGCAATTGTTATTTTAATTAACGAAATAACTAATAAATCAGTAAAATATAATGAAAAATACAGGTATATGCCAAATTAAAAACCGCTTGATACGTGTATAAAACAAACACGTGTATAAAATATATTTCAAGATTAACATAGCGCCATTTTTATAGGCGCAAACTTTTCGTACGTACTTTTCATATTTTTGATAAAGGTATATTTTAACGCGCAATAGGTTATTAATAACTATTATTCTGAGCTTTGAGGCTTTGTTTGGCAGCGAGATTTTTGGGTTACGAAATGATAAAATTCGCACTCCACAAAAACTTGACGTCAAAATTTCGGTACTGGCAGAATAATTAAACCAAAATGTACTTCATTTAGATGCAATCGTAGTAAAATATTTCAGTTTTATAAGGACAATACTTTGTTCTTGTTAAAAATGATGACATTTCCCTACGCTGAAGAATTTTGCTGCGCTTTCCGAAATCAAGGGCGAAGTGGCGGACGCTTTCATGAATAAAAAATGACGTTATAAACATGATTGTCTGTACTAATATAATAGAGAGAACGCATTATGGATTCATGAACGCAGCGCTGAAACGACTAAAGTCAGAATTACGAAATTTGGACAGTGGATTGCTCTTATGACCTAGGCAAGCAATAAGAAAGAATTTTTGAAAATTCACCCCTAAGAAGGTTAAATGGAAGGTCGAAAGTTTTAAATCATATTTCGCCCTATCTCAGCAGCAATTTTAAGTAGTATCTCGGCAGCAGTTTTAGGTAGGAGATGGAAATTCAGGATAACAAATCTATTAAAAAAGTAATTAAACACGTATTTCATCAACTTTAGAAATTCAACCACTAAGGGGGGGGGGTAAACCGGGGTCGAAAGTTGTAAGTTATTTTGACATACTTCAGTAGCAGTTTTAGGTAGGAGTGTGTATTTCAGGACAACAAATCTACTAAAAAAAAATAGTGAAACACGTATTTAATCGATTTTAGAAATTCACACTCTAAGGGGATTAAATGGGGGGGGGGGGGAGGGTCGAACGTTTTAGGTCACTTCGCCATATCTCAGCAGCGCTTTTAGGTAAGAGCGTGTAATTCAGGATAACAAATCTACTAAAAAAATAGTTAAATATTTTATCAATTTTAGAAATTTAACCACTAAGGGGGAGGGGCTAAATGGGGTCGAAAGTTTTAAGTTATTTTGCCGTAGCTCAGCTGCAGTTTAGTTAGGAGCATAAAATACAGCTAAACCAATCTGCTAAAAAATAGCTAAAAACATATTTCAGCGAGTTTAGATCTATTTTAGAGATTTTGTTGCCAACTTCCACAATTAACCTGATTATGGAAGATTAGGCGAATAAGACAACTATTGATGATTGTTGATTAGATATTTTGCGTAAGACATTTTTCCAAGGAAAAGTTTTTTTTTTGTTTTTAATTTCATCTATACTAATATAATAAAGAGATAACACTTGACTGACTCATCAACACAAAGCTCAAACGACTAAAGTCAGATCAAGAAATTTGGACAGTAGATTGCTGTTATGTCCTAGGAAAGCAATAAAACGTAATTTTGGAAACTCCACTCGTAATGGTATAAATTAAGAAATGAAAGTTTGTATGGGGAAACTATATATTTTTTTAAAGCTCTATCTACTTGAAACTTAGCATTAATACTTTACAACACGAATAATTGACAGGTATTTCACCATATCTCGAAATTCATTCCAACACTACAAATGATTTTTCACAATTGTGTTCCTGCAAATGAACTATAAATGCTACACTGATAAAAATAAATCCTTTAATTCAAGGTAAAACTATACTGGTAGCAAAGTTGCAGGACTGTTTCCGTTCCGTTAATACATTTTCAGTTTTGAGAGATAAAAGAAGGAAAAACTCCGTTTGAAGAATCGGTAACTTTCCGTTATGAATAATCTCGGCTTTAAAAAATTACATCTCTCTTTGTGTTGCCATCTGTTGACTATTACGGGAGTATTTAATATTTCATATACTTCAAGAAAATTTTCTGGCCGACCTGAGAATCGAAGTACGTTAGTGCCTTGAGCCAAGTGTTTTATCGTAAGATCAGCGGGCCGGGCCCTTGCTAGATTATGAGTTTGAAACGATGATAGGGGATTTCTTCAAATCTCGGCTTGGGACTTAATTTGGGGTTTAGAAACCTGGTAATTTGAAGTTAATTGCGGGGATATTTCGTAATGAGATGAAGGTTGTGAAAACTTTAGTATTAATAGAGGATAAAAACATGAATTATATATATTCTTAATTTTATTGTTTGAAGAAAAATATGAATATTATATTTTGAATTAAACTCCATAAAAAATGTTTGCTTTTTTGAGAAAATCGATTTTTAATCAACTATTATGTATTTTTTAAATGTGTTCGTTTAGAATATATTTTCAGTGCGAGTGTTTTTTATAACTTTAAAAAATAAATTGTGAATAATTTTAAGGGAATGAGAAAATTATTTGTTATTTTTTTTAATTCGACAGCATTATTTTTGTTTGTTGCATTTTTGAGTAAAATCGATTTTTTTTTCACTTAATTTAACTATTATATAAATCTGTTTGTTTAGAATATATTTTAAGTGCGAATATTTTTTTATAACTTTAAAAAATGAATTGCAAATAATTTTAAAAGAATGGAAAAATTAATTGTTGCTTTTTAAATTCGAAAGTACTATTTTGTTGTTGTTGTTGTTTTAAATAAACTCGAAATTTTAATTTATTGAATTTTTAGTTTTTCTATTCAGCAATAAATCAGTTTTTGAAACATTCAAAATAAATATACAGCAAATAACGGAATATCTCTAATGGCTACTTTCTTCTCCGTTCGTTCCGTTGTTTTCAGGAAATATGAGGAAATTTTCTGTTTATAACGGAAAATGCCCTTTGTCGTGAAAAGGGACTTTTTCTGTGAAATTCAGTTAAACAAGAAATATATATATATATAAAAATTAAGTCAATTCCTACCTTTTAATCATAAATATAAAAAATAAATCCGTGCAGCACTAATATCCCACGTTATCTTTATTGAACATTTTTTTTATAATCATCGTTGAGGTATTTTATTTTTGTGGCATCACTCATTTGAGGAAAATCTTTCATTTCATTTATGAAAACAATGGGAGAATATTTTTCCCATATAAAACTAAAATTAATTAATTAAATTTAATTAATGAATTAATATTAAAAAAAACTGTATTAATACCAAGTGTCATCCAGTACAAGTTTTAAAAAATGTATTTGAACTTGAGTGGGTGAATAGAAAATATTTTATTAACGATTGAAAATTTGAACAAGATATATAAATATGTAGAGAGTGTGAGCTAATAGTAGGAATTGAAAAATACCCGTGAATTTCAGGTTATTTTTAACAGTGTACGCACTCTATATTCTATAGTAAGAATCTTGTAACGCATCTCAGTAATGTATATAAATTTCATTATGTTTGAAACTGTGTAACATCGTTAAAATGCGCTGCAAATGGTTTTTTCTCCGTAGAGTATAATTATATAATTGAATTCTTTTGTGTAGCCCTGTAAGTGAATGGTAAATGCTTTGCACTCCATATTCTACAGAAAGCATGTTTTACTCCACTTCATAAATGCATATCAATTTTATTTTGTTTGGACAGTGTAACATCCTTAATACACTACAAATGATTTTTCCCAATTGCGTTCCTGGAAATGAACTATAATGCTACACACTCTATATTTTATAGTAAGAATCTTGTAATGCATCTCAGTAATGTAGGGTAAATGTACCAATAGTCGGCCACTTAACTGCTGTTATATATATAAATCTTAACGTAGAAATTTTAAAAAACGACACAGCATTTTTAACAGTGATATATGTTAAAACATACGTTTCTTATTATGTTTCAGAAATTATTTTTAAAAAACACGGTAATAGTTTTTTTTTAGACACTGTTAAGTTATAAAAGGGCAAGTTCTCCAATAGTCGGCCACTTTAAATCTAATGTTCGGCCATCACTGCACCCATAGTCGGCCACTTCAGAAATTTTTTTTTAAAGTGAAAACTTCTTTAGGCGCGTTGGGCATTTTTTGAGATGGGACAAAACCATTGAACTCGCGACAGTGTTACTGTAACCGACACTGTTACCGACACCTCTGTATATTTGAAATGATTGAAGTAAAAACTTCTTTAGGTGCTTTGGGCATTTTTTGAGATGGGAAAAAACCATTGAACTCGCGACACTGTTACTGTAACCGACACTGTTACCGTCACTGTTACCGACACCTCTGTATATTTATATACAGAGGTGTATAGCGCATGCGGTATAGTGCCGCATGCTTGTCTGTGCGCTATTGCACCGCGGTATAGTAAGCACAGAAAAATGTAAGCGGTATAGTAACGTAGAAAAATGTAAGCGGTATAGTAACGTAGAAAAATGTAAGCGGTATAGTAAGCGGTATAGTAAGCTGTATAGTAAGCGGTATAGAAGCTGTATAGTAAGCGCAGAAAATGTAAGCAGTATAGTAACACAGAAAAAATGTAAGCGGTATAATAAGCGGTATAGTAAACGCAGAAAAATGTAAGTGGTATAGTAAGCGGTATAGTAAACGCAGAAAAATGTAAGCGGTATAGTAAGTGCAGAAAAATGTAAGCGGTATAGTAACGCAGAAAAATGTAAGCGGTATAGTAAGCTGTATAGTAAGCGGTATAGAAGCGGTATAGTAAGCGGTATAGAAGCGGTATAGTAAGCGGAGAAAAATGTAAGCGGTATAGTAAGCGGTATCGTAACACAGAAAAAATGTAAGCGGTATAGTAAGCGCAGAAAAATGTAAGTTGTATAGTAAGCGGTATAGTAAACGCAGAAAATGTAAGTGATATAGTAAGCGATATAGTAAGCGGTATAGTAAGCACAGAAAAATGTAAGCGGTATAGTAAGTGGTATAGTAAGCGCAGAAAAATGTAAGCGGTATAGTAACGCAGAAAATTGTAAGCGGTATAGTAAGCGCAGAAAAATGTAAGCGGTATAGTAACGCAGGAAAATGTAAGCGGTATAGTAACGCAGAAAAATGTAAACGGTATAGTAAGCGATATAGTAAACGCAGAAAAATGTAAGCGGTATAGTAAGCGCAGAAAAATGTAAGCGGTATAGTAAGCGCAGAAAAATGTAAGCGATATAATAAGCGGTATAGTAAGCGGTGTAGTAACGCAGAAAATGTAAGCGATATAATAAACGGTATAGTAAGCGGTGTAGTAACGCAGAAAATGTAAGCGGTATAGTAAGGGGTATAGTAAACGCAGAAAAATATAAGCGGTATAGTAACGCAGAAAAATGTAAGCGGTATAGTAACGCAGAAAAACGTAAGCGGTATAGTAAGTGGTATAATAACGCAGAAAAATGTAAGTGGTATAGTAAGCGGTATAGTGCGACTGAAGTCTAGTTCCCGAAATTTTTGTATGTAAAATAATATGCATTATTTTTCATGTACAATAGCGCATTAAATGAAAATTGTAATATAATTTTTGTTGTAGTAGTTTATAATAATGAATAAAAAAAAAACACTTCATTTAAAAGTATTTCCTGCACAATAAAACATTTCCTGACGATTCAAAAAATACACACGTAATTGTTCAAGTTTTCAGTTTCATTGTTTATTTTTGTTTTTGTTTTTTTGTACATGAAAAATGACTCTAACAAATTTGACTAAATTTTGCATTCTACCATTTTCGGTTATAAGAAGATGATTGAGCTATCTCACATGTTCGAGAAAATTCAATTAGTGGGTTATTTAGGGTCACTGTGGGTAAAGCTAATTTTATTTTATCTGCTAAATGGCTTTAACGATTTTGACTAAGTTTTGTATCCTACATTTTTGGGATACAAGAAGACCATTGGACTGGGTCGCATGTTCGAGAAAATTTCATTAGTGGGTCATATGTGGGTCACTATTTGTCAAATAAATTTTATCTAAAAAACGGCTTTAACGATTTTGACTAAATTTTGTATCCTACCGTTTTGGGGTACGAAAAGACCCTTGGGCTGGGTCACATGTTTGAGAAAATTTGATTAGTGGGTCATTTTGGGGTCACTACGGGTCAAACTAATTTTATCTAAAAACGACTAAAATGATTTTGACTAAATTTTGTATCCTACCGATTTGGTGTACGAAAAGACTATTGGACTGGGTCACATGTTAAGGTCCAAGGTAATTTTATCTTATTTAATAAATGTCTTTAACGATTTTGACTAAGTTTTGTGTCCTATCTTTTTGGGATACAAGAAGACCATTTGGCTGGGTCAAATGTTCGAGAAAATTTGATTAGTGGGTCATTTGGGTGTCACTATGGGTCAAACAAATTGTATTTAAAAACGGTTTAAGCGATTTTGAGTAAATTTTGTATGCTACCATTTTCGGGCACGAGAAGACTATTTGGCTGGATCACATGTTTGAGAAAATTCGATTAACAGGGTCATTTGGGGGTCACTATGGGTCCAGTTAATTTTATCTTAAAAACGGCTCTGAAGATTTTGACTAAATTTTGTATCCTACCGTTTTGCGGTATGAAAAGACCATTGGGCTGGGTCACAGGTTTGAGAAAATTTGATTAGTGGGTCATTTCGGGGTCACTACGGGTGAATGCATTTCATTGTGAATGAAGGTTGAAACAGTTGTTGAACAGTTGACAGTTAACGAAGTTGCAATATTGGCAATGTTTCGCCAACTTCGCTAAGTTTGGTGAAAGTTTTGTGACATTGGCGAGATTTAGCATAAAATCGACTACCAAAATTGCTAATGACAAAGCACATGCTTACCGTCAAATGTAAGAATGTGTCAAATTTTGAATTTTCACAAAATTATGGCGACATTTGGCGAACAGATTGGTTTTCAGAATCTGAAGGAATTTTCTAGAAATTCCCATTAACAGCGAGGATAAATTATTCAACCAATCAGGGTCCATAGAACGTTCTCAAAAACAGAATTTAACCAATCAGGGTACATAGAACTGATTGTTATATGTTGTACGGAGAATTTATTGTTATATCGTCTTGAAAAGAAAGATAAATTTAACGAGCCTCTGTCTTCCCAGATGGTTTTAAAAAACAGGAACACTTTTTTAACAGTGCCATGTATAAATGCATACTTTTGGAAATTCTTCTGGGAATCTCAAATTATTTCTCATTAGTGTTATTTTTCAAAGTAACATCAATCATAAATATTTTCTTTTAAATTTTTGATATTATCTCATAAATGATTATTTTATGAGTGTTAAACTACGAGAAATTAATAACACAATACCTCTTTACATTTCAACCAAATTAATTTGCTGTATAATGTAAATCTTAATGTGGCAGTTCAATTAACAGTGACACATGTAGAAAACTTCATTATTTTATTTTATTTTATTATTTAAGTTTAATAGAGGCTGCGAAAAGGAATCTAATTCCGAGTATTTAGCCTCTTATCAATAGAGCGGCTAACTATTGGATAAAACAATCAGGTAACAAGTTTTTCTTTTATCAAAACCAACGGCTTTGCACGCATGATTGAAATATGGAAAGTGATATTTGTGTACCAATTAACATTAGAAGAAATTATACTTTTTCAAATAATTTAAATATTACCGAATTAAGTCACAGTTTGAATAAACGTCATTTTTGTACCGCATTAGGTGAATGTGAGACTTGAAATAATGCGAAAATCGTCATTGCAATGCATTTTAATCCACATTCTTCCAAGAAAACAGATACAATACAGTCTATTTAGAAACTCTGTTTATAAGCTATCGTTTAGTGGAAATTTTTTTTAAATCAGTTCAGTAGTTTCAGAATTTATTTTCTATAAAAATCAAGCTTTTCTTTTTACAATATTAATACTATTTACAATATTAATTTACTATACCACTTCAATACCGCTTACTATACAGCTTACTATACCGCTTACATTTTTCTGCGTTACTATAACGCTTACTATACCGCTTACATTTTTCTGCGCTTACTATACCGCTTACATTTTTCTGCGTTTACTATACCACTTACTATACCACTTACATTTTTCTGCGTTTACTATACCGCTTACATTTTTTCTGTTGCTATACCGCATACTATACCGCTTACATTTTCTGCGTTACTACACCGCTTACTATAACGCTTACTATACTACTTACATTTTTCTGCGCTTACTATACCGCTTACATTTTTCTGCGCTTAATATACCGCTTACATTTTTCTACGTTTGCTATATCGCTTACTATACCGTTTACATTTTTCTGCGTTACTATACCGCGTACTATACCGCTTACATTTTTCTGCGCTTACAATACCACTTACTATACCGCTTACATTTTTCTGCGCTTACTATACAGCTTACTATATCGCTTACTATACCGCTTACATTTTCTGCGTTTACTATACCGCTTACTATACCACTTACATTTTTCTGCGTTTACTATACCGCTTACATTTTTTCTGTGTTACTATACCACTTACTATACCACTTACATTTTTCTCCGCTTATTATACCGCTTCTATATCGCTTACTATACAGCTTACTATACCGCTTACATTTTTCTGCAGTACTATACCGCTTACTGTACCGCATACTATACCGCTTACATTTTTCTGCGCTTACTATACCGCTTATATTTTTCTGCGCTTACTATACCGCTTACTATATCGCTTACTGTACCGCTTACATTTTTCTGCGTTTATTATATCGCTTACTATACCACTAACATATTTCTACGTTTACTATACCGCTTACATTTTTTCTGTGTTACTATACCACTTACTATACCGCTTACATTTTTCTCCGCTTACTATACCGCTTCTATACCGCTTACTATACAGCTTACTATACCGCTTACATTTTTCTGCGTTACTATACCGCTTACATTTTTCTGCGCTTACTATGCTGCTTACATTTTTCTGCGCTTGCTATACCACGTACATTTTTCTGCGTTTACTATACCGCTTACTATACTGCTTACTATAACGGTTACATTTTTCTGCGCTTACTATACCGCTTACATTTTTCTGTGCTTACTATACCGCGGTGCAATAGCGCACAGACAAGCATGCGGCGCTATACCGCATGCGCTATACACCTCTGTATATAAATATACAGAGATGTCGGTAACATTGACGGTAACAGTGTCGGTTACAGTAACAGTGTCGCGAGTTCAATGGTTTTTTCTCATCTCAAAAAATGTCCAACGTGCCTAAAAAAGTTTTTACTTCAATCATTTCAAATATTCAGAGGTGTCGGTAACAGTGACGGTAACAGTGTCGGTTACAGTAACAGTGTCATGAGTTCAATGGTTTTTTCCCATCTCAAAAAATGCCCAACGCGCCTAAAGAAGTTTTCACTTCAATAAACTAAACAAGTTGGAAATTGTACGTCAAACGTTACAAACGAGGTGCGTTCGTACGCACGTTTTAGAATTAAATTCATGATCTCCCGTGCGTAGAACGGGTTAAACAGCTAGTTAAGTATATATTTTATGACACTGTTCATACAAATATCTTAACTAGTTATATAAATATTCAGATATATATGTATCAGCTAGTTATATAAATATTCAGATCTTGATGATTTTTAATTCTGTGAAATGAATTATATCGTCTGCAGATTAATTTCTGTCATAAAATAAGTATCTCGGTCGCTTGACGATTAAACTTCGGAAGCTCCTATAACAAAAAAGCACCGATTTAAAAAAAAAATTCAAATTTCTTAATAAATATTTTTATTAATATCTCCTAAAGTTTTGATTCGATTTTAATAAAATTTGAAATGTCTCGACAAAATTCTGCAAAGATAATATATTTTAAATTGCAAACCATTTGGTTGGGTAGTTTTTGCGTTGTTATATGCGGACAGACAGACAGACAGACGGACGGACAGACGGACGGACCAAACGACGACTATAGGTGCTACGTATTTATATAATTACGAACGCACCTAAAAAGTATAATAAGTTAAATATTCAGTATTCAGCTCCTGGTGGCCTACTATTCGACATGTAACCAAAATTAATTACCCAATGGTCGGCCACATTAAAATTAATTAAAAGCAACAAATTTTATTTACTTTTTATACTCAAAAACATTAGTTTATTTACCCTGCTAATGTTCTAGTCTTATAATTTAAAAAAAAAAAAAAATTAAAAAAAAATTAATACTTGCATTTTAAAAAAATTGCCATCTGTTAAAAAAAATTAGGGAAAATGGCGATTTGACCTCTATCTTGAAAAAAAAAAATGGCTGATTACATATTCAATAAAAATACCCACAATTCTTTTGTGATGGTTTATGACTTATGAAAGATGGCTGCATACAACCAAATTGTAATATTTCATTTAGAACCAAAAATAAGCTATGCGTAAGGCATTTTATCTCAATGTGGCCGACTATTGGGGGGTGGCCGACTATTGGTACATTTACCCTATATAAATTTCATTATGTTTTAAATTGTGTAACATTATTAAAATGTGTTACTTCATAAATGCATTATCAATTTTATTTTGTTTGGACAGTGTAACATCCTTAATACACTTACAAATGATTTTTCCCAATTGACCATAATGTGACGGAATTATTTTGAGTGTCTCTGTAAACGAACTATAATTGTTACATCACTTCGATTTCAATATGGAACATGCCATGGTGAATCTCAATAACGTATATCTATCTATATTATAAAGGACAAACGTGTCCGTGCGTAACGCTGACGTCATTTTGCGAATGGCAACACTGGACGATAAAATTTTGCGATTTTTGCTACAGCAATTTTTAAAATTTTTAAACATCTCACATTTTTAATCTTTACACCGTTATATAGGAAAAAAAATCTACTTTTGAATTCAGTTTGTTAGAAAAAAATTGGTATGTCTCAATGTTTCGGGCTTAATGGTTGCCATTGGTAAATATTTTCCCCTCTTGGCGACCGCATATTATCATTGGTTAAAGAATTGAAATGGTTATTATTATTTAGAAAATAATACAGACACTTCGAAAAGTAAAAGAAAAAAATCTGTTACTGATTTATATAAAATACAAAGAATAAAGTAAAATTAGAATGTTAATAAACGTTTTGATGAGCGATAATTTTACAAATCGAAATTATTTAATTTAAACACGTAGGTAATGTTTGTGATACTTAAAAAAAAAATCAATGTAAACATTGTGACTCAAACAATATTTGGCTATTTATTGTCTGCGCCAGGATGATCAAAAAGCAATTTACGAGGTAGGGTCAAAAAGTTCCCAGAATAGGTCAATTACAAATTATTAAAAAATAGAACAATAATTTTACCTTATTGGCCTTCAAAGTACTTTCCTCCTGCATCCACACACTTCTTCCAGCGTTCGTATAACCATTCAAAACACTCCTTGAATCCATTTTTTGAGACGTCCTTCAGTAGCTTTGTCGCATTTCATCATTTCATCATTCGATCATTTCATCTGAATCCATAAAACTGTGTCCCTTCAATTTCATTTTCAGAGATTGGAAACAGGTAAAAATCCGCTGGTGCTAGGTCGGGAGAATAAGGAGAGTGTTCCAGAGTGGTAACACTGTGTCTGGATAGGTAATTTTTCACAATCAGAGCGCAATGTGGTAGAGCATTGTCGTGTAAAAAAACCAATCATTTGTTGCCCATTTTTCAGGTCGTTTTCGTCTGATTGCATTTCGTAGTCTTTAAGGATTTCCAGGTAAAGTTCTTTATTGACAGTTTGGCCTTCAGGAATAAATTCGTAATGAATGACGCCCTCATAATCGAAAAACACCTCCAACATCACTTTCCCTCGGCTTTTGTCCAAGCGAAATTTTTCCTTCCTTCGTGATGTTTTTGCTGGCCTTTACTAAAACACTTATGCCATCGTTTCCGTATGCTTTCCTCAGCATCCCGAGCGTCTCAGAAGGCGATTTCTCGAGCAAAACGCAGAATTTGATGTTTGCACGCTGCTCTAAAGACGGCATTTCAAAATCCGACGAATGAAAAGTTCGCTTTGTCAGAAATGATCTGCAGTTAACGCCAACAGTACCGGAAATGAATTCCAGATGCCTGTGTGTTTTCCTTCTCGAGGGGTGTGAAAACCTACAAAGGTAGGTTTTCACACCCCTCGAGTTGTGGTAAAGCAAGAGCCGTCGTGGTAACTCGACATACGACCTAGGGACCGTCTCCCCCTATGGGGTTTCGCGAATGAAGTCGTCGGGGCTTCCTCGGCGGTTCATCAAGGTTCCGTCCCTGTGGAAGTTTCCTCCGAGATGTGGGCTTACTGTCGTGGCGACCTATGTCATCGACCTTGGTAAATTGGCTTGGGGGTCCGCAGTGGGGAGCGGCCCCAGGCCGATCGCAGCGCCGAGGCGAGACAAAGCCTCTGGTGCGATATAAGTCGTTTAGAGACTTTGGAGCGATGGTCGGAACGCGAGCCGGCGACCCCCGTGGGCTTCTGGCGGCGCGAGCACATTTTTATCATTATTCCTCCAAAAAAGATATTTCCCCTCCAACGAACATCTGCGTGAATGTAGGCGACCATTCCGGGAATTTATTGACTCTACCTCGTATGATGAAGTTTTGTTTGCTATTTAAAATGAAAATTGTACGGTTTAGTTTACTGACACGACAGGAGGCGATTCTTATTTCTCTAATAAGAG
Source organism: Maratus michaelseni (assembly GCA_963931845.1). Classification (NCBI taxonomy): domain Eukaryota; kingdom Metazoa; phylum Arthropoda; class Arachnida; order Araneae; family Salticidae; genus Maratus; species Maratus michaelseni. Next base: position 172,042,333 of record OZ007596.1, on the reverse strand, counting down.
AAATAAGAATTAATAAGATAAATTAATAAAACTAGGTACAATTCTGTCATGTATTGCAAAAAAAAAAAAAAAAAAAAAAAAATATGTAGGCTATAAAGAAAATATTTCATTATGTTTCATTATATCTGAAAAGTCTTAAAATGTCTTAAATATGCGTACGATAGATATGGTGAAATGAAAACTTATTTTGATTTCATATATTTGATTTAAACATATAGAACAAAATTCTTTTAGTAAATTTTGATGCTAATCTTACGTAATCGGTTCCATGTCCAGGGATGAAGTCACACATAAATGATGTTATCAAGAATATGGTTTAATGTTAATAATAATCTATATTATAAACCAAACACATCTCTGATTATTGCTGAAGTCATTTTGTTGGTAGCAACCATTTGACTAATAAATTTCGTTTTTACTGCATTTTCACAACTTCTAAACATAGATCAATTTCAATTTTTACACCGTCAAATAGGGGAAAAAATGCAATTTCTTTCAAAAATATATTTGAATTTACTGAAATTTTATGGTTTTTAAAACAATTTGCAAGCATGAGTTGTTTTTAAATATATCTTTATCACGTGGTAGCCCGATTGCGAAAGATTAATCCGTTTGCATTTGAAATAATATAAATAGTTCCGCATTTATTCCATTCTAATATTACAGAACGAAATTAAAACTTCATCAAAATATAAATATAAATAATAATATAATATAACATAAATAAAATGCAAATTTAACAGACATGTTTTCGCTTAAGCAGTTAAAATTTTCAGAATAACAAAGCCTGCAGTAAGCAGCGAAATCTTGGACGATTTCTTTGGCCATTAACTCCTTTCATGCGGCTAATACAAAAGTATTGCTTATTAAATTTCATTCAAATATATTTTCCCTAAAAATTTTATTTGAATATATTACGGATATTTTTCTTATAAAAATTCTTTTGGTGTTGTTAATGAATCAGTTTAAAAATATTATATTAAATATGAAAAATATATTATAATTAGAAAAAATGCTTTTCGCATATTTTCTATAACCCGGGAACCCCCGGGTTCGATTACCTAGTATTAATAAAGTAGAAATCGAAGTATAATCATGACCGTTAGAGCATGTACAGACGGACGAACCGAGTAAGTGTTAGAAAGATGTTGATGTTATTGGCTTCGAGTATATATATATATATATATATATATGTTAGAAAAAAAAAATTATTTCCTTCGCAAATCCTTCGCATTTATTTCGCATTAGTCTTTTAAATTAATCTAACTTCTGACATAGTCAGTATTTCCTTAATTCTTAATAATATTTATTCCTATTTAATGTCCTTTTAAAAGTAAATACCCGTATATTAATAATTATCTTATTCCAAATCTTAATCTAAAATTTTAAGTTCATTCGTAACTTTTATCAGCTCTCCAATCTATAAAATTCCGAGAGACGCTTTTCTCATTGCGAATGTTTTTAAAAAAGCCATTTTTTTAATTCCATGCTCTGCTTTCACGCGCTGGGGGTTTTTCACTTCAAAATTAATGCGCGGCTACGAGAGGAATTCTTTCGTGTTAGAGCTTCTCCCTCGCGCCTCATTCGCTTGGCTGGAGCTCGCCTCTCACTCATTGGTTTGTGGGTTTGTGACGTCGTATTCTGTATCACTACGCTCAGTGAACAAAACTCACTTGCACGCTTTGGAGAGCATATTTTTGACGTGTTTAGAAGTGTAACCAAATGGTTATCTGGTGTTGTAGTCATGTAGAATTTTCATACAGCTCTTTAAGATCTTTTAAAACGATGTAGTGAGCCATCGTGAAGCCTGAGGGCTATAAGTTTCTACCGAATACTGTGGGAACTGTTACTTGCATCGCTCTTGTTTCTAAATAAACGATTTGTCTGGAAATTGGCTGGTCTTTATTGAAGAAACTCTTGTGGAATCTCATCATTGCCTCATCATCTTCGCCATGATTATTGAGTTTGAGTACGACTGCAATCATTCCCCATCTTGAACAAACTGCCATTTTTTCATGGAAAAAAAACTATCTTCGTAAAAACACCACATATATATACACCTTTTTTAATAGGAAACATGTTGTGAGGGACCACAATAACATATTTTAATTACAGGTCTATTTAGAAAGCGCGGGTCGAATATATAAACAGGCAAACAAATCGAAGCCACAAAACTATCTTCAACTATGCTGAAAAGTGTTGGAAAGAAAATAAATAAAACATTCTATGATATCTAAAATAATAATAAAAAGTTTTAATTTTTGTTGTTTCTGTTATTAATTTCAGTGTTTTATTTTATTTTTTACTTTTAGAAAAATATACTTTCGATCCTTATGACATGGATCGTGAAGAATTCAATCCAGCCATGTGTATGCTACGATATTCCCAAGAATGCTCTTTATCCAACATGTTAGCGAGGCAAGGTCACATTGATAAAGAAATCAACGTTATAAATAGTGATTTACAGAACCTTTTGTATGACAACTATCAAAAAATTGACAAAGTAACTTCAGTTATTACAAACATGAAGACCGACTTCGTGGAAATGGAACAAAAAATGGACGATCTTTATGATAAAATGAATGGAATCGCCCGAACCAGTTCTAGGGTTTTGGAAAAGCTTCAGCCGGTCGAAAATAAAATGTCGAAGTTATTAAAAGCACAAGATACAGTTAAAAAATTGAGTTTACTGACCGATCTGGTTCCCACTATGAAAATGCATGTAGGTTCAGGAATGTATAGCGTTGCTGCAAGATGTTATTTGAAGGCGGAGAAATTACTGAAGAAATATAGGCACTTCCCATCACTTAGTGGTATTGTGGAGGAATGTTCGGAACTAGTTGTTGAAATAAAATTAGGATTACGAAACAAATTAAACTTCGAAATATACGAAAGGGAGGAACTTACCGATACTCTTCATCTACTTCTAGCTTTACAAGAGCCTTCAGAAACTCTACTAAAAAAATTCTTACAGAGCGCGAACAAATATCTTGCAAACTTATTGATTTCGATGAATGAAATTTTGGCTAAAGAGGCGAATGGTGATGATTTTCTAAATAAAGTGAATACTTATATTAATTCCTGTTGTAATTACATAGGAAAAATGTCAAATGTTTTGGAAGTTTTAGATCGTGTTTTTCAATTTCAGAAATATTTAAAAACTAGTTTCTTGAGTAGATCACTCGAAGAATTTTTCTTCGAAAATATGGATCGACTTCGTAGCCAACTGCTTCATTACATGGAACAAAATTTTCAAAAGATGGATGATGATTTGTTACCACAGCTGTTAGATAAATTTATTAGACAATGTCATAAATCTGGTGTTATTAAAAGTCAGATAAATTTTTATAACCAAGGACTGGATATTGTTCTTCAAATTTGCATTTGTCGTTGCGAAATTTATCTACAAACAATGAAGAAAGATTTTGATATGCAGCTGATTAAACAAGCTGATAAACTCTCTTCACAAACAAATATATCTAATTCGGTTTTATTCCTTATGGAATGGATGGAATTAAAACTGATGGCGATATTGTTGTCGGTCGTTCGGTACATACGTCCTGAATTTAGATGCTGCCGAGAAGTAATATTTCGTAAAGTGTTTTGCAAAGTTGTCGTTCGTGAAGGTACTTTCATGGTATTTTTTAAATACATTATTAAACAATCGTGGGTTTTTTTAACAGCAAACAACGTAAAATGTTTTTCAAAGCCTTTATTATGTGTGTTTCTTGCGAAATTCCTGTTAAAATTTAGGGATGTTGTCCCAGAATTTTTTTCAAAAGTTGACGATTACTTAAGCTCCACTGCCGAAAATTTGTCCATCACTTCCACTGAAGCTGTCACTACAGAATTTAAAACCACGGCTTTGAAGATTGTAGACTTGTATATTCAGATTCGATGCCAAAGCATGACGCAGATGATCCAGAAAAGTATGGAGAATCGTAACTGGATGGCATCAAAAGAACCAACACGTCCTCGGGCCGTTATCAAGATAGTATTGAACGACCTCATGGAGGCAAAACTGGAAATTGAGAAAATGTTTGGAGCATGCCCAAGTCCTGTCAGGAAAAAAGGTAGTGATATTGGAAGTGCTATTTTATGTGAATTGTACTCTACTGATAGCAAATCTAAAGAAAACATGATCGAAAAAAAAGTTCTTTTTAATAAAATTTTCCTTGAATGTTCGGCATCATTAACCAAAGTAGAGTTAAATACGCCTTCCATTGTAAACGCCTTGTTGAAAAACATCCTTACCTCGTTCATCCAGCTTGTTCGACTGAAAACTTTGAACAATTTTAGCTTGCAGCAAATTCAAGTGGATGTGTGCTATATGCAGTGTCATCTCTCGGAACTGATCGAACTGGATCCGATGGTGCCAGCTTTGTGCGATGAAATCATGGCCAGTGCATGTAACAGAACTGTCAATCCCGAAATGATGAGCAGCCATATTGTTTCTGTTATATGCAATAATAACTTGTGATAGTTTTCTTATTCTAAAACATTTCATTAAATGATGCTCTTTGCATGTGACACAGAACTGAAAATATTTAAATGGAGAGCAACTGCCATGTTTTTTTCTCATTTTCAATGACGTCTATTGATATATTTTAGGTAGCTTTCAATACAAAAAAGTATAAAGCTACCTATTGCAGCCGTTCGGAGGAAAGCAGTTCCGGAAAATTTCGATATATTTTCACCGATCATGACCTCCAGACCCCAAAACCACCCTCCGTTCAAATGTTGATTTATATATATATATATATATATATATCTCCATATATATATATATATATATCTGACCTATGTCATACGATAACGCTCGTATTTATAAATTAATTTTGATGAAACTAATTGTGTGTATTAAGCTCACCAATGTCTCGACCGAGTTCGTTGGTCAGCTTGGTCCGCCATTTTGTTTCAAGATGGCGGCCAATTAAAAATTTAAAACTAAAATAAATATACAAAAAAGTTAAAAATTCAAATTTATTTTTTAATTCAGTGTTAGGCCTTGAAACGAGGATTCCAGAGCATTTTTTGTTTTACCTCTATCTTAAAAAACGGCTGAGATAGAGCAGTTTGAAATTCTAGGGTGGCTGACATTTTGAAACAAGACAGCACATTACAAAAATTTTCATTGTTGTAATTGTCTGAGTGCAACGAAGACTCATACACAGCGCAGTATTACTTTGCCACATATATAGCTATGATGGCTATTAAAACCTTTCGTCAAGCATAACTCAAAAAATATTTAACGGATTTCGTTCAAATTTTTACAGCAGATACCTATAAAGGTGACAACGTCGTCTATTTATTACCAAGAATAAGTGTCAAACCGTTTGGAAGTTATATTAAAAAAATAGATAAAAAAGCACAATTAAAGTACATACGTCACTAAATTTTGTGCTTACGTCATTTTCACCGGCGGGAGATTTTCGTAGACAATCGGAATTGAAAAGTTCATGGAATACATGGAGCAAAAAAATATGCAAGCACTAATATTCAGCACAATAAAATATATTTCAATTTAATAAAAATGGAAAGTTAATCTGGAATTTTTTCTGTTTGAAAAGTATTAGAGATTAGTAAGAGTAGTATTAGTATTAGAGATTTGGAGTAAATCACACCATTAGCAGCTTTTTTATTTCGCGTGTGTATGTTAGGAACAATTCTTTGATGTTTAAATAAAAGGTTTCGATTTGTGGCATTATTTCTTATTTTCTTTTCCTTTTTAGTATTTTAAATGGAATTAGTGAAAGGCGTGTATTTTAAATTAAATGAGTGAAAGACGTGTATTTTTAATGTATGTATTTCAAATGAAATCAGTGAAAGATTTATATTTAAATGAAATGAATGCAATATGAAGATGGTATGAGAAAAATATTTGGCGATTTATCAACTGCGCCAAGTTAACATAAAAGTACCAATACATATGTGGGTACTTCTCTATTATCCCGTCGACCACTTTTCATAACAAAAAACTATCGCCAAATAAACGGGAGAACGTTGTCATTGAAATATCAAAATACATAAATAAATAAAATATAAGAATTTAAGGACACAATTGTTATTTTACTGAATGAAATAACTAATAAATCAGTAAAACATAATGAAAAATACACGCAAATGTCGCGTTAAAAACCACTTGATGACGTAACAAACACGTATAATGCTTCTGATATCAAGTAAATGGCACTGCATTTTTGGCGTTTAATCTAACAGTTTGGCGATAGTTTTTTGTTATGAAAAGTGGTCGACGGGATAATAGAGCAGTACCGCTATGTGAAATTAAACAAGGCACAGATGTCATATACGCACCACGTTCGCGCGATTTTTCCCTCCACCAGCTTGGGGAAAACTTTGTTTTTGAATATTAGTTACAAATAGTGTGACAAATAGTACACGTGATTTTTTATTTCAATATAAAAATAAAATAACGTAATAAATGAAACAGCTTCTATTATTTTAAAAAAGGAAATAAAAATAAATAAATAATAGTTTGATATAAATAAAGGCGCGGATGTCATATACGCACCACATTGGCGCGATTGCAACAAAATGGCAATTTTATGCCTCACATGGTAACCCGGTTATTTTGTTTCAATTGTTGTTTATTAACTTTTATTTTTTATTTTAATTCTATAAATTGTTTTTATTATATATATATATATTTATTTATATCAAACTATCATTTATTTATTTTTATTTCCCATTTTTGAATAATAGGAGCTATTTCATTTATTACGTTATTTTATTTTTATATTGAAATAAAAAATTACATGCTATTATTGTATGGTATTTGTAACTAATATTCAAAAACAAAGTTTTCGCCAAATTGGCGGGGGAAAAATCGCGCCAATCTGGTGCGTATATGACATCTGTGCCTAAATTAATATTGATATACATATAAAAATAATCTATAGAATTAAAATAAAAAATAAAAGTAAACAAACACAACAAACAGTTTTCGCCAAAGGGGCGGGGGAAAAATCGCGCCAACATGGTGAGTATATGGCATCTGTGCCGGGATTTTTACCCTTTTATCTGTGCTTTCGGAAATATAAATAATTAAAAAATTCTTATATCAGGTGTATAATGTTTTGCATTTTTATACGGACCACTTCTCCATTTTAAGATTTTAAATGCTATTTATATAAGATATTTCTTTCTTGAGATTCCCACAAGTTTTTTCCGGTAATTTTTTTTAGTTCGCTTATTAATTGTTTACAATTTGCCCCCCTGGCAATAACAATTATTTATCACAAAAAATGGGTACTTCTGTATTATCCCGTCGACCACTTTTCATAACAAAAAACTATCGTCAAACTGTAACGCTAAATAAACGGGAGAACGTTGCCATTGAAATATCAAAATAAATAAAATATAAGAATTTAAGGACACAATTGTTACTTTAATGAATGAAATAACTAATAAATCAGTAAAACATAATGAAAAATACACGCAAATGTCGAATTAAAAACCACTTGATGGCATAACAAATACGTATAATGCTTCTGGCATCAAGTAAATGGGACTGTATTTTTGGCGTTTAATCTTAGTTTGGCGATACTTTTTTGTTATGAAAAGTGGTCGACGGGATAATAGAGAAGTACCCAAAAATGGCTTAGTTTTGTTAAATTTGTTTGTTATGTATATTCATTTCTTATTAAAATATCGAAAATGGCAATAAAATTTTATTTTAGCACCGTACTTAATTTTTTAAAATGGCTCAAAAACATGGTTTAATAAACGTATATTTGTAAATATTTTAAAAAACATGTTTTACCGCTCTCTAGAAAAATTTGTAAGATTCTACAACTGCCTTTGGCACCAACCAGTACATGATACGGAACTTTTCCCTATTCAGATACACAGAAGAGGTTGGTCACAAACAAGAGTAATGCTAGCAACAATATTGTTTTAACTCTATAACAGTTAGAAACAATAATGATATTAAATTCCCCGATTAGCTTAGGGCCCGATTACGGAACTTTCTCCTAGAAAAAAAAAAAAACTGTAGAAGTCTTTTACATTTGTTTCGAATGAAGCTCGATCAACAAAGTATTAATTGATAATACAAACAACACTAATATTAACATGGGGGCAAAAGTTTGAATTTAAGTGTATATATTTGGAACCCTCCCCCCCCCCCCCCCAACCACCCACCAAAAAAAGAAAAAGAAAGTTACAGAATTGAATTTAAAATGGCGTGAAGCCACCCTTTCTGACATAAGAAATTGGCTGCGAACCCGATTACGAAACTTTCACTTAACTTAATAACATGTATCTAATAGCCCTGAGGACAATTCCCCTTCCCAGTTATACGGACCTTGGGGCTTTTTTAAAAAGCTTGAAGCAGTTCGGGTTGAAGAAGTTGAGATTTACTGTCAAATGAAATAAACTACTATGAAAATAAAACTGGTGAATTATTATGCTGGTTTATGTATGTATTTAAAAAAATTGCATCTGATTACACTCTTTAGATAAATTACTCCTGTTTGCATTTAATAACAGATAAACGGCTTCCGTTTACTAAATTGTTTAAATATTGGGAAGAGTTGGCGAGAGATAGATAGACGTGTAAACAAACGGGTAGACAGACGGGTAGAGAGACTGATAGCGACAGAGATAAGCTAACGGGTAGCGAAACGAATAGACAGACGGGTAGAGAGACTGATAGCGACAGAGATAAGCTAACGGGTAGCGAAACGAATAGACAGACGGGTAGCGAGGCAGGTGCAAAAAAGGGTTGACAGAGGGGTAGTGAGATGGGTAGGGAGACGGGTAGCGTGGTGGATAGAGAGACGAGTACAGAGACGACTTGACAGACGGGTAGAGAGAGGGGTATATAGACAGACAGACGTGTTGATAGACGAGTAGTGTAACGGGAAGCGAGACAGGTAGAGACACGATTAAAGAGTCGGGTAGAAAGACAGACGGATACTGAGACGGGTATACAGAATAGTAGAGAGACAGTAGACAGATGAGTTCGGAGAGAGACACAGCTAAGACATACGAGTAGTTAGACTGGTAGACACGTTTGTAGCAAAGCATGTTATCAATGTGGTTTGAAGTATACGAGTTTCTATAAATAGTTATACAAATAAACAAAGGAAATTTTTTTAACTCAAATATTAAATATTTGATTTAATATTTCAATATTTAATATTTTATTTTTTAATATTTTATTTAGATATTTGTCACAAAGAAAATGTTGCAAAAATTAAATTAAATTTGCGTTAAACTACGCTTGCTAAAATACGCTATTGGCTGCAAATCTGATTATGTGACTTTAAAAATATCGTTTTCAAAGATCCGGCGTTTTTTTTTTTAAGTTTTGAGCAATTCCCGCTTATGAAAATGAGATTATTTGCCAAATGTTATAAAAAAATGCATATTAAAACATAACAGTATATGAATTTATATATGATATTTTGTAATTATATCATTTAATTTGCTATTTTTCATATGTTGTATCTTTATCTATCTCTTGTCTATCATATGCTGTATATTCACTTAAATTCTTGTTGATATCTTCTTTATATCGTAATTGTTAACTTTATGTTCTCAGCAATATCACTCAGACTAATCCCTTTGAGGGAAGTCCTAGTAATTTTCCCAATCAAACGCATAAAACTATATATTCATATCCGTTAGCGCCAAATTCTCGCCAAACTTGGCGACATTTGGCGAAATATCGCCAAATTTGGCGACCAAAATAAGTCTTCATAAATTAAGCCAATTTGGCTATTGCTCAATAATTTGGCGAATTTCTTTTCAAATTCAGTATTAACGAATCTTTTGTAAACGTTTTATTTGCATTTTAAGTTGCTGTTTTCGTGTAACATTAGCTAAAATTTTAAAACGAAGATATAGGAAAGCTACCTTTTCCTCCCGGTACAGGCCGGAAGGACTTTTTTATCTATCATGTTTTACAAAACTATGGCTAATGCATGTAACACAAATAAACAAATAAGTTGTTTCTGTTTCACGCATCAAAGTCTTGTGATTATTTCCCTTTCTTTACAGCAATTTATGACAACATGGAGAATGAGTGTAACTCAAAAATGTCAGTTCCTAACTAATGAAAACTAATTTTTGATGCCATGGACAATGATCTTTTGTGATAATTTCTGTACAACTTTTCATAAAATTATGGTCAATGCATGTAACAGAATTGTAAGTCTTAACTGAGATAAGAAGTTAAGTTGTTTCTTTCATACTTTCTCTTTCATATTTTACTATATATATTTTTCTTTTTCTACGCGATCCAATAAAATGATATGTACATAACAATAGCTAATGCTCAACTGTTAAACAAGCAAGTTGTTTCTGCCATATGCAATGATGTCGTTTTGGCATTCAATATTTTCTTTACTCAGATTAATAAAACCATGAACAGTGCATGTAACAGAACAGTCAATTCCTAGATAATGAGCTACCAAGTTGTTTCTGTCAAATGCAATAATGTTGTTTGATACATTTTTTTTAATTTCTTAATACTCTTTATTAAATTGCGGTAAATCTTTATAACAGAACTGTTCATTTCAAACTTTTGAACAACCAAATTATTATTATTTTCATATACCATTCATATATCATTGTCATATATATCATGTCATGTCATTTATATATCATCATATGTCATAATCATCATCATTTCCACATATCATTTTCATAGTCTTGTGATATTATTCGCCCTTTTCAACATTTAATAAAATAAGAGCTATAGAGAATGTAAAAAACCTGACAGTCTACAACAGGTGAAAAAATATTTCTATCATATGCAATGCAGTACTTGTAATGTGATATTTTTATTTATTTATTTTAACAGTTAAAAACACCATGGCCAGTACATGTAACAGTGAATTACTGATTGATGGACAACCAAGTTGCTTCTGTCTTATACATATGTTTTTTTTTTTTCTCTAAAAAATTAATAAATTAATAAATGAATTTGGGCCGTTTCATTTATGTTTGAAAATTCTTGTTTTTCAAGTTTTTCGAAAAGCGTAATTATATGAAGAAACTTATGATTACACTTTTTGAGTGTTGTCGAATGTATTACCGACGTATTGCCAAAGCATTGCGATCAGGGCTCTTTAATGTGACCCTGATGCACGAATTTTTTTGGTATCGTAAATGACTTTCAAAGTTAAGTAAAAAAATATTTATATCTGATTGGAAGCCCCTATCTATCTATCTATCTATGATCTATCTATCTATCTATCTATATTATAAAGGACAAACGTGTCCGTGCGTAACGTTGACGTCATTTTGCGAATGGCAACAGTTGACGACGGAATTTCGGTTTTGCGATTTTTACTATTGCATTTTTTAAAATTTAATTTTTAATTTTTACACCGTTATATAGGGAAAAAATATACTTTGAAATGCAATTGTTTGAAAACTGTATCTTAATTGGCTGATTTATTATGGCTTTTAAATTAAAAGAAATTAGTATTTTTCACTTTTTTTCGTGTTTAATGGTTGCCATTGGTAATTTTTTCCCTCTTGGCGACCGCATATTATCGTTGATTAAAGAATTGAAATGATTATTATTAGTTAGAAATTAATACATACACCTTGGAAATTGAAAGGAAAAACTCTTTACTGATTTCATATAAAATACAAAATAATAATAATAATAATAAACGTTTTGATGAGTGATAATTTTATAAATCAAAATAATGTAATTTAAAATTCAAATGAATGTCTGTGATGCATACAAATATTTTTCAATGTAAAAATTGTGATTCAAAACTATATTTAGCTATTTATCGTTTGCGCCAGGATTATCACCTTCAAAAAATAATTTATGATGAAGTTTCGCCGGCTGTTTTAAAGGAAAATGCTAAGGTTTAGGTTATTGACGCGCCAGGACTGCCAAAACATTTTTACATACTGCAGTTTTAAAAATAACTAGGGCATCCAACCCGGGCTTTCCAGGATAGAGAATATATGTGAAAACCATTTTTTTTTTTTTTTAATTGAAAACTAATAGATTTTTTACATTTAATAATTTTAGTTAGATTGCCCGCTAACAACACCAAAGAAATCGCTGAAAATTTCGTTATCTACAACAGTTTTTTTTTTTTAGTCTGATAATTTCAGCAGTTTTAAACATTTATTTCAATTACATGTCTGTTAAATCTGTGTTTTATTAATTCCTTAATGAAGTTTTAATTTTGTTATTGTTTTTCGTTGCTGGAGACAAATGTTGAACTTTTCATATTGCTTAAAGTGCAAACAGATTAATATTTTGTAATCGTTTGCAAATGATATATAGATTTAAAAAAAAATCATGCTTGAAATTTAATTTAAATGCTATAATAAATCAGTCAATCAAGATACAGTTTTCAAACAGATTGCATTTGAAAGTAGATTTTTTCCCCTATATAACGGTGCAAAAATTAAAAATGTGCGATGTTTAGAAATTTAAAAAATGGCAATAGTATAAATCGTAAAACCGAAATTTCATCGTCAACTGTTGCTATTAGCAAAATGACGTCAGCGTTACGCACGGACACGTTTGTCCTTTATAATATAGATAATATAATATGATACACTGCTCAAAACAATTAAAGGATATTTGAAGTTTTATATAAAATAAAGATATAAACGAAATTTTTTTTGCCGAAAATAGAAGAAGAGAATCACAAATGCAAATTTTTCTGGTTTTCAAACTGTGCAGTATGCAAATTTTGAGTTCGACGTCAAAAACGTCGCTTCATCGGCAGCGAATGAAATTTGACTTTCAACTGGATATAAGAGAATGAAGACAAGGATGATCGGCATTCAGTGATTGCTTTGTTTCGATGAGTACGATGTCTCAGCGAAGTCATTTGACAGATTCAGAAGCTTGGAGAATTGTTGGTAGGTTAGAAGGGGGCCAAACTCAAGCCGAAGTAGCGCAAGCCATTGGAGTGTCACAAAGTGTCATTTCCAGGATCTGGAACCGTTTTTTGGAGAGTGGATGTGCAGGCCGAAGACCAGGGCAAGGTCGTAGACGGGCAACAACGCCCAATGAAGATCGGTATTTAGCGTTAACAGCTCGGAGACACCGAAACATGAACGCTACTCTTCTCCAACAACACCTTCGCTCGGCTACAGGCACCACCATTTCAACTCAGACTGTCCGAAACCGGCTCCATGCTGTAGGTCTGTATGCTCGCCGACCGATGGTATGTGTTAGATTAACATCAAGGCATCGTCGCGACCGCAGGGAGTGGGCAACCGAGCATGTCAACTGGAGGAGAAATGAATGGAGCAATATTCTGTTTTCTGACGAGTCCCGTTTTTCTGTGCATCCGGATAATAGGCGTATTTTCATCTGGAGGGACCGTGGCAGTAGGAATAATCCTGCGTTCGTGCACGAAAGTGTCAGATTTGGCGGTGGAGGAGTGTTGGTGTATGGTGGCATCTCCATTGACGGGCGCACTGAGCTCTACATCATTCGAGATGGAGCTCTGACTGGTCGCCGATATAGGGATGAGATCCTCAGACCTATTGTAGTCCCTTACGCTGCAGCAATCGGAGATAACTTCATTTTAATGGACGATAACTGCAGGCCACATCGTGCAAACCTAGTGGAGGATTTCCTTTTCTAGGAAGGAATCGTTCGAATGGAATGGCCAGCGTGTTCTCCAGACATGAATCCAATCGAGCACGTTTGGGACGCTCTAGGAAGACGAGTTTCTGGCCGCCAACAACCCCCACAAACTCTCCAAGAACTGGAAAGAGCTCTTCTGGAAGAGTGGGGCAGAATACCCCAACTCGTCATTAATAACCTCATTGAGTCCATGCCTCAAAGGTGTTCAACGTTGCTGGCCGCCCGTGGAAACCATACCCCCTACTGAAAATGATTTTCTTTGAAGAAAACACCTTTTCTTATTCTTTTTTTCTCATATGCACAAATTGTGTTTTTTTCCTTTTGTACACAAATGCGCAATAAAATGCATTTTTTTCTGCCAAACATGTGTAATTTATTCTCATATAACCTACTATGTCTGTCGACCATGTATCAATCAGCTAAAAAGTTTCCCAGATACAAAATCCACTTAAAACTGCAATATCCTTTAATTGTTTTGAGCAGTGTATATGAGATAATATAATATGGTTCCGTTAGCTGTTGCATCTTCTGGGATTGCAGCTTTGTTATTAGATCAAGGTAGAATAGCACATTCAGAATTCAAAGTACCGCTGAATTTGAACGAAACATCTATGTGTACCATTAGTAAACAATCTGACCTTAATTAATTAATAACATAAACAAAGTTAATAGTCTGGGATGAAGCACTCTTGATGAGTAAATTAGTTTTTGAATGTGTTGACCGTACGCTGAAAGACAGAAAAAACAACGATTCGCTATTTGTTGGAATAGTAGTTGTATATTTGCTGGCGACTTTAGACAAATTTTGCCTTGATTCAAACATATAGAATAAAATTCTATTTAATTTTTATGCTAATCTTACGTAATTGGGTCCATGTCAAGGTAAAGTACATAAATGATGTTATCAAGAATACGGTTTAATGATAATCTACTTAAAAAATCTATAATAATCTATACTATAACACATGTCTGATTATTTCTGTAGTCATTTTTATGGTAGCAACGAACTGACTAGTAAATTTCGCTTTCACTGCATCTTTTTAAACTTCTAAACATCGCACAATTTCAATTTCTACACTGTCGAATAGAAAACAAAAAATACAATTTCTTTGAAAACTGTATTTGAATTTACTGATTTATGATTTTTATAATAATTTCCAAATGAATTAATTTTTAATATATCTCTATCACGTGCAATACGATTGTGAAAGATTAATCCGTTTGCATTTAAAACAATATAAATAGTTCCACATTTATTCCCGGCTAATATTACAGAATGAAATTTAAAAAGTCCTTCCGGCCTGTACCGGGAGGAAAAGGTAGCTTTCCTATATCTTCGTTTTAAATTTTTAGCTAATGTTACACGAAAACAGCAAGTTAAAATGCAAAGAAACGTTTACAAAAGATTCGTTAATACTGAATTTTAATAAGAATTTCGACAAATTATTGAGCAATAGCCAAATTGGCTTCATTTATAAAGACTTATTTTGGTAGGACCAAATTTGGCGATATTTCGCCAAATGTCACAAATTTTGCCAATTTTGTCGCCAACGTCGCCAATTTTGGCGCTAACGGATATGAATATATAGTTTTATGCGTATGATTGGGAAAATGATTGCAACAATGAAAGAAAATAATTTGCGAGTAATCGCGTTAATGTGCTGTTTTGTTTCAAAATGTCAGCCACCCTAGAATTTCAAACTGCTCTATCTCAGCCATTTTTAAAGATAGAGGTAAACCAAAAAATGCTCTGGAATCCTTGTATCAAGGCCTAACACGTAATTAAAAAATAAATTTGAATTTTTAATTTTTTTGTATATTTATTTTAGTTTTAAATTTTTAAATGGCCGCCATCTTGAATCAAAATGGCGGACCAAGCTGGCCAACGAACTCGGTCGAGACATTGGTGACCTTAATACACACAATTAGTTTCATCAAAATCGATTTATAAATACGAGCGTTATCGTATGACATAGGTCAGATATATATATATATATATGGATATATATATATATATATATATATATATATATATATATATATATATATATATATATATATATATATATATATATATATATATATATAAATCAACATTTGAACGGAGGGTGGTTTTGGTGTCTGTGGGTCATGATCGGTGAAAATATATCGAAATTTTCCGGAACTGCTTTCCTCCGAACGGCTGCAATAGGTAGCTTTATACTTTTTTGTATTGAAAGCTACCTAAAATTTCATCAAAATATAAATATAAATAATAATATAATATAAATAAAATGCAAATTTAACAGACATATTCTCGCTTAAGCAGTTGAAATTTTCAGAATAATAAATCTACAGTAAGCAGCGAAATCTTGGACGATTCCTTTGGACGTTAACTGCTGGCATGCGGTTAAGACAAAAGTATCGCTTTATTCAATTTCGAAATTTTATTTGAATATATTATTGCTATTTTTCTTATAAAAATTATTTTTTACGTTGTTAATAAATCAGTTAAAAAATATATATATTAAATATGAAAAATCTATTAGAATTAGAAAAAAAATGGTTTTCGCCTATATTCTGTAACTCGGGAAGCCCGGGTTCGATTCCTAGTAAGTATAAAAGCCAGATGCGGACCTGTGTGCAAAAGCTTTATACTGTAGGCTCGGAACTCCGATACATTGAATCCACTGATTACCCCTTGTGGCCGGCCCTGGCTGCAGCTAGCAAGTTCTTCCCATGTTTGGTCTTGGAGTAAATTGTTTATCCTTACTCAAATTCTAGGAGTGTCTTTTGGAATTAAAGAGATACTACGCCAAACTGTTAAAACGATTTCATCAGAGGTCTGTCATCTCTTTGAAAGATACCATACCGCTTGAGCTAATCGATAGGTTAAAGTAAATTTTGGTAGGTTTAATTAAAAATTTTAATTCATACTTCTAATGGTAACTTATTCAATTTTTAATCGGATGTTAGTTCAAACAAGGAAAGATGAACTATAATAAAAGATGTATTAAAAATATAAAAAAATTCAGTAATCTGAAATCTCAAAGTATGTGAAAATATTAGGTATTACATGATGATGACAATTATTTTGTGATTACGCTCTAGCCGAGAGTTAAAAAATCGTCTCTTCCATTATTACTACAATCGCAATTTGATTCAAAAATAATTTATTTCTATACTTTCGTCGCCTTAGGCGGCAGCCTATTCTTAAATAATAGCACAAACGTTCCTAATTTTGAGCAAAAGAAAATAAAAAAAATTAGAACAACTTTAAAATGCGACAATTAAATACACCTTTTAAACTCACGAATGTTAGGAGAGAATGGGACACTTAAAGAATTTTTATTTTTAAATTTTTTACTTTTCATTATATTTTGTTAAGAATTAGGTTATATTTTCTTTACTATTATTTGCCTACACGAAATTTGCATTCAAAGTATTTTATAATGAATGTCAATGAAAAATTCAAAGCATTGCACTTGTTCCAGACTGAAAGATTTAACTGGGACAGTAAAAGTAATGAATAAAGGTAATGAATGATGCAATTCAAGAAAAATTGTGATTTTAACTACTTTTATTATTATAATCACAAGGACTTATCAAAATAAAGGGAAATATTTAATAATGAACAACTTACATTGCTAAAAATAAATAATTGTTCAATGTAATAATTTTTTAATGATATGCCGAATCTGAAGCTTACGATTATTTCATCACTTTGGGATTATTACTTTTGGTTCAGGAAGAAATTTCACCACCGGATATTTACCAATATTTATTCAATATCACCAATGCTTGGGAATTTTTAATGAACATGGCCGTGTTTTCTATTATAACTTCGCCTAAAAATGTACTTGTTTAAGTGCTTCTTGGATTGAATTTTAAAAGAAACAACAATCCAGCTGTTAACAATTAAGTAAACTTAAAAATAAAAAAAACTTCTGAACTTTTAATGTCATTATTTTCTTCATCCTCCACTTCAGAATTTGAGTGTTATTTCTTGATTTTCCAGACAGGTAAAATAATTAGGTGTAATAATTTCACATCTTAAAGAAAGTAATTTATGTAAAAATTTTATGAATCTAGGAATAAAAGTTATTTTATAACTATGTCAAAAGGGTTATTCTCTGTCGGGTTGTCGGACGAAAAAAAATGAGACATTTAGAAGCAGCTTTCAGAAATATTATCTCTGTGTTCAAATAAATCTATGGTATATGACATACAAGGTCTGCTTCTTTAATCTTATAAACGAGCCAACGATAGGTGAAAAATTGCTTGATGATTATTATCTTTTTTAGTACTTCTTCGAAATGATTTCGATACATTAAACCTCAATGCATTAACCAGAATGTGCTAAAGAGTCCGTAATGCATTCTTTTTTATGTTTCCCCTCATTGAACAGCTTCTTTTCCTTCATTTTCTTTTTTGGAAGATAAGTATCTTTCCCGGGCGCTTGGTGTCAATTGGATTCATGAATAATGTAGGCCGCGGTCTATATGTAAACATGCTTCACGCCGATTGACGGCTATCATTAAAGAGGGAAGCGCGCTGGTTAACGATCTGCAAGAGAAAACTGTAGGATATTTTGAGGGGATCAGGCCCATATTCTGGATTGTCCAATATGTCGATCCCTGTTTAAATAGAAATTGCCGGATATTAAGGTTGCGATCAGACCGAATACTGAAGCAAAGGTCATAAATTGTTTCTTTGGGCTTTTCTTTTCCAAAGACTCATTTTGGTTAGGTGTAAACTTTTTATAATTCATTAAAGGTTTCAAAGCAAACCGTATAAAATTAACAAGTAAAAAAAATTCTCTTCGGGGTATATGATAAACATTTCACGGACCCTTCTTCTGCGACAGTCGTAAGCGAGTCACCGTTGATATACAATCTATATATATAAAAGAAAGTCCTGACTGGGTAGATGATCAACGCGCAGCCAAAACTATTGAACCTAGAATCATGAAAATTGGTGACAAAATACTTCTTGGGATGTAGAGGCGCACTAAGACGGGATTTTCAAAAACTCGGGGTAAAAAGGGGAACAAACTTTTAAAAATTTCCTTAAAAATCGGGTATTATACTTACGTGTCAAATGATAACATATTTTAATGTATTTTTGTAAAGCTGAATCGAATGGTACCAATTAAATACTCCTAAGTCAAATAGTTCGTGAGATATTGCACATTTTTATAATTTGTCGATGTCTTCGGCTTCAAAATCTCAAAGTTTCTAACAATACAAAAGATAATTTCTAAAAATACATCCGTTACTGAAGCAATGGAGGAAATTCAAATGAAATATTTTTGTTATTTGTTTTGTTTATTTTTACAGATAGAAACATTAAATGTTCAATTGGGAATTGAATATTATTCTTACGGATATTTATGTAATTGTGTATTATTATTATTTCTACAAATGCCACGATTTAAAATAAAATGTGATTGCTAAAATAAAGTTTCGAAGGTCTGTTTTATATATTGCTTCTTTATTTGTTTTCAGTCTTCAGCCATGTTTCCCCTTTTCTTTGGGTTGTTATTCATACGATTTCGGGCTAATTTTCCGCAATCGGATACCTCGCCAAATGGCGTTTTAGCTACAATGTTGAAAGCATCGTTTATGTTTGAAGCGAAACCTTCATGATGAATCCTATTACAGAAAATCATATCATCATCTACTATGAGTATAAACCTCATATTCCTATTTTAATCCGATTATTCACGATATTTTGTTAGGTTTTACACTGTTAGTTACGTAATGTTTTTTGAAAGGTTTTAGAGTATAACTATTGTACATTACTGTGTTATAGAGGAAAGCTCTAAAATCAAGTGAACCCGATTATTAAAGATTACCTTTTAAAAAAATTCTACTGAACAAATTTTGATAGAAGTGATTTTTCAGGTATGGTTAATGAACCTATAACATATTATTCTATGTTGCTTAGTGATAGAGCTCATGGGAAAGTGATTGGAAAAGGTGAGTGCAATTATGAAAGATATATATATATACTATATATATAAAATGCAAATTCGTATTTCATTCCGACCGTTTATAATTTGAGAACTGCTGGACGGACTTTGGTGCGATTTATACTGTTAGTTAGGCAATTTTGTGGAGATAGTTGATACTTCTCTGTAGAAAAGTTTTCGTCTGCGTTGCTTTTTCTGAAGCAAAAGCTTGACAACGAATCCGATTACAGAAATCATGTCATCATCATCTACTACAGCGGTTCTTAAACTGTGGTCCGCGGACCCCTGGGGGTCGCGAGCTTACGGCCGGGGGTCCTCAAGCTCAGTGCTAAATTTAGATTTTTTTCCTCCTGAAATAATTTCTGTAATTCTTTTAGGGGGAGTTTTGCAGGACAAGAACTTCTAGTCTAGACAATTAATAAGCATAAAACATCATATCTTTTGAGGGGGACATGTCAGTGCTCCAGACATGGGATACCCTCCCTCCCCCCCCCCTTTCCAGGATAACACTTTGAATTCATCACTAAGTAAGCCAAATTTTTTACAGAATATTGTTTTCCTTTCCCTAGTTCGTTTTAAAATGCATAATGTTTCGAGCTCTCAAAGTAGCAAATACATGACCATACGGTCTGTTTATGGCTGCAAGAAAAGGAAAGAAAAGTTTTTTTTTAAACCTCGACCCCTTATCCCTTGATTTCCACGGGCAAGACATTTGTAGAAAAAATAATATAATACACAAATTTTAGAACAATATTGTTTTAAAAATTCCGCAGTCGAAGGGTAAAAATATAAATGATAAATATCCTAAATATTTCAAATACATGATGATCTGAAATGTGTAGTAAGATACATATTGGTCGAAAGAATTTTGAAAACAAAAATAAACAGTCAGAGGATTAATAAAGATTCTCCATTAAAAATAAATTATACAAATTCACCCAAGCAATGTTTTACAATATTTGGAGTTTTAAAAGAAAGAGAAACATTTATTTTCAAATTTCTAAACAAATAATAGAAGCTATGAACTTGTAAATTTTATTATTTAAAAAATACAGTTTTAAAATCGACAAAAAAGTGCAGTTCCTCCCAAAATTAGGAAATAATTTCAGACTTAAAACAAGCTTTACAAAAATCATAAGCCTTTTTCTCTTTCTAAATGTGCAAGAATTTTCATTTTTAAGAAATTAAGATGCACAGGTGAGAAATTTGTTTTTAAGAGGTAATAGGAAGCTGGTTTGCATTTTTTCAAAATCATTTGAAAAAATGAGTTATTGTTATTACAGTCATTGTCATTTTTAAATGCACTGCTCGTATTTTAGTCTCTCTTTTTACATATTTACATAGTTCGACAATATGTTTTATTTAAGAAATGGATGAGTGATTAAAATGGCTGGTACATTAAACTGTAAAGATGAGACGGATTTAAACAATGATGATTGAACACCTCAGAATTCAATAGAGAAGAAAATGTCGCCAAGGCAAAAGCGTTAGTCCTCTGAAATAATATTTGACATTTGCATTTACGAGCACCTATATTAATAACGAGAAACAGTCAGTCTATTTTTTGTAACGATAACTGTCCAATAAGTGTATGAGACCAGAAAAACTCCGAAGACAAACTAAACACAAAGAGTAAGCAAACAAACCAAATGACTTTTTTAAAAGCAAGTTTTAAAAGAACTGAACAAGTCAGAAATGAAATGAAAAGACCACAACTGCTTCCAATAATGTAAAGGCCGTTTTTAGATTATATCAGGTATCTCTGATGGTAGCAAAGTCTGCAAAACCTCACACGATTTCAGCGAATTGAATTCTACCTGCTGCTAAAGCAAATCACAACAATGATAGAAGAAAAAACAACAAAGGATTTAAATTTCATTTCATTTTCTAATGATACTGTTAAGAGCAGAATCACAGACTTTGACAATTTTGAGAACTAATAGAATGAACGTGAAAAACTATTCCTTTCTTCACATTGCAACTAGATGAGACTTTAGATATAGTTCCAAATGTTAATTTGATAGTTTTTGCTTGTTATGAAATTGGTACTAAGATATGTGAAGATTTTTGCAAACTCCTTCCAACTCGAACAAGTGCGGTACTGTTCACACGTTTAGATGGCTTCACACAAGAAAAAGAAATAAACCGGTCAAGATGTATTGCAATAAGCGCAGATGGGGCTTGAGTTATGAGTTGAACTGCTAATGATTTGATGTTTGATCAGCTTCGTTGAAGCTAAAACACCACATGTAATTTGAACACACTGTTGTATTAACCGTAAGTCGCTGTTTGCCTGAAAATTCTTGAAGATTTGAAGACTACAATCAACGAAGTTGTTTCAGTAGTAAATTATACCTAAACTAACTAGGTTTGACATAATTTACTACTGAAACAACTAAATTAACTTGAATTATACACCAAAATTTTGTGAGAAGAAAAAGTGAGGAGTAAACACAAACAGCTATTTATGCATGCGCATTAAGTGGCTGTCACGAGGAAAATTGAGATTTGAATTTTTGCACTGCGTGATAAAATAAGACTGTTTTTAATGGACTCTAAATTATATTTGAAAGATCGTTTCAATTATTTCTTCTGGCTTGTCAAGGTGGCACATTTGACAGTTGTTTTAAATTTCCTGAATAATACACATTTTCAAAATCCAAGAGAAAGTAGAAGCCACAGTAAAAAAAAGAAAAAAAAGTATTTGCGAGTTATCGACTTGAAAATAATATTTTTGAATCATATCCAACATTATTCGATACCTTACAATCTTCTGACGATAAAATTTTCCCTGATATTATTGAACATTTTCTTGTATACATGAAGCACTTGAAAGAATCTTTCAGGCTTTATTTTCCTCCCTCGAAGTCAGAAACAGAGTGCATGAGGGATCCATTTAATTTCCAAGAAATTAGTGAAGTCAAAACCTTGGCATTTTTAGAGCAGGAACAACATTCGAAATTACCATGAGATAGGTGCATGAAAATTGTTTTCCGTTGCATTTTCAAATTTTTGGTTGTGCGTGAGATATACCTCTGCAGAACTATCAGAAAAAGATACAAAGCAATTCCTTCCCTTCTGCACCGCATATTTGTGTTAAAAAACTTTCTCTAATCTTGTGCACATGATAAACAAATGTAGACATCGCCTGGATGTCGAACTAGACTTATGGAAACATGTTTTAAACATTGCACCAAATATTGCACATCAAGTAGAAAAAAAGCAGCAGCATCCTTCTCATAGCCGATAGTAGTATGTATATTTTAACCGTCTTAAAATGCGTGTTATAATTATTTTTCTACTTATTAATGCAGCTTATGAAACAACTATAAGCTTCCAAGTCTGTAAACTAAACATAGAACATGTGTAATGAAAAATAAATATGGTGTATGCAGTAAAATAATTTCTTATATTATAATACGTAAAATGTTGGTGGGGGGTCCTCGAAATGTGTTTCACATCAAAAGGGGTCCGTGAGATCTCAAAGTTTAAGAACCGCTGATCTACTATATTTATAAAACGCAAATTCGTATTTCAACCAGATCGGATAAAACTCAGGTTCTACCGAACAGATTTTTATAGGATTTCACTATTAGTTAGGTAATTTGTTTTAGAAAGGTTTTAAAATAAAGCACATTTTTCTGCATTGCTTATTTATAGAGCTACGAGAGGAAGTTTTAGATAAAATTAGGTGAACCGATTATGAAAGATTACCTTTTTTAAAGTTCTACTGAACGGATTTTGATGGGTGTTTCACAGTTAGACGCAGTAGAGGCGCAATAAGAAAGGATTTTCTAAAATTCCACCACTAAGGGGGATAAAAATGGGAACTAACTTAAAAAAAATTCCTTAAAAATTGGATATTATAGTTGTGTGTCAAATGATAACATATTTCAATGTATTTTTGTATGCTGAATCGAATGGTACCAAATAAAATGTTCAAAGTCCAACAATTCGTGAGATATTGCACATTTTGGAATTTGGTGATGTCTTTGGCGACAAAACCTCAAAATTTATTGCAGTGATCGCCAACTGATAATTTCTAAAATACATGCGTCATTGTTAAATATCAAACAATACTTGGCGAGTGATAAGAAAAACATTACCTGATATTTTGATTAGACGAAATCTCAATAATGTGTTTTTTATTTTGCTTCGGGAATTGGGAATTTAATATTATTCAAAAGGATATTTATGTAATTATGATGTTGAAATAAAATATGCTTGCTGAAATGAAGCTTCGATGGTCTGTTCTGTACTGTTTCGATATTTCACATTTTCTATAATTTGGCGATGCCTTCAGCGCCAAAACATGAATTTTTCTAACATTACAAGTTATTATTTCTAAAAATACTCCGTTACTATAGCAACGGAATAATTTCAAACTGTCGATAAAACGTGTGGGACTGCTTTTCATCATTGTAATATAGTAGACGAAATCTATTCCTGCAAACAGTTGTTTCCGCTCAGACTGCTTTCTTTACTCCACCAGTTTCATATACCACGTGAGCAGTTTCTCAAGTATTGCATCTGTATCCGCGTGTTATAAAAGTAATTATCTATATATATTATTTCTCCTGTCAACATCCCTTTTTCTAAGAAAATATGAAACGCAGAACAACGAATGAGATACCATATGAAAGGTTTTAGAACCGGCTTCTAACATAGCCCACTTAACAATTCGTTAAAACATGTTTTTGATTAAAATTTGCTGAAAATTAAAAATTAATTCGGCATTGCTTTCATAAAAGAAATGAAAGGTTTTCCTGAAATTATTGTTGCCAAAAAAATAAAATACCACATTATATGATGCTCATAGCAATTATAAAAAACACCGCACGGGTTTATTTTATACATATGATTAAAAAGCGAAATTGAAATTGAAATGCTTAGATTTATATTTCTAAGTCCCATGGTTTTCTCGAAGCGGATGACGTCATCCTCTAATGCAGTCAAAATACGATTGTTAATTTTTGTTCTCGCGCGTGCCTTTAGCAATCTTGGATCAGTTTTTAGTCTAACTTTGATGGAATAAATTAGATGATATTCTGGCTTGACTAACAACTAAATGTTGTTTGCAGATATTTTTATCCTTGCTTTTTCTTTAGAAGTTTAAACCTGCATCTGATAAATATTACATATATTGATAAAAAATAATACTTCTCTATTATCCCGTCGACCACTTTTCATAACAAAAAACTATCGCCAAATAAACGGGAGAACGTTGCCATTGGAATATCAAAAAAAAAAAATAAATAAATAAAATATAAGAATTTAAAGGACACAATTGTTATTTTAATTAATAAAATAACTACTAAATCAGTAAAACATAATGAAAAATACACGTAAATGTCGAATGTAAAACCACTTGATGACGTAACAAACACGCATAATGATTCTGACATCAAGTAAATGGGACTGCATTTTTGGCGTTTAATCTTACAGTTTGGTGGTAGTTTTTTGTTATGAAAAGTGGTCGACGGGATAATAGAGAAGTACCTAAAAAATATTAGATTTCAGTGCGAAATCTTCGCTCGGGTCCTTCTGGTTTTTTTTAAACTTGTGTCTTGTGTGTGAGTGTAAATAAAGTTGCTAAGTTTTTGTTCCAGTAATTTCTTTGGTGATATATTGCATCTCTAAAGGTTATTTTGTTAAGAGTTGATGTGTTTTTTCTCTGATGTGTTTTTTTTTCTTATAGCAACGTATTGTTGCTTAAGATATAGTTTTATTGATTACTAAGTTTTTTTTCTAATAGCAACGTATTGTTGCTTAAGATATAGTTTTATTGATTACTAAAGTTGTTGTTCGAGCAATTTTTTTTCTCGATCGTCGGTTGGTTCTCCAACTATTATTCTATTAGACAGTAAATGTGTTTTGTCATTCATATTTCCGATTGCAGCTTATGGATACTTAAGGCATTATAA